>CAOLHI010000382.1:0-669044 GCA_948474755.1 Ctenosaura bakeri | reverse complement strand
TATTATGAATTAACAAACCTTTGTAATAGCTCTGGTTGTGTAAATGTTTAGGCAAGCACTCCCATCTGCAAGCAAAGATCCTTTCTTGGACTCCAGATCAAGAGAATTATCTTTGCTAATTAATATTGCCACGCTGGAGACTGAGCCTCATGTTGGCTGTTGGTGATTGCAGAGGGGTGACCTCAAAATGCTGACTGCACCACCTTTCTATAGCATCTTTTATTGGTGCTTGCTAGTCACATGTAGTGGTTGTCCTTTAGTGCTGTTAATCATAGAATCATAGAATCATAGAAATGTAGAGTTGGAAGAGACCACACAGGCCATCCAGTCCAACCCCCTGCCATGCAGGAACACCCTCAAAGCACCCCCGACAAATGGCCATCTAGCCTCTGCTTAAAAACCTCCAAGGAAGGAGACTCCACTACACTCCGAGGCAGCAGATTCCACTGCCGGACAGCCCTGACTGTCAGGAAGTTCTTCCTGAGGTTCAGGTGGAATCTCCTTTCCTGCAGCTTGAATCCATTGCTCCTTGTCCTGGTCTCTGGAGCAGCAGAAAACAAACCCTCTCCTTCTTCTACATGGCATCCCTTCAAATATTTAAACATGGCTATCATGTCCCCTCTTAACCTTCTCTTCTGCAAACTAAACATCCCCAGCTCTCTAAGTCTATCCCCATAGGGCATGGTTTCCAGGCCTCTCACCATTTTGGTCGCCCTCCTTTGGACTTGCTCCAGCTTGTCAATATCCCTCTTGAATTGGGGTGCCCAGAACTGGACACAGTATTCAAGATGGGGTGTAACCAAAGCAGATTAATGGATGCTATTGTAATGGTTGCTACTTTTATAGATGTTAATCTAGAACAATATTTGAATTATTATAATAAATCAGTTTACTTGATTCATAAATAAACAAAATCAACAGAATACAGCTAATCATGAATACCTTCTAATGGCAATTTCGCTTGTACGTACAAGTGTTTAATTCCTAAGACAAAGAGAAGGGAAAGAAGAGGTGGTGTGCTCCATGTCAGTTTGCCTTTCTCTCTTGATTCTAGGTGATTGTTTGTATTGATAAACTCACAAATCTATCAAAGAACAGTGCAGAAATATGTCAAGACTGAAGCAATTAGGATGTTTTGATTCTCTTCCAGCTTTACTTTAAAAAAAGTGCTATGGGGCAAATAAATATTTGACTGAGATTATTATCTTCCCCTCCCCTCTGCCAGCAAGATTTTTACAGCTTTCCTTTCTAGACTGAAGACTAACTTTATGCAAGGCAGATAAAAAATATTCTCTGATGACAACAGTTCTCTTATTTATGGAAGACACTGTATGTTACACATTATGTAAGTTATATGAAATCCCAAGAGATAAATACATGTAAGATGTTTAGAGCCCATAGGAAATCTTAATGATGGGGATAAAAATATATACTTGCTATCTAGTCCAAATAAGATGGTCCTGGTTAATGTATCTAGATTTACAGTAAAAGCAGCCCAATGCAGAATTGATTATGTGAATAACTGAGATTAATGGTCTCTTATAAGTAATATGAATTCAGTAAAAATATTAGTATTGTTTGGTTTTTCTAATATATATTAAGATTTATCTTTTAAGAATTTTTAAACCTTTTATTGCTTTGTTTGTTTTTTCCCCTTTTTATCAAATTATTAAAGAAATTTTAAACATATACACAAAAAACACAAACACTAATTAAAACAATACATCTGAGAAAAAGAAAAAAGAGAGATAATTAAACTAAAAATTACACAGCATTACAATTATTGAACAAAAAACAATACATATTTAAACTAAACAAATTTACATCAAACTAAACAAAAATAGGAAAAACAGCTAATTAAAAGCTTTGATGGGAAGAACAAAACAACCATTTGATAGATGGCTTACATATAGAGATTTGATAATTACAGATTCCAAAGGAAATCAAAGAATCAAATCAAGAGAAGAATTGGCAGAAGAAGGTTGGGATTGTCAATGGTTCCTACATATACAACTAAAGGAAAAATTTAAAATGGATCTTAAATTAGAAGGAATTGAGACAAACCCTCAATTGAACGAATGGGAGAAAATAGTATTTGAGAAAAAGGAACATTTAACATCACACTTATATAAATATTTACTGGATATGGAATTAGAAACTGAGAGAATAAAAGAATCTATGATCGTCTGGGCACAGAATATTGGGCATACGATAAACCTGGAACATTGGGAAAAAAAGCTGGGCTAATACACAAAAGTTTACATTAGCTCAGAATCTAAAAGAAAATTACATAAAAATGCTTCATAGATGGTACCTAGATCCATCAAAACTTGCAAATATATACAAGTTGGAAAATAAAGCATGTTGGAAATGTTCACAAGAAAACGGAACCTTTTATCACATGTGGTGGAAGTGTTGTAAAGCTAAGGTTTATTGGAGAAATATTCACAAGTCAATGACAGAAATTTTACGAATAGAGTTGCCTATGACACCTGAAATATATCTTTTAAATATGTTGCATCAGATTGATAAGAAATATAATAGATATGAATATATAATTCTGTATATGGTTTCGGCTGCCAGGATTGTATATGCTAGATATTGGAAAAAAGAGGAAATACCGGAAATACAAGAATGGATACAGAAGGTTTTAGAATTTATTATTTTAGAAGACCTTACACTTAATCTGCGGGATAAAAAGCAGACAAAAAAACTTGATGATTAGAGATCAATTAAGACAGTAATAGAAGAAAACTGGATATAGATATTAAAGGAGTTGAATAGCTGGATAATTGTATATGGATATGATGAGAAATAGATCTGTATACTATAATAGATTATATGTATACTATAATATGTAATTTAAAGAAGCCAGTCTACATTAGAGAATTTATGTTTATTGAGATCACGATAAGTTACTTAAATAGAGGTTCTATCAAGAGGTGAGGGGAAGTTATAAGAGAAATGGATAGATTGTATGATAACATGGTAAATAAGCTTGGTTTTTTTTGTTTTTTTAATTTGAAAATATGACAATACAAGTATGTAATGTGAATAACAGTTGTTTTAATAAAAATATTATAAAGGGAAAAAAAAGTGGTTTCTACCCTTGTTGTTAATAGCTCCTTCTTATGTAAATATACTTAACTTAAAGTCATTACTTAAAATTACTATTAAATTTGTTGCTCATTATATTTATACTCCTAAACTATTTCAAATTCTAAGTTTCTTAGATCTCTGTTTTGGACCAAATGACAATACAAAATAACTAGAAAATACTGCTGTTTGATTCCACAGACCATTGATTAATTCTCAGTAAATCTGTTACCACTATTCAATATTGAATAATATTTAATAGAGGTAATATTGAAAATATTAATAGCAACAACCTGTAGTCATATTTGATTTTCATAATATCTTTCTCATGATAGCAATAAAATTTTAAAAAATTACAAAGGGACAGTAACATGCAAGTTCGAAACCCTAAGGTCATCAATTCACCCTCATTTTCCCTTAAAAAATCCATTAAAGATCTCCATTCCAAAATAAACTCTTTTCAGAATTTCCCTTCAGTTTAGCTGACAACTTCTCCTTCTCCACAATTGTCATTAGTCTGTTAAACCATTAGGCCATTTTTGGGATCTCCATTTTCTTCCAGTACTTTTCATGGACAATTTTGGCTGCCAGTAACGTATATTGAAATAATTTCTGTTGTTGTTTGTCAATATTAATATCATCACTCTGAATTCCTAGTAAAAATAATTCGGATTTCTTAAGCATTTGGCATTTCAGAATTGTTTGAATCCTATTCTTTATTTCTATCCCAAGCTTGTCGCAGGTCCACCACACATGAAACAAAGATCCCATATGTTCTTAACAGTTGTAACAGCTATCTTTCATGTCTTTATGCATCTTTGAGAGTCTCTCAGGTATAAGATACCAGCATAATATCATCTCATAAATATTTTCTTGAAGATCAGAGCAAAGTATGTTTTTGGTTTCTTTCCAAAGTCTTTCCCATTGATTCATAGATATATTATGTCTGAATTCTTGGCTTAGTTAATAATATATTCCTGAACTTGTGCATCTTCTATGTCTATTTTCAATAAAAGTTTATATAATTTGGTGATCAAGTGCTCATCATTAGTGCAAAGCAACAATTCAAATTCAGATTTATTCTTCTCAAAATCTATATTATCTCAAAATCTATATTATCTTTATCTTCCAAAAATCTAAGGTAGTATTGTCTGTGTGAAAGCCACTGTATGTGAAAACCTTCCTCTTGTAACTGTTGTAATGATTTCACTTTGTAGACTCAAGCCGTCTTCTTTAATAAATCTTTATAAGTCAACCAGCATTGATCTGTTCTAGTTTCTGTTCAGTAAAAAGCTTCTTGTGGAGAAATCCAAAGAGGTGTTTTTGCACACAATCTAAATTTATATTTATTCCAAAGTCTTAACAAGGCACATCTAATGCAATGATTATTAAAAGTCACATTGAGCTTAACTTTGTGGTATGATAAATAATTGTGCCATCCAAATCATAGTCATGACTTTCTGAATTCAGTAATTCATTGTCTTTCAATGATCCAAGGCAATCATGAAGCTGCAAAATAAATCTTAAAGTTTGATAGTCCAAGACCCTTCTGTTCTTTAGAATCTTGTAAAACCTTAAATCTTATCCTAGGTTTCTTGCCTCCCCAAACAAATTTTGAAAAATCTTTTTACCATTTTTGAATGGTGTTTCTTTAGTTAAAATTGGGATCATTTGAAAAAGAAATAACAACTTCAAAAGAATATTCATCTTTATTGCCGAAATTCTTCCCCATAATGATAGATTCAATTTTTGCCACTTCTCCAAGTCAGTCTTAATCTCTTTTCATGGTCTCCCGTAGTTATTTTTGTATAGTTCATTCATATTTCTAGTTAAATTAATTCCTAAGTATTTGACTTTCTTTTCACTAGTAAATCCAGTTTTCACCTGAAGTTCATTTCTGTCATGGAGATTCATGTTTTTTGCTAATATTTTGGTCTTGTTCTCATTTATCTTCAAACCAGCTTGCTTACCAAATTCTTTTACTATTTCTTCTAGCTTCAGTATCAAATTTAATGAAATTAAAGGAGTTAAAATAGAAAGACAGAATTTAAACTAAGAGCATTTGCAGATGATTTAGTAATTATGTTGTAAGAGCCATTAAATTTGATACTGATTGATTGGTTTTTATTGATTTTTTTTTTGCCATAACCTGTATTTGGTTGCCTAATAATAAACATAAGATTATAATCCATATCCTCAGATTTTGTATCCATGGATTCAACCAGCAACAGTTTGAAAATATTTATTAAAAAAATATAATGGGACATAATGTACATAATTTTGGTATCCATGGAGGATCCTTGCATCAAGCCCTAGCAGATACCAAGAGCTCTGTAGTTGTATTGTATCATAGAATCATAAAGTTAGAAGGTGCCTCAGAGGCCATTGAGTCCAAGTTCCTGCTTAGTCAGTTGCAGAACTACTCTCACTGTCAAGAAATTCCTTCTAATGTTCAATTGAAATCTGTTCTCCTCTAACTTAAAACCAGTAGTTCTGATCCCATCCTCTGGGGCAGCAGAGAACAAGCCCGCCCCCTCCTCTCATGATCCTATCTCTTATACAACATTATGTTTAGCATTTCTCTGTCCTTCTACTTGCAATCATGACAGCCAACAGTGTGGAATGGGGAATACATTATAATGGCATCAGGACAACAGGTTACACATTACCCTCAGATCTAGCTTCAAATTCAGGCTACTATTTGGTAGCAGCCTCACAAAATCTCACTAAACCTAGCAAAACAAAAAGAGTTGTATCATAGGAACTCATGCTTTCTTAGACCGAACTAGAAGAACCAATTGCCACACATGCCAATGGCATTTGTTTTTTTGTTTTTTTGTTTTTTGTGGCCCTGTTTTTTCAGGACACTGGTGAATTTCTGGAGCATAATCACAAATCAGGGCAATTCACAAGCTTGTTTTGTTTTAAAAGGTTAAACTAAAAGCCCACACAATTCTTACCACAACATTTCCTGAGTCTGCATTAAAATTTATATCACTTCTGCAAAAACATCCAATGTGGTATAGCAGATAGACTGGCTTGCCAGATTCTTCCATTTACTCACAAAGGTGGGAGGCTAGTTCTTAGCAAAATCTCTCAGTCCAGCCTGAAAGAGCTGAAAAATAAAATGGGACAACACAATACCCATGGGAGTCTGAACAAGATTCAAATTTAATTTACATAGTAATTAAATATGTATTTTGAAGAGTATCCTCAGCTTTGCATTTTTTAAATTAAAAACATCTATTCAATTTCAGGGAAATATTTTGTTCTTTTCTCCACAAATTCCTACTCTCAGGGTTTGCTTTTTGGATTAATAAAAACTGAAATGTGGCTATTACTGTAGCAATCTCCTGTGAAAGTTCAAGGGAGGAATGACAGATGAATTTCTTGTGCCCTAAAGGACAAACACTTCTTTACTGAAGCAGGCTACTACAGGGAATAAAGAAGATGTGACAGAGATGAGTTGCCTGTCCTTTAAGCATGATGACACTGTCCTTACCTACCATACCTGTGATTTTGAAAGTCAAAGGTACTCACCAACCCCCAAATAACCCCTTCATGGAGAATCATAGCCTGTAATAAGTATTCTTCAGAAACACCTTTCTTTTTAAATTCCTTTTTCCTAGAATGTTCCATTTAAAAAAAATCTGTCCACGTACTCCTCAAAACTAGTAGTATTTCATGTTCAAAGAGCTTCCCCATTACTTCTTGACTTGCCTCACTTAATTTGGATGTTGAATTTATTTGGTACACTGTTACATCATAGGCTCTCAACTTGCAACTATTCACCAGTTTCTCATTTTGGAAGCTGTAAATGGTCATCTACTATTTTTTGTGATATCCAGGTGCAGATGAAGCCTCTATATGTTGTCTTCTAGCACAGCTAGATTTTGGAGGACAGAATTTTCAGAACACAGTTCTTGAAGTTTCACTGTTACTGAAAAGATATAGGAATATGACAGAGGAAGCCATGAGTTTTTTAAAAAAATAAATATTTTGACATAAAAGAAGTGGCAAGAGGCACCCTGGTAAAAGGGTACTCACCAAGAATTAAAAATTGTACCATACTCAGGGAATGAAAGAGGCAAGGGTATTGTTACAGTGTCCTACCACTTAATTATTGCAGTGGTATGTGCTCATATGAGTATTTCATGAAGATTTGCAGCAAAGAACTAGGATAGTTATTTCTCCTGGGAATTAGAGTTTCCCAGAGTGTTAGCCCTTTTTGCGAAAAACAGGAAAGCCAAGATGGTTAGGAATCAGCTTTCTTTTAGCAGAGTAGAAGATAAGCACGCCCCCAATCTCACCTTGCTTCCCTGAAGTGAAACTGACTCAAAACAAACAACTTAAGCAGTTTCAGATTACAAATTTAGGAAAAGTTTGCTAATGGCTTTTACATTTACAAATGACTGGAGGGCCTACATCCTAACTAGCTAATAAAAAGATTAGGTAAAAGTAAGAGCTTCATTCTTAACTCATCATCTTGCTGATGGACAAGTGAAGTGTGACTGAAGGAGAGGAGAGGAAGAAGAGTAAGAATTGGGACTGGAATCAGAACGGTAGAAACTGAGAAGAGGGGAGTCTTTATATTACTAATGAACCTAAGAACTTTGCCAGGTCACATGATCTAGTTACTTGCATACAGAAAAGGTATTTGTGACCGTGAATTTCAGTGGATAGGAAGAGCAAAAGGAAGAAGGAGAAGGAGGAGGAGGAGGAGGAGGAGTTTCACTTGCAAGAAATTCTGTCCTATCTAAACCTCAACTGATCTAACAGCAAGGGAGGGGGATGAGAGATAATGCTGGAATTTTCCAACAATTTCAAAGGTCTCTTTGACCACTCAGCAATCTTACCTCCAGCGCCATAGTCTCTGTGTGTCCCCAGCCACCCAACCACCATCTTCATTTGTCCATGGGGCAAACAGCATTCTGGTTTCTGAGAGGTTTAAAAGACATTTCCTCCCTTCCACTGGTCCCTTTCTCCTTGCCTCCTCTACCTCTCTTTCATCCACTTGGATCCCTTTTCCAGTCACTCATGCTTCCCTTTCTTTTTTTTACTGCCTGCCATCTGTTTTGTCCCCTTTTCTGAATCTATCCTGTCCTCTTGGTCTTCTAGCCAATAGCAACCTTTCACCTTTTTGGCCCTCAGCTTTTTTGTATATGTCTCATCTACTCTGAGAGAGGAAAGTTAGTAGAAAAGGATTAATGTGTTTGGTTACTAAACAAAAAAATCTAATTCAAATCCATTTATTTTAGAAGTGGATGAAACATAACTGTTGGATTTATGTTAAATTGATATTTAAAATAAAGTTGAAAACCTACACATAGAATGATGCTTAAGGGTTTCAGAGGAACTGGGAAACTGTAGAATCTGAGGCCCTTTTCGCACACAGTTTTTTTTTGCGCGAGGGCCCCTTGAGTGTCGTGTGAATGGGAGCATTGGTCTGTACGATGCACTCCCACTCACGTGATGCTCACAAGCCTAAAGTGGGCCGCGCGTGCATTTTTTTTATTTTTGGCTCTAAGCCGGAAATACTGTGTGGTTGTGCAATGCTTGTGGGGCCCTCGTGCACTTACCTGTGTGCGGTGCACCGAACAAGCTGCCCCGGTCGTGCTTCCTCCCCCAGCGCAGCCTACAGCTCCCAGGCTGCACTGAGAAAGGAAGGGGCAGGGCGCTAGCACGACAATCGCGCAACTGGCAAGCTGCTGCGGGAGGCAGAAGGGCTGCCGTGAGCAGCTCGCACAAATGGCTGCTCACGTGAGCACCGCTCCCCACTGCTGCGATGAAGGTAAGGTGTGAAAAGGGCTTGAGTGTCTGCTCTGCCTTTCCCCTTGTTCGAAATCCCTTTAGATTTGAATTATTTGCAAATTAAACTCCAAATGGCATATGCCTTAAGAGTTCCCCTAACTTTGATTCTATGTATCCAGTAAATCTCAAATATTCCTATGAAATCCTGCAAAAAATGTTTATGTGATTCCATGATGAAAGAAATTTGTCAGAAATATATTAATATGCCAAATATCTTAATCATAATTTGACCTGGAAAAAAATGAAACAGCATTGGGGGGCACCACTGGAGATGGTTGTGGCACAGCTGATTGGCTGCAGACTGGTAAACAGACCCTGCTTATCCATGAAACTCATTGAGTGGACCTGAATCCAGGGCTGTCCCTGCTAATAAATCAGAATGAAACAATTTCTTCAGGTGGTAGGTTCTTCTCACTGTTGCTTCTGAGTCACTTCCCTCTGTTGGAGAACAGAGCTGTGTATTATATACAGCCTAAATTGGGTGCCCTTTACTAGCCTCAGGTGAAGCAGACGATACTATCTCATCACCAGTATTAAAGTCATTCAGCTGCCAGTTCATCAGCTTCTGTGCATGGAACAGCAAAGAGGCACTGTCTTGTCCATTGCCTCAGGCAACAAAATGCTTTGGGATGATTCTGCATGATTCATTCACTTCCTCTTGATGTAATCTGCTTCCTAGGGTTGCTTTGTGGATCCACCAGTGAAACAATGAGGGCAAAAACACAGATTTTGTTGGAATGGGACAGGCAACACTGTTTTTATTACAGCTATATATGTCCAGATCCAGGCATTGGTTGACCTGTTTGTCAGCCTGTGACAAGCCACTCATTGGTTGACCCAACTGCCAGACAATGGAAATAATTCTCCCAGGTCATTTCCTGATTTGTTCTGGAATGACAGACACAGGAATCCACTCAGCCTTAAGCCACTGTGGAGTCCACAGGTAATCTGGGAGTGAGGCAGAACCATCTGCTGGCACGTCCTTACTATCTTTAGCTCCCAAGAACCCTTAAAGGAATACCCTACTGGGTATGGTAGGCACACAGGTCCTGTCTACTCCTAAACCGGATACAGCCCCACATGCCCGAAGCACCCAAAGCTGTGGCAATCAATAGTAACGGTGACTCAACAATAATCTATACGCTGCAGTCAAAAGCAGCTTTTCCAAGCTCTATATACAATTTGCTCATGAAGAGGGAATGCAACCCAACCAGTGTGTGCAGAACGCCTAACCCCTAATCAATCAAAAGTATAATCTTACCTGGATTGAGTTCCAGTTTCTTCCTTTTCATCACTACTACCAGTTCAAGATTTTCTTTGCTTTCCTCAGATCTCATGAAAATGAGAAATAACTTTAGTATTATTAGCTTACTGGTGACAGGTAGCTCACCAAGCTTCTTCTCCCAGCTCTCAGCTCACTCACTCTTTCTTGAAGAAGAATCTACTCCTTAACCTAACGCCTGTCTTCTGTCATCAGCTGGTCTGTGATTTCAGCCAGCAGCTGGGAGAAAGTCCTCAGTTCCCCTCTAAAACTTTCAGCAATGCTCTCTTGTGGTCCCCAAGGTTAGTATAGTTGTGAAAAGAAAATTTAGGCCTTCCTAGGGCAGATCACTCTCTCTCTAGGGAACTAAGCTACATTCTGAACAACCTCCAGAGTAGTTTTTTTTAAAAGATTTTGATTAGCAATCAGCCTGCTGCTCTCAAAAACAGCTCCCATGGAAAAATTTTGCAGTCCTTCAAAAGTATGTATGAAAAAGCAATGCTCCTTTCTGTAGTTGGCTGCTGTTGACACAATTTCTTTCTTCAGACTAAGGACTGCGAACCTGTGCCCACCTAGTGGTTGCTGTACTTCAAGTTCCATCAGTCCTGGCTGGCTTGATTAATAGACAAGGATGGAGAGTTATGGTCCAACAATACTTGGAGGGCCATAGGTTCCTCATCTGTTTTATTGATGATTTTTTTTTTAAAAAAAGGCCCTTTCTGCAGGCTGACACTCTTGTGCATCATCTAGATGCAATCTTGGCAGCACCTCTGGCAAGATGGGAGTGTGTCCCCAGCACTCCTCTCTGCACCCAACTGGCTGCTTGCGGAAGGGAGTGCAAGGGACACGCCTCTTCCTTCCTTCCACACCACAGCCAGCCTTCTTCCTGTGTTTCAGAAGGCTTTCTCAATCAGGGATCATTGACAGACTTTTTCTGTCAATGATAGTGCCCCACGATCTCACCAGCTGGCAATGTGAGTAGGGCGGAACCATGATGACATCATGTGGAAGTCCCATCGTGGTCATGCTTTTTCGCATCCCCATGCCAGGACGCTGCCGTCCTGGGGAGAGGGCCTATGTAAAGCTACTTTATGTAAAATTCTGAGTGTAGAAAAGTGGTTCACATATAATCAGAGCTATCTTAAATTAGGCAGGATGATCTTTTCTCCTTGCTTGTAAGAAGTTTTCTGCTGCTCCCAAGAGAGCTTTTGCACTTGTGAAAATATTTGTGTAAATTATGCAAATTCCATAGCTAAGCTGCAGGAGTGGCTGCCTTGTTGCAAGGACTTCTAAAAATTAAGAGCATAGGATGGGGTCCTGGCATTGCTTTGATTAATAAGCAAGTCTTTCCATGTTTCCTATACGTGTGTGCTTTGCACATGTAACAAGGCTTTCTGTGGAGCTTCACCCCACTGTGGAACTCCCTGCCAAAGGAAGTTAGGCTGACCCTACCTCTTTTGAGCTTTTGGCAAGCAGCTAAAACAGTCCTGTCCCACATGGCCTTTAACACTTGAAATTACCCTAACAGTTTTAAGCTTGCATTTTAGAATCGTTTTTAGACAGTTTTAAACAGTTGTTAAAGAATATTTTTAATGCATTTTTAAGATATTTCATATTTGTACCATTTTAATTGCATTTATTATTCATCCCCTGGGGAGCCCTTTTGGGCTGGGAGGCATTATAGAAACATCTTAAATAAGTAAAATAAATTCACAAAGGGAAAAGGCATTAAATTTTTGGAGAAATATTCCATGCAAATTGCCAAAACACTAATGAAAAAATGTTGTCTCATTCTCCCAATGGAGATAAGGGAGGAAAAAAATCTCGCAGAGATCTATAAAATCCCAACAAGTTCTCTTGACATGGTGAGTTAACTTCTTTCTTTGAGAATGAGTAATCTAGCAAGACTTTTTTTTTCATATTCTTAGATTTGACTTGCAGTAACAGATCATATCATGAACTCTAGGCTCTTCCTAAAAGAGAAACTTTGTTCTCATACATGTGTTCTCCTCTGATATTCTACCACACACAACTAGTCCTATCACCTGATAAAGTATTTGTAATTTTGGACTGGCTTCAGTAAAGTTGATCCTGATTGGCAGTGCAGGGATTGTTTCAAGTGGAATTCAGTTCTCATAGAAATACTGGAAGCCTAGGTTACTATATGGTGTAATATAACTATTTAGTATTGAATTTTAAACTCAGACCTAAGAAATAGCAGTTCTTCAGATGGTTTTTCATCATCTACATTAGGCATAGGAAGAATATTCTCTATTATTTCTCTCCCAGTTGAAAATAGGTCTTCTGATGGTTAGGAAACCCTGTTGGGAAAAATAAGAAAGCGAGTTTTCTTTCAGTATTTGAACATCTTAAATACCGCAAAACACATTTCTATGCAGGAAAGTGTTTTCTGTGCAGGAAATTTGTTCTTTGTGAACCCCCCCCGCCATGATTTTCTGTGCGGAAAAATCCACCAGAACATTTCCACATAATTGCACAAAGGGAAAATACTGTGCAGCAATATTCACTTCCTCCCACAGTGCAGAGTAAACTACAGTAATTATTTGTCCTTGCAGGCAAGGATGAAATAATTGAGGATTATTATCCCTAATCTGTGTTATGTATTGGATGCTGTTGCAGAGTTACAACAACAGTTGAAACATTTGTGTTTTTCAGTCAGGAATCCACTGAATGGTTTTGTGTAAATTAGCATTTCCCAATTTCAGTCAGAAAATGGAAAATAGAGACAACAGTGAGCTTCCTCCTGCGAACAGCAACAACAACAACAACACAAGTTTTACATAAATGATAAATAATTATCTTCTAGCCTGCAACTCTAAAGCTATATATCCCACACATTAACTGACATTAGGCAACTTACTTTTAATCAAGTGAGGAAGGCATAATGGAAGCACATGCATTAATGAATCTATCCATCTTAATGATAAATTGATCAACATGTTCAGTCCTGAAGTGAAGAGAGCCTCCCACTTTATATTGGCATCACTTGAAAAAAAATGCCATGCCAATTTGGACTGTTTTAATATACATGCTTCATTTTGAATTCTCCATCACATATTCTAAGGAACATCTAGTGTACAGTAAGATCTAACGGCTATTAATTCGGATGTTTGCAGATGTATGGCTCACCATTAGCCATACTGACTAGGACTTCTGGGTGTTGAAGTCCAAAACATTTGGAAGCCACCTCCTTCTGCAGTCCTAGCATTAGGCAGTAGCCTCAGGCAGTAGATTCTGAATGTCATGAAAGTGAAGAAAATAGTTTGTTTGCGATTATGGTGTGTTTTACTGTAGGGATGGAAAGAGGCCTTTCTGGGATTTTCTGCCAAATACGTTCTACATTACTGGCTGGATCTGGGTACTATGCATTTACATGCGGCTGGGTGTAGGATGCAATTTGCTGCTTCATTTCAGAAGACAAAATGTCTTTGACTTGGCTTGGAAGTTTTTTTTTTTTTTAATTTTTAACACAAGCAGAAAAAATCCAATTCACATTTTAAAAAAACCTCAAAAATTCAACTAAAACACAATGTTTCTGCTAGTTATTATGGATAAAGAAATGTATAACAAACATGGATTACTTCTTTGATGTATAACAGCAGTGAGAACATTGTTTGCTCAAACTTGGGCATGGATGATAGTACCAGTAAGGGAAAAATGGATTGTTAAGGTCACCCAGTTAGCTCATATTGCCCAACTAATGTGGGTTTTAAAGGACTTTTTGTTTGCAAGATTGGCAACTCTTTTTGGACTTTTTCAGCAATAAGAAATCTAAGAATGTAATTTGTGGTTATGGTTACTAGTAAGTGTAGTGGATCTATTACAGTAAAATAACATACACATACACACATATATAAAATTTCATTACAATTTGGCTTGGGGGGCTAGAGCCGTTTTGTGTTTCAGTGAGTTTAGTGTTTTAGTTAGTGTTCTAGTTTAGTGTTTTAGTACTGTATCCTTTTTTATTTTAAGCGCCTCACCTTGGCTGGATTATTACCGAAGAACTTTTTCTCAAGGAGATTAGAAATGTCTGGGCAGGAGGTAGCTGGGCACTCTAGCAGCCAAACCAGGAGAGTCTTGAGATACCTTAAAGCTCACAAGCTTTATTTGGCAGAAGTTTTTTGTGGACGGTACCCCCCCCTTCTTCATCAGCTGCTCCACCCCATGAAGTGGGATGCAGTCCATGAAAGCTGAGGCCAAGTAAACCTTGGTGCTCCTTCAGGTCCCACAAGCTTCGTTATGCTTTTAAAAAAAGAACCATTTTGGGGCGGTGGGTAGGAAGAAGACCACCACAGAAAACGGAGGCCTCGCGTTTCCTTCGCCCTATTCGTGCGGTGAGGGCGAGAGAAGAGGAACCGCGCTGCCCCACCTGGCAATGCAAGGGGCTGCCTGGCAAGACCAAGCCCCTTCCCCTTCGTAGCCGGCCAGCCAGCCAGCATGAGAGAGAGAGCGAGGCGGGAGGCAAGCCGGGGCAGCCCTCCAGAGTTTCCAGCAGATGAAGGGTGAGGAGCGAGGCGGGGAAGCCAGCGAGCCAGGGCCGTGACGTCAGGAAACTTTGCCTCCGCGGCTGAGGGGAGAGAGAGAAGCCGAGGCCACGGAGGCGGCTTCTGCGAGCGGCGGCGCTTCCCTCTCAGGCTGCGCGGCTGCCTCTCCCTCTCGCGCCGCCGGGGGTCGGCGGGGCCCCCTTTCCCCTCGCGAGGTAATGCCGCCGACTCTCGAGCTCTCCTCGCCTCCTCCTCCCCTCGCCCCCTCTTTCTTTGTCGCCTCCCCTCCCCTCCGTCGCCGCCCCGCGCCTTTTTTTGTGGGGAGCCCGGCGGGCGCCCCGGCTGACTCGGGGAGGGGGCTCGGCGAACTCGCCGGAACTCTTGCGCGGAGTTGGGCGAAGAAGGGAGGGAGGGAGGGGACCGGGAAGGGGAAGGCGGGGGGGTTGGAAGTTGGTGACTTGGCGGCGCCTCTGGAATTCCTTTATACGCGGGACCGGCGGGAGGAGAAGCGGCGGCGGCCGGAGCGAGGAAGGAAGCGAGCGCCAGCCGGCCGGCCGGTCAGCGGGCTCCCCCGGCGGGGTTTGTTCCTCCTTCTACTTTGTTTCCTTCGGGAAGGGAGGAGCGCGGGGGAGACGCCAGAGGGTGGGGAGGCGACGCGAGCGGGAGTGTGTTGGCCGCGGCGGGGTGAGGGGAAGCCTGTTGAACGCCGCCGGCTGGCCTCTCGCAGGGATGCTGAGAAGTGGGGGGAGGAGGAGGAGGAGGAGGGGCGGCTGAGGGAGCACCCGGTCGGTGCCCGTCTTTTCGGGTCCCCGGCCGCCGCAGCCCTCTTCCCAGTTCGGCAACAGCTCTCTCGGGTGGCCTCGAAACTTTTGCGGGGAGCGGGGCGGGCTCCGGGAGTCGGAAACCCCGGGGGCAGGCGGCGCTCCTCAGGCCCCTCGCGGCAGCCGAAGCCGCGGGGCATTTGTCCCCCTCCTCCTCCTCCTCCTCCTCCCTCTCTCCCCTCTCCGCTCCCCGGCCATTCGCCTCCCTTCCCGCAGAGCCGTCCCGGCCGTGCTACTTCGCCCGCGGCGCCCCCTTTGTGGCTTGAGTTTGACTTTGCGGCAGCGGCTGCCTCTGTCGCAACGAGGGGACCCCCCCCTCGCCCTGGCGCCCCGGAGCATCCCCGCGGGCCTCGGCTCGCCCCTCTTGGGCTGCCCGGAGTTCCCAGCGGGGCTTACGCCCGCGCCCGGAGGAGGAGGGCGAGAAAGAGAGGCGGACGGGTGCGCGAGGGCTCGCTCGGCTCCTGTATTTCGCATTCCCTCCCATCTCTCCTGCGTCCCGGCAAGTTTCTGGCCATTTCCGCACTAGCCTGTTCTAGCGCGATGATTCCACTTTCAACCTCCTCTGGAATCCTGGGGTTTGCAGTTTCGGGAGGGGCCGGCCGGCCCCTCCCGGAACTGCAAACCCCAGGATTCCAGAGGAGGTTGAAAGTGGAATCATCGCGCTGAACAGGCTAGTGCGGAAATGGCCTCTGAAAGGAAGGGCACCGCCGTCTCGAAACCCCTCGATCTGCGATCCGCTGCAAGGCAGTGGCTTGCGCGTCCCCTCTGAAACCAAGCGGGGCTTCTTTCCGAGGGAGGATTGGCCCTGCTGTGGGATAAAAGAGACGAGATTGTCCCGTCACTAAGTTCGTAGGTGGCGGCCGGCTTAAACGCGTTGAGGATTTCCCTTTGTCTGTCTCTGTTTTTATTGCAGAGCCGGCTGTTCCCCTCCCAATTGTAAAACTCACTGCGGAGGCTTCGCGTGCCCATTCGCCTTGAGAGAGATGCTTGGAGGGAGAGAAATGGTAGTAATTATCTAAAGGGAGTAATCAGTGGCCTCTTCCTATTCTTCCTCGGTAATCAGTGGCTTCCTGAAGCAATAAATGTGTTGTAGGCTGCAGTCCAAGACACAGCATAAGTGCCAGTCAGGTAGATTTTGCTGCCCAAGGGGACCTAAGTTAAGAAAGATGCTTTGTTGGGAGTAGATATACTCAGGAATAGGGAGAAAAAAGTTAATATAGTAACATGGTTGCTGACGAGAAATCATTTGAGGTGGGAAGATGCTTCAAAATACAGGAAACACTCATTCTGTTGGGTACAGTTTGCTCCTCATTGTCTTTTCACATAATTTACGGTGTAGTCTTCTACATATCCACTTATAGGTAAGCAAGCCCCCATTAAATTTAGGGGGATTCACTCCCTGGTGAATTTGTACAGGGTGGAAGACTATCTGCAGTCCTGTATCAACTTACTTGGAAATTAGTCTGGTCAGACTCAATATGACCTACTCCTGAGAAGAAAGCTATGAACAAGTGTGGCGTTATGCTGTAAAATTTAGTAGAATAACTGTTGTTGGTTGTCATAGACTCTTGTTCACTTTGTCGAATGCACGTTAGTTTTTTAAGATGCCACAAGTCTCAGTTGTTGCTGCAGCAGACTGAATATGGCCACCCTTGGTCTATTCCCATAGTCTTTGCTAATGCTACCTCATTTCTCTCCTCTCATGGGAGTGTGATGATGAGAATGACCTATCGCTTTCTCCTTGACTGGGATGAGGCTTTAATCCTAAACTGCTGTAAAGAGAAAGATGTGCTAAGTATCTTTATTGCTGTTGTAAGATAATTCAAGGGAGAACCTATCAAAATTTACTCAGAGATTTGTTGTGGCATTCTTCTGAGACTGAGAGAGTACGGCTTACCTGAGGTTACCTAGCAGGTTTCTGTGACTGAGCAGGGTTTGAACCCTGGCTTCATACTCCTAGTCTAACACTCAAACCGCTACGCTGCACTGGCTCTCATGTTATATTTCTGTTTTAAATATCTGCATTTTTGAGTAAGGCCATAATAATCTGACACTTACAGATGAGTCTTTATCCTCTGAGTTCAATGATATTTACTTTCTAGCAAGTGTCTTTGAGATTACAGTTTGAATTTCTCAAACTGACTTCATGCAACATTCTCTAAAGTGAAGGTCCTGGAAAAACAAATAACACATAAGCAAAGCTATTTGAACTAGAATATGAAGTGGAAAAGTTTGCTCAGTTTATATGGAAAAGAGTGCTGAATGATTTGAGAGTTGAATAAAAATGGGTGCTTGTTTCTGTGGTCTCATAAAGATTGCTTGGATCAGGCAGTGTGTTTCAGTGTCCTAGGACAAAACTTCCAACACTCCTAGGACTAATGAATATAGGGTGGTTTTGCAAAGTGCAGGTACAGGCAAAAGTGCCATGCATGTGACTTGAGTGTATGAGTCATAGGACATGTGGGGATGTTGCAGTAACAGTTGTTCATTTAAGAAGGGCTGTAGTAAAGAACCTGAACTCTCGATTTCAGGACTGAACGGAAAACAAGGGAGTTACAGCATTGAAGAGCTATGATTCTGTGACATTTCTTCAACACAGTCAGCAGCATATGTTGGCTAATACTGGTTAATTTGGGAAGATTTCCTGAAGCAGATATATAAAAGGACAATCCACACCTTTATCTATATGAAAAATAAGTGAAAGTCTGAGAGGGGTGATTTTGGTCTTGATGTTTTGCTGACATAATTGCAGACAGCATTGCTTCTGTAAATGGAATTGGGAGGGGGATGATTCTCATCCAGCATGAACCCTGTACCCCTGTGGAACCTCAAAATCTGCTCCATAAGATAAGGAATCTTCCCTAAATCATGGTACTGTAACAGGAAAGGGAGAAAGAAAGTAATTCTGTTAAGTTTTCTTCTGATTAAACATTAACATGTTAATACTAGAGGGTGGATACAGCACTATATTGCTACATTTTTGATCACTGTCTTTATGGTTTTGCCTTTTCTTTTGTGGTTATGTTAGCTTTTTTCTACATTCATTTGTTTCAAAGACTTGAAGAACATTTTGTAAGTCTAGAAATGATGCTTGCAGTCATAAAGATATGGTCCATGTAGTGCACCATAGTGTTCTAAACAGGGGAAGGCAGTTTGCTGTGAAAAGCCTATAAGCAAGATGTGGTGATGACATCAGTCACTCTTGCTTGCCCCTCAGTATCTGATATCCAGAGGCAATACTCTTTCGTTTTGAATCTTCCCTTTTTAGCTGTCATTCCAGGGAGTGTGCTGTGCTGAGATAATTAAATAGCTATTAACTAATAGAGTTGCTAGACATACTGGGTGGTGTTGCTTTCATGTAGAGATTGGAACCAACTGTTATGTTTAACATGTAGTGTCTCCTTTCTCCTTCTCCGCCCCTTCTCTTTTGCTAATTTTTATAGTCCAAAGTATCTTAACAATGGCAATTCTGTTATCTCTGCTACCTCTCTGGGTAGCAAAAAGTTTGAGGTTCAGTACAGTCTTTTGAGGAAAGAATATAGACACTTGTGGCATTTTTGCAACACCTTTTTATTTATTTACTGTTTATTTAGTTATTATGTACTATTTGAGTAGGTGCAAAGGGAAGGCAGGATCTTAAGAGAGTGCTAGTCTTTAAAACAGTGGCCAGTGACTATGCCCATGGGTGTGGTTTTTTGATCATCACAGTCCAGCTGCTCAAGGTCTTTCCAGTCCTTCACCCAAGCAGTTGTGGTGTAGTGTAGACACTTGCCACTGGAGAAACATTCTGCTGTTAAAAGAAACATCTTTAATTGTCAGTTGAACAATAGTGACAAATAACATCTCACCTGAAAACCATGTTGCTGTTCAATTCCTTGAAAGTGACAAATAAGAGCAGTATTTGCTAATCTGCTTATCTATATGTTCATAACTGTGTTGCTTGCACTCCATGTTGCTACTGCCAAGTAGCAGCAGTAAGTGACATCCTTGGATTGTTGCTTTGGTTTCTAAGAGTTCTGTGAGCTGACTTGCGTCCCGTTTTCTCTTACACTGTAGCCGGTGGGATATTATGAGATTCTTCCTGTCCATCCTTCAGCAACTGGTTGGTGGTGAGAGCCCATGCATTGGTGCGCACATTACTCTCCATTAGTAAAGAGGTGGATTGTGGGGCATGAGGACTACATTCAGCTAGCATCTGTGGATCAGCCATGGCTGTGAAAATTTGTTTGCTGAGTACTAGTAGGAAAGTATGCTACAGCCACACAAAACTCCTTTCAAGTTAATTTATACTGATCAAATAAAGTATTTGTTATAGTTAGTTGTGACTTAATGATTTAATTATGCTATATCATGCATGTATTTAGCTCTGGTAACATGATATGTCTACATAGGCATCTCATGAAAGCTAATGAATTTTTATCTGTTGCTTTTATATCGATTTCAATGGGACATATGAGAATTAGATGTTGACATGTTTTCCTAAAGAAATATACATTTAATAAAAGGCTTTGAAATATGATTGGCTGTGCTGGGGATGCAGTGATAGTCACTACTTTCTATGAATTCTGCATAGAATTCTGCCAAACATAAACATTTCTCTTCATTGCTACCTATAAACAGTTTAGCTTGGGTAAAATACATAAAGACCACTCATACTATGTATTACCAGGGCTCCTGTTAATGATCATGATTTCTCTCACTGTGTGATCAAAGGGTAGCTGAAGGGGAGATTACTTCCCCAAAAGGTATGGTGACTTTTCAGTTTTTAATGGACGAACCAGCTGTCCTTGAAATGATCCTAACTTCATGCACATGTCATTGATACTGAAATAGTCTGTGGCAAAAGAAGGAAGAGATCCTGGAATTCAATAAAAGCTACATCTTGGTATGCAACAGTCTACAAGGGAAAGCACAAATTAATTGCAAAGAATTGTTGGGAAATAGATTAATGATAACAATTATAAATGTCATGGAGCCCTGACCATGTTGTTCCTTTTCCCTGCATTTAGAATACTCTGCACAGGTTTGCTCGTCCCATTTCATAAATTTTGTGCACCTGGAGAAGGTACAAAAGAGAACAACTAAGATTTTTACGATTGTTTTGAGTGAATCATCCTTGCTGCCCCAAAAGATTTCTGTGGAAGGGAAACTTTAATAGAAATAAGTCAGCTATGGGACAACATGATATTGTTTATTATCATCAAATGTAAAAGTGATTGTACCTCACTGATTTGAGGCAGTGAATAAGGAAAACTTACCTCATTGGTTGAGACAAAAGATCCATTTGGGCCACCTCCATCTTATGTCCTCCTATAGTGTCCAAACAGATGTTCTGACAAGCAACAGTTTTTCATGTTTCTGGTGGGATTCTTTCCTCCACGGGTTAAACTTGGACCTTATGTATTGAAAGCCTGTGCCCTACCACTGAGCTGTTCCCTATCAATAAGGATATTTGGAGATCTGAACCTTCAAACCAATAGAGATCAAGTGCCCTTATTACTTGAAAAAAAATGGAAAAGAGGAACTTTTTCCATCTCAGAATGGAGAACTTTAGTTCTACTCCAAAATAGTCAAACTGCTATCATGCTAGAGTGTAAAAAAATGGGTAAGCACATCATTCAAAGCACCTTATTATTAGAAAAGCCTAAAAGGCAAATATTTATGCCTATTAGTCAAAACTTGGATCAGTCCAAATTAAATAAATCCATATGTGATGGACTTTTCAACTCTGAGTTCTTTTGTGTCCGTTTCTCACATATGAATCATCCTAGTGCAGGTATGGGTTCCCATCAGCAGATGGAAATACATATCAGCCTGTCTAGAATGCTTGCTAAATTTACTAGTAACATTATTGTTTTGTTGGAGCAGATAAATGTTATTTATCTTTCACAATGGTAAATCAAAGCATACCTAAGTACTGAAATTGTTAGTAAGATCAGGATCGATTTTAAAAAGGCTCACCCTTTCAAACAACTCACAATTGATTTTGTGTGAATGGATTAGTGCAGAATGTGGTTGTGGATGTCTTTTTGGGTATGCACATTCATGAAGGATTGATCTGTCAGTGGGTAGGCAGTTACTGAAAATAGAGCATTCTTGTGAAAGGTGTTGGATGGTGGCTTTCATTATGTGTTGTAGATGAATTTCTGAGCTGCCTCTGCTGCATTGTTTATTTTGCAGTGAAGGTCAGATGCTGGACTCCAAAGATCTCAACCCTGCCTGGCAAGTTTCAGCCAGCAGAATTGCAAAAGAACTTCCTTACATATCTTTATTCTCTATTTCATACTGTTTTTTCTTTATGGTCTACTTAAAGATAAGCTTCACTGAATTCACTGGAAAGGTTTTAAAGATAAGTGTGTATAGAAATGCAGCCTGAGTATCTGTTTTGGGGAAGCATAGATTTTACTCTTCAGAGTCAGCTGAGCTCACAGAACATTTCAAATAATCCTGCTGGATACAATACTGTCTAGGACTTTTAGGCAACAAAAGTCTAGGACTTTTAAAGCAACTCCTGACGTATAGCAGGACTCCTATTGCTTCTCTTCTCTGTTTTACTTAAAGATTTCAGTGTGAATAAGATCTAGCTTGGAAGAATAGATCAGTAACTTTCACTCTCATTTTGTGTGCGTATATAACAGAACTTCTGGTGTCTTTTGTGCTTTCTCTAAAGACAACATAGATATAAAATATTCTCTTTTGGCCATCAGACACACATTTATGTGTATTCAGTAATCTACATAATTATGTTTTGTCCAACAATAAACATTTAAACAATGCAAGCAGCATTAGAAGAGGAGAATACCGGTACTTCCTATTTGTTCCTCATTTGAATTAGCCTGGAGCTATCAAGGCTTCCACATGGTAATGATTATTAAGCAACACTGTGTATTGAAACTATATGAGGGAAACATGGTCTGCTTTTAAGGAAATTTGAGACATAGCAGCTTTGTAGATCTATACAGCTTTTTTGTACCTTAGAAACATAGAATCCCTCACAATCCCCCTACTTTTAAAGGTGTTTTTGAAATGTTAAAGCTACTACCTTAATATTAATGATTTAACAGATTGGAGTATTTCATGATCTGGGAGTGTACTAACCTATCATGTTTGAACAGATAAAAAGGTGTGTATATCTTGCATACGTATATTGCCATGTGATATTGACCAAGTAATATGAATAATTGTTATGGCACCTGAAAGAACTATTTAAATGACAAGTGATGAAGAACTGTTTGTAACGTTGATTTGTAATCTTGACCACACTGTCATCTTGATACAGCTCAGTATGGGAGGCCAATATAATTAATCCCATGTTACTATCTGACAGACTTCTCCAGAATTGTGTGCCACACTCACCACAGTGAGTGGGGTGCTGCTCTCTGGCTTATGTGACAGTCAGCAATCTTTCCAACCTTAATGTTGTAGAGGTGCCCAAAAAACAATTAAATGCAGACTACAGATCACCCACTAACTCGATTCAGACTATAGATCACACACTAACTCAAAATATTAGCACATTGATGGAGCCTGCCTGTACCTTAACTTCTACTCTAAGTAAATGCAAGAGGTTTGCTCCAGACTTTGGTTCCCTAAAGGAGGTGGGGGACAAAAAGAAACCTTCTGATTTAAATCCTGAATTAAGATTGTGAGACTTTTACTCTGAAAAACAGAGATATTTGGTGCAGCCCAGTTTCTGATATCGTGCACTATTACAATGTGATATCAAATATTTGTCATTGTTTCAGAATGAGTTTGATGTTTACAACTAGGGTAGCACAATATTTTGCAGAGATTTCACTAGCTTTTCTCAACATGCCACTGAGCTTTATTTTTGAGAGAAGGTTTGGATGAGAAGCAGTCTAAGTCCCCATTTTAGAAACAGATAAAACAGACAATTGAGGGGAACTATTTGTAATCCTACGTATAGCTTACACTGTGTTTACAAGACTACGATTTAGAGGTGTAGTTACAAAAGAACTAGAGACAATTCTCAAATATAAGGATGTATCATTAAATATCAAAGTCAGGTTCATCCATGTCATTGCCTTACCCCAAAACATGGGTGACTCTGGGGTTCACCTGCAATGCCAGTACCTCTGTGCAAAGTTGGGGAATTATTAGCTCAAATTGGGCGGCCTCCAAGAGGGAGGGGGTAATCTAGAAAGAGTTTTCCACCTGTGTTTGCTGGTATTTCTGAGGAAAGAACCAGCCAGTGATTCAAAAGCAGACTTAATTGGGTTTTATGAGGGGAATTAATCACACATACAACACATACAAGATCTGAACAGTCACAAAATCATACAAGGCTAACTGAAGGAAAAAAGAGGAAAGTTTTAGATAGCAAGTTTTCAGGGTGTAGTGCGTGATATTTACCGATCTAGAAGAGCAGTGAAGAAGCAGCAGTGTGGCTTAGACTCACATCTAAGGACAGTACACAATAGGGAATCAAAGTATCAAAGTGGAAACCAGCAATCGGTGTATTGTGAGTTGACTAGCCAAAACCAGGGGTTTATATATTGGATTTCTGCCTGGAGGGCAAGGATGTAAATGGCTCTCTGGCCAAGTAAATAATTGAGGTCAGTGGGGTCTGGAACGGGCTGATGGTCTTAACATTAGGTGCCAAAGGGCTAATGGTCACCCTGATAGCTTGGTGCTTGTCTGACAGGTTTTAGAATGAAGGAGAGGTTTGTGTGGTCAGGGGAGGAGGAGTCAAGACAATCAGCAATTTGGTGGGAATCTCCCAGATGCTATTGTTCAAAAGGCAGAGTTATTAAGACTAGCTGTGAGTCTATTATCTCTGGAGTTTCCTGTTGATTTCCTGACTGACCTGGCAAGTCTAGAGGTGTTTTCTGATCCAATTTGCAGTGCACATGTTTAGTGAGTCTTTCTCTCTTGTCTAGCTTGTCCATGCTGCCATATCAATGCCAACTACTATGTTTGCCATTTAATCATATTTTACCAATTAAACCATATAATAGTTTGGGCATGTATGGCCTGGTAACAATAATGGATCTGATTGCTGTGTATAGATGTGAGTGCTGGACAATGAAGAAAACTGACCGGGGGAAAAAATCCACTCATTTCAAATGTAGTGCTGGAGGAGTATTCTACAGATATCATAGACTACCATAAGGAAAAAATAAATGGATCAGCTTGCAAATCAAGTCTGAACATTCCTTAGAATGCAAAATGACTAAACTGATGTTATCGTACTTCAGATACTTCATGAGATGAGATGACTCACTGGAAATGATAATGCTCGGTAAATGTGAAGAAAGGAGGAAAGGAGGAAGTCTATATTATACGTGGATTGATTCAGTTGAGGGAACCACGTCCCTGAGTTTGCAAGTCTGACCAGGGCTATAAAAACATGCTCTCTTATTAGCCTCCTTGAATTCTATATTACGAGAAAGGCAGTATATAAATTCAGTAAATAAAAGGAAAATAAATTGATAGAGTTGCCATAACGCAAAGCTGACCTAATGACACATAACAACACTAAAGCATGTTAAACATAATAGGATGTCCTGCCCTCAGATACAAGTCAGTTGGATTGAGCTAGTAAAGATGACCTCATAGTGGCCAAGACTGCAGTGGAAATCTGTTGTTTGGAGACCTTGATAGTATTAATCAACTGTACTTCATTTCCACATTTCTGCACAACTACTGATATGCTATGGAGGGTGTGGGGCGGTGCAATGACACTGTAGTATTTATTGTGAGTGAAATGAAGGTACAAGGCACATTAGTGTGTCCATCTTTAAGAGTTAGCATAAGAACAGTTGATCTGTGGTCCAGATTTCCTTGCTTTGAGGAGTGCATTGTGATGAACGCTGGGGGGGGGAGTCTGCAGAGCCACCATAGAAACAAAGGGGATTTAATTTGATTGGTTGCTGACTCTAGAACCCAGGTATCCAGAGGGAGGGGCTAGGTGGAGGAGTCAGCCTAACAGAAAAATAACTGAAAGAGGGTTTTGAAGGGCAAATTTGGAGAGTTCCATCTGTGAGTTTGAGGAGAGAGATTGTGAAACAGAGTGAGAAAGTTGTGGAAGTATTTGCTGGTTTAGAGCTACAGCTGTTTTGCTGTTTGATAACCTTTAATTGCCAACTACATTTTTCTTTGTCAGTTTGTTTAATAAAAAATTGATTATATTTTTTTAAAGAGCAGTCTCCATAAAGTGTCTCTTTGATCTGGATAAGTTACACACACTACTGCCAGTGACCCATTCATTGGGACAAACCTGAAAATGCTTTGTCCTATATCCACAAGGGTATAGGTTTGGGGAAAGCAGAAGAGAGATATAATTGTGAAGAGGGAACCAGAGGGTGGTAAAAATAGAGAAGGGCGCTGATTCTCTAAGGAGGGAGAAATTAAAACAGGCCTGATTTATCATTGCCCTGACTTGGCCCAGATCTCCCATGTTTTGACATACATACCCAGCCGTAATTTCTTGCTTTAAACTGAGGGCCCTCCTCTCCTTTTTAAGAATGCCCAATGGGGGGGGGATGTACCTTTGTGTACGAGCAGCCATGGGTGAACCTAACATTTGTGGAAGTAAAAGTCTTTTTATCAAAACAAACAAACAAACACATCCCCTCCCTCCCCAACAACTCTTGAATGTTGGGAAATCCATATGCATCTAACTGAGGACTGGAAATGCCTGATGGGCATGAAACACAACTGAACTTTTGTGTGTTTTTTTGAAGTTGGGGCAGAAGACTAATGAGAGAGGAAACTGAATATGGAGTACTGAAAAAGAGGGCATGACTACTTAGCTGGAACACTGAAAAACATGCCCAACGTTTATTGCAGTTCTCATATGGACATGGCGTGGTTCCCCCAGCCCTTGATTTAGTACTAGTTTTGTTCTGTTTATGCCTGTGATTCTTTCAGATACTTTTCTTCTCTTTTAACAATTGGATTACTTGCAAAAACATACTGCAATTAGGAATGAATGAATAAGTGTAGGGGGAGGATCATGGCTGGTTAGCTTTCAAATATGGGGGAGGAAGGTTTTTGTGGCGTCCTGTGCAGGACACAAATGGTGAGTTTGGTAACATTTATTTTTCCCGTGATCTGAGTTTGCACTTTCCTAACATCGTAAACACATTTTTAAAAATGTGCTGACAATATTGCAAGATGACTGAAATGAATGTTAAAATTTGTTTCTGAAAAGGACACACAATGTAGCACTGATGATTTTTAAATGTTACAGCCTCTGTGAGTGGGGCTGTTTTCTGGAATAATTTCTGACTGGAGAATGGGGAAGAGTGGTATTTCAGTAATGAGCTGAGGCAGCTAAAGAGCTTGAACCCATAAGAGTGCCCCTTAATCTGTTTCACATGTGCATGCTTTAGAAGAGTGTTCTGTCTTTGTAAACTGCTCCCCCCAAGTTTGCAATTCTAGTTACAAGAAATCTATTGGGGGAAAAAAGCTACAAATTTCAGCATTCATATTTTAATGCTGTAATGCACCCAGTTGTACCTGTTGTGCAACTAGTAAGAGGAGGGGATCTTAAAACCTAATTTTGCCACCAGAATTGATACTAATATTAATACTCTTATCTCTCTGTGCCATACAGTAATTGTAGTTAATTGGAACAAGCTGTTTCTGCTCTGTATTCTGGTGTATGAATGCAATATGTCAACACAGCTAAATGACAACTTTAGTGTGCATAATGTAAAGATTCAGAGAAATAATTTTGGGTTTGGTCTGTCATTCAGACTGAAAAATTACTTTATGTGAATTTCCTGTGAGAGAGTATTCACCAATTCGTTTCAGATAACCTACTGTTATTTTACTTAATTAGCATGATTTTATTCACTTCAAAAAGTTTATTTTTTAAATTATATTATTGTGTTGTAATATCAAAAGGTACTAGGAATTCTAAAGACTGATTTATAATTTATTTATTATTTCCCTATAATTTCCAGTAAAAATTTATCCACATATTCAAATCTTTCTCCTATAAGATACTAAAAGAAAAAGCTGTCCATCCATCCATCCAGAGAGTGATTATAAAGGGATGTCATTAGATTGACTGCATTTCAATACAGCCACCCCCAAAACTGAATCTAGTCCTGAGTTCTGTTCATGCAGTGACCAACCAAATGTTTATAGCAGAGGTGAAATATCATATTGCCACCCAGATATAGTTGGACTGCAACTCTCCGCAGCCAGCTCAACATAGCCAAGAGTGAGGAATGCTGGATCTGCAGTTCAACAGTATTTGAAGGACCATAACACTCCTACCTTTGCCATACAGGAAACTTACAAGCACCCTCTCTCTCATGCTTCTCAGCAACTGGTACTGAGAGGCATACTCATTACTCTGGAGTTAATACATAGTCATTATGACTAGTAGCCATAATGATTAGTAGCTTTGTCCTCTATGAATTTGTCTAATCCCTTTTGAAAGCCACTCAGGTTGGTACCGGTAGTGTTTGGGCAGCAATTGTGCAGTTGGACCCTGCATGTGTGAAGAAGTATAATGTGTTTGAAAATTATCTTTACAATTCTATATAGAATTGAAATTATAATAAAAATAATTTCCAAACACCTTTTATCTTCCCTGTGCCTCCCACCATTTATTCCTGCTGATAATCAGTGGTTCCAGTAATATCAGAGAGAAAGGAAAGGCTTCTGCTTGTCTACTTCTCTGAACTGTGCACAAGTTTGTATAACTGTCATGTCCCCCTCACCTCTTCTCTAACCTAAAAAGTACCAAAACTTTCCTTTGTAGAGAGATTATTTGAACTACTTGGATCATTTGGATTTCTCTTGTTAATTATCGTTTTTGCCTCTGAAATAGTTCTTCAGGTCATGGAGGTGTGCTGACCATAACCGCATACAATAAATATATGTACCATACTGTAATATATCAGGTATGGGTGCACAGTGCATTTGTGTAAAGGCTACATTAGTGGTTTGGTTTTGTATTCGTTTTGTAACGATTGTAATGAAACTCTGTACATGACTAGCCTTGTATCATGTGCCATTTCACTAGATTCAATTTGAAGTATGAAATATAATTGTGGTTCTCGTACTGAAGTCAAATATAGTCTAGCTTCAGTCATTACTGTTGGGTGGGATAATCAGACACAAAATATATCTACCAGTTGCTGAAAAAAGAAAAATGAGATAAGCGTAGAAATGCTCTAGGTCTACACATTAAGTAAATCTTCAGTTAACAGATTAGATGATGTGACTGCTAGGGGAAAATATGAAGAGTTGGTACAAAACAGTGTTTTTGTTAATAAGAGGAAATTCTGTGGATGGGTAGGAAACAAAGCACTACTTTTATAAGTGAATGTGGAAAAGGAATATTAGATTAGTTATCTCTAAAGGAATGTGGAATGGGAGTTTTCAATTGAATTAAAGTATGTCGATATACAAAAAGAATATGTGAGGCTCATTATAATAATACTGTATTAATCAAGGTGGGCAGCCTAATGTTTGTCTGCAGGCTTGTAAATGAGTGTATTTATTTTTCTTTTGTTCTTGATTGCACTATGGAAATTTTAATAAAATTATATTTAAAGAATGCTTGCCTGCAGACTGACTAACCTAGCCTTGTTTAAATTTGCCTCATTTCTGTACAGTGACTCTTCCACTTTCACAAGGGTTCAGGGCTCAGAACCCTTGCAAAGGTGGAAAAACTGTGGATAACTCCCCCATGCTCACCCTCCCATTTGTTTCTGGGGCTCCCTCCCATTCCCTTGCCTTTTGCCCTGGTATGCATGCCTTCTTCTCTGTGCCCAAGCAAAAGGCTAGGGAATTGAGAGCGGGGGGAGGTGCACATACCTTTCTTTTCTGTGCCTGGGCAAAAGGCAAGAGAATGGGAGTGAGGGAGTGGGAGTGGGGGGCACCATGTGTGGAGAAGAAAGGTGTTCATGTACCTTCCCTCATTCCCTTGCCTTTTTCTTTGGCACATGTTCTCCTCACTTGAGGAAAAGGCAAAGGAATGGGAGGAAAGGCATGTGCACCTTCTTTCTCTGCATGCGGTGCTCCCCCTCCCATTCCCTTGAATTTTGCCTTGGCACAGAGAACATATGCTGGGGCAAAAGGCAAGGGAGTGAGGGAAAAGGCATGCATGCCACCCCTCCATCCCCTTGCCTTTTTCCTGGGCACACCTGCCTGCCTGCCCTCCCCGTGCCCCAACATCATTCATTCAGCCTATCATTATTGTCCTTAATTATGTGATGATAAACGGAATGTTTTATGGAGCTTGGTGTGACAATGGCAAGACTCATTGCCTATTGCATCTGGTAATTTAAGTGCACTTTAATCAGGAGGATCCTGAAGCAACAGTTAATTTCAGATAAATGTTTTGTTTTTTAAAAAATTTCTCTGAAGATCGTTGCTATTTTTTCTCTTTGACTTTAAATACCACAATATAATTGCTTATTTTGTTTTTGAGCTTATTGATCATGATTGTGGAATGTTGCATGTACTGATATACTCTGATCTTCATTAATAATAGGAACATCCTGAGACTCAGTCTATGCAGCATGCAGTAGAACAATTCTGAATAGTGTTATTTCAAAAGGTGTCATATTTTGAAAGTTCCCTACAGGTAATGGATGAGTACCAGTACAATGTATAAATAGAGGTGGCAAACCCAAAAGTGACATATTATATTCTGCAGTTCTATGATTCATTCAGGCTGAACAGCATCAAGATACAGATATACCTTAATTAACAAAGTTGATGTGTTCCTGGGCACAATTTCTTTAACAGAAACTTTAATACCAGTGGCAAAAATAACATGGAAAAAATAGGGACAGATGCTTGCCCCACTAAATAGGAGAGCAGTTCAACATATTTCAGCAAATATTTATTCAGAATTTAACAATATGCACATGTGAAATGAAGCAACCATCTCAGGTAAGCCTCCCATAAGTGAACAAAAACACTTGTTTTTGTTTCTGAAGACCATTTGAAGATTTCTTCCGAAATGCATCTAGGGATGACATTTTGTTTCACTAGATTCCATTTATTATTTCTGTTTTGAGGGCCAAGCATACAGGTCTGTGCTTTTTTAACATGCTGGGTACCTGGTGAGACAGACTCATCTCATATATAAAACAGGATTAGACTGGAAGGAAAGAGACATGAAAATTCAGTTATGTGGATGACACCCTATTAATTGCAGAAATTGGCAGAGACTTGGTACAACTACTGAAGAAAGTCAGGGAAGAAAGTATAAAGGCAAGTTTATAGTTGAACATTAAGAAAACAAAAATAATGACCACAGATGGTTTACGTAACTTTAAAGTAGATGAAGAAGACATTGAAATAGTTCAAGGCCATTTCAGCAGTAGAGACCATTCGTGGATTATACAGTTATAATTGTGCCATCGTCATTTGTACAGTGCTGTTGGGTTATGGACATTCTTCAACACCCTTCCCAGTTAAGTGGATGAGTAGTGGTATTGCCACCGGTGTTCCTTCCGTATTACAGCATCCTTGACCACTTGCATACTACTCCCATGGTTAGGATCAAGTCTAGAATTTCTGATCCCTTTGTTCCTTCCTTCACCTTTTGAAAGAAGAAATTATCTGCAAGACACATCAGGAATTTATTGGAGAGCATATGCTTATCAGACTTAGTCTCCCAGCAAATATCTGGATAATTGAAATCTCCCATAAATACGTTTTTGTTTCTTGGAAATGTCTGAGATACATTTGATAAAAGCATCGTCCAGCACCTCATCTTGGTTTGCTAGTCTGTAGTAAATGCCTTACCGCAGTGTTGTTTTTCTTTCTTTCTCCATTTCTTTTTACCCCAAATCTCTCCTCTGGTCCAGTGTGATCACTTGTGTAGATTTCTGGACAAGTGAGTTTGTCTTTGATATATAATGCTGCTCTGCCTCCTTTTCTTCCCCAGCTGTTCTTTTTGAACATACTGTCCTTTAGTTGTTATATTCCAGTCGTAAGACTCATCCTGCCAAGTCTCTGTTATACCTATGAAATCATATTTACCTTCCTGCCCGAAGACTTGAAGCCCATCTTGTTGGTTTCCCACACTCTGTGCATTGGTGGATAGAAAATAAAACTGTCATTTGTTCTCATCTTTTATTCTGCTGTGAGGTTTACTGTGGCTCACATTCTTTCCTTCAGCTTCTCTTCTAGAGTTCACATCTTTGTTTTTAGACCTTGCCTTTGGACAGATGTTTAAGCTAACATCTCTAGTTCCCCAAGGATTTCTGCACTACACTGTTGTAGTGCCATTATTCCACTTTCAACATCCTATGGAATCCTTCTCAGCCAGAGAGCTCTTTGGCCTCAGCAAACTACAAACTCCAGGATTCCACAGGATCTTGAAAGTGAATAGCATTATAACAGTGTGGTGTGGAAAGGCCCTTAGTCTGATCAGATTCACCATACTTTTATCAAATATGTTATTCCCAATGTTCCCTTGGAGTTACAGACCTCTTCTGTCGGCAGTTTCTTTCTATTAATTCTGTCAGATCAGTTCTCACTCTGTTTCATCCAGGAAATCCTTGGATTCCCTGATGTGTTGAGGAGTATCAACACAGAGGTGCAGTGCATTAACCTATTCTACCAAGAGAGCTACTAGTTTGCACTAGCTACAAGTACAGTCAGTGAGGTATTCTTCAGCTGTCTCCCCACAGTCTGTCAAAAGTTCTCCAAAGCTGTTGTTTGAGGTCTTAAAAGTGTAGACCTCTTCACTAAATGTTTCAGAGCCCATGAGACTTGATTTGGTGTGAGCATAGCATCCAAAATTCCTTAGAAGGTCATAGGCACTGTCTCCCAGGACCAAATTGTGCTGGCTTAGCTTGGGCAAGCTGTAGAAGCCATGGACTTGGCCGCCCATCCCATTTGCACAGTGTCTGTTCCCCTGATATTCTGGATGGGCAGGTTGTTTCTCATGAAGAAGGCATGCCTTGTGGACTGAGGAAATCTAGAATTCAGAAAAGTTTTTAGTTTTTCCCATGGCTAAGGAAATAGGAATCTCACTCTTCTCAGATCAGCCTCTATCATCCTTCATTATGCTGATGGTCAGCCTCTCAACAGGAAAGTTTGAAAGAACAGATAAACAGCCCTTAAGCAGCACCTTTTATGTAGTCAGTTCCCAGTCTAGGTGCTGTAAGATATATCAGAAGAAGGAACTGGCAAAATCACCTCTGAGTACTCTTTGCCTGAGAAAATTCTATGAAATTCATCAGTTTGTCATAAGTCAAAAGGTTACTTGAAGGCATGTACACACACACACACACACACACTCCTTCTCAGTGCTTTGGTAGAAAGATGTTAAATAGTTTAACAAAAAACCTAACCCTTCAAATTGTTCTTATGCTTTTCTTGATGTCTTGCTATTAACTATTATTTTTAAAGATATCGGTAGTGTTAATGCTTTATCCTCTTGTCTTGTTGCACACTCATTATGTATGTGTGTATTTTCATAGAAAGGGAGTATATAACTGAAAACAAATTAAAAATGCATCTGTATGCATTAGGTAAAAATAAGAAAAAGTTACAGAAACAAGAAAAGATGTTTGCATTATTTCTGTTTATGAAGAGCATATAGACCTCAGTGCCAGGTAGCAGTTGTGTAGGGCATCCTGTAGGAGGTAGGTGGTTCCCAAAAGGAAACAAAAATGAAAAGGACAACTTGTGACAAGGACTTCTGAGAACATTTTTGTAAATTTTTGTCACTTTCAAATAAATGAAGTGCTCCTTTTCAGTATCTGTGTTGTAGGTCATTTCAGCCCTACAGAGATGAAGTTCATATACGAACATTCCTAAAAGGAGTATTAAAAGATTTTCCCAATCATGCTGAAACATAATATATTTGAAAAATAGATTTTATCTTTGCTCAGTACAGTATTTCCCTATTGAACCTAGGAAGGGAACATCTTTTCTTGTAATTTCTGTGTGTTTCCAGGCCAATACGGTTTTAAGCCATTTTATAGTTTACTTCAAACCATTGCCATTTGAAGGAATGAGGGAGCCCTACTCTCCTATAATGTTTCAGCACAGCTAAAGAGAATTACTGTTTTAAATTATGCAGCTTATTGATAATTGCTTTCCACAAGGGTCTTTCATCTACATTCGGAAGAAAGAAAGAATGAATGATAATCCCTCATGACATGTAAAATGCTTTGTTCAGAGACCAGGTATTTTAAAAAAAGAAAGAATCATTCGTTCATTCATTCATTCATTCAAGGCATTTTTATTAACCACTTCTCAACTCACCAGGTTCCCCAGGGTGATGCACAATTGATAATAACATCAGTAATTATCCACAGAATATTCACAGTGAATAAATAATATCCACAGAAAGTATAAAAGAACATAGGAGGCACGGAATTAAAAAGCAAATCTTGCAGAGACTGTATAATATGTCAGTTCTATGGATCAGAAATTCATATGTTAATGTATCTATATGTGGGTTTTCTGTTCTCAGTCGTACTCTAGTGTATCGAGTAGCTAAGCTAGATGTGATGGTGGCAGTGCCAGATGTTGCGGATTGGGACCACCCTAATAGTGTCCCTATATAACTTTGTCATTTATGTGGGGGAGAATGACAACCATTCATTTTCTCCTATGGGAAAAAGAAAGCCTAACAACTGAAGCCAAACTTATGAAGACAGTAAACCTCCAAAAACACAATGTATATCTGTGTGCAAAGCATTCTATTAGAATATACTAGGCCCTCCATGTACTCCTTGCACTGATTAGATGTTGTTGGTTGTTGTTGTTGTTGTTGTTGTTGTGTGTCTTCAAATTGTTTTCAACTTATGGTGACCCTAAGCCAGAGTTTTCTTCAGAAGATTTGTCCAGGGGATATTTCTCTTTGCCTTCTTTTGTGGCTGAGAGACTGTGACTTGCACAAGGTCGCCCTCTGGGATTCCATGGCTGAGCAGAGAATCGAACCCTGGTCTCCAGAGATGTGGTCCAGTGCTCAAACCACCACACTGATTCTCTGTAGTCATAATCGTAACTAATTTGATGGTGTTCTACTTTAACGATTTCATATTTGCATATATACCTATGTTCTGTTCAATATCTGGCTTCTGCACTCTGTTGGATTCACATATTGAGAGTATATAAACAGAAATTTCCTGAGTCAGAGCGATGTTAACAGCTTGCAGAAAAATGTAAAGGCAATCTAGTTTCTCTGTGGGAGTAGTTGTGTGCTTAGACGGTGTTTGCTGAGGTCAGTTTGATCTTTGGAATTCTTAATAAGATTTTTGACATCTCTGAAACTTTTACAAAAGAGGAAAAAATCATCACCACTAAATGTCAGGCTCTTTTTGATAAGCCCTGCCAATCTAAGCTTAGGTTTATATGCATTTGAAATGTAAGGTAGGAAGCATGGGCTCCCACTGGTATGGTAAGGGGCTATTGCTGCCTTCCCTTGGACCGTAAGCGAGCCCCCCATCCATTTACCAAAACTTTGACACCTTGCACACTGAAAAAAAACTATTGGCTTAAAAACAGCCAGTCATGTTCCCTGAAAACTCCAGTGGGATGCAATGTGCAATGTAAAAATGATTTTGGGGAACTAATGTATTATGTGTAATGATATCAACAGGGTACACTTCTGTCTTCTCAACAGAAGGCATCCCTAGATTTTGGCCCTGAAATCTCAGAGAAGTGCTCCTGACCTGGAAACCTTCGTGATGACTACTTAAGGGGTGATACCAGGGGCCTTGCTGCATAGCCTCCAATAGTTATTGATCAGTTGGGACAGCCACAATTAACCTTCTGTGTTCCCAGATTCTCAGCTCATCTTAAAGAGTCCCAGTTTCCCTCTCCTCCTATCTCTTAGCCATGTGTTGCTTGTTACAGCCTGCAAACAGACCTCGCTCAGCTCAGAGGAAGAAATCTGCACTCCTACTCTGGTAAGAGAAGAGAAGGGGTTTTTTACACCTCCAAACAAGGTCATGGAAAAGCAAAAGAGGACCCCTGCAGCTGCTTGAAAGTTTACATTGCTTCTCCAGACTGGTTGGTTCCAGTAGCTTCTTTCCGTAAGGAAAAAAATCCAATATACACAGGGGAAGTGGAGAACTGTTACATTGAAGGAAGTCTCCGTTGAATTATAGCTCCCCCAGAACTGTGCACCAGGCCATCTCTCTATTTCTCTGATTTTCCTTCTTTAGTGAATCTTAGATTCCCCACCCATCTCTATTTTCCCTAAACTAGGATGAATATTTCAGAGAAGCATTGCTGATTTGAGAATAGTGGTTCTCTGCTTGAGATTTGTATAAACCATATATTTTAAGCATTAGGCCTACTGGTTTTCTTCTCCCCACCTTCCTTTTGATATATTAATCCTTTATGTGTGTATGCCAGGGCTGCACAGTGCCATAAGGAAGTGTAACTTGTAGAGGTCCAGTACTGGGCAAACTTTGAGAGAGTCTGTTGAAGAGTGATATTCCATTCACAATGCAATCGTACATTTCTACTCAGAAATAAGCTCCAGTGAATTCAGTGAGACTTACTCCGAGGGGAATGTGTACACTTTCCATGTGAGACGAGCAACAGTGGAGGGGAGCTCTATTCCCCTTTTAATGTGTTGATTCAAACTGGATGAGACCCAAGAAGAGCTAGAGATTAGAGAAAGGAAAAACTACAACAGTATGTCATGGGCCAATTGCTCAAAAGAAAAATTTGTGGTCCTATTTCGCTGTCATTGAATGACTCTTTCAAGCAGTCACTGTAGACTGTTAAGTGAAAACATGATTATTATTTTTCCTTAAAGCAGCATCATTGTGTGTTCCTGGAAACAAATGGGGTGGGACCTAAAATATCACTACAATATGGATTTTTGGCAGATACATTATTATGCATATCATCTGTTGTGCAGTTCTTGTAGCATTGGTTCAGAAAACAAAGATCTTGCTGCGTATGAAATTCTGAATATGCTTTCCTTTGTCCTCATGAACCCATCTCAACAGTTGTTTAACAGCAATGCTTGAAATATATCTATTACTAACAGATCTATGCCCCCTCCCTTTTTAAATTAAAGAGACAAGAATTACATGGCAACCACAATAACTTGTTCTATGATGGAACCCCTAATGTATGAAGTGCTTCATCCTGGCAGTTTTATTTCTGTTGCTATTTATGTGGGGTAGAATGGAGACCTGAGATTGGTGTGAAACAAAAAAAAGTCAGTGCTGGAGCTTGGCCATGAACCTAGGCTGAAGCCTGCTAATATTTATTTGCTGGGGATTTCCAGTAGTAAAAAGTTTCACCAAATAATTTCCCCAGAGCAACTCTGCTGACATTGCCAATTTGTAAACTAATGCTTGAATTCTTTTAAAAGCATTTTCCTACTGAGATGATTCAAGATTCTCTGTAAATATCTTAAAATATTCTTTTTGGCAGTGGTGTGCTATTTGGAGGATATGCTTCAATGCCTCAGTAGGTTAGTATATGTAAACCTAAGTCACTGAAGATATTGGATATTAGAGCTGAGTACAGAGGCTAATATTTGTATTTTTGTCCAAAGTGTTTTGAAAACAGGAAGCATTCCTTGCACCTCTCAGTGCTCAGCAGGAAGGAGGTGTAACTCATCTGCTCCCCACTCCACCATTTCCTCTCAGGCTGGCATTCAGTTGGAAAATTGGCATATAGCAGTGTGGGGGCATCTCTTTGAAGATAGCTTAAGCATTTTGTGGTCCGATTCTGAGTTATAAAAACAGTAGGGTTGTAGAGGTCTGTCTTCAGCTTAATGCTTAGAAGGATATATATTTGTGTGTCTTTTCTCCAAAGAGTTTTGAGTGTAGTTTGTGCTGGGTTATGTTAGAAAGAAATACATTTTTTTTCCAATTATGGGAGGGGTTGGGAACATGGGGAGTATTGTAAAATATATGTTCTACACTCTTATGCAGGCAATCCTGGAAGACAATATTATTTTATTAAACCAGAAGAAATTTAATGAATGTTCTTTTCAGCAAAATTTCTGTTCCTACATTATTCAGTTTTGTATTCCCTCCCCCCTCCAATAAGTACAATATCCATCTCAGGTTTACTTAGTGAAATGAGAAGAAAAATGAAATCTAAAAATGGAGAAATGTATATAATGTTTATTTACAGAGTGCAAAAGCTCAGGAACTATAGTTGAGGTGTGCATTGTAGGGGACAGATACTACTGGGTTAGGCAGATTGAATAGGAACTAAAGGAGGTAAGCTTATCCATTTGATTCATGGTTGTATAGAAAGAATACTCTTTAGGGCTACCACCCACTATTGTAGCACTTCATAAAATATCATGGGAACATAATGGTTTTTCAGGTAATTACCCAAGCCTTTGTGTTTGTCATTACCACGTTCCTGATTTAATTTGCAGCCTTGAATCTTTGATCTTGAGAAACATGGGATGCCTGTTAATATCCCTTTTTTCTTTTCTTTTTTTGGTTCATGAAGTCCCGTGGCAATTTTCCTTCAATGCTGATGTGATAATCATGTTCTCTCCTTCTGCTCCTAGTTTCCTGTTTTCGAAAATGGTACTTTCCTATTCTTGCTTCAGTGATTTTCTGATAAGCTCTCTCTTATTGATTCTGGAACATCATTGTTGTAAGCTTTTCTCTTTAAAGAGGCAAAGTGTTCATAGTTAAGGACAAACCTGAGTCCTGATTACATTGATTTATATGGGAGGAGATTTTTCTTAGGAATTGAATAATCCACCTGTAGTTCTGGATAAAGTGTATTCTAAGAAGATTGTACAGGGGCGGAGAAAAGACAGTGTGCAGATTTAATGATACAGTTAACACAGTTATGCTTTAAGAGAGTGTTTTCAAATGCAGGAGAGGACAGAAATGAAGGTTCATCAGATGAGTGAGGACAGTAGAGGATGAGTGAGACAGGAGACAGCAAGGATATCCAGTAAGATAAGTTGCAATAAAAGGCCCACTCAATATAGATGTAGAAGGGGACATAGTACTGTAATTTTTGACTGCTGCTACGTCAGAGTAATTTTGTGGAGTTTAACAAGCTTAGCTCAGTGGTTCTTAACCTGGGGTCCAGTGACCCCCAGAGGTCTGTAATGCTCTCACAGGGAGTCTGCAAAAGTCTCAAAGGCTGTTCAGCCTGTTTCTTACCTCTAACGCAGTGGTGATGTGACAGGACCCAAGTCAAAAGGAGGCAAGCAGGCTGGCTGGTTGGCTGGGCCTGCACATTATCTGTCATATGGCTGCTCCACTACAGGGAGGAGGTGGGCTCAGAAGGTGAGTGGCAGCAGAGCTGACTGCCAGCCAGCCAGCCAATCAGTGTTTGCCCTTTTTCTCTCTATTCCTCCATCGCCCTCTTTCCCGCAGAGTGCAGTCTACTGTACCATCAGGACTGCTGAAACACCCCACTTCTTCACCAGGAGGAGAGGAGACTGAGATGGGGAAAGGAGTCATCCTTCTTCAGAGTTGGCCAACATGCTGCATCAAGAATCCCACTTGGAATGGGTCCAAATGATCAAAAGGGGCACTACTGCAGCAGGTGCCATTCTCTGGCAAGACACTGGAAATTGGAGCAACAGATCACTGTTGACAAAATAAATCACCACTCGATTCAGTGAAAAGCGTATGCGCTTATGGATAGAAATGAGGAGGTGCACTAGGGTCTTTTATAGAGGGGTTGTTTCAAGCCTTCACACTTTTTGACCTTCAAACTGCCCCTGCTTTTTGACCTTTTTCTCTCCTTTACCTGTCTCAGTCTCCATTCCACTTGGTGAAGAAGACAAAAAAGTTGGGGGGGGGGTGCTTGCGCATTTCTGATAGAGTGGATGGCTGGAAAATAGAGGTGGGGGGAGAGAAGGATAAATGCTGACTGGCTGGCAGGCCTGGATGTTCCTGTTCAATCCACTCCAGCCTTAAACTGGTAGGAAGAAACAGGAGAAGAGTCTTCCCTCCCCTTCCAGCACCAATCAGGGAAGTGTACATGTACTTAATTCTCCCTTCTCTCCCAATTTGAAGACCCTTGATGAGCAATTTTAAATAAATATGTGATGTACTTTAAGGGGCTTTAAATCTTGAGTAAAGTCTTGGGGGACAACAACAACAAAAGGTATTTAAAGGTGGGTTCTGTTAAAGCAAAGGTTAAGAACCACTGGGCTAGGTTGTACAATAAGAACATTTAAGAACATTTTTAATATATGTAGTCTCATTTTCATTAATAAAAAAACCTCAGAAAAATTCACAATAAAAATAATTGCTAAAAACAATAATCAATTTGAAATTTTAGCTTAAAATAATAAGAGAGCAACATGTGCATACATACTCAAGCACCATTTTATTTTATGAATATTTGTGTATCATCAGATCTATTTTATTACATCTTTAAAAGTTTATCTGAACCAGAAGATATTCTAAGCACTGATCCTAAGCGCATGTGCCAGTGCAAGCAAGTAGAGTACCAAAATGTGTGCTAAGTACTGAGTAACCTTTTTTTTTTTTTTGGCCAAAGTGGGGGATAGGAAGTCACATTCCAATTTGGAAGCGTCATTCCAGCAGTGGGCATGAGTTTTCTGCCTTCAAAGAACAACTTAGTTGTATGCAAGGTCTTTAAAGTATAAATGCAGTCTTACTGCATCACTACAGTAGAAGTAGCTTGCAGGCTGGAAGGAGAACTCCTATGGTTTCCATTAGCCCATGGGCTGGACATTTTCCATCACTGATTTATAGCATTGCAGTGTCATTGTGTGAGTGAGCCTTTGGGTGCCCCTTTCTCTTGTGATCTCCTGGACTACGTATTAGCAATGCATACTATGCCGTTCCTTCTAAATCATGCAAAAGTACACTTTGTGAAATCTGTAGTTAGCTAAATTGTTTGCTTTGATATAGATACTAAGTTCTTGACGTTATTCAGAGTCTGTATCAGTAATGTCAGTAAAATCAGAGTAGGCAATAGGGGGTCTTTCAGACTAGGAAGGGACTTAAAACAGGATGTGAAATTTGATACCTCTTCAATTTACTCTACATTACTCTACAATAATTTGTTGTAGTTGCTTGTGGATTTGGGTGCATGCCTACTTGATACCAAAAGGTAGGAAAACAATTTTTTAAAAATATATATAAATACAGATGATATAGCCATATTGTCTTTGACAATATTGCTTTTTTTGGTCTTAAAAAGTGACATCTGTTTGCTAAATTCAAGAGAAAGAACAACTTACTAATATATTAAGTTTGTTAAAACTAAAGTACTTTGGTAGGTTATACTCTATGTTTAATTGGTTAGTTTCTAATAATCCTGTTCAATACATACAATAATTTACAGTCAGTTCTCCACATTTGCATGCTTAACTTTTGTGGATTGGATTATTCATGCAAGCTTCGTGAGACTGAGAAAGTACAAATGAGGCTTGTAAGTCCCTATTAAAAATGGTGTGGGGCAGGAGTGGAGGTGGCAGTAAGCCCCACTAGCCACCCATTTTGGCTTGTGAGGGAACCCTGATGCCTCAAAGGAATTCATGGTGGGTTGAATATGGTGATCATACTTTTTGTGTGTGTTAAATATGGTTTGGGAGGGACTACAGTTATTCTTGGCTTTTCCACTTTCACGGAAGTCCTGTGTCCCTAACCTTAGCGAATGTGGAGGGATGACTGTAGTTATCTTAATTACATCATAATGGTGTATACATCAAAGCTAGATGTGTACAGGTTTTCCTCAGGTATCTGATAGATTAGGGACTGGAGCACTGTCAGAAAGCAGAAGTGGTCAAAAGTGAAACCCATCTACTGACTCATGGAGACTCGCTTGAGACCAATCGCGTGCATGCATGCTCTGCTTGTAAAGTCTCTCAGGTGGCTTGGCACCCCTTTCCCCCCTCTGAGCTCATTTTGCAAGCAGCATATATGTGGTCCCCAGTGAGGGTCAATAGGCATGAAGAACTAATAGAAGCCTGCTATGTTGATGCTTGCAATACAGACAAGTTCCATTAATTCAACTAGGAGACCTGATCTTTCGATTGCCAATACTTGGGACCACACATGTGTGTGAGCAGTCCCAGCCAAGCCTTGATAGGTGAGAAGAAGTGATGAAAGAGAAAGTCAGGAGAAAGTCTCATTTTCTACTCAGGAGAAGGTCTCATCTGCTGCTAACTTGAGAATGGTCATGTATAAGAGTGCATCCTTCATTAATCACTAATTGAGAAACCGAATTTATTAATCCCCATGTTCCTTTCTCTTTCTTCTAAATGAGAAAATGGTGAACAATGCCCATCAGGAATTTGCTGTAGTTTCCTAGCTTAGTGGGGTGCACTCTCCAGGAGATACCAGCTGAAACGAGAAAAAATAACATGTCGTCCTAAACAAAAATACATTTGTTGTGAAGTGTGGGTTTGTGAGCCAGAGTCCTCTTCATGTGATAAATGAAATGTTATGTTTTACTTCTTTCTCCATTCATTTTTACTCACACCCCCTCTTGTTCAATCTCCAGAATTTATCTCTAGGTGCACACATTGTTTACATATAATGCCACTCTTTTCTTTTGCCTCCTTAAGTTTTTTTTTTTATCCTTTAATTGCTCTGTTACATGAGAGCTGTTCCGCAAAGTCTCAGTTTGTCTCCCAGATCATAATGATGGATTTCCAGATCTTCTGTAGTGGCTGCTACATCACTGACATTCAGGTTAATTAGAGATTGTTTTTACAAGCTATCATAGCCAGGCATAAATTGCTTGTTTTCATACTCTAGCCTCTGTATGAGTGTGGAGTCTCTGTAAGAGTCGTCTGGGTTTCTTAGAAACTGAGCACTTTTGCAAAGGACTGGGTGAAGCACAACAGACTTATCTATTTATGCTTTCTCAATGATAGGGTCTTCAATAATGGATCTTTATATATCTGTAATTATACCTGTAGTTCATTCTCTCTCCCTCCCTCCCTCCCTCCTCCCTCCCTCCCTCTTTGTGTGTGTGTGTGTGTGTGTGTGAAAGAGAGAGAGAGACAGAGAGACTGTGATACAGTAATGTGCTGAATTCTTTGGGAAGTGATAGCAATCAAGTAATGTATAGAGGGTTTTTTTTAATCCCTGCTTATCTTCTCCATATGAGTGTCTACCTCAGAATGACACATTCATTGAAGTGGGTATTAGTGCTTACACACAGATGACTCTTATCATTTCCAATCAAAAGAAAGTGTGTGCTGCAGTCATTTTATCTTTTCCTCTTTAGCAGATTTTCCGAAGGAAGAAGAGCCAAAGAATTGGTTAGAAGCCACCGGAGAGTTACACATGAGAGATGAAGTCATTTGGACCTGATGTAAAATTCTGTGAATGAGGCAGGACAAATTGCACAATAATAGTAATTAAAAAAAAAACCTCATCTGGAAACACCTTGGGAGTGCTAAACCAAGCTTCCCCAAATAGGTCACTTGTCAGGGTGCTGTATAGCTAGGAATTAACTGGATTCTAGGATGTGTTACATTCTGTGAGGGCTGTGCTTTTCTGTATAAGGAAAAACTCTTTTGAAGTAAGGATGATTCTTTAACAGCAAGGAACATCTGGCAAATATAATGGGAACTTGCCAGCAGTAAAGGAATTGTGAGGCTTAAGGAGAAAGAGGTCTGTATGAATCTTCACAATTATATCTAGGAATAAACAGTAAATTTTAAAGAACTCAAGAGTACGTTGGAGCCCCATTCTTGTCTTTTTTGTAAGTGGCATTCTTTTAAGTGGAATCTACTGTATTGTGGCATTGCTGCTGTTGTGCGCCCTCAAATTGTTTCTGACTTATGACTACCCTAAGACAAACCTACCATGGGTTTTTCTAAGATTTGTTCAGGTGTGTGTGTGTGTGTGTGTGTTGCCTTTGCCTTCCTCTAAGACTGAGAGAATGTGACTTGCCTAAAGTGGATTTCCATGGCTGAAGGGGGATTGAAACCCAGAGCCATAGTCCAGTGCTCAAACCACTACACCATGCTGGCTCAGTGTGACATTAGGTAGGACTAACCATATACACGGAAAGAGAAGCAGAACTATTTTACACACATACAGAGGGAGCTCCCTTTTTGTCTACAAATCCATATATATTACACAAAGAGCACCATCCATTCAAGCAAGGTTGTGCTAAGATCTCCAGCAGTACAAAAATGCAGGAAAAAGAGCAGAAAGAAAGAGGAGCTGTTCTCCCAACAGCCTAATAAGAACTGAACATAATCACCTGCCAAAGAATACTGATTGTCTGGTGCTGGGGGAGTGGAGAATCCTAGAAAAGGGCATGACAGAAAGTGTTAGTCATGAAATGCTACTGCAAGCTTTTCTATTTGGTTTCCAGGTCCATTCTTGAGTGGATTGCACATGCTCACTGGTAACCCTGCTGTCACCAACACAACTGCTCCCATCCCTCCATGTCCAGACCATGGATGCTGCAGAGTGGGACTAGCAGTAATGTCATGCTTTCTGGTAGTCACATGATGCCTTGATCAGGCACATGACATCACATAGTCCATGTGTGAAGGGAGCTTCTGTGTTTCATGGCTAATGGAGAGAAAGAAATTGAAGACTATACCTAGGCATCAGTCTCCCTGGCTGGTGTCTCTTCTCTTCTTCTCTGTAAGTTATTGCTCAGATAGGAAGTAAGACAGTGATGGCACTGGTGGTTGCAGTAATGCCACTTACAGAAGAGCCATTTTATTAATGTGAAGTATGTACTGGTGCACATGAATAACAACTTCCTTTGTGGTTTGATAGCTATAATTTTCTCCTTGAGTCTTGGCACCTGTGACTTAATCTACATATTTAGCCAAGATGAGTAGAAGGGAAAGAAGGGTTAAAGATCTTAGGTGGGTGCGTTAGAGATGATGGAACACATTTTTAAATGTTCTCCGTATGAAAATTTCCCTGCAGATAGACCACTAGTAGAACAGAGAATTTATTGCATCTGTTCTCTCTGTGATATGCAGTCTTTAATTAAATCGATGGGCGTTTATACCCAGCAGCCATACCTGAATCTTGAATTGGTACAGTTCGTTCTGCTTCATGTTTTTTACCATTTTATCTTGTTGCATGTTTTGATGAAGCCTGGGGCCCTTTTTGCATGGCATTTCTGAAGTGAAAGAGCCCCTTGAGCATAGCATAAATGTGAGGAGCAGTCCACATGATGCACTCACATTTGCGTGATGCTCAAGGGCCTGACGCGGACCACGCATGCATTTTTTCATTTTTGTCTCAAAGCCGAAAATGCTGCGCAGATGCGCATCGCTCCGGGGTCCTGCGTGCACTTACCTTGTGTGTGGAGCCTCGGGAGCTGGGCCAGTCGTGCGTCCTCTCCTCCTGGGAGGTCCCAAGCTGCACTGTGAACGAAAGAGGTAGGGCGCTCATGCGACTAGGAAGCAGCTACGGAGCCCAAGCAGGAGGGATGTGAGAAACCGTTCCTATGAAAGCTTCCTGTGCGAGCCCTGCAGCCCAGCACCGGGAAAAGGTAAGGTGTGAAAAGGGCTGTCTCAGTTGAGAGATATTACGAATCAACTACGTATTACCATAGCGTGAGTGAGTGAGAAAGTATCCTCTCTATAGGCCACACACTAAAAAATTATTATGATCATCCCCTACTAAAAACTGGCTGCTGTTGCCCATCATGATGGACAGTTTTATAATGGGGTCATAAACCACCTTCAGGTACTTTTCAAGTTACTGTATTCAGAGCAAATTAAGACAATTCTTATAACTCTGTAGCCTCTAAAACCTTTTTTTTTCACTGGGTTCTCTTTAAATAATGTAGAGTCATTATTTACATATGTGCTTCCTCTCAAAGTAGTGGTTGTGAATTGTGCTCTAATTATCTTTTATTGAATACAGGCAGTATCATATGGCTCTGATCTTTCCTACATTATAACATACATTAAATGAAATCCTGCCATTGTCTGCTTTTGCTTTAAGATTTGCCAGAAGACTTTGATAACTTTGTTAGAAAGGAGAGAATCATGAATCTTCTTGAGAATTATGATTCATAACTATCATTTTGTGTTAAGCATCACAATTAAGTATGAAGATATATTTCATTCCCATAGAGAAGTACTTAGACTTTTAATAGACAAAATGGCAAGAGAGCTTTTTCCCTTGTGTATTCCAGAAGAAAAATCTTCTCTCTTTCTCTCTCTCCCCACCGTATGTGTGTGTGTGTGTGTGTATCTGTCTGTCTGTCTGTTTGGGGGTATATATATATATATATATATATATATATATATATATATTCATTGCTGTGTCTGATTGTTTCCTTTATATATTTTTGTTTTAATTTCTTGTCTCATCAAATCATTATGTGCACCAGTGGGATTCCTGGTAATGAAGATTATCCAGGTACGCAGACTGGTACAAAAGTTAAACTTGATTAGTCTTTGGAGTAGTATCAATGACAGTTTGTTTTAGGCTGATTAAAATCTGGTCACCATCACAGCCGTGCTGTGGATTTGTTTGTGGATTAAACAAACAAACATGAGTTGTTACCATTAGGTGTGTAGGTTGAAGACAGTTTTCATAGTCAGTCTTTCTCTTCCTCTCCCTGCCAAGCCTGTGAGCCCCTAAAAGCCTATCAAGGAGGCTGGGGCTGGGGAACCCTCCTGGACAACACAGGAGTTCTGTAATGTAGTTGTGTAGTATGGGGTGTTGAGAAAGATCTTTCCAGAAATCAAGCAGAGCAATCTTAAACAGTTAGCAGTTATGTTAGTATTCCTGGGTAACCATATGATTCTCTGCATCAAGCACATGATATTATACAGTGCCTATGTGAAGAGGATTTCCTTGTGGCATGACTAATTGGGAGAGATAAGTTGAAAAGTATAGCTGAGCTTGAATCCCACTGCCTGACACTCTTGCACTGTTGTGGAAGATCTCTGCTTCTGCAAGATTCATTTAACTAATTTGGGGCTGTTCCATCCCCACCGCCTTTCCCCATGGCATTATATGAGACCGTCCATTCTCTTGAGAAAGGCTCTTCACCTTCTTGAGACACTTTTGGGACAGTACAGGACATATAGGGAGTATGCAATGTAGAGGGAAAGGAATGTGTACAAAACTTGTGCAGGTAGAAAGCAAGGCAGGGTGTCCTGCCTGCCTCTTTGGTGGTCACATGGTCGTTGGATCTGGGATAGTGGGCACCTTTGCCACATGCTAGAGGACAGTGGGGTTCCCGTTGGGGTCAGAGGGTGCGATAAACTGCCTAGCTCAGGTGGGCACACAGTGGCAGTAGAATCACGGTTGGCTACATGCCATCTGGTTTCGGGCCAGACAGTTGGGCTCATCGGTCAACAAGCGGGTTGATGCCCGGATCCATGCCCCTGCTTATGCCAACCTTGTTCATGCTTGTAGCCAATAAAGTTGTGGCCTTTTCTTTCTCCAGTTAAAGGTTGCTGTGTTTTCTTTACCTGGAGGCTGTCGGCCCTCACCACACAATTATAGTAATAATGAATTTGTGTGACCTGAGCAGGGTTCTTAATAACAGGACCTCCCAGAGGCCTTTCCTTGCTAGGGTTGCAATCAGAGTCAACCTGATAGGGCATAACAATAACAACAGAAGCATTGTTGTTGCTGTTGTTGTTGTTGTTGTTGTTGTTGTTTTATGTGTGATTAATAGAGGGTGCAATAAAGAAGCTTCTAATAAAATACTTATAACAGTGAGTAAGAAGGACAATGGATTTATGCACCTTTTTGTCAACTGAAATATATTCTCAATTTTGAATGGACTGCTGAAAAAGGAGTCCGTGTTTGAATAGAAGTCTATAAGATTGTGCAGTAAAAAATTTCACCTATTGAAGAAGATATGTTCTCATTCCAAATACTCCTTGTCTATAATAACCACTGACTGACTACTTGTCATTTATCCAAGTAACATTGTTCTCCTCCAAGTAAACTAAAATAGTTAACTTGGCATTCCCCACTCCTAGACTTGCAGTTTAAATAAGACATGGCACACAAAGTGAAAAGGTTGGTGTGAGTGAAATGAAATTAAGTTTAGCAGTTCCTGACACAGTGGAGATATGCCTTGCTACTCTTGCTTTCTTTTTGTGGAAAGATTGTGGACCATTTTGAAGATTTGGGGTCCTTTTTAACTTTGTAGAGGACCTCTCCAGGAAAAACCTCCTCATCTTCCAGATGAAAGGAAGCTTAATTTTTTATTAAAATGTGATTTTGCTTATATTATGGTTACCTCATTTACTATGCCTTCCTCAATAGATCCAGGGGGATTAGATTGAAATATGCGCTTCTTGGGGTACACTTTACTCTTTTGATCACATACATTTGGAGTAAGTGTTTGTGATATTTAAAAGAGGGAAACAGATGGGGGCTATAAGGGTCCCACAAATTTCATTTCATTCATTCTTGATATGTAGCTGTGAAGCAGCATGGAGAAGAGCATGTTGTAATTTGCCCGATACTCTGTACTATGATGACTGAATTCATGAGGATTCAAACCTAAGAATTTATCCAGTGGTTCTTAATCTTTCTTAGAAGACATAACCCTTTGAGAATCTGATGAAAGCTATGGATCCCCCTCCTCTGAAAAGTGTACATTTTTTTTAACTGTAGATGTGACTTTGGCATGAACTTCCTTCCCTAACAGATTGATATATCCAGTTTCTAATTAAAGGACAAAAATAGCTTATAGTCATCACCTTCTGGTTTTCTGTGTGCTGACAATTCAGGATGGCAGCGATTAATTTTGAAGAGATTTAGAAATATCCTAGTATGTATATCCCCGAAGACTGACTTTGAGCCTCAAAGAGCAAGCATTATTTTTAGTAGGGAAAAGAAAAGCATATAAATTCACTTTTAGTATTGGCAACTGTGTGCTTCTTATGACATTGTCTGTCAGTAGTTGATAATCATTCATGTGTGTTTTCTCTATTGTCTGCTGAATAGTTACCTTTTAAAAGGCTATACCTAAGGTATTCAAAATAAAATTTGGAATCTCTTGTACAATATAATTATATAACAAGATTAGTGTTTAAGTATTAAACCAAAAACATGTAAAACTTTTATCCTTAAGCCATTCCCTGCATTTCAGTGGATTTTTTTCCCTTCAAATTATTTCTATCCAGGTGAATTGTGTATGAATGTGAGGAGCTACAAAACCCCACATGTTGTCCATTTGGAGTTTTGCTAATTTAAGAAGCCTTTTCCACCTTACTGTCCCTCTGTATAATACCAAAATGTGGACTGGAGGATCTCCCAATCTTTGGAGTGCATTTGGAGGGCTATGAGGGAAGGGACCTGCTGTTTGGTCAGATGCCATTATATCAGTGTATGGACACAATTGATTTAAATTACTTGCAGATACTGAGCTAGTGTCAGATGGTGGTTGGAGTGTTGGGCTTGGACTCTAGGAGACCAGGATTTGAATCTCCACAGAGTCATGGAAACACACTGGGTGACCTTGGGGAAGTCATACCCTCTGATTCAGAGAAAGACAGTGGTAAATATTTGGAATACATCTTGTCAAGAAAACTTTATGATAGGATTGCCATGAGTTGGAGTCAGCTTGAAGGCACATAATGGCAAATAACAATGACTTAAACAACAATGACTTTTAGATGGATGGTATCTTTTCTGTGATATTCTCTACACTCTTTTTTTTAAAATGAAGATCATTTTTATTTCAAGCTGCAGGATCCACTATCATTTAAAATGGGTGGACAACATTCCCCCCACAAGGTAGTACAGTAGTGCATATGGGTGAGGAACTGCAAGATGGCATGAGATTCAGTATGCTAACGTCCAGCAAAGTGAAATAAGTTTTTTTTCCCCAGTCTTCAGATTCATTTAGAAAATAAGCACTAACATTAATATGAGTATCTGGCACATGCACAGTGATGCAGAATGAATGCATTAAATATATTTTTGATTAGACTGTGCTAGGAATAATAGAGATAACTATACCTATCCATCTATTGACTGTCAAAACTGACAGCTTGGTATCTACTAAGCAGCCATCTGAAATTACTAATCAGGATATTTAAATGTGTTCTGTTCCAAAACATAAATTGTCAGTGTAATTCCAGTGAGTGCTGTATTTAGTATGATGAAGTAGCCAGAGAATGGAGGAGCTCCATTTTGAACTTGATGAAATTTGCAGACGCCTTCTGGCCTAACGCAGGCTACTGCACTGAGCAAATTAGAGATTTTACTGTAATGAATGGAGGCCTGTTGTATCAAAATGAGCAACAGACCAAATGCAGTGGCTTTAAACTATCTGTGAGACTGGAGTAGAAATGGACTCCTAGAAATATTTTCCCAGTATAAACTCTGTTGGGCTTTTATATGTAGCTAGAAGGCATCACTTTGAAAAGTGGATGTATTTGATTGGTGACAGAAACCAGCTTATGGCTTATCCAGATGATGTAAGCAGATCAAGAATTCAAAATACAATGTGAAAAAAAAATACTGCTTAGATTTACAGGACTGATATAATAAATTCTCCATAGGTTATCAGTGGCTATTAGTCATGATCACTAAATATCCACTTTGGTATCAGTATGTCACTCTTAATACCAGTTACTGAGAAACACAAACATTAAGAGTGCTTTTGCTCCCATCTCATGCTTGTGGACTTCACACAGGCAATTAATTAGCCACCATGGGAAGAGAGTGCTGAACTAGCTTAGCCTTTGGTCTGATTCAGCAGGGTTCTTTTAAGTTTTAATGTTCCTAAATTTCAGTACAGTAAATTTGATCATGAGCTTTCAGCTATAATATATCTGCTCATAAGACTCTAACCAAAATAGGAGATAAATACCAAATCACAATGCTTCACAACATGTACTTAGTATCTTCTGTAAAGGTGGATTGCCAGTTCCTCTGATCTTCAGGTGGAATCAAGACCTAAAGTGTTTTTGTATGTGCAAAGCTGCACCAAGGAGGCTGGCAAACTGTCTTGGATTTAACCAACCAGTGAGTTATTTTTGAAACTAGATTTTTGTTTCCACTAGCATTACTAAAACCAGTTTTGTAAGATGGTTCCTGCTTAGAGATGTCTCTCTGTTGTGTGTATGTGTGTGTCTATGTGCCTTCAAGTTGCCTTTAATTTATGGTGACCCTGTGTATTTCATAGAGTGCTTCTAGGCAAGGATTACTCAGAGGTGGTTTTGCCAGTTCCTTCCTGTGAATTATAGCCTACAGCACCTGCTGTTCACTGGTGGTCTCCCATCCTCCCTGGCATTTTTAGGATATTTAGGGCCACTAACTGGTAGCCATTAAGTTTATACTATTTTCACCAAAACTAGATGCAGATGTGTTATATCCTGCAATACTCAAGTTGTCCAAATAATACAATGGTATGAGCAAACCAATCCAGTCATGTCAGCAAACCAGTGTAGCTGGTTTGACAGAAGAATATATGAACCCTAATCAATGCATTCATCACAGTTCAGTGACATGTCATATGACTACAGTTATATTGTAGTAAATATGTTTTATTTTTCTAACTAAAGGCTGTGACATTTGGCAGCAGATTAGTGTAGTAATGCAAAGATTAATATTTAAAGCCCTACATTTTATAAAGAATCTAAAAACACAGAAGGAATAAAATTTAATTCAAGTTACATGTCCTATCCTACTTTGACGAGAAGCCTGTGGGCCAGAATTGAGATCTTTTGCTTCAAGAAGAACTCCATTGAAAGCTTTTATAGGTGGAATCTTGTTGGTGATATATGCCAGCATAATCTCCATTATACTACCATGTGTTCTTCTTTATGTGTTGCAGTTATTTCCCATGCAGTGGATATTTTCAGTTTTGTAGGAAATCTTCAGGCCAGTTAGTGGCTAGGCGAGAGCAGATGCAATTGAACAACATCTCACTGCACTTCCAAAGCTGAGAGAAAGACTACTTCTGCACAACACTGTTATGGTGCTGTTATTCCACTTTCAACATCCTAAGGAATTCTGGTGTTTGAAGTTTAGGGAGGGCCTTTAGAATTATCAGCCAAAGAGCTCTTTGGCCTCAGTGAGCTACAAACCCCAGGATTTCACAGGATGTTGAAAGTAGGATAATAGCACTATAACAGTATAGGGTGGAAAGGCCCAAAGTCTCTGACCTCTTCTGCTCCTTATCAACTGATCAGAGTGTTATCTGCCTTCTCTCTTGGCTGTGGAAGTGCATCCAGATGCTGCCCAGGTTCCCCCTCCACACTCCCAGCCACTGATTGACCATACAGGTGCCCTCTGGTGCTGTAAAGGGCTGATGTGATGAGACAAAGAGGTATGCTGTCGGAGCTTTATACTCCAGTAGCATGATCTTAGCCAATGTTTCCAAGACTATAACACCTTTTCTAGGATCCAGCCCTGCCTCAAGGAGTACAAAACTTTTAAAATGAGTGGGTGCACACTTTGGATTGTTGTCTAGTAGTTTCTCCCACCTCTGACAGTTTCTTGTGGGTTGTTGTCTGGGAAACTGATGTGGGAAAGAGTGTCCCTGGTATGGAAGGGGTTGGTTCCCCAGTGGATACAGCTTCAAGGGTACCCACTCTGTAGGCCTCAATTTTAGAAGTCTCTCACCAAAGGATCTCTAAATTGAAAGGTTCTGCCTCAGACCCACTCAAGATGCTGAGGCTTGTGTTAGTTTATAAACCGGCCCTACTGTGTATGCTTCTGATTAGCCCAGTTCCTTCAGTCTGATGGTCAGAACAGAGGTTCTGAAGTATGAAGGTATTTTTCATGATCCTTTTTTCTCTTCTAAAACCCCTTGTTTTTCTTGACAAGTTTCTTTGGAAATTTAGGAATCCTCTGAAAGAGGGGACTTCACAGGCAGAGAAAGAATTGGTGAAAGTGGTTAGCTCCACTTCACCAGAGAGAAGCATCCACTAAATTGCACCCCTTCCATTTCTATTCTGCATTAAAACATCTATGTTTTCCCCACAGTGATGTATTTCACCTTTGAATTTCATGAAAAATAGTGCAATTTTTGAGACATGCTTTAAATATGAAAAATTTAGCATCAACAACTGAGTGTTCAGTTTAGTGGAAGTTTCATAATAAAATCTCCTGGATGCAATTTGTGAAAATCTGTTACTTTTTGATGCCACTTGGAGCAGGACAAAATAGCTGCTAAGAAATGAGTTTCAGAACAAAAATGTTGATACAGTGATAGCTTACACAATGACAATTGGAGATTGTTGTCTCAGGTTTATTTTGAAGGTTATCCTTGCATATATGGATAAGGAATTCCAGGACATTAAAGCTGTGTGTGTGTGTGTGTGTGTGTGATTGTGTGCACCTTCAAGGCATCTGTCAACTTATGGTGAGCCAATGAATTTCATAGGAGTTTCTTAGACAAGGAATGCTCAGAAGTGGTTTTGCCTGTTCCTTCCTATGAAATATGTCCTCCAGCAAATTTCACTGGCATTTTCCCCTCCAAACACTAACCATGGCTGATCCTGTTTAGCTTCTAAAATCAGACAGAATCTGGTGCCATAGAATCATAGAGTTGGAAGAGGCCTCATGGGCCATCAAGTCCAACTCCCTGCTCAATGGCAGGATCACCAGCTAAAGTATCTCCCTCATGTAGCTGCCCAGCCTCTTTTAGAACACATCAAGAAAAGGAGACGCCACCACCTCTCTATACAATTGGTTCCATTGCTAAAACACTACTACTGTCAAGAAATTCTTTCTGACATACAACTGAAATCTACTTTCTTCTAACTCCAAACCCTTATACCTGGCCCTACCCTTTGGGGTAGCAGAGAAGAGGCCCACCTCCTCCTCTCTGTGACAGCCGTTGAGGTATTTAAAGAGTCCAGTAATGTCTGTCCTAAATCTTTTCTTCACCAAACTGAACATGCCCATATTCTTCAACCTTTCCTCATGTTTTCTTCTCCATGCTTCTTATCATCCTCGTTGCCTTTCTCTGAACTGCTCCAAATGATCTCTATCCTTCTTAAAATGAAGTGCCCAGAACTGCAAACAGTACTCCCCTTAGGAAATCATCTGTGACTGTGTACTGGGGATAAACATGCTGTTGCTTATGTGCTCATTTTGCACTTGTCACAGTTTTCATATGGAGACTTGACCTCCTTCACTGAATAAAATAAAAAGTCAAGCCATAGCATAATGGGTGAATTTGAGTCCTGCAGTTATATTGCCATTTAGCCTGAAGAAAGAAATGGTATTAACATGTGTTTATTTTTTTTTATTTTTTTTTATTTTTTACTGCCACCAGCCCCAAGCATCTACTCTGAATTTGTTAAACATCAGTGTCTTGGTTAAAAAGTATAATTTTCATTTTACAGAGCAATTAAAAAAAAGAAGGCAAATGAAAACATGTTTCATCATCATAGAATTCCATTTTTAAGTCTGGGATAATTGTCTAAATAATAGCTTCAGCATTTCATTTTATCCATAACTTTTTATATGTGCATATTTTTAATCATACAGTTCTTTCTAGAATATGTATCAAGCTAAATTTGACAAAATTTTCACTTATGACTAAAATTGAACCTTCTCCTGATATGCACATTGGGGATATTTTTTCCCCTTGATATACTTTAATCAATCATAAAGTAGCTAATTCACATGAGTGAAGATGAAACATACAGCTATCACAATTAGCTCTATATAAAATGAAATACAAAAAGCTGTTTGTACTGTTAAAAAGAGAAAAGGTTTCATGTTGCCAAATTAATGGAAATTTATATAGGTATCTTATATCTACCTCTTTTTCTAGAAAATCGTTGCTGCATCATTAGTACACAGAAATACTAGTATTCCTGACTGCACGTACCGGTAGATTATAACACAACATAGTTACGGTTGGCTCTCCAGGTTCACATATTCTGTATCCATGCATTCAACCAACCACAGCTTGAAAATATTTTTTAAAAATCCTGAAAACAAACATTGATTTTGCCATTTTATATAATGGACACCATTTTACTGCCCCATTGTACATAATGGGACCTGAGCATCTACAGATTTTTGTATCCACAGGGAGTCCTGGAACCAAACTGTAGTAGATATCCACTGTATTCGTAATTGCAAAGAAGAGCAATCAGTCATGGAATTTGCCTCTCTGAATTGTGGAAAATGCACTGCAAGTGGGTGTCTGAAGGGAAGATGTGCTGGGAACCAAAATAGATCCAGTGGGATGTTTAAAAAGGATTTGTGCAGACTGGGCTTACTCCAAGATACACAGGGAAAATTTTGTGTGTGTGTCTGTGTGAGTGTGTGTGTGTAAAGTTGAGTACTCATAGAAACCACCAATGCCTGCACATGAGTTCATAAATTTTACCTTTACGTTGGTTCCAGTTGTTGAAGCTTGGAGCCCAAAGAAAGAGAAGATGAGTACAAAGGGACACATGGTCTCCAGCATACATGCTCTGAACCCAGTTTCCCACTAAATATTTATTTGTTTTTACTTTGCTTTTCTTCCTGTGAATATTTGTGAGTCTGATTATGATTATGATTTTATTTATTTAAATCTCATCTTTCTTCCAGCTCTGGGACTCAAGGAGGTTGCAAAAGTCAGAACAGATGCAGATAGAAGTTTGCATTATTAATATGTGAAAGTTAAAATGTAATTGAACTGCAGTGCGCACTTGGTATCTGCTAAAGTTTGGTTCCAGGACCCTCTGTGGATGCCAAAATTCAAGGATGCTTAAATCCCATTGTGTACACTGGTATAGTAAAATGGTATCCCTTAGATAAAATGGTAAAATCAAACTTTGCTTTTTGTTTTGTTGTTGTTGTTTTTTTGGGGGGAGCAATGTTTTCAAGCCATAGTTGGTTAAATCCAGGGATACAGACTCTGCAGATGTGGAGGGCCTGCTGTAAATAATAAAAATAATATAATCTACAATTAAACTATCCTGCTCCATACTTTATCCCTACAACAATTCTGTGAGGTAGGTCAGGTTGAGAACATGTGCCTTCCACTAGGTCATCCTTTGAGATCTATATCTTAGTAGGGACTAGAACTAGAATTTCCCAAGTTACAGTTTAACTACCTAATGACTACAATACACGAGTTATATCCTACTTAAAAGAATCAGATTCTTTCAAATGTGCCCACTCAAGTACACTTTTTGCTAACACAAAGCCTTCCCACAAAAGTTGCATCGTACCTCTCTTCTCAAGGAAATCACTCCTAGTTTCTGAAGATACAGTGATCGTCTTTAAGCTTTCTCTCTTGAGCCAGGCATCCAGATCCATGTATGACATCAGAGTTCTATACATGTATCACTTGCTGCAGCAACTAGGAGTAACAATATGTGTAAACATGTTATGCCTGTGGTTCTTGGTGAAAGTGATAGATATATGAAAAATTGCTGCTCATCTTTGAATGTGTTTAGTTGGGTTAGAGTAAGACAGTGTAAGGAAATGGAGATGGATGGAAATCCTCTCTGATTTGCTCCTTTTCTCCCTACAATCTTTCTCTCTGTCCAACAGGTACCATATAAAATTATAACTTACACTGTATATAGGTGTGCTCAGTAGCATCTCCCACTGAGATGAATGTGTGTTGCTCCATGCTGTGAATATAAGGTTGCAACTTTAACAGATATAATGGAAGAGTAAACTCCCTCATATCTCTCACATCTTGAATCCACAGATAATACTGGTCCAGGAGCAGAGATATCCAGAGCACTGTCTGCTCCAATTGTGTGGATGAGTTTCAGTTTCTAAGTGTGAGGATGCAAATAAATTACATAGCCATGTTTGAGTGGTCCCTTGTCCTCCCTGACTTCTTATGTCTAATAAGGATGAGGTGTCCAGTTTTATCCAGAAGTGTGTACAGTTTTTGTCTGATAGTGGCCAGACTGTTTCTGAAGAGACTCTGGACCCAGAAGATAACAACAACAACAACAACAATAATAATAATAATATTTATTTCTATCCCGCCTCTCCCAGTGGATCGAGGCGGCATTACAAAATATACAATAATAGTGTGCTGACTACATTCCTTTCCTGGGTAACTTGTTGGAGCAAATAGTTGCTGATCAGTTCCAAGCACTCTTGAATGAAATGGACTTCTTCATCCATTTTAATATGGATTTCAGCCTAGACTTGAGGGAGAAACAGCCTTGGCCATCCTATGGGAAAATATGTACAGAGGTATAGAGAAGTGTGGTTCTGTTGCTTCTCTTGTGGCAGAGTGATTATTGGTACCATTTACCATAGTTTTATTCTGGGTGGGCTGTTTGAATTGTTCAAGACACTGTTTCCTGCTTGAGCAGTCAGTTCTAGGAAGGAGAACTGAGAAAATTATTGCTCTGCCCTGTAGCAGCTGTCCTCAGGGTAATATTCAATCTTCCTTACCTTTCAATATCTGCATGAAACCTCTGGGTGAGAATGTCTCAGGATAGGCTAAAGCAATGTTTCCCAAACTTTGGTCCTCCAGCTATTTTGAACTTTAATTCCCTGAAACCCCAGTCAGCTTAGCCAAAAGTCAGGAATTCTGGGAGCTGGAGTCCAAAACATCTGGAGGACCAAAGTTTGGGAACCACTGGTCTAAGGCCATCACAAATATGTGGATGATACTCAGCTCTGCCTGTATAAGCACTTAAACAGGGAATGGGTAAATGAGATTCAATCTCTAAATGTTCAATCTGGATAAGATGGAGAAACTGCTTGTTTGGGGTCCATACTAGCTGTGCAGCCTAGGGGGATAATAGGTGAGGCATAATAGGTGAGCATAAAGCTGGGAATAATTGTCGTGAAGGATCCATTATGTGCCTGTTCTTAGATCGGGCACTGACACTAGACACAGTTGGTCTCAGTAACTCAGGGCATTTCTACACTACACTGTTATAGTGCTATTATTCCACTTTCAACATCCTGTGGAATTCTAGGGTTTGTAGTTTACTGAGGCCAAAGAGCTCTCTGGCTGAGAATTCTTAATGTTCCTCCTTAAATGACAAATCCCAGGATTCCATAGGATGCTGAAAGTGGAATAATAATAGCACTATAACAGTATAATGCATAAATGGCTTCAGAGTGCTTGAACTTTGGCTCCTGCAAAAACTGTTCCCTAGTAGGAATTGAGGTAGACTTGCACTAGTAATCCATACTCTAGTAACCTTCCATGATGATGCATTGTGTGTGCTTTTTTTGGTGATGGGAATCTAAATCCACATCTGTGGAAAACCTCTCTTGGAGAGCCTCACTTGGCACTTACTTGTGATCTTTTTTTGTGCAGGACAATTGGCATTTTACTTTCTTAGGTATTTTAAAAACTCTCAGGTTTTTAAAAAAACTAAATTTATTTAGATCTTGGCACAACTTAATTTTTACTGCAATGTTTTACTTAAGTTTTATTATATGCTGGATTTTTTAGTCCTTCTCTGGTGGTATTTTGCCCCCCTCCTTTTATTAAAATAGCTTTATTCTGATTTTGTGTTTCATCTTTTTAATTTACTCACATGCATACCATTTGATGAACTTGGGTTATTGGACAGTCTAAATGTTAAAATAAGTAGATAAAATAGATGTGTAAAGGCAGGAATATGTGACTCTATGCTTATATTTAGGCATTTACCATAGCTCTCAAATTGTTTTACTGTGAAAGATGGCAACATCAGCAATTTTATATTTCTACTGTTTGTAAGAATGGTAACATTCCAGCACTATTAGATATTATATTACACATGCTGTTAACAAGAAGTCCTCCAAACAATCTTGAATTTAAGATGTTTAATGTTTGCTCAAGTAAAGTTAGGGATGAAGGTGATATTTATATTTATGTCAACACTCGAGCTTTTATAAACCTGTTAAAAAGATATTGCCATATATGTGTGCCAATCTCAGTTCACTAAATGTTTAGTTTATATGTTGCCCTGCATAATCCCTTTTTTTCTTCATGTTTCATTTTCCTGTTAATTCAAAAGGTAATTAAAAATAACTCAAAACAATAAAAGTCACTGTGGAACAGGTAGAATTCTGCTCCTTAGGTTTTTCTCTTGCTTTTGAATACTGTTTTCCTGTACATATTATTCTCAAAACACTTCGCAGTTGACCATATTAAAAATCAATATATTCCTACCCAAATAAAAGCCAGTTCAGAACATTTGATTGCAACAAATGCAAAATGAAACAATGTCTATATCAAAAAAATTAATTAGCGCTCATTTACCAATAAGAACAAAGTAAAAAAAAAAAAGTTGGGGAAGTAGGGGACTAGGTAGGAGTAGCAGCAATGATAACAGTGAAAGGAAACATTTCACAGAAAATATCCAAAATCTACTAATACATTCATATAATACTTTTATTAGGACCAATCAAAATGTCTCAAAACCTCTCAATTCACTGGAATTATTCATTAGGCTAGAAGGTACAAAAACCAGGGGATGAGGAAAGCAGCAGCAACAATAAAAATAGTCCATTAGGCCAGACATTGTGGGAATGAAAAGTATATGTGTTTTGGACCCAATGTCAAGATCTTGGCTGTATGAGTAAGCCAAAGATAGGTGCTACGGGGAATGAATACAAACATGTTTTTTTCTGTTTTGCCCACCTATTTGAACACTTATTCTTAGTCAACACATTCTCTAGGCTATGGATGCACCATCCCTTTTCAGATGTTCTCAGCACTCCCAGTGTACAAAATTTGTGTGTGATTGTTTTGTGAGGAAGGCAGTATTTTCTGTTCAGAAACATTAGTTTCTCTGCAGAAATACATTTTTTGCTCAGAAAAAAACCCCCTGTTTTCTATGCAAATCAACCACATACAAATTTTGAACAGAATAAATATCCAATGAAAACAGTTTATTTTTTTGCACTGGAAACAGCTTTTTACTGTACAGTTATCTATCTATCTATTTATAAGATTAATGTGCAGAAATATTATTTTCTGTGCAGAAAATACTGTTTCCTATACAGAAAACCCACAGGCAAATTTTGCACACGGTGAGTCCCAAATTGTGAAGATTATCATCAATCTAGGATTTTTCTTGTCAGGGTTTCCTGACCTGTGAAAAACATGTTTTTGGATAATTTTTCAAATATATTCAAACATTCTTTGTATCCCTAGTGAGAACTCATTTTGATTGAAGAGAGTTCTTATGTTCTTCAAATGAGTGAACTCTGAGTAGTTCACAGGAGGGGAAAAAATCTGTTTCCCCTGCACCTCCCTAAAAGTCCTCTTTGGAAAATGAGGGACTCCTCCTGAACAAATGTGATTGTGAAATGATGTAAACGTTAAATCAGGTGTGAAGGTTTCCAGGGAAGGGGGAGGGAATCAAAACCTTTCCTTCTGTGAAGCTCCATAAGTTAATTTGTCTTAGAATTCAAGCCACTCCAAGATCTTTGTAACCATGTTGGTTAATGGGTGGGTATAAATATTTAACTACCTAAAGAATAGATGTCCTTCCTCTTTGATTTTAGATGAATCCATGATTATTGTGACTATTTACAAGGAAACTGCACCCTGTGTATTGTTGTATTACAAAACGGAGCTAAAGTGGGAGTGGTGTAGGGAGGGGAGTGGGTAGGACGAAATAGATGAGGGATAGCTGTGAACTGTTGCAGTTTGAAGGATGTAAGGTGAGACAGAATGTAGTTTTTAAGTCTGCACTGAGCCATGAAACCCACTGGATAACCTCGAGCAAGCCACATGTTCTCACCATGACCTAGTTCACAAGGTTGTGGTGAGGATAATGTGAGTAGGAAAAGAGCCATGTATACTGTCTTGATCTCGTAGGAGGAAAGCCAGGTAATTAAGTAAATAAAAAAAAATAAATTAGAATGATAACATGGGATAAATGTGAGTATGTAGTATTCTGAGAGGTACAATGTTACACTGGAGCTTTCATTCACAATTCCAATGAAATCTTTTGTTGTATGTTACTGAAAAAATGTCAGCATAAAGGAGTAATTATATACAATTTAATAAAATTAGTTTATATGCAAGTGACATTTTAAAATAATTTTATGAGCTCACAATCCAAGAATGAACCAGATAACATTGTTAGATTTTATGGTAGAATACTAGACTGCAAATTGTATTTTGAAAATGGAAGTAATCAATGTCAATGTCAATTAAAAATATATTGGGCAACAGACATTTTAATGGACTGTTTAAATGGGCTGTGCCATGCAGTCACATGTCTTGGGATAAATAATGGACAGTGAGGCCTTTTCCACACGTGCAAATAAATCGGTGTGGAGCGACCTCTGAAGGGCGTAGTCCACACGTTTTAGCGCTCTAGATCGGACATAATTTTCAGGTTCCACACGTTCAATTGCACGGAGACGGCACCATCAGTCAGCATGCGGTCTTTTTAAAAACCGGGAGAGAAGGTGGTCTTTTTTTTCATATCGCTCTATATCGATCGTTCCCGGATGTGTGGAAGCAAAAATACGGCCGATTCGTGCGTGACGTAATTGGTGGGCGGGCCGTGGGCAGGAAGGCGCCATGTTTTTTGGTCTAGGAAAGCATTTTCCTGCAGCTAGGAAAGGGGAAAAAGCTTGCAGGTAAGTGCTTTCATGCCGAAAAACAGGGTTTGGGGGGGTTGGGGGATTGTCGGGACCCCAGTGTGCCCTGCGGGGGCCTCCTGGCTGTGGTTTTAAGCACATAACGCGCAAAAGTGGACGGGTAACGTGTGTACTATGGGGTGCGAATTAAAACGGTACAGGCTGCATGCGTGTGGAACGTGGTGAAAAATGTCCGCTTTGAGGTGGACCCGAAATAAACCGTCAGGAAACGATTTATTTTCCCCGTGTGGAAAGGGCCTGAGACTTCTGAATGCACATGCCCAGAATAAAACTTTGTGTATACATTAAATAAGCTTCACTATTGAATAGTATTCTGATATTATACAATTTGATTTTATATATTTTTCAAAATCTTTAGCATAAACATAAAAGAGCTTGAATGTATATGTCAATTCTTTGTTTTTTAATACAGCTGCTGCTGATGTTTGCCCTATACCTTGCTTAGACCAAGTGGTAGGGATGGCCGTTTTACCCCTCCCACCCCCACGAGAGGAAATGTTGGTGCAGTAATAATATCTCGCAGGGTTTTGAGAGAACAATGTAATGCTTGGAATTCCTTGGGAGAAAGAATAGTGTAAAAAAAAAAAAGGAATTAAACAAATGTGATGAAAGGAACCTGACTTTCTGTACATTGGGACAGAATAATTTGACCCTTGGTCCTGTCTAGGAGGGGGATAGCTTTGATCTCTTTCTGTTAGCATTATTCTTTCCACTCGTGGTAAGACTGATCCACCAGTAGAAGGAGAAACTAAGTTAAGAGCACCCAGGGAAAGGCAGGTAACTTTTATAGAATGCTAGTGTATTTATGTGGCATTGCCTGGGGTTTTTGTTTTCCTCTTAAGTACTCACCAAACTGTCTTCTCCATTTCCTGTAAATTTGCTCCATATTTCCCAATGCAATCTGTATACAGAGTTATTATACAGTTTGGGTTCCTGAGGGAGTGCGCTGTCCTCCTCCTTGTTGCTAGGCTTCATGTCAACAGCAACTGGCCTATTTCTGTATGTATAAATTTTCCCCATATTCCCCAACCCAATCTTTATTCAGAGTTATTTACATAAAATAGTTTGGGTTCCTGAGGGAGTACTCTGTCCTCCTCCTTGCTGCTATACCTTGTCTCCATAGCAACCAGTCTATTCCAGTATCTGTAACTTATCCCCATATTCCCCAATCCAATCTGTATTTGTAGCTGTTAACATACAGAGGTTATGTTCCTGCAGGAATACACTGTTCTCCTCCTGCTAGGCATCGTCTCCATAGCAACTGGCCTATTCCAGTACCTGTAAATTTTCCCCATAATCTCGAATCTAATCTGTGTTCTGGTGATGTTGATGTACTGGCTTTTGGTTTTTTTTGCTTTCTGTTGAATTTGTGCAAAGGTTTTACATTTTTCTGGAAGCATTTTTTTGTTTTGAATTTCAGCTTTAAGATTCCTCACGTATGGAACCCATACAGTCTAGTGTGTAAGGCGAGAAGACCCTGTAACTACGTTGTGTATTTCACTTTAATTTTTCTCACATATGTCTCCCAAATGTTTTCTGGCGTCCTTACTGATGGTAGGCCTCATCTCCATAGCAACCAGCCTGAGGCACAAGAGCGCTCAGCTGAGAGTTCTAAAGGCCCCTCTCTAAACTGCCAACCTCAGGATTCCGTAGAATCTTCACAGCCAGCCAATCATATGAGGTCTTCTCACCTACTAGCCAATCGTATGCTGACATGTACAGACAAATGCGCAGACAAACATTCACTTTTATAGAGTAGATACATAGATGAAGTGTAATATTTAAGATTTTGAAATTACAATGCTGAATCAATTAACTTAGTGATACCCTACAGTTATATAGGGCACACATACTTTAAATGAAGGCAACTTCTAGCAGATTGATAAACATAGATGTTTTGACACGTCTCACAGAGTGGTGCTTCTCATAATGGTGTCCATGGACCAGTGCCAGCCCATAGGCTATTAGCTGCTGCCCTGTGGCAAGTTTCCAGGAAAGAAAGAAACCGATGTGCTTCTAGTCCTTTTTTGTGGTGAGGGGGAAAGCCAGAAAAAGAAGGAAAAAGAAAAAAAAAACAGAAAAAAAATATGGTGCTAGGCTCTGGCACACTGGGGAGAAGACCCTACCTGTCCCCCATAGCAGATAGCTTCAGAAGCACTGTGCAGTGTTTCCTCTGGGTGAAGGAAGCAACATCAGGGGCATAGCACAGAGTGAGTGCCAGCCTTGGAGGCTTGTGAGAAATATATAGTGAGAGGGAAATGCCCACTTAAAGGTGTGTGTGTGTGAAAGAGAGAGAGAGCTCTGAAAAGACAGTCTTGAACTTTGACCTCACACCTCAGAAGCCTTCCACTAAAGCAGCGGTTCTCAACCTGGGGGTCAGGACCCCTTTGGGGGTCGCACAACCCTTTCACAGGGGTCGCCTAAGACCTCGCTTCAAGCCCTTCTCAGGTTGAGCTTCTGACACTATGATAATGGTTGGGGGTCACCCCAACATGAGAAACTGTATTAAAGGGTCACGGCATTAGGAAGGTTGAGAACCACTGCACTAAAGTAACCACGGGAACCACAGAATACTGAGGAGGCAGTTGGTCCGTCTGCAGGTCCACGACTGGAAAGAGGAGAAGCTACTGAGTTATTGCAAAGATCAACAGCCCTCTTGAAACTGGCAACCAGACAGCCCTTTTGGCAAGTTTAAGTGAGGGAAGAAGGGCAGTGCTTCGGAAGGACCCAGCAGTTGCAAAATTAAAGGTTCACTGGAGAGGGGGGTCTGAGCAAAAGACCCCTAAACAAGGTCTGGCTTCCATCACTTGGTTTCATTAGAGTTTGGGAGTAGGATCCTTTTTTTTTTTACCCCAATGATCTGCACCATTCTGCTGCAATGAAACTGGAAGTGGCATGCCATCATTACACATTTCATTCTTAACTATTTTGGGATGTTTGGTGGGGAAGAGGAGGTTCACTGGTCAGTGAGGGAGGGAAGAGCAAAATGCCTTTTTGAAGGTTTGGAGGGCAACTCCTTCCTAGGAGAAATGTAATGGGGCTATTAGAGTTTGCAAGGGTGTTTGAGGGATACCAAGGAACATTAAAAGACGGCTTGGGGTCTTTATGAATTCCCTCAGCTGTGTTTCTCCCACTTCTGCACTAGAATAACAGCAATAGAATCTCCCTGCTGTGAAAAAGTGGGCCCTGGGTGGATTTGACTGGAAGCGGGCGGAGATAATGTTAGAGTGTGTGGCATGGGAGCACTCTCACATATTTTCTGGTGGAGAGAGAGATCACGACAGAGTCACCACTGCTTGCTCACAGTAAGCACATTGCATACTATGGAAGGGGCATGTGCCAGGAAATTGCAGCAGTTAGAGGGAGAGGCAAGGGAGGTAAAGTTGCATGTTTAGAGCAAGGCAGAGGGAACTGAGAGAATCTTGGAAGTCTTCTTGCAGCCCTGCTGAAACTCTGATGGACTTATTCGTGTGGTTTAAAAGGATTAATATTTTTAAAAAGGGATATTTCATGAATCTCTAATTAAGTATATGAGTAGCAGGTCATTTGTAAAATGCCATGTGTATTATCTTGGAAATCTATATATTGTTCTTTTAAAGTATATTGCTGTCATCATCATCACCATCTCCATATTGTGGATGGGAACAAAAGCTCAGATAGTGGTTTACCTAAGACAACCTGATGAATTCATGACTGAATTGAGATTTGAACTTGTGACTTCTTGCCTTTAAAAATGTGCAGTGTTAGTGATTCCATACTGCCACCTTTAATGCCCAGCCAAAAGCCCGTTAGCCCAGTTTGAAAAGTATTTTCTGCACAGCCCAATATAGCGTGGCTCAATCAGTTTGCTGTCTTGTTGCTCATCCCTCTCTGCAGAACTCTTTAAAATGCTGTGATCAAATGAGTCCATCAAATACGGTTCCTTTCACTCACTCATTTTTGATTGCATGTTACATTGTCGGTGAGTGACATCTTGCTGAGTGATATGATACACTTGGCAGTGCTTGAGAGTTTTTGTACTGAAGACTGACAGCGTTGAAATGTCTGATGTATGATCTGGCCACTGCTTGCTAATTCTGACTGTGAATTCCACACCAGCAAATGGTCCAGCATGAAGGAGCCTGCCTTGGGGAAACTGTCTGCCTGTAAGAGGGCAGCATGACACTCAGTAGGATTATTTCCAAGCACTAATGCTAATTGCTGCCTTCTCCAGTAAGCACTGAGCTGCTGTAATACTCTATTTCACTCCATTTATTCAGCTGGAAACTGTACAAATGAACTTACATACACAGTGATTAGCCCAGCAACTATTTACTCATATGTAGTGTTCCCATGAGTAGGGATGCTTCTTTCTAAACTCTTAAACGGCTTCAGGATTGCAGCATCATGCTCCAGTGCTTCCTAGGCTACAGACTGGCGCAGGTCCCATTCAGTGCAATTGGGCTTTGCGGGCAAATTGCTTTGAGGATTGTTAAGCCTTTTATGAAGCTTTGATTTATTCAGTAGCAATATACAATACATGTCATGAAGAGTTAGGCAGGCCTTCTGATAGAGTGAATAAATTCCTATAGTATCCTTCACAAGCAATACCACTTCATTTAGCACTGGGATCAAACCCTGGATTTATTACCCCTTGCTGTCTTTAGCAGAGCTAGTTATTGTTAGAGGTTGATGGCATAAGTTTTATGAATATCACAAATCTAGATAACCATGTCAATCATTATAGTTGTTACGTAATGTCAGAGGTTCCTTTAAAACAACAGAAGGTTATCTTAAAATGCACTGCTGAGCTAAAGTGTATTCTTGAATTTCACAGTGGCCTTTGAACTTTCCTGTATTTCTAACTTCTTCTCTCCCTATCCTGAAATCTGAAAATATACTTCCATTTCTAATACTTGATATTTTGTGGTATAATACCCAGACTGGACAAATTCTATACTAATGTTTTAATCTTCTTTTCTTGTTTGAAAACAATTTGCATAAGCAGTTAATATGCATTAAAATTGAATACAATTTATAACCACACCTTAATCAGCTAAATATATGGGACAGCCCATCAATACAGTCTGAGCACAACTAAGAAATTAATTATTGGAGCCAAGCTGTTGCTTGTACTTAGTAAACCAGGGTAGAATAGTAAAATGGTTACTAGCCTTGGGTTTTTAGGGCAGGAAAAAACAATTTACCCAGGTCTATTGTCTGCACACCTGTAAGGATGGGGTGTGGTTGGAATGATAAGGTTTTGATGTGACTTAGCTCCAGGAGGGGAGTCCCCCTCCCCAGAGGCCTTCCCCAAATCTGGTCTAAAACAGTCTTCGAGAACGACCTGAAAAAAATTGCCCCATATGGGTGAGAAGTGTCCTTTTTCATTATTAAAAAAAGTTTTAGAGATGTGAGGTGCACTGTGGGCTGGGGAGAGGGACAATCTGGAGTCTACAGGCTGCATTTTGCCCACCTCTGCTTTAAGGGATGCGTAATCCCCTTTGACACTAGCTGTTTCACTATACATTAGTCAGCCAAATTACCATTCCTCAGATTTCATCTTGTCTGGATCAGCTTGATCACTCTCATCTAATTAATAATTGATATACTTATTTTATTTTCTGAGAACTCCAGCTTTCTTCCAAGAATTTGATGAAAAGGAGAGAAAGCAGAAGTTGTTGCATCTCATAAGCTGAAGTCAGTGGGATAGGAAACGACTCCCTTGTTTTCTAAGGACGAGAACCAATGTAGACAGTGCCTTTCAACAGATGTGTATAGACAGTGCCTTATGCAACACTATATGCCCAAAGAGCAGTGCAGTAATTTATCAGCATGAATAATTTATTTGCTACACATCTAAAGCCTATTGTAATAAAGCATACAAAACATGATACATACTTCTGATCAAATCTGTGTAAAACTAAGATCTTTGAGACGTTATATGTTCGGATGCCCATCTCTTATTGGAGCATCATGTCATTGCTCAGTATCTTTGCTGAGAAGAGGAGAGTGCTTTAGAAATCTGTCATGTTGCATAACCACTGTTTTTCAGAATGTGGAAAAGTTTGAAAGCTCAGTCTAAGAACTCTGAAGTGCTATCTTTAGGCATACATGTCTTAGGAAAGAGAAAGTAGCAAGATAGGGAGGAATGTGTCATGAGATGCATAATTTTGCTTCCTGGCTTAATGGAATTTTTGTGTAAACTGTATGGTTCAGTTCACAAGATTGTTTGAGTGTTGCTGCTGATGGCCATTGTTGAGGTTTCATATTTGAATACACACCTTCCCCGCCTTCTTACCCCATATCTCATGCAGTTACTGGCCATTGCTGCTGTAAGAACTAATGATTAGGCAATGTGATATACATGCCTCAGATGGAGGGAATGAGAAGAGTTGAACCTCTTATCTACTCCACACAAAACTGGGAGGGCTGCTATATCTGTGCTGGAGAATAATTCTGGCCACTCTCGTTCTGTGGCAAATAAGGACTGGAGAGTGTTAATAAAAAGCCCCTTTTTGAAAAGATGCAAGCCAGGAAATTACAGGCCAGTTATCTTGATAGAAAATGTCATTACAGATAAAATTATCAAATGTATAGCAGGGCAAGTGCTGCTGGAAAGAAAAAGGCAGTAAAGTTTTTGCAAAGGGAAGTCCTGTCTCAGCAAACTTCTAGAGTTTCTTTCTTTCTTTGTTTTTTTCATAAGCCAGTAGCTGTATGCACAGGGTGATCTGGTAAACATTTTACTTGTATTCCAAAAAGGCTTTAGGCAAAGTTCCTTACTAAGAAGTCTTCAGCAGATATAGTGGTCATGAGATCTGAGATCTTATGGATGCAAGTTGATGAAAGAACAACGAGTGTATAATAGAAACATTCACTGCTTATGATGGAGATGTGTAAGAAATGGGCCCCAGGGATCTGTAGTGGGACTGAGATATTTTAGTTTGTTCACAAACTGAATTAGAACTCTGGGAGACTCCCATTCTGCCATGAAAACCCAGCAGGTGACCTTGACTAAGTCACATCCTCTCAGCCTAAGAGGAAGGCAATGGCAAACAGCCTCTATCAGTCTTATCCAGAAAACTACATGATAGGTTTGCCTTAGCATCTCCATAAGTTGAGAACAGGATGAGGGCACACAACAATAATACTTGGAATACTGTATACAGTTTGGGTCATCTAAAAATGAAACTGTATTGCTGAAAAGGGTGTAGAATGGTTAGATTTGTTTGTTAATAGAGAAAGGGCAAGCAAAAGTAGTGTATAGAACTATGGGTGGCATGGGACAAAGCAGGAAGGGAGAAGTTTTTCTCCTTCTCTGTTAATACTGGTAAGTGGTGGAAAACTCAGGACAGATAAACAGAAGTGCTGTTTTGCTCAGTAAATAGCTAAATTGGAATTTTCTCCCACAAGATGTAGCAATAACTGTCAATGTGAATGACTTTGCAAAGTAATTGGATTAATTCAAGGAGGATATCAGTGGTGATAACTTAACAGTGAATAGATATTCCTGCCAGTATTGGAGGCAGTATGCCTGTGTCTTGTCATTTGCTTTGAAACATGAGATGGAGGGTGCATTTGTTGTCATGGCTGGTTGGCAGGTTTCCCATAGGTAACTAGCCAGCTGCTCTGTCAATTGAATACTGGACTAGACAAGGGTTTTTCTGATCCAGCAGGGCTCTACATGTGTTCTGTGAGACTTCCATTTGGAGCACCTTTGTAAAAAGGTTTTGGAGAGGATGAATACATGCAATATAGTGTAGATCAAGTCCTTATCTTGCACAAAAGTCACTAATCAACTTAATTTAGATATCACCACAGAATTATATAGAGTTGAAAGGGATCACATTGGCTCAGATTTTTTTTTTCAAGTTATTACTAAATCTACATCTGTTCATAAAAATCCTTCTCTCTGCCAGAGACCTAGCCACCAAATGGGATTTAATTGAACTGGCACATTTATTTAAAGTGTCAAGAGTCTGTAGAGCTAAATCATTCCCAGCAAATTCTCCTCCTGATAAAAAGCTTCCAAAGTGGGGAGTGGGAATCTGGGACACTTCTTTCATATCAGCTGGATATAGAGTATTTCTTTCACTGCCCTTCATAAGCCAGAGAGTTTTTTTAAAAAGCTTTTTAAATGTTTGAAAGTGGATATCATGTTGGCTTCTAGTTCTTATTTCTCTAATATTCTCTTCCTTTGGGACTGAGAGAGTGTGACTTGTCGAAGGTTACCCAGTGAGTTTCTATGGCTGAGCATGGATTTGAATCCTGGTCTCCTGAATCAGGCCATTTCTGTGCTAGCTTGTTATAGTGCTATTATTCCACTTTCAACATCCAGTGGAATCCTGGGGTTTGCAGTTTTGGGAGGGGCCTTTGAGGCCCCTCCTGAAACTGCAAACTCCAGGATTCCGTAGGATGTTGAAAGCAGAATAATAGCACTGTAACAAGCTAGTGCAGAAATTGCCATAGTCCAACACAGAAATCACTACAACTTGCTGTGGGTATGGCTGGCCAATTTTTTTACCTCCAGTATTTTGTCAATTGAGGGCATGGGGGACAAAAACATGTTGGGAGGGGCTGAATTCAGCCTGAAGTTCTTATTTTGCCCATGCCTATTCTAAAGTAAGTGCAGGTGACCCAATATGGAAGTGTGTGGAGTTGCTGAACAAAGACCATAGAAGCTATAGCCTTCCACAAATCAGCTCAGCTCCCCACTCCCACTGTCACAGAGGAACAGCCACACAAGGAGGACCATCACTATGACTGTGTTCTGATAGCTGGTTCATGAGGTTGCAAATGTCATTGGGGTACACTGGCTTTTGGAACACAGCCTGCAATGATCCTCTTCACTTTCCTACCCTGTCTGTTTTGCCCTGGGGGAACAGGACTTCAGTCTGGTGGGGAGAAGGAGATGTTCTCAAGTCTATTCAAAAATGAGAAAGGGATTTGAGGAAGATTATCCTTGTCAGGGTTTTTGGACACTTGAGAAACTCCTATCTCATTGTCTTTTTTTTCTGAAGTCTTTGAGAATTTTTTCCATCTCTGTTATGAGACGTACATTTTATTCTTTTATTTTGATACTTTTTTGAGCCTCAGACTGTTGGAATATTCAGGAAGTGCAACCCCGCCCCCCCAAAAAAAACATTAGTTGGCAGATATTCTGATTTGTATGTTATGCTGGAAGTTACAGATCAACTTATTCTATAGTAGGACCTGCACCAGTCGTATTTCTCAGACATGACTATGAACATCTTTATTCAAAGAATTCTAAAGACTCAAAACCCCACGTAGCAAATTCTGCTTTGTGTCCTAGCAGTCCATATTTCAGAAAGTGAACAGAAATGAAGCAGGGACGTTTCATAAGGGATATAATCTCTAATGCACCTTAGGACTGAAATTTATGGAATGTTCTTTTTAACAAATTGGACAAAGTAGTCTGTGATTGCAGTCTGTTGTGGAATGCTACCAGAGCTTTACTTGAGTGGATTTCTTTCTTACCTCCCATGGTGATAATCAGTCTAGAGCAGGATTTTTTGAAGACATCTGCTGTGTATAAGGCTGCATTTCTGGTCACGTGACTTGACTCAAGTTTTTGCAGTGAGAACAGCTGGCAATATTTATTGGCTTTTTTTTTCTGTCCACGGAGGTTTCCTTTATCCTCTGATACATTAGTTGGCAGACTATTAATATTAGTTTCCTTCTTGCTTCTTCTTATCATATATTTCTCTCTTTTACTCTCTCTGTGTATATGTGCGTCTATTCCAATTTTCCTTTGTCATAATAGATGTAATATTTTTGGAAGCACCTGCTTTCTAATGTTATAGATCCTCCCTTCAGGGATAACATAACATTCTAGAAGTTTTCGCTCTCTATTTCAGGATTTATCACTAAACAAAACAAACGAATAAATCCACATACTTATTTCCTTTTTCACAGTTCTGTTAAGGATTACTATAGATTTGCCCCCCCCCCACATATTGTTTGAAACTAACACAGAGCCTTTCTGCAGTACACTGTTACAGTGCTATAACTCCACTTTCAACGTCCTGTGGCATCCTGGGGTTTGAAGTTTACTGAAGCTCTCTGGCTGAGAATTCTAAATGCCCCTTCTGAAAACTGCAAGCCCCAGGATTCCATAGGATGTTGAAAGTGGAATAAGAGTATTATAACAATGCAGTGTGGAAACACCCACAGAAACGTGCTGGTAATAATCCAGTTCTCCAACGTAATGTCCGTGATTCAGGCAGACTGGGAAGAGGGGAAAGAAAGAATGGCTGTTTCCTTCTCTTTTCCCAGCTCCCATGTAATCCAAAGAAGAAGAGTAGGGCTGGAGAAGGGAGAATAAGAAAAAGGTTCCATTGTACAGGTGGAAATCCAGTTGCATGGCAGTGGATTCAGCAAACAATCATTACAAATGATTTCTGGTAGTTAATTATGTCAGGTTTGTGGAAGCTCATGGATGTAACAAATGTTGCACTTTTTTGATTAAGTTGTCATTCATAGTAGATTCTTTAATCTTTTTAATAATATATAGCCTACTCACTCGTAGAACTAAACTAGGGGCGATGATGAGGGTGTGGAGGTAAACTCCCCCCTTGAAGTTTTCATGCGTCATGTATCTTCCCAGACTTTCACATGTTGAGTGCAAAAGTCTTTCAAGCTGATGTGCCAGAGTTGGGATTTATTTTACTCTTTTTTTATTAATCTTTTTTCATGCATAGTAGCAATTAATGGGATTGCAGTACAATTTAGTAAGTATGTGCAATAAAATGAGAAAAGCTTCTTTGAGAATAAAATTAACGAATATCTAGAGCTGACTGAAACAACTTTTTATTGTCCGCTCCTGAAGCGTACAAATGAATGCAAACCTAGCAATTTTACTGAGGCTGAAATAACACAGATGAGAAATCTGGTAAAAAAAAGAAGGAAGATTGAGCTCATGTTATTGTTTTGAAAAAGTGGGAATATATATTATATTTCTTTTATAGATATGAAGTAGTAGTAGTAATAGTAATGTAGTAATAAACTACATAAACTACTGGTACCACTCTGCTCTGCTTTGGTTAGACCCCATCTTGAATACTGTGTCCAGTTCTGGGCACCCCAATTCAAGAAGGATATTGACAAGCTGGAGCAAGTCCAGAGGAGGGCGACCAAAATGGTGAGAGGCCTGGAAGCCATGCCTTATGAGGATAGACTTAGAGAGCTGGGTATGTTTAGTCTACAGAAGAGAAGGTTAAGAGGGGACATGATAGCCATGTTTAAATATTTGAAGGGATGCCACATAGAGGAGGGAGAGAGCTTGTTTTCTGCTGCTCCAGAGACCAGGACAAGGAGCAATGGATTCAAGCTGCAGGAAAGAAGATTCCACCTGAACCTCAGGAAGAACTTCCTGACAGTCAGGGCTGTCCGGCAGTGGAATCTGCTGCCTCAGAGTATAGTGGAGTCTCCTTCCTTGGAGGTTTTTAAGCAGAGGCTGGATGGCCATCTGTCGGGAGTGCTTTGAGGGTGTTCCTGCATGGCAGGGGGTTGGACTGGATGGCCCCTGTGGTCTCTTCCAACTCTACATTTCTATGATTCTATGATTCTATGGTTCTATCCTGCAGTGAATTATTTTTGGTGCCTAACAGTTTCTAGAATGTATTTTGACCAGCTCTGGGTTCCTTCAGATAGCCAATATTACCAGTGTTGTTGAGCCATTCTGTTCTTTCCTAATCTCGCCCTTCCATCTGACCAGGGCTCATTCATTCCTTTTGTCCCGTTTTTGAAGTGTGGTATAGATGGGTTTTTCTCCTGTCCCAGGAACTGTAATGAGAGAAGGAGGGTCTCCTTGTCATCACAATGTCATCAGAGGGAGGACAATAGAGTCAGATGTGTTGGTTCCTGTCTGCGTTGTGGGGGGTGTGCAGGAAGGCCTTCAGGCCTGAGTTTAAAATGTCGCAGCTAGTCTCAGAAATTTGTGGGAAATAGACAGGAACAGAAGATGCATCATTTGGAGCTAAAAAAAGAAAAGAAATCCCAGCTCATAAAGATACAGCTCCAAAGGCTTTTTAGCAACCTGGATGATCCCTTTCCCCTGTCTTAGTGCTTGGTCCATCTTATTTGGAAGACTGGGTGCATACATGCACAACCATTCTGTGTCTTCTGTTCTACAGTGCAAATACTGCTCCGCTGCTAATGCCTACAGAGTAATTCTCAGCTATTATATGCACATGATTTTTGCATGACACCATAAAAATATTTTCCCCCCAGTCATTTCAGCATTTTGTCTTGTATACAGCAATAAAGAATAATTTGTTGGGTCGTGGGCAAGGAGTTGACGTATGGAGAAATTTCCCATGGATGTCAGACATCCTGTGGCTGCATGGAATGGCTCCAAACCTCATTGTATGTAAAAAAGATGAGGAAGGTAGTGTTAAAAAAAGCTGCCACTGCCAGTAAACTATGTCCTGTGGCTTTAAAGCTATAAAGTAAATGTTGGTGATCCTGCCACCCGCAAGCATGTTAAAAGAAATATTATCTACAGCTTGGCTCCATAAACCAGATGTACCTGTAACGCCAAAGAAAATTATTGTAAAAGGACCAACAAACTTAAGCAACAGCTGCTTCAAAGAGGATGTCTTCCTGCAGGAATTGATGAGAATATCAACAGAGCAACCATCATTCTGAGAGAAAGTCTTCTCCACAATAATGCATTCCATTTGTGTTAGATTTCCATCTAGCATCTCCTAATTATTGTGAGAAAGATATCCATTGTCAGCTAATTCTGAACATCTTGCTAAAGCCACTAGCAAGGCTTCCATTACAGTTTTCCACCAGCCATTTAATCTACAGAAACTGCTTGCAAATGTTTTAGAACACCAGTAAGCAATCTTGGATCACACCTATGTGATCCAAGTATTTCCATTGCCAATATGTATCTTAAGAAGTCAGTGACTTTTAGGAACACAATGACTGAAGAGACTTAAATATATTAAACAAAGCAGCACCTGCTGGTCCTGCAATCTGATATGCAAATCAGGATATCATCTGCAGTATGGGTGGAAAACAACCACAGGTGGTTTAGGAATCACATGTCTGCAATCCTAACCAGGAAGCTGAACAACTGGTCTTTCATTCAGGACAGCACTGGTTCTCTAATTTGCCCTTGTCCTTCTCCTTTCATGTCCTTTAGATAAAAGGGAAAATTTCTAGATCAATAGATTTGAAATCTTGCCAGTGCATGGTCTCAACCTAGAAGATAACGTTTTATACCATCATCCACATAAAACTGTTGACAAAAGAGTGTCCTAAACTGTTACCTCATTTTTATTTTGGGTAACTGTTGAAGGCAGAAACCCAGCTAATTTCTTAAGTTCTGGCTATTAATTACCTTAAAACACACATGAATATGGAAATCAAGTGTTAATGTTTCAATTCTAGGGTATTCTGGGCAATATTGTTAACTTATGGCTTGTTTCTGTAGTTCATTTTTATTTTATTGTATTGCATTGCTTAGGGTTCTTCATCTTTGGTGTGCATTATTGTCAGCCCCTTTTCTACTTATAGGCCAGGTAGCAAAGTTTTAAGACAAATATCTTTCTGCTTTAGTCTCATTCAAAGTCCTTCCTTTCTTATGCTGAATCCTAACTTCTCTGCACTTTAGGGTTATGTAGTCAAGACCAGTTTTGAGACTGAGCTGAAGCTATTGAATGGGGCAAGATCTCCCCATCCCCGCATCTTGCTGGAGTGTAAACCCCAAGGGGCAGTCAGTGGTGATTGTCTGTCCTTCCCCCACACTTTGCAAGAGCTAAGGACTGATAGCCTTTCCTCATTAAACTAGAGAGGAAGGTCCCTCATGCCAGTTGACCCCCCCCCCAATAGTAGCAAGGAGGAGGTTTTGCTATTATATATTGCCAGCAAAAATCTGGCACAATAAAAACCTTGTCTCATTACTTAAATCAAAACTGAGCTACAGCTACAAGTGCCACAACCTCAAACAATATCTGCCCTATCTGAACGAGCCCACAGTTGGTTAATACTAGCTGGTTCCATATCTCTGGCCTCTCTTTCTGAATTGTAGAGCGGCTAAGACATCCTCCTCCACTCTTCTATAATATACAAGTTCCCCACTTTCATTTCTGTGTGGACAAGGGTGCACCAGGTTTGGAAGCCTGGGTACAACATTAAGACGGCTAGTGTCATAAGTGTACAATCATGGATGATCTGCAATTTTAGTTGTACAGTTATATAAAAAACTGGAAGTGAGTAGCATCTGTGGCAATGGGATTTGACAGCAGGCTATTTTCATGCAGGTGGGTGCTATGTTGTCCCCCTCACCTCATTCATGGTCAGAATGGCATTCCAACAAACCTAGATGCTGACCTAGGATTCTAAATATTTTAGCATAATGAGAGATTTAGTGACAACAGCAGCTCAGTATGAGAATTTCCAAGAGACATGACATATTCATTTATAAAACTGCATAAGGATAAATGTTACTTGGGAGATGGTTTCCCAATTCAATTTTCTGTTTCAGTAGCAGAGGTCCCTCACTTGTCAAATGCCATTACTTTACCTATGTTATGAATGAGCCTCAGAAAGTGGATATTTGGAGAGGAGGGAACTATAACAGTAGAATCTCTATTTCAAATGTATGGTGTTAGGATCAGAAATTCTTTTAAAAGTTGCTATTATCTTTACAACAGCCCATGAAATTCCATAGGTGCTTGTATTTTATTTCCTTATTTCTTGAGCTTTTAATATTTACACAAAACTGTAATGTTACCAGAAAACAGGACAACAATGAGTGGGCTTGAGCTTTTTAAAGGAGACAAGCAAAACTTTCATCACTATTACTATCATTGGTGAATAGATATGATGACATTCCTGTCTTAGCTTCTCATAGACTTCTTGCTGGTCCTTTTGTAAAAAGGTCCTGGAACAGATAGACTTGTAGTCCGATCTAACAGGGCTGTTCTTATGTTAATAGCTTTGCTCCAAAGGGAGATAGCTGTATATTGCAAGGGCTTCATCTCCCATGGCATCTCTTGTAATGCAGATTCTACTGCCTAGTGTCAGCAACCAGATCATGTACTTGTCACAACAGTGTTTTCACCATACATTCTGAACATATGGAAATAGCAATCTTTCAAGTTAATAGTGTGTTCCAAAGGCTATAATCTGTCTCTGGTAATTTCAGTGTTAGGAATGATATAATACTTTGTCTTTGCTTAAACATCCCTTGTTTACTTTCTCTCATAGATCTCAGTGGGAAATAACGAGCCATCTTCTATTTTCATGATAGCTGTGTATTGCCTCCAGTACAGATGCAGCATGCTATTGAACATCAGTTGCAGTTTGGATTCCCAGATCTCAGGCCTTGGCTCCTCTTCTCCAGTCCTCAGGGCAAAGAGGAACTCTCAGAGTGAGAGGATTGCCTTGAAAAGCATGTATGTGTTTTCATTACATAGACTTGATGTTTATCATTTGAATGGCATGCTCTGTGCTACTCCATGTACCATGCTTAATGACATCACCTGGACTGTCACTTGTAACATCACCCAGATAACATCACCAGATCTTGTCTCCAGTGCTATCACAATGACTTGTCCTACATTTCAGGTTCTGCAACACAATTGCACTTGTCTCCTGGGGCGTCAATGTCCTTGTGAGATTTGTAGAGGCATCTGTGCAAGCTTACTGCTCAGCTGCACCTTTCCTAAGTTCTTTTTCTGGGGCATGCTAAGCAGGATGGAGCACTTGTGAGTATTTATAAGCCTAGATACATTGAACAGACACTGTGGCCATTTATTTTGCCTTGCATGTCATTTTGACATAATTATGGAATGTGAAAGTAATATGGGGACTAGATTAATTGTGGAAGGGTTGAGAGCACCAAACAGATGAAGCTGAGGAAAGAAATTGTTCCTGTGGTGAAAGAGTTAAGATTGTTAAAAGCAGAAGGACAGAGGAAGGCACAATATGGGAACAGGAGAAGGGAACAGTGAGTCTGAAACTGATTGTTTAGGGACCTGACCTGATATGATGTTAATTAGAATGAGACTGCTATCTGTTAAAAATGAAGCATGCTTTCAAATAATTCCTTTATATATGTAAATTGTCCACATGACATTAAAAAAAAAAAAAACTTCTGAAGAACCCATATGACACTATTTTGCTTTCAAAGATGGATCACAACTATATTAATCTATTCACACTAAAATCAGTATGTGATATTTTCTTTCATTCCAAACAGCCTTTTCAATCAATATTCATATATTTTGTGGATAACGCAAAAGATCGCCATGTTAAGAATTCAAGACCAAATAGAGAAAACATAGGCACATGAACAATAGGGCTCCTTTAAATGCAAACACTTTTTTTCAAAATTCAAAGAATAATATCAGAAGCTTGATCCTAAGGCTAATTACAGCTCAAGAGAAGTAATGAGGCTAGAAAAAGTTAAGCATGCTGCTTCATTTTTAACTGGATGCAAACAGATGATAGATGGGAGAGATTCTAATTCTTTGGCAATAATCAGATTGTGAGTCAAGAGCACCTATCTCAGCAATTGTCTTAATGAAGAATTTACAGAATTCTGCTCTGGGTTTAAAAGAGTTAGTAACAATGTATCTTAGGTAAACATGAGAGGAGGTATTCAATGGTTCAAACAATGTTAGAAGTTGTTGGGCAAAAAATAACTGGCAATCTAATTAAACTGGTTTCTACATACCATTTTCCTGAAACTGCTTTAAATATGGCTGCATTATTAAAGAGCTAATACCTATGGCATAAGCAGAGCATGAAATGATTAAACAGTTGTTCAGAATGTTCAGTTTCAGGTCATGGAGGACAATGAATACTGTAGTGAGGGCACCTATCAAGGTCTTCCTTAAATATATAATATGTGGGAACTTCCAAGCAAAAGGACTGATACCTTCTCCTTCAACGGGAGGCCATTTGCCTATCACATAGGCTTATTGTGAGAATCTAGGCATCTTTAATCTTTTTTGTGTTGGCACAGATCTTATTATTTGTTTGTTACATTTTTATTCAAGGAGCTCAAGGTGACATAACATGGCCCCCAACCAATTTATCTTCACATCATTCCTGCACAGTTACATGAATATCACAGTTTACACATTCAGTGATCACTGTGCAATTCCTTCAGCATTATATTATGTTTATATGGAAATGTTTCCTCTATTTCTCATTTCCTGTGCTGACCCTAAAGTAAAGATTTCTCCTGTTCAGGCATGCCTAGAAACAGTTGATTTCTTTAAGAACATATGAGCTTTGTTTTTCTTTAATCCATACTGCAGTGGGCTTCCTAGGTTTGCTAGGCAAGGATTGTCCCAGGCTCTGAAGTTTTAGCGCCAAAATCTGAGACCTATAGATGTGTTACTGTAGTTTCTAGCCCGGACTTGGGGGGGCTATTAGATATCACTTTGATATCAATTATTTGGCTTCCTTTTCCTATTCCTCTCCACCTGCTGCGAGGTCCCTCGGAGAAGCTCGCAGACAGGCATGGCCACTAATCGCTGTAATATTCCAAACAATACAGGCTGGCCAGAAATAGCCGTCACGTCGCTTCAGGAGACCTCAAGGCAAGTACCCTATTATATATGCACACTACTTACAAAGAACTCCCTGCCCCGAGCAGGCGACTTGATTAGACGAATCCTCATCTGTCAAGCACTCTGCGTTTGCATACTGGCTACTCTATTGATAATTCGGACTTAACTCAATCATGTTAAATTCTGACCTTTCAGAGGCTTTGTCTCCAGCCCAAAACTCATTGTTTTTCCCAAGTACGGACTAGCCTGCGGCCACATTTTCCCCTATAAAAAACCCTGACTTTGAGAACTTCTTTGGATCACTCCCGACTTCCATCCTGCCTTGCTGCCACTTTGCTTGGCAAGCCTTCCCCTCAGTCCCATGTACTGAGACTCCATACCTCCAAAATTCTGCTGCAGACAACCCGGGCTTCAGGACAGGTGCAGTATTACCCAAACCAACAACTCCTCTAAAAATCCCTCTATCCCACTCCGACCTTTATTTCTCTAGTTATCTGAGTGAGTGTGCTGCATACACGGTTTGATTGTATTTTAATAAAGATCACAATTATTATTTCAATTCTGTTTGCTCCTTGACTTGGCCTGACCCCGTAGACATTGGGTGAAAGATCTTGCTTCGTTACCCTGCCTCTTGCATTGCTAGCTTGTGCTTTGCTAATTTCCCCAACTTGTTTAATTGTGAGCGCATTTAGGTGTCCCTCACGGGACCCCCAGAAATCAGGGTAACAGACGACCCCCTTCATGTCATTAAGTGTTACACACTAAGTACTAACCACAGTTGCTCACTTGCTTGGGCAGATGGGTTAAGGAACATTTTATCTATAACTGACCCTCCACATTTACTAGGGTTGGTCGTGCAGAATCTTGTAAAAGTGGAAGAACCACAAATATCAAAATGTGTCTGTCTGTCTGTGGGAAGGAGGTTGGCATGATGAGGAGAACAGGCACCCAGGGTCCAAACCAGGTCAGACAAAAGAGAGAGAAAGGGATTGCCATAGTCGCACTATACTTCCTCTCTCTCACCCAGCTCCTCCCTTGGGTGTGTGTGGGAGAGGCATTAAAAGAAGGCTTGTGAGAAATTGAGCTGTGAGCTAGCCTTCACTGGCCAGAAGTGGCTGGTGGAGAAGAAAAAGGACCAGAGCTGCATGGCCCGATTACAGCTGCCAAGAGGGAAGGTTCCCCTAGAGGAGAAACACCTAAAGTTGGGGGCAGAGTTGAGAAATGTGAAAACAAAATCAAATCTGTGAATGTTAAACTTGCAAATGTGGAGGGTCAGCTGTAGATTATATGCTTCTAGCCAGAAGGTGGATGCAGAGCAGAGGGTGAATCCTGGCACTGCAATGACTAGAATGGAAAGAGGAAGCTAAGTCAATACATAGAGCCTCTGGAGAGTCTTTGCAAATTGCAGCAACAAAACAATGAATCTTTGTAAATTGTAGCAAGCTGCTGTTACCCTGTCTGAGTTGGAAATTAGCATCTAGCCTTACACTCTTGCTTAGAGCTGAATCCACTAAAATTGACAAATTTGTACCTTCATCTCCCGCTTGGAGATGACCCATGAAAACTGGAGACTCAGGGCCAGGCCCTGAAGTCTGGCAAGTTTAGTGCTACTTATCCTGTGCTCAGGAGTAGGTGTATAAAGGTTAATGGAGCAATACTCTGTTGATTTTAATTTATGCAGTACTTTCCATTCATAATGTTGGGTACATTGGGACAATTATTTTCCTTGCCAGTTGTCTGGGATGAATTTGAGTATCAGCAGTTCTCTGACTGGCTCAAATTACAGTAGTACAATTATAGTGCTTTTTTCACTATGGTGTGCCCTCTGCTGGCATGACCTCCACACACACAGATGTGGTTGTGCGAAACCTCATCTCCTTCTATCATCAGTGGGTGAGCTGGGCACACACCTGTGCCAGCAAGGGTGCACACACATTGTGACCATTGACAGCAATGGGACAAGCCATTTATACTTTTGTTTTATATGAAGGTTCCTGAAACAGAACCTCCGCATATACGGAAGGCACACTGTATTGTTAAATGCAACTTTCATGGAAATCTCCACCTATCTCCTTTCTTAGAGTTAGGTCCGGTATTGCTTATGCTATAGTTCTTGCATTGCACAGCTTCTAGCTGCCATCCTTTTGGAGAAATTTTTGCATATTCTCATTCTGACCTTGTGGCAGTTGCCCCATGAACAGAAGTGTGATTTGGATGTGGTTAGGGAGCTTAGATATTTTTTCTTGTGAAACTGTATTTAATAGATTTCATCTTCAAGAAAATGTATTTTGGAAATATGGTCAGCTTCTATTAATGTACATATCCAGCCCACATTTATATTTTATATATCCTCCCTATTTCATTTTTTTCTCTTTCTTTTTTTCCTTTTCTTTGTAATCATACTTTTAAAATTCCAGTATCTTTTTTAAAAAAGTATGATTATGGTAAAGATTTCATATAGCTCTTGTTTTACTATTTTATTCTTTAGTTAGGCTAAACTTTTAAAATTCTAGTGAAACTGGTTCTTAAATACTCAGAGTTGTGACAAATTCAGTATAAATGTAGTATCTTATTGTTTTTCCCCCATTGTCTTTTCTACTGTATGGATGCTTAAATATACATTTCCTGGTATTTGGTTCAGGCACACCTCCTAATACAAGAGATTGGGATTACAGCCAGTAAATAAGCTTAATAATTGTCTTCCCCCCACCAGCAAGGGGCTTTCAGCATCACTGTATCTATATTTATGGGAAAATACAAAATACTGTGTGGTGCCTACTATGCAGCTGTTGAAAGGACAGACTCTTTCTAATGAAAAAAGAGAAAGACAACCCTACTTGTTTATGTAGACCTCAAAATTTGAGCTAGACTTACTGTGTGTTTTCTTAACAAAATGAATGATATTTTCATTCTATAAAAAGCAGGGTAAAACATAGAAAACATGTAAGCAATGACTTTTACCTTATATCCCTAATGATTGAGTATAAAATGTTGGTGGCCATACTATGGGGATAATATTTTCACCACACCTGTGCACAATAAATGTGCAAATGAATGTGCATCACACAGGCATACTAATTAAAAATGGATGAATGGTGAGAAGGAAGAGATAGTAACTGTTCAGTCCATAGGTTGTATGTGTATCACTATAGAACTAAGGCAGGAGAAATCAGAATTTTCCCAGCAGCAACCTCATTCAAGTACAAGCACGCTATTCTTACTAACTAAGCTAACAAATATGAGCCAGATGATGATCTTCCTCTCTTCTCTGTTTAGTTTTTTGGTAGCTTTTATAGGAGGTGTATGGATTCATTGATAGTATGAATACTTTCTGTCTACTTTCCCACACTCTGTACAGTTTCTCAAAAAGGGCAATCTGGTTCAGTCCTGAGAAACACAGCTTACCTACAACTGCTTGGACAAGCCCACTTCCTCAGAAGTTCCTGCCAGGAGGCCTTGCCACACAGAGATATGAAGGAGTATCTACTAGGGAAAACAGTTCTTGTTTCTCTGTCCTTGACATACAAATGAAAAAAACCAAATGATCCAAATCCCATCCACAAGTAGCAGTTGGGACTTAAGGGATGTCTTTGAATAATTTCATAAATATTTTTTACTAGATTGCTTTAGTGCTGGGATGCTGTAAATACTGAAGAGCAACTGTCATAAGATTTAATAGTGTTAAAATTAAATTAAGCTATAATTGGGAAGACTTATTTACCACAGCCATTGTAATAATGTGAGGCTCATGTAGAATAGAATGCACAGCATGGAGGAAGAATGTACTGTCAAAATTATTTATTCCTTTCCTCCTGTATGAATTTAGAATGGCTGGCAGCCTTCCTGAAGGTTACTGAGACCTGGAGGAAACTGTGCCGAGAGCCTCTTTCCCCTCATTGCCAAAAGCTGCTTGGTCAAGCTCTGTTAATTCCTTGCTTCTGTGAAGCCTTTTTCTAGCAATCTCCTTGAAAGTCATAGTAAGAATATAAGACACATTCACTAAAGTTCTCAATAAGACTATTTTTACTCCGTAGCAGAGCTTGGCAAGGTCATTTTTTGGGGACTACACTCCCACAATCCCACAGCCAGCATGAGCTCTAGCCAAATGGATTCATCCAATATATGATGTTTTGAGGACATTTTTATGATATGTTGGAAACATCAGGTTTATGCAAAAGCAAGTGCTTTTGTGTTTTCTCATGCATTTGAGAAGGAAGTATAAAACAGCTAACCATCAAACTATGATTTCACTAAGTTGCTGAATTGAGGAGAGAATGCTGTTGCAGTTGTTCGGGGATGTGAAAAAATGCCCATTTAAACACCCAGAACTCCTGAAAGATCTTGATCAGTGGCCTAAATCCAATTCCTGGTCTCAGCTGGAGTAGAACTATTGAATCAGTTGTTGAATGAGAAATCAACACATAAGTAATTCCTATTTCTTTGATTGGTTTACTTTCTTCAGAGCTAGCAATTGGATTTAGGCCAATATTGTCCTTCCATTCAGCCCATGCTTAAATCCTGATGCATCAGACAAACTAAACCTTAGCTTGCAAAAGCCTGTGTCTTTGTTGTTTTTGCAACTACAGGTTGATATGGTTTCCCTTCTGGAATCTCTTCTCTAATGTTGCTTCTTACAGAAACAATCCAGTAGGTGTTCTGCTTAGTAATATTATTATTATGATTAACCCTAAGTCTGTTTTGACAGCAAAACCCCTACCCAGTTCAGTGGACTTTTACTATTGTGTGTAACACACACACATATCATAATTGCAAAAATGTATCCAGTATTTCTGATATATGTTGACGATATGAAAGATGGAGAGGTACAGTTGTCTGCGTGTAGTGGGATTTTATCCAAGTTTAAAAAGCATTGGTTACATATCACATAGGTTGCTAGAAATAATGAGATACAATGAAGTTAAACCTGGGGATTGATAAAGGTGTGTGTGTGTGTGTTTTGACAAAATGAAAGACAGAGAGATAACAGCTATCCACATGTAGTAGAATTGTATCCAGGTTAAAAGGTATTGGCTACACATCACATTGGTTGCTCGAAATAATGAGATACAATGAACAAAAACTAAACCTGAGATTGATAACTGAAAAGATTAGAAAGGCTACAAGAGGCATACCTATGCATATATGAGTATGTGTTGACTGGATGTGTAGATATTTCTTGGATTGCAGTGTAAGTGGCACTTTGGTATGGAGAGCAAGTTGCAAACACTTAATTTCAGTTTATGCAAACAGTTTGATTTGTCTTCTATGTAATCTGTAGTGTCCCATGTCCCATGTTTTATCTCTGCCTGCCTCTGCGTCTCCAGAAAAGACTCCTCCAAAGCAAATGTACCTGGGTTTATGCACTGTGTAAAAATTATGGGGATGATACTTTGTGCTTTCTGCATTTTTATACATTTGAGCTCTGAATAGTATTTGTATGATTTCCTGATCAGTCAACTTGTTGAACTTGTTTCCAGAGAAGTGAATAGCTATAGATACTCTTCCCTATGTCTTGTTCTTTATTTTCTGCTTCTACATGTGCAGCTATTCATCTTCCTGCTGTTGCAGGGAAATAAACTGGTTTATTCTGATAAATATAAAAAATAATTTTTGTAATCCTAATCTTCCAATAAGAATTGATTGATTTTATTTGATTTCCTGTTATTGCATAGTAACATGAATTGTTGGCAGTTTTCTCATTTAGTTTTGCACCTAAAATATTAGCACAACAATGCTGTACCCCTATGTACATAATTTGGAAATACTCAGAACAATATATCATAATGTATCAGCAGCATGACAAATAGAACTATTTTTTAATATTGCTCCCACAATTATAAAAACAAAGAGCTATGGATTTAGTTTTGTGTGGTAATTGCAAGAACTGCTGAATAGTGTGTGAATTAATCTTCATTTTCAGAATGTAAATAAAGTCTGAAAATTTTGAATACCTCTTCTTCTTGGGCTGCAGTAAAATTGAGCTGATCTCTTTCAAATGCTGCTTCTAAAGCTATAGTAATTTTTTCATATGCATGTTCTTGTCATTTTCAGGTATACTCCTATATAGAGTTACCCATATGCAAAGGTTGTATGTACAAAGAAAGCAAGTTTGGTGCTAATCCAAGGACTTGTTTATGAAAATGCTTCCATACAAGTGAAGGATTTCCTTTTTCTATATGGCCATTTTGGCTGTGGCCACTGTATAGGTTTTGTAACATATTACAGATGACCTTGTGGTTCAGAAGAAGTGCATTATGAGAACAATGTCATAAATGTATTATCCAGTAGTGTAAGTGCAAATGTAAAATGTTTGTTTGTTCTAAGCATTTTTAACCTGGTTCAGCTGGAAAGGATCCCAGAGTGGCTTACAGATCATTTAAAAAAAGAAGAAGTATGCCCTGCCTGCAGTCCTTCAGTCTAGGTGAGAAGTTGTGCCTGAAAGACCAGGGGCAATGCCTGCTAAAATATCAACATGTACAGGAGTCTCTGGAAAGGAGTCTCTGGTGATGGGTAATGGGTCTAATATAATAAACATAAGAGTGAGTCAATGCATACAAACATAGCTAGTTGAGCCACAGCTTCTGCTCTATTTTGTTGCTCTGCTTTGATGTTCTGCTTGAGAAGGGGGAAAAGGTTAAATCTTCAAGTGTATCCTTATAGAAAATGGCAATGTATAGAGTAGAAACTTGTTTTCCATTTTAATAGACTTTGTCTATCTGTACACTGATCCAACTCTAGCTGTGAATGGGACTGCATAACAGCAAGTACCTCTCTTTTGAGAGAACATTACAGTTCTAACAGACATCTAGTCTTCAGGAGACAGAAGTTTTTAAGCAACACTTTAGAGGAAGGAGCTTTGCCAGTAATCTAGCAGATGCCAAGAGATTTTGAATCTGAAAGACAGGCACGCTGTACAGATGCACATCTTAAGATTGTGGGTAGCTGGAGAAAGGTCCTTTAGGACACTAGCCAGGTTCTAAAGAATGAATAACTTATTGCTGTGATGACTGTTTAATTTTCTTTAATATTCTCAGGACCACTGCCTCTTTATTTCCTGGTGCACAGACAGCCTGAAAGGTGCATTCTTCTGGCTTTGAGCTACATCCTCTCTCTCTGATCTCTTGCTGGGTACTCTGCCTTAAGTGCTGCAATCTCAGCTCAGGGTCTCTGGTGCAAGGATCTGTAGCCTGCAAGCTATCTCATTGCTCAATTGAGCAATCCAACCCTTCTGTAGTTTTGTTGTTGGCTTTCCTGACTGAATTACTGTCCAAATTACTGTTGATTGCCGAGCTGATGTGCATTCAGCAATCACCTCTTGGCCTAGCTTTCTCAAATGTTTGTATATCCAGTCCCTGATTATTCTTATACACCACACTGGAAGTGAGTCACATAGAACTGGAAATAAGGAATATTTTAGACAGTTATCTAGATCAGCTACAAAATAAGCTTGGTGGATAAAGTTCTTGAACTGAGGGGAAAACACATCAGAATATACTCTGAAGTTTACCTAGTCATATCTATTTCAAGAGGCCAGTGTTTGTTTCTGAATATAGAGACAGAATGGTCTGTTTTTAATAGCAAGGCCTGGAAGTCTCAGAAACCAAGATGAATTGTCAGGCCATTTTTTAAGTGAAAAGCGAGTAAGAACACGAGACTCATTCTAGGTCAAACCATAGGCCTATGTAGACCAGTGTTCTGTCCCCATAGAGAACAACCATGTGCCTCTGGCAGGTTCACAGACAGAACCAGTGACAGTCATACTTTCTTGTGAGCAAAATACATTTTTTACACAACACACATAACAGAGCCACTACAATACAGAAGTGTAATAGTTCCAGTCTTGTATTTGTGTTTTTTTTTATATGAATTCTGATCCAGCTCATGTTTTGTATCTGATAGCATATTGCAAAATGATAGATGTGGAAGCAAGTTTTATAAAGTTAAGGAACGGGATTAATCTGTTCTTGTGACTGGTAAGAAGTAGTAGTAGCAGTTGTTGTAGTAGTTTCTTACCCACCTCTCCCCATGGATCAAGGCAGGGGACAACAATAGATTAACATATAACATATATCAGTTCAGAACAGATTAAAACAATAGTTAAAATGCATATCATCTTAAAAGAAAAATATAATCAAATACCTAAAAAGAGGCAGTACATATTTAAATTTCATTGTGAAAATTCACAATTTAAAATAATCAAGGTAGGCCATATTTAAAATTCATTGTTCAAATTCATGATTTAAAATAATTAAGATAGGCCTGCTGGAAGAGACTGGTCTTCAATGCTGTTTTAAATTCGGATAGCATATTTAACTGTCAAATCTTGTAGCAGTAGTTTCCAGATAGTAGTTTCCAGATCATGTAATGATCATATGATCATTAATGTGAGTTAATGCACGATAGTAGTTTCTAGACCATAAAATGGAAATCAATGTAATTGTACTATGATAACTATCTAAAATCACCCTAAGACTACTTGTTACAATGAAGCTGTGCAGCTGTCCTAAGGGATGTTCTGGTAAAATGGAGATACAGATGTAATCTGAAGAGATTGCTGAAAAAAAATTGAAGCAGAAGAGATACTAGCTTCTATTGAACAGTTTGGAGATTGAGTTACAAAAATAGGGGGGAAAGATAAGTCTTTAAAATGAGAATTATCATGGATTATATCTGGGGAAAAATCTGTTCCCACTTGTCAGTATTTGCATAACTTTTCTTACTACTTAACAACTATCACTGAGTGAGAATTGACATGCGTCTCAAACAGGTGTTTTCTTGATTACTAAGGAGCCAGGTTCCTGGTTAAACACCTGTTTTCTCTTTCAGAAACAGCTCAAGCATGCACTCATTTTATATTATAGAATGTATAATACTATTTTTTTTAAAAACTTACTAACTTCTACATATTCTGTAGATGCACATTTCTTACTAGTCTTGGCAGAGTTGAGTGCATTATACTCAGAGTCACAGTTGCTGGAGAGGTCACAAACTTTAGGTCTCTGAGAGTGGGAAGGCTACCCCATGGCATCTGTGGAGAAACAAACTGATGGACACCCCTTTTAGGATGTGCAGTCCACCTACCTAGCTCTAGGAGTAGGGATGTGTCACACACATTCATGTATACTCATGAAAAATTGATATGGGGACTGGAAAACTCAGATTAGTTAAAACCTGCTTAATTGATATGTTCATATATATACTCCCCTCTTGAGAGAAAGGGAGAATACTTACCTGGAAACACACAAGCCTGTCACTTCATGGGAGGGGAAGAGTTTGATGCCCTCCCAGGAAGAGGCCACCAAAATCTGCAGCTGGCACAGACTCTGCTGACTGCACCATGTGACGGTGCAAGGTGAGTGCTGATTTAAACCCCGCTTGCCCTGCATATAGTCCTTTTTGAACTGTGCAGTGTGACTCATCCTCCTTGCCCTCAGTGCAGTGTGCATTATCAGGTCACTTTGGGGCAAGGCAGGAACTTTTTCCCCCTGGTGTGGTGGGTTTTTCATCTGCCCCACACTGCATTCAGTTGGAATTGGCTTAGGGTGGGTCGTTAAATAGGTACTCATCTGGCAGGTAGGGGCAAAGATATCAGCTCCAATGGATGCCTTAGGCACCCACTTAGGGTGTAGGGTAGGACTCTGAATCTGCTTCTTCAAAGATCTGTGACCCAGAGGGTGGTGAAAGAGGCTGCCTTTGAGGCTGACCTGGGATTTGGATTCTTGCCATCTGTGTCCTGGGATTTTTTGCTAGAGTTCCTCCTGGGTTTAGCTCTCTTGAGCCACTGGGAAGCAACCCAAATAACTGGATTGCTCTAGGAGCTCAGGTGGCTTGCCGAAGGGAAGGCTGAGGGGGTGGACAATGACACGTCAGCTGGACTCACATTAAGTTGCTCCTCCTCGCTGCTTTCTCCAGGCCCATAAACTTAATTAAGTTTAATAATGGTGGTCCTTAGTCATGTGTTTGGACTCCATATTTTGGGGTTGGGCATCAAAACATGCTATTCACAGATCTCCAATCCATCTTTTTCCTGGTAGGCAAATATTTATGTTGTCAAATGTCAAAACTAGTCTTTTAACTTAGTTTGAAAGTCAGCAAAACCAAACACCATACCTAGCGCCATCTGGGTTTCACAGTATCCTTGCATGCTTTGCAAAACATACTATGGTATTACCCAGTGGTCAGAAAGTGGTGGTATGGTGTTAAATGACTGACATTCTGGTATGCCAATTATTTTTGTTGAGTTGTGACTGGGGGAAAAAACAAGTAGTATGAAGGGAAAACTGTAGTAAGTTATTAATCACAGACTTTCTGTAGTTAGCTCAATACATGTTTTGAATTTGCCATTCATAATGAAATAATATCGATCTCTGTCTCTTGTTATAGTTTGTGCTCCATAAAAGCTCCCAACCATTTTTTCTATGATAAGGTATAGAACTGCATCTGAAAACTAACTTTGTGTTTTGAAATTTATGTGCAATGATCAGTTTTATTTCACAATATCATTGTAACATCTTTCAAAACGTTCAGCTCTTGATATTTTAAAAAGGAAGTGAAGAATCAGATATGGTGTAAAGAAAAAAGTATAGAAACCAATTAGTAATAGATATTTATCTTGCTCGCAGTGATTTTGTGTAAATAACTTGCCACTTTATATTTTCCTTGATTTATTTCAAAAGTGTTGATGAAGATCTGATAGTTCAGCCCCCTAAAGTAAATGCTGTCCACTAGTCACAGAATACTAACTGGGTATTTATAAAATAAGGGACCATAGGCAGACAATAAGATTCTGTGTAGGTGCTTCTTTTTTTCTGCTAAAATATGGGCAAGATTATTCTGATAGGCAGCTATGTGCAGGTATTAAGGCAAAGCAGCGATCCAAAGTGGGTTGGATCCAAGGTATGATTCTCCTTGACAAGATATACACACTCAATTCCATACATGAAAGAATGAGCTACATGAGTGGTTCTTAACCTGGGGTCCAGGGACCCTTGGGAGTCCATGAAACTTCACAGGAAGCCCATGAGGCCTCTGCTGCTGGACATCAACAGTGGAGGTAGCAACACCTCCCTGCCAATGGCTGACTCTTCTCAGAAAGAAGAGAAAGTGAGCAGGGAGTGTGCAGACCTACTTGACTCAGCCGTACTCTTCAAGAAGGGAAGGAAATGCAACTCTAAATTGAGCATCAGGTCAGGTGAAAGAGTTCAAGGTGAGACACTCAGATTCATCACATACAGATGGGAACCACGAGGCAAGTGTTGGTTTTCTGCCTCTATGCTCTTCCTCCTCCGGGCTCCCTACAGATGTAAGGAAGAAATTTGAGTAATAGGCTAATTTTTCATTTTGGAAGGGTATTGCTACTGTTGCTGCTGCTATTGCATGGGATACCTTGTTTTACACGGCAGCAAGGGGTGTGGGTGCTAAGAGACATGGCAGTAGGCATGTGCGTGTGGCCAAACTGCTCCCTCAAACGAGCAGTTTTGGTGCCTGCACACACACACCACTGCCATGTCCCTGATAAAGGGACACAGTGGCAGGCATGTACACATGCAAACAAGATAGCAGTTTTGGCACCTATAACATCCCTGCTGCTGCATTCCTGATGAAAGGGACATGGTGGCAGATGTGTGCATAAACCCAAACTGCTTCCTCATATGAAGACCCCCAAACAGCAACTTTAAATAAATATTTGCATATTCAAATAAATATCTTAATATTTAAATCTAAATTTGAATATTTAAATCCTGATAAGTCTTGGGGTTCTTCAGCAACAGATTATATTTACAGGGGGTTCCCAGTAAAGAAAAGGTTGAGAATGACTGAGTTGCGCCATTTTTGTTGGGACTTTCTGTACTTTGAACATTTGGACCTGTTTTTCAGACTGTTAGCCAGTTAATTGACTACCCTGATTTACTTGCCCAGGTCTGAGGAAGACAACTGCTACCTTGACATCTTTTTCCTAGAGATGCTGAGAACATAATCTGCAGTTCTCTCAGAGAGAGTGGAAGGATATTCTTTCTTATTTGTGTCCTGGTGGAAAAATGGGTTTCCCAACAGTCAAGAAGTCACATCAGGAAAAATAGTAGAGACTTATAAACAGTTTTTGCCCATCTTGAAATGTCCTGAAGTGTTCCTGGGGTTTTTTTTCTGAGCAAAATGACAGAAACATTTTCCATAACGCTCCAGGACACATTTTATTAGCAGTTTAAGTCTCAATATTTCTTTGTTAACTCAATTTTTTTGTATCTTTAATTCACTTTGTTTGGGAGAATACCTTTGGGGCATTTTTAGTGATTTTAATTTTCAATGATTAACATAATAAATTAACTGTATGTTATTTTTAAAATATATATGTTTGTGTTAAAATGAACATGAATTTATTAGCCTTAATATGAATGTTTTCAGTCTTTGAACTGTCTTCATAGAGAACATGTGCTCTACCTCACAGTGCTAAATCTTTATGGATATTTTCATTCCTCCTCCCCACCGCAGTTTTTCCCCTTATAGTTCTGCTTTCTCCTATGTGTACAGCAGTTTGCCAAGTATATCTGCTTACTGATACCATCAAGTGATCTCCTCGCCTTTAATAACATTGTTGCACTTAATTGGAACAGTGTGGTGGATTTGACACTAGAAATGATGAAACAACTTGTCTCATTTTTCAGCTAGAAAGGAGGCTGTTGCAAAGAAAACTGAGCAGCTCCTGCTCAGAAGGGGAATCAATGAGTGACTCAACATAGCTCAGCAGTACCCTAGTTGTCAATATTTTTAACAGAGGCATCAAAAAGAAAGAAAAGAGTAAAGTGTAGTAATAAGGTGGCTAAACAAAATTGACACATGTCTAGAAAAGCAGGGGAGTTCAAATCTGAAGCAGAGCAAAAAGTGGGCAGACAAGGACAAAAAGACAAACTACAATTAAAGTGGATTAATTAATGAAAAGCTTCATATGCATATAATTCAGTTTTCTTAATAAAAGAGAGGAAGAGCTTTCTAAAAGCCTCACTGAAGAAAAAAAGTCTAAAAATAGCAGGTTGTTTAAACATTTCTAGGTTTATTTTGAATTATCTCTTAAAGGATACCAATCCTGGTCCTGGCCTTTTTCGCATGGCATTTGCCATGTGAAAGGACGCCTGGAGTGTCACGGCGATTGTGAGGAGCAATCTGCATGACACACTCACAATCATGCAACACTTCAGCGTAGGGCAGGTGCCGCTTGCGCACTTTTTTATTTTTGGCTTTCAGCCAAAAATGGTGAAAGATCACGCATTGCTCCAGGGCCCCACGCGCACTTGCCATGCATGCGGAGTCTCCGGAGTCATGGTGGTCACGCTTCCTGCCCCAGTGCAGCCTGGGAAACTCCCAGGCTGCGCTGCAGAAGGAAGAGGCGGGGCTCTCGCACTGCCTGCTTGGGAGCAGGCAGCTCATGCGGAACTGAAGCAGTGGGGAGGCGAGAGCCTCTCGCTGGAGGCTGCTCGCATGATCCCTGCACCCCAGTGCCGGAAAAAGGTAAGCTGTGGAAAGGGCACTTGTTTCTTTATTTACAATGCTTAACACTTGTTTTCTAAAGGAAGAATTTGTCAGCATTTTCTCCTTGCTTCCTTATACATTTCCTCTTCTCCTTTCACAAAGCAGATACTGTCAGCCCTCCAAATTTGCTAGGGTTAAAGGCAAAGGACCCTCTCCTCAAAAGGGAACAACAAATATCAAAATGTGTTTGTGTGTCTTTAGGAAGGGAAGCAAGGCATAGTGAGGAGGGAGGGCGCCCAGGGTCCAAACCAGGTCAGAGAAAGGGGTTAGGTTGGCATATACTTCTTCTCTCATCCATCTCCTTCCTTGTGGGGGGGCATTGGGAGAGGATTTGTGGTCCTGAGAAATTGGGTCATGATCCATCCTTAGCTGACCATGCAGTGGCTAATGGAGGAGGAGGAGGACCAGAGATGGGCTTTTAAACAGCAACATGGCCTGATCTGAGCCTCTGAGATGGAAGGTTTCCTTGGAAAAGAAGCACTTGAGGTAGGAGGCAAGGGTTGAAGAATCTCACAAATAACAAAATCTGGGAAAGTTAAACCTGCAAATGTGGGGAGTCAACTGCGATTGATATCATGCCTACTTTAATGGTTATGCTTTTTTATTATTGAAAAATACTTCCAATAGTTCTAACAGGAAGGAAATGAAACAAAACATAAACCTCCTGCAAGCATAAAGGATAGTTTGGGTTGCCAGCATGTGAAAGTACTACTTGACTGCTGCATTTTGGAACGTACATGGTGTAGATCATACTACAAAGATCTGCACCAGAGAGTTTGTCACAGAGTTCCATGCTACATTAATTCTGAAAAAGCATACCTCATATTAGGGTATGTTTAGGGTATGTTATTACTCTCTGAACGTCTGTAGGGAAAACATAGTAAAACCATTCAGAAACTCCAGGAGTGATAGAGGTACATAAAACAAGAAAAGAATTTGCTTCTCTGTGAAGTGATATTCTTATCTTCATGGAAGCGATTAAAATAGGCAGGCACAAATTATACCTTGTTGCTTTCTTTTGAAATTTTCCATGGAAAATGGAAAATACTGTTATGTAGATTCAATGAAACATGACTTCATGTGTACTGGATTGAAGATAGGACTGCTGAACTTTTTCTATCAACACACAGTATTGTTGAATTATTTAAATAGAGATTTTATTATCTAAATGTTAATTGCCATACATATTTTGCAGTTTTGTGAACATTGTTCATTTCAATAATATACAGGTTTCATTGCCAGATCTTAGAAATAACTAAGTTGTAATTAATTCCTCTTTCTAATGACAAGTACATAATTCCTCCCATTCCAAATGGAACTTAATGGATAATAACTTTACCCCTTTGTGATGTAAAATCACAGGTCACTGACTGCTACATTCAGAATATTTAACTAACCATTGCAGCTGCTTCTAATGAATGTATAGGCCTTGGAACCATAACTGTATCTAATTATTTTTAAAAGTAACTTACCAAGATCTTTCATGGCATAGTTCAAGATCAAATTTTCAGTGGCATCTGGATCACATTAAAAAAAAAATGCAGTGGAGACTTAGTACTCTGTTAACATTTATTGGACAGTGTAGGATGCACCACATGAGATGCAAACTGAATTATACCTGATGGCCATGGCTTGCCTAACAAATCTTTCTGTGGCTTTGCTGTAATGAAACTGCTTTGCAGTTCTTCTTATAAGAATTGTAAATGTGAGCAGTATTCTGCATAATAGTTTGTTAGGCCCTGCATTTGTTAGCTGCACTGATAGACTTGTCTGAAGGACAAGGGTGGGAAGTATATAGTATGATTATCTTTTTATCTTGCCTCTGTTGAACCATTGAGAGAAGATTTACTGTGGCTTTTGGCAACAGGAGATGCATTTATAATTGTGGTCACCAGCCAGCTTTTTGCTTTTGCCAAGGTTGAAACTACATTTACATCTTGTAACCATTACAATAATCTATTGATGTTGGCTTTAATGAAGGACATGTGTGGTGTGTCACAACAGTGTGCAGAAGGAATGATTAGAAGAGCTTATGGAAAGCAACTGCCCTGTAGAGCACTCTTATTGATTAGTATGCTTAGACATTCTTTTCTTGTACCAATATGAATTGCATAATTATCGGCATCATGAGTTTAACCCCTTAATGTTATAAAAATAAACAAAACATTGTTGTCATCCTTAGTAACTTTTACTCTGAGGGTGCTGTCTTACAATATATTATCTACAACACTGTTTAAAAAGCATGATAGAGCCAAATGCTTGGAGGATCAGCCATACTCTGTGTGGCAGTTTACTTTGACCTGGATTTGCTACAAGTCTTAGTTTGTGATTACAATCATTAGAATCAGGAATATCTAATGTTAAAATCAGATACAATAGTGTTATATCCTAGTTGAGTTATTATATGGTACATCCTGCAAGGGAAGGGGAAATGGCCTCAAAAATTCTCACTTAGGGCCTTTCTGCACTACCCTGTTATAGTGCTATTATTCCACTTTCAACATCCTGTGGAATTCTGGGGTTTATAGTTTACTGAGGCCAAAGAGCTCTCTGGAGGAGAGTTCTAAATGCCCATCCCAAAATGCAAACTCCAGGATTCAACAGGATGTTGAAAGTGGAATAATAGCATTATAACAATGTAGTATGGGGAAGGCCCTCAGTCTTTTGATGTGCACATATTAATGAGACAAGACAGATTCCTAAAACTGCATTAAAAACAAGTGATAGGTTTTGAATATATGGATTATTAACCCTTCTGTCATGCCAGACTGGTCAACTAGCCCTGTGCTGGTAGGATACTAAATAATTACATGGACAAGGCTTAGAGAAATGTATCCTCCCATTTAATCCATTCAGGTCTTGGTAATACTTGTCAGACCATGTGTGTTATCCACAGTCAAATGATGGATGGTAGATATTCCAATGTATGCTGAGATTAAGTTGAAAGAGCAACTCAAGACTCAACTTGGATGTGGGGTGGGGTGTCTCAACACCCTTTTCCTCATGTAGCCAAAATGAGTCATAATTCTGTACCTCCCTTACTGACTATAGCTAGCATAATCTGGTTGCCTCACCCTCTCCTGTCTCCATCCACACTCCCCAAACACAACTCATTCGAGTTCAATCCAACCAATAATAACAGAAACAAAGGTTAAAAAATGCATTTAAAATGAAAGGCCAACACTGACAGAGCTAGTTACTACATCATGAAAATGCAATAATATAATTAAATTTTAAATTTGTCACAGACCACACAATTCAATAAGTGTCAAGTGATATTAAACAGATAGGTAAATAATAAAGTACATAGTGATGACAGATGACTAAATCCTCCAAACTAGATGGCATTGAGCTGGCACAATCTAAGAATAACATTAGTTATGATTTGTCAGGTCTCTGTTATATGGAATGCAATACATCTTGCATAAAACACTGCATCCCAGTTCAGTATCGAAGACACTTCAATTTCTCTTGTGAGTATAATTTAATTGCATCATAAAACACCAGTTTAGATGTTCCGGGCATGAAGCTATTGTCCCCTTCTGTAAAGCAAAAAATCCAATAGATTTTCTGAGTATTGTTCTTTGTAGTTAAAAAAACTAGTCTGCTAAAAATGACGAGGAAAGCAAATGAATAGAACTCTGAAGTATTTTTTGTCTGCCTGCCCCCTCCTAGCCTTGTACCTTCGAGACAAAAGGTCCCTATTGATAAAAATCAGGTATGGGATTTTAAAGCGTGCACAATACATTGTGCATGTTATGGAAAACAATTAATGAACCTATTGTTATTGTTACCAATTTTAAAATGTTATGGAGTGCCATGGGAACTCAAAGGCTAAGTAATAGCATTGCCTGGATTTAGCACAGAAATCCCAGGGGAGAATAATAATTGTTTTAATAAGTTTCAGTTGTCTCAGAATAAATTAATTAGACTTTGTAAGCACATATTAGTCACAGAACTGAAGGTGACGTACCAAAACATTCTGTTAGGAAGGTTACTAGCATTTAACCTAGCTCAAAACAAAGTGTTGATCCTGATAACAGCAAGTGAAAAAGAAGGCATGAGCTCAGAATCCAAGTGGTTGTGCTTCATATTTGTTTGTTCTTTGCAGTACTGTTAGCATGTGTGTGTGTGTGTGTGTGTGTATGTGTGTAAATTGTTGGATCATTTTTCTATTGTTCTTGTGCAAGCTTAGAACAAGCTTGGAAGGACTTAGGTAGTAGCTCATCCTTCCATAGAAATGAATGTTTCTTACTCACTTTTTCACAAGTTGTGTAGTTGAAAGATCACACTACAGCTAATACAGATGTGGCATTTCCAGACTGACATGATTTACTTCTTCCTTGTGTAAGCAGAAATGGCAGCTCTTAATACATTTCATGGTAAATTCCTATTGCAATGAATGTTAGAGGTTCAGCAGTGAAAACTGCAGGATTGTGGTAGGAGACAAACATCAGTTTCTGAGCAGGGAACATTTTATATGTATAAAAAAGAACATAATAAATTGAATGCAAATAGACACCTTCTGTTTTACTGATACTCCCCCAGCTGCTTCCTCAGAATGCCTACCACACATGGCCATTCTGCCTGGCTGATGCTTTTTTCCTTTATGAAACAAAGGAAACTGATGAGTGATCCTATCAAATCATAGATCTCATTGAGAAGGGATAGCATCAAGATGCAACAGAAACCATCACATTTAATTCCATGATGATGCGTGAGTGAGGGCAAATAAGAACAATATAATGTTCATGTAGCCGTCTAAATTTTAGTCCGCAGATTTGTTCTTGTTTTGTAGAATGTATGCAGCAAGAGATGCACAAGGCAGGCCATTGCACAGCACTGTCACCTGCAGAGCTATGGACAGCATCCCCAAATTTCAGCCACATAAACAGAAGTGACTGAGAAATAATATTCAGGAAAAATCTATTGCTGCAGTATTTGTCATTGGGGTACTTTAATGTCCTGGCCAGTAAAGCAGATGGGGGGGGGCGCAGACTTTCCAGTTTTTGGTAACTGTGAGTTGGTGAAGGACATATGTGATTACCCTGTCTGTTGGTTGGTCCTGTTTGGAAAAAAAAAATCAAAATTTCTACCTAGGCAACAAGACTGGCCACCCTTAGTCTTCTGACTCCTTTGTTACAGTTTGTGGCTAACGGAAGATAGTACTGCAGCATCCCAAATGTCCACTCAGTCTGAGTTGGGGGAACTACACCAGACTCACTAGATGCTAACAGGCCCCCGCCCCCGATTTACAGTCTTAAACCAACATTATATATAGTAGTACATGACCATATGGCCAGGACTAGACATAGACCATTTCTGCACTATATCGTTATAGTGCTATTATTCCACTTTCAACATCCTGTGGAATCCCAAGGTTTGAAGTTTAGGGAGGGGCCTTTAGAATTCTCAGCCAGAGAGCTCTTTGACCTCAGCAAACTACAAACCCCAGAATTCCACAGGATGTTGAAAGTGGAATAATAGCACTATAACAGTGCAGTGCAGAAATGGCCTTAGTGTCAGGTTCCAGAATAAGAGATAAAATCAAATTAAGGAGATGGATTTCTTTAGAACTGATAGGAAGAAGGATAGCTATATAAAACCAAAATACATTTTGAGAAATATAATACACATTAGTACTTGGATGAGAGACTGCCGATGAATACCAGATAAAGTAGGCTATATTGAGAAGAAGGAACTGGCAGAACAACCTCTAAGTATTCCTTGCCTAAGAAAACCCTATGAAGTTCATGGTGTTATCATAAATCAACAGGCAACTTGAAGGTACATGCACATACACAAACACAAATATACACACTCACAATACAGCAGCTAAAAATAATAGCAATGTGCAGCTAAGCTAAGCTAAGCAATATATATTGATGTCCCTAAGGAAGATCTAGGACTGTAGGAACTGAGCATCTACAGATTCCAAATTATTGTTATTGTTGCTGTGTGCCGTCAAGTCATTTCTGACTTCGAGTGACACTAAGGTGAACCTGTCATGGGGTTTTCTGGGGCTAAAAGTATGTGACACACCCAGCGTCACGCAGTGGGTTTCCATGGCCAAATGGGGAATCAAACCCTGGTCTCTAGGGTTGTAGTCCAGTGTTCAAATCACTACACCACGCTGGCTCTAGCAAAGCAAATTTTGAAGCAGTAAACAAAGTACAAAAACTACATTTATACCGATAAACCTTCTCACTAGAATGGTCCCACTTAATTAATTAGAGGGCCTAAGGCCCAGAACGTTATAGTTTATTAGTCTACATATTAGTTCCAACAAGTAACAATTTTACCCAACTTGACAGTCTACTCTCAACTTGTGGATCTGATTATGAGTTTGACTAAGCAGAAATAAGGCCTTGCAGTTGCCTGAGGTAACTAAACCTGAATACTTCAACTGTTTGGGAACTAGAAAATGCTAGCAACTCACAGAAAACCAAGTTTTCCTAGTGTCTTGCTCCCTAGATTTTTATACATCCTTGAAAATTAGAAAATTAACTTGGCTTAACTAGAAACTATAATCAAAGGTTTCATTTCAAATTGGTTTATTACAGAAAGCATTAAATTATTTCAATCTACTTGTAAGAAAACAAATGACATGTATTTTTGTTTTCTGTAAGTGTGGTATCCTTGGACCTAGAATATTTTGATCATATTTGAAAATACAATGTACATTTCTTGAGCAGATAAACATGCCTTGAAATTATTCTTGTTAAATTCCAGAATATTAAAGGGGCATTTAGGCAGGCAAAAATGTATCAAGCAAGATCTTGCTTTTCAAAACACTGAAGGAAGTCACAATCTTTTTTAATTGTAACAAAAGACATCCATATTGTGCCATTCTTCGGCATGACTGAAGAACCGATTGAAAGAAGCTATAAAAACTTCAACTCAGAGATTTATGTCTCCATTCTACTACCCACCTCTTTTTCTAGGGAATAAGATTGGAATAGTCTAGGAAATAACCTACCATAAAGAGAATCTTTGCAGTTGGGGACTTACTGTGTACAAAATTTCTCAGTTTTGTTTTGTTTTCCTTGTTTGTTTTTCTGTTTCTTTTTTGGTTCTTCTCTCTCTCTCTCTCTCTTTTTTAATTAATTAGTTTATTTTATAGAAAATAGAATTCTGAACAGCATTCTGTGAAAAACAAACAAATTCTTGAGCAGAATAAGTCCCCAGGAAGCAGCATTTTATATGCAGGAAAAAAATATCTGCACATATAATATTCTGCACACAGTATTTGTGCAAAATAAGCCCCATGCTCTGAATAGTCTTTGAAAACTGCACAGTTTTCAAAGACAGTTTTGCAGTGGGGAGAAAATGACTAAAATTACTTATTGCATACTTCAAGAATAAAATTAGTTAATACTTACATCCCTGTATTCAAGAACATCCACCTGAACCTCAGGAAGAACTTCCTGACAGTCAGGGCTGTCCGGCAGTGGAATCTGTTGCCTCGGAGTGTAGTGGAGTCTCCTTCCTTGGAGGTTTTTAAGCAGAGGCTTGATGGCCATCTGTCGGATTGATTTGAGGGTGTTCCTGCATGGCAGGGGGTTGGACTGGATGGCCTGTGTGGTCTCTTCCAACTCTGAATTTCTATGATTCTATGATTCTATGATCTTCTGTAACAGAGATTTGTTCTGTCCTTACTACTTGCAAAAGTAATTGATGAGCCATGATTGGACATCTCTTTTTTTCCCCAGGTTTTCCCTATCATTTTCCTAGAGCAATGAGTTCACAGGGATTCACCAATCATCTTGAAAACTGTATCATCTCAAATTTCATCAAAAAAATCAAGCAAGTTTCTAGGCATTGTGCTTGCTTGAAAGTATATTGGAATTATCTGGAAAAAAATATAGAAACCAGCAGAATTATTAAAAGGCATTTTCATTCAGTCCTGTTATGGGGCTTCAGAACTGTTAGGATACCACATAATGTATTTCCTTATTTCTGTGCAGTTGCTGTTTTCCTTTGTAATTCTTGATTAATCACAATGGGCCTCTTGATAATTCTTTGTTTTATAAACCTTATCAATAACTGTGGTGGTGACAATCTATAAAATAACCTAAAGGCTCATCTTGATAATTATTTATAACCATACATCAATGCAGACAAATACTGTATGCATATACATGCAGCTTTTGTCTGTACCATAATTTAATCCCATTGTGCTGCCTTCCTGTTGTGTCATGTTACATGAACACTTTCACATTTTGAGAATGGATGAAGAACCAAATTGGATTTTGAAGATGTGCATAGACGATAGAGCAACTTATTAACTGTGTGTTGTCTGTCTGTCTGTCTCTCTCTCTCTCTCTCTCTCTGTGTGTGTGAATGAGAGAAAGAGAGAATGTATGTATTTGTTTAGCTTATGATGCTGAACTTCTCCTGATCCTGTATGTAACTTTTCTTAACCTTGCATATAGCTTGATCCAGTTCTGGTCATTCATTGTTGTGTCCAGCTACTTGCGTTTATACTTAAAATGAATGAACATGAATATAGTCTGGACAGTCATAATTCACTCAGGTCCACATTCTTTGCACTTTTAGCATCTGACCCCTCACTTCTGTATGCTTAGCTTGAACCACAGTTTTATACCTATTGAGCTGCTGTTTATCTCACCCCTGCCCATCAAAACACAGAAAGAATTGGATATGAAGATAAGTTCTGGAAAATAGGCCACACCAGCAAATCAGCAGTATGGGAAATGAGACTGTCTGGTTGCTTCAGCATCCTTAAGTGACCTGTATTGCTCTTCTTTCCCCATGACTCGCTGAAGTAGAATATATTATACAGGATAGTGAAATCCATAGAATAAACCATGCAAAGTAAGACAAACCATGTACATTTGCTTTAAATTTGCATAACTCATGTAGATTGCTAATTCAAGCCTCTTTGATTGTAGAATGTGGATTGCCGTGATGCATGGCAGGGAGGGCAGCACAGATTATACACAGTTCTGCTCTTTGATGCTATCAGTAACAACATGTATAAGGGATTAGTGTTCTCATTCTCTGTATGTACTTTGTGATGTGCTTGGTCATTTTAAATGGGAAGAGTTTTCTATCCAGTCAATTCTTCTGAAATGTTAATGTGGATATGACTACAGTGTGAAAGTTGGGCAAGCTTTTCAAAGATTGACTGGGAAGCTATCTGAGTTCTACTACCTGTAACAAAAACTGGGGGGAAAGATGCCTTTTCTAAACCAGTTAAAGGACTGAAGCCCGCCTCCCCATACCTTCCCTTAAAACTTCTCTTAGAAACAATTCCATGGGGAATGGTGATGGGAGCAGCAGAATGTATATGGGGTTAGGGAGGAAAAACCTTGCCCCTTTCTTTCCTCCCTCTTAATCTTCCTAACATTCTGAATAAACTTGTTGCATGCTGAGATATAAACTGGATAGGGCATGAAAGAAGTTGATGTGGGAGCTGCTGTTTATCCCAAGGTTGTTTGTGCAGTATACGAGGTGAGTGAGAAGGAGGAAAGGAAGTGGAAAGCCCTTGCATCCCTCCCTGCATTCTTCATCTACTGTTTCTGCTGGCACAGCTTTTCAGATAAACAAAGGGAACTGGCAGGAGTTTTATTCAGGAGAACCTGGTGAGGGAGCAGTTTGATGGAAGATGGGGACTAGCAGGAATAGGTGAGATGGAAGCAAGAAACCCTTTGCTGAGATTTTGATCAAACAGTTCCAGGGCTGGCAAAACATTTAAGTTTTTTGAAGTAGCCATTTTATGAGACCCTGGAGCTTATATTCAAGCCTGATTTAGGAGAACTTCACAACAATATGTATAGCTGTTTCCCATACTATTGTTAGCTAGTGTAAATAAAGCTCTGTAATTCAGACTGCTATTTTATGTTAGACCAGCAATATTTTAATTTCATCTCATAATCTTCCTCATTTCATGTCTTTCAATCTATATATATAGTTATAGCTTTTAAAAAATGTAGCTTAAATTATTTTTCCCCTTCCCTTTGGATAAAAAACATCTCCCTTATATGCTCTATATACATTTAAGTGTATCTTTGACAAAACTTTTAATAATCTCTTCTTATCACACAGTAATATTGTAGCAAAGGAAGATGTTTCTGCTGGAAGAAACATGTTCCTTATATTCTACCAGTTTCAATCACTATTTCTTCAGTCACTGTTTTCTTGTCTGTCTTTTTAAACGAGAAAAAGATATTCAGGGCTCTGTGTTCTGTATTACTCTATATAACAAAGTTGTAGTAGGAGTGGATCGCATACACATTGTGCAGGAAAATATTATTTTGTTTTGCTAAGATTTGATGAGATATTAGACAAGGAAGGCTTCAGGTGGAGGTATCTCAAAAGGTAAGTTATATGTTGCAAGCTATCTCATCTAGCCTTTCACCGTGATAGAGTATTGTCATCTTTCTAAAGTCAAATAATACAGTCAAAGCTGTCCGGCAGTGGAATATGCTGCCTAGGAGTGTGATGGAGTCTCCTTCTTTGGAGGTTTTCAAACAGAGGCTGGATGGCCCTCTGTCAGAAGTGCTTTGATGTGTGTTCTTGCATGGCAGGGGGTTTGCCTAGATGGCCCCGTGGTTTCTTCCAGCTCTATTATTCTGTAATTCTGTGATTCTGTAATAATGCCCTTGAAATAGATTGATTGAAATAGTAATAATGCCCAACTTCTTCACTCCAAACAGAAAAGATGATTTGAAATAAAACACACACACATAATGCTTTGATGCCAGCCTAGGTTTTAGATTGACTTTTCCTATTTGATTGTTTCAGCACATCCAACTTTATTTGAAAAACAGAAGTCGGTGGCATGCAGTCTAACATGTTGAGGAGCAAGTGATTTATTTCCCATGAGAGCAAGCTGCTGTTCTGACCCTTGGTGTTAATTTGGTCACATTGCGGTAAGTACTTATTTAATTATATAAATAAGCAGTGTGGATGTTGTGTGACAGTCATTGAACTGAGAGAACATTTATATTGATTACTGTGGCCTTTTGCCAATGATTTTGTCTTAGTGCTGATTCACATGTGTACACATATCACTTGAGATCTCATTCTTTGTTCACTTACAGAAGAATATGTGAAGTATGTCCTTTTGAAGAGTTATATATTGTGGGAGCGGGGAGACTGCTGAAATCAGGAATGTATGCATCTGTTAGAGTAGGTTGTGATGTAGTTTCCCAAGTGCGCACCATCATTTCATTCTGAGTGATGAGCCTGTAGATATAATTTCTCATTGATCCGATGCAGAAGGTTTATATTTTTGTCTGTATTAGAGAGTTTAAATCACTTACAATAACTATGAGGTGTAAACTTTGAAAAAGTATTTGGAAAATTTTTGCTAGAACTAAACTAGCATCTCTGATGTATATACAGAGAAAGATGCTGCTGGATGCACCTATCTCCAAGATTTAACTCTTGGACGTGCAATGTTCTAATGTCAATATCCCCTTTATTTCAAACTTTGTACTGTCCTCTCTTTGTCTTATATGCAAGAATGGAATGATAGAGTTACAAGCTTGATATATGAAGGGAATGATGTGGATGTAGTGTATCTTAATTTCAGTAAGGGCTTTGACAAGGTCACCTATGACATTATTACAAACAAGCTAGTAACGCTACTGCTAGGTGGATTTGTAATTGGCTGACTGACGGAACCCAAAAAGTGGCTCTTCTCCATCCTATAGAAAAGTGTCTAGTGGGGTGTTCTGTCCTGCCTCTCCTCCCTGTTGAAGGACAAGGCTGAGAAAGGGAGAGAAAGGATAGTGGAGGTGAAAAACTGGCTCTGTGAATGGTGCTACCAAGAACAATTTGGGTTCCTGGACCACAGTCTGTGGTTTTGTGAAGACTGACTTCTGCAAATGATGGGTTGCACTTCACAGCAGTTGGCAGGAATGTTTTTGTTAAGAGTCTCACAAATCTGATAAGTGTTAATGCTAATCAGGAAACCTGGTATGTTAAGCCACATAACTAGAAAAGTCCAGTGAGATTATAACTTAATTAATTAACTAGTTATTTTCAAGCTCTGCACAAAACTATTTTTTTTTTTTTTTGAAAAGGTCAGATTTTAGCATCTGCTGTGGACTTTGTTGTTTTGCTTTTGCTTTGGTTTTTAGAGACAGCAGTAACCAGGACAAATATTGTACCAACAAATCTCATTGATTGGTTACATTTTTTTGCAAACAAAGAAGGCTGACATCTACGAAGACCAAATGTTCCACCTCGTATGAATGTGTGCTTTGAATTAATTATCTATTGCTTCTTTAAAAAGAGGTTTGGAAACATTTGCTAGCTGCAGTTGCTTCTACCATATGTTTTATGGCAATACAAAAGAACAGTTTTGTCTAACACATGTTGACAGCCTGAAACATAGCTGTATAAATGTTATTTTGGGACTAATGATAAATTGTACAATTTTAAGGTACAGTATAGTGCAGTGCTTAACTGACTTATGTAACTATTAATTACATTTCACATTATAGCTACAAGACTTCTAATTCTTGAAGGTAGTAAATATAGTAAATAGGGAAATCAAGCAACATCTTTGTATAACATCAACCTCTATTTTCTCAACTATTTTCTTAACAGTTCTCAACTGTTGAAAGGTGACCTTTTCCTTTAGCAGTATTACTTTGCATTTGCTGTTACAGAATAACTGTGGTTTGAGTAATGACAGATAACAGTTACACTGCAGTCTCCAAATTTCCGTTCTATATCCAGGGAAGGCCTGAAACCGCTAAATTTTCAGTGAAGCACAGTTTTTTGAAAAATAAATAAAATTAAGACCAAGAAAGCCTAGTTGGTTGACTTCCATAAAGCTTTGAACACTTTGTCAATCCATATCTGTTTTAGCAACTAGCATATTTACCCTGTGTTGCTCTGGATTTTATTTTCTCATAGGTAATACTTGTTAGAAATACCTTAGGAATTACCTTATTTTACCTTAGGAATTGGATGCAGTTGAAATACCCAGATTTGAGGTCCTGTGTCTCTTAATTCCCCAATCGGTCTTGTCCAGTATGTGTAACTTTTCCCCATATTCCCCAGTGCAATCTGTATTTGGAGTTATTAACATGCAGAGGTTGGGTTCCTGAGGAATAAACTGCCCTCCTCCTTGTTGGTAGGCCTCATCTCCATAGCAACTGGCCTGAGCTCTCTGGCTGAGAATTCTAAAGGCCTCTCCCTAAACTGCCAACCCCAGAATTCCATAGAATCTTCACAGCCAGCCAATCATATGAGGTCTTCTTGCGTCACACAGCCAATCATATGAGGTCTTCGCTTGCGGACACAAACAAACAGAAAAACTCACAAACAGACAAACTTTGTCTTTTATAGAGTAGATAAGTGAGTAACCAGCTTGCTTTGTTTGCTCTGCTAATGTGATTTGCTTGTGGTCTCCATTAGGCAAAGCTGAATTAGGTACATACACAAAAATAGAAAAGATTGACCTGATATATAAAAGGGAAATAAGAACAAACCTTTGTTGTGGACCTAGTATTAAGGAGGTTGGAAAGTATTTCAGACAAGAGCCAAAAAGCAATTTAAACAAAGAGACGACTTCAGCTCAGCTCTAACATATATGTTTATGGAGCTCTCAGGCTGGGATGGGGAAAACATACTAGTTTGCCATTGTTAGTGCTTTCAGGAACAAACAACAACAAAAATACCATATGTTCCTGACTATAGAAACCCTGATTATTACCAGCTTCTTAACAGAGCAATCTATAAAGTGCTATTATTGTTCTTGCAGTTTTTTCTTTTTCTCCAAAACATTCCTGTGTTCATAATTTAAAGCAGTTCTAATAAAGAACCACATCAAAGTTCATGGCAGAGCCAATTTCAACAACACTTTGCAGATGAACGCATGCTCGATTACATTGGCATAAGCTCCTTTCAGTTGAAAGCTGATATTTTAAATGTAGTAATGTGTGCATTTATTGAACTCAGTGGTCTCTAGTTCCAAATGACTATGTTTAGAATTGAAGTGTAGACTAACATAATTTTACCAAAAAGTTATATAACCTTAACTCCATGCAGCTGCCCTAGTTCCTCAATAAAAAAATACTTTGTGCACTTAGTGGTAGGATTAACTGTCTGGAAAATACAGGGTGGGAATTTTTAGCAGGTAGCACTGAAAATTGTTGTTTTTTCTTTCACAAAGAAGAAAGCATATTTCAATAGACATTTTAGGAGCAGAGATACCCTAGACCTTGGTATGATGGATGGATGGATGGATGTAGATAGATAGATAGATAGATAGATAGATAGATAGATAGATAGATAGATAGATATTCATTTGAGCTTGACATTAGATTTGCAACAGACAAAATAATTTATCTTTTGGATATAAACGTATTGCTGCTGTACACAAACTTGAACTGGGTAGGCTCAGAATAGACCAAAGTATTTCTCTTCCAAACAGAGAAGTGACTTGGCTTAATTTGACCATTATCCAAATACATTTAAATTTAGAAGCCATGACTCAAGATAGAATAGAATGCTTTGTTTCCATTTTCTCTCTTGTTTGGTCTGAAGTTCCTCCCACCCTTTTGCCTACTTGGTGATACTGGTGAGGTTGCCTTTCTGACAGCTGGCTGGTGGTTTCCTCTCCTAGACCCTTTTCACATTCTACCTTTTCTAGGCACTGGGGTGCGGTGATTGCGTGAGCAGCCTCTTGTGAGAGGCTCTTGCTTCTCTGCTTCTTCAGCTCTGCCCGAGCTTCCTGCTCGTGCAAGAGCCCCATCTCTTCCTTTCGCAGTGGGACATTCCCAGGCTGCACTGAGACAGGAAGTGCAACCAGCCCGGCTCTCGAGGCTCCACACACCAAGTAAGTGTGTATGGGGCCCAAGAGCAATGCGCGATCATGCAGCATTTTCAGCTAAAAGCTGAAAATGCAAAGGTGCGTGATTGTTGCCTGCTGGCCCCTGAAGCCTTGTGCGATTGCGAGGGCGTCATGCAGATCATTCCTTGCAATTGTGCGAGGCTCCAGGCTCGCTTTCACATGGCAGATACTCTGCAAAAAGGGCCCTAGCAGCAGGAGTACTCTCATGCAGCATGCTAGGCAGAAGTAGACCTGTGCAAGGCAATATTTCTCACAGAATGGGAAAAGCTAGTTTTCTTACCTAATTTATCTAATTTAATGTAACATGTCATGTACCAGAAGAGGAAAGAGAAAGAGGCTTATTCCCCTTCCTTTCTGTTTGTTATTGTCTACGTAGTTGGACAGCATGGATTGATTGTTTGGGTGGTGGAGAAACAGTAGAAGTCTTGATTAAAATCTAAGCTGGACAAGAATTTGCCGACTGTAATGGCAGCCCATGTTTGAATTTACATCTCTCAGCACAGTCACTGGCTGCTTGAGAAATCTCCAAATTTGTCAGACTTTCTTGAATTTCATTTATTTACAGTTTTGTTTTTAACACTTTTTTAAAAAAATCTAGAGAACAGAAGTTTTAACCCAGCTTTGTAGGTAATTCTCTTCTACATTTTATAGATTATCTTGCTTTTGTTTCTACAGAGAAGTAATAAAATAGATCTTAATTGATAAATTGACTACTGCTGTGTAAACATCTTTGTTTGTACTCATTTGATTTATTAGTGTTGCTCTAGACAGCAGGAGCTTGTCCTGAAGAATAAGCATGCAATAATTATTAGAGAAAGAAAGCATCTTTCCAAATTATGCTTTTGAGGAACTTTATTTGACAAAAAGGTAATCACATATTAAGCAGTACAGAAGTGGTATTTGGCTCTAAGCCTGTTACTGGGCTAATTGAAGAAGAAAGGAGGGGTAAAACCAAGTAGACCGGGAAGTTTTGTCTCTAGAGGATCCCTAAATCATTTCCACTTAAGATAATTTCTTTTTCTAATTAATTTGGACTCCCCCTCCTTTCAGAGTGATATAAGTTCTTAGGTGCTTTGTTAATAGAATTTGCAGAACTACTCTTGGAACTAAGAACAGGAAATGTAAGATCACTTTGTAAAGTTATTACAAATCATTATGGCTCAGGCTAATCATTTTGGACTCTAGTCCCAAGCTAAGAAACATCCAATAATGAAATAACACCTCTGGCTGCCAGGATCAGAGACAGGGAGTACACTACCGGAAACTTCGATATATTTGGTTTCCACGGAAGATAGGAGTTCAAGCAGTATAACCAAATGATAAAACTGAACACTTTTAAAGACATATTTATAATAATAACTATAATTAATTATTAAACGTAAACCTTGATTATTGTTTTGTATTGTACCCATAGAGGCAACATCAAATAAAAATAGCACAATATAACAGTCATACGAAAACACACCAGTACTATGAGTTAAAATGACACTGGATATAAGTAGTGAGTAGAGTCAATAAAACACTTTGATTTCTGTTCTTATTGGTTTGTTCATTAAGGAACAAATTAGATATAATGTAGTGTCTTGCAACTTAAAAAGAAGGAAGGAAATGGGAGGGGGGAAAAAGAAAAAATATGGCAGCACATATAAGACTAAATTGTTTTTATTTTCACATGTGCTTTTGTGTATACAAGGTGCTGCCATATTTATTTTTCTTTCTCTTCTTCCCCCTTGCTTCCTCCTTTTTATGACCATTACAATTAAGTTGTTGAAACCCGTCTCCTCCAAAAACAGACCATTCTTCATCCACCCAACAGAAAAAAAAATCCAAGTATTTCTTGCCACAGACATTGGATCAGTGATGTATTGACAAATCCCCCAGAGCTGTCTTGGCAGCCATAAAGTCCCAAGCTGACCATGTCAGGACAGTCTTGTCATAGCTATTGAAATCTCCCCCAAACTGTTCTGGGTGCTCCACTGCTGAGACTACCTCAGGAGTTCCAAAACATCATGTATCAAAGAGTTTAATGCCTGTTCTCATGTAATGGGACATTCTGTAAAATATTTTAATTTTTCCCCCCTTATATTAGAATCATAGAATCATAGAAATCTAGAGTTGGAAGAGACCACACAGGCCATCCAGTCCAACCCCCTGCCATGCAGGAACACCCTCAAAGCAATCCCAACAGATGGCCATCAAGCCTCTGCTTAAAAACCTCCAAAGAAGGAGACTCCACTACACTCCGAGGCAGCATATTCCACTGCTGGACAGCCCTGACTGTCAGGAAGTTCTTCCTGAGGTTCAGGTGGAATCTCGTTTCCTGCAGCTTGAATCCATTGCTCCTTGTCCTGGTCTCTGGAGCAGCAGAAAACAAGCCCTCTCCCTCCTCTACGTGGCATCCCTTCAAATATTTAAACATGGCTATCATGTCCCCTCTTAACCTTCTCTTCTGCAGACTAAACATACCCAACTCTCTAAGTCTATCCTCATAGGGAATGGCTTCCAGGCCTCTCACCATTTTGGTCACCCTCCTCTGGACTTGCTCCAGCTTGTCAATATGCTTCTTGAATTGGGGTGCCCAGAACTGGACACAGTATTCAAGATGGGGGTCTAACCAAAGCAGAGTAGAGTGGTACCAGTACCTCCTTTGATCTAGACACCATACTCCTATTGATGCAGCCGAGAATTGCATTGGCTTTCTTGGCTGCCGCATCACACTGCTGACTCATGTTCAGCTTGTGGTCTATGAAGACTCCTAGATCCCTTTCACACGTACTGCTATCCAGCCACGTGTCCCCCATATATTTCTGTATTCCATTTTTTCTACCTAAGTGTAGGACCTTACATTTCTCTCTGTTGAATTTCATTTTGTTGGTCTTGGCCCAGCTCTCCAATCTATCCAGGTCATTTTGAATTTTGATCCTGTCCTCTGGCGTATTAGCAACCCCTCCCAATTTGGTGTCATCTGCAAATTTGATGAGCATGCCCTCTATTCCTTCATCCAAGTCATTGATAAAAATGTTGAACAGCACTGGGCCCAGGACAGAACCCTGTGGCACCCCACTAGTCACTTCTCTCCAGGATGAAAAGCAGCCATTTGTGATCACCCTTTGGGTTTGGTCGGTCAACCAATTACAAATCCAACTAACAGTAGCCCTGTCCAGCCCACATTTTACTAGCTTCTTTGCAAGAATGTCATGGGGAACTTTGTCAAAGGCCTTACTGAAATCAAGTTATGCTACATTCACAGCATTCCCTTCATCTATCAAGCTAGTAACTCTATCATAAAAAGAGATAAGATTAGTCTGGCATGACTCATTTTTGAGAAATCCATGTTGACTTCTCGTGATTACTGCGTTGCTTTCTAAATGATTAGAAACTGACTGCTTAATGATCTGCTCCAGGACCTTTCCGGGTACTGATGTCAGGCTGACCGGGCGATAATTATTTGGGTCCTCTTTTTTTCCCTTCTTGAAGATGGGGATAACATTTGCTCTCTTCCAGTCTGCTGGAACTTCTCCTGTCCTCCAAGATTTCTCAAAGATTATAGCAAGCAGTTCCGAAATGACCTCTGCCAGCTCTTTTAATACCCTAGGATGCAATTCATCTGGCCCTGGAGACTTGAATTCATCCAGTGTGGCCAGGTATTCCTGTACCACCTCTCTACCTATTATGTGCTGCATTTCCCCTGCTTCCTCCCCTGCTCCCCAACCACCCAGTTGAGTGCTTGTATCCTTCTGGGAAAAAAACTGAGGCAAAGAAGGTGTTAAGTAGTTCTGCCTTTTCTCTTCCCCCTATGGGTAATTCGCCATCTTCCCTGCGCAGCGACCCTATCATCTCCTTCTTTTTCCTTTTGCTGCGGACATATTTTAAAAAGCCCTTTTTATTGTTTTTAATGTCTCTGGCCAGCCTAAGTTCGTTCTGTGCTTTAGCCTTTCTGACTTCCTCCCTACATCTCCTGGCTACTTGCTTAAATTCTTCTTTGGTGGTTTCCCCCATCTTCCATTTCCTATACATGTTTCTCTTAACACTTAGCTCAGCTGAGAGTTCTTTAGTCAACCATTCTGGTTTCTTCAGAATTGCTGTTCAGCAAAATCTAAGGCCATTTCCACACCAGACACCATTAGCACGTTGTAGTGTTACAATCCCAGCATTTCCATTTGTGTGATGCTGTTGGGTTAGGAACATTCTGTTCTGCACCCTTCCGCCTAAAGCAGATGAGTAGCAGAATTGCCACCAGTGTTCCTTCAGCACTACAGCGTCCTTGGCCACTCCCTTGCTCTGCCTTCAGGCTGCCCCATGGCTCCTGATCAGTCAGGGTTTTGGTTTGGTTTGGTTTTGGAAGCTGTATTAGCAAATCAATGTTATAAGGGCAGGACACACCAGTACACTATTGCATATTCATGCTATGATGCTTAAAAATGTATTTGAAAAATAAAGAGTTTTAACTCAAAGGAGAAATTTAAAATAAACACAGAGAGGTGATAGATTTCGGATTTCAAAGTTACCATGCCATGAGCGTTGTGGAGGGAGGGACAAGCTGGGCACACCCACAACCCACTCACTCCTGGATCCATGATAACAGGAAGTGCTATCAAGCACTATTACGGCTCTGCACTAAGACGGCTGACGAGATTAAAGTGCTAATGGAGGCTCTTAACAGATTTTTTTCTGGAAATAGAATACAGTGTTTTTTCATGCTTGGGAATGGGATAGCAGCTTGATAGTAATGATGTCATGCAGTAGCATGGCTCCTGAACCAGAAACAACCTGCTGCTGTTGTGCTATAGCAATGTTGAGCGGAAATGTCCTAAGCTGAGCTTCTTTTAAAAATGCTGGTATTTCTTGTGGCAGACACACTGTTCCTTAGAAGCAAACCAAGTGCTATCTTTTAACGTCTTCAAAGTATTTCTTTCATAAACCAAACACATAAATCTCTTCAACTGAAACAGTCTCTTTTTTTCTGTTTGTATGTTATCTCTTCCTAGTATTGATTTGTATATATCCTCCTGCCACATAGGAAGAATGAGCTTTAGTTATATTTGGTCAGATATGGTTTTCATTAAAACAGAATGGTATACAAAACAAGCAAAGGGAAAAATTGTTTCAGCTGAATTTACTTTTAAGCAGCAGAATCTCTTTAAGTAGTCTACTTAAATATTTATAAACGGCTGTTTATTAAAGAGAAGATTCTTTTGATGTTATCCAGTGGACACTTATGTTCCTGTGTGACATGCTACTATACTGCTGTGAATGCAAACTATGAGTTAATATGTTCCCTGAAGTACGATGCAGCAATTTGGAATAGACCGCTCTGCCAGCAAGCTTGACAAAAGTCTTAGTGGTCCAATTTGTGTAATTATCTGTACAAACATTGCTGGCTTTGGTGCAAAAGAGAAAATTCTTTTCTTTTCTCATTGTGTCAGCATGCTTCTTAGATTCCTTTTGAAAAATAAATTGCCAAGAAACACAGCGCTGAACGCTTCTCAAAGTCTGCAGCATTAACTTGTTCCTTTCACTATGTTGTAAACTTCAAGGGGCTTACTGAATATGCAGACCCCACAAACTTCTATTTTTTATGACTAATTAATTCAACCAATTTAGGTATGAATTTCTGCAACCTGGTATTAAAAATATATTTTATCTTCAAAAAATCTTACCATCAAAATAAGCCATTTTCTTCAAACAGTAGATAAACTAACCTTGAAGGAATAGCATCACATACATTTTTGAGAGCAAACACTAAAGTGAAATAAGTCTGTTTCCTATTGCTAGATCCAGTTAAGTTGGCCCCTTAAACTTGCAAAAGTGTTGATTTACTTTTCATCTTTTGATTCAATAGCTGTATTCTAGTTGTCGCTGCCAGTTGGATCTAGGCTCATGTTTTGATCTGAATTTCTCTCATGTGATGGCTTCACTTCCAGAAAGAGTTTTGTCATTTCTAAATGACATCTTTCAGAGTAAAAAAAAAATATAAATAAAATCTGACCCTAGGAAAATTCAGCAGAGCTCTACATTCTTCCCGTGTTGCCATCACTTCTACCTTCCTTTCTCCCTTATCTTGTTTTTTTATTCTGAGGAATTTAGATGGTGAATTTCTTGGGATAAATATCACAATGTTCAAATGTCATGAAATAGTATGCATAATAGCACTATGTAAGCAACAAGATCGACGACTAGCAGTCATTTTAATGATGTTTATCAAATTACTTATTTGCACAACTGTGAGGGTGAGTTCTTTTTTTAAAAGAAAAGCAGAAGTGGTTTTAATTGTGAACACACTACATCCATTTTCAATTGTGACACCGTTTGTAAGCTTAGGAAATTCTGAGGAGTTAGCCTCAAGGGTTTTTGTTTGTTTTGTTTGTGCAGTCCCAAATAAATAAACAGTTGTCAACATGAGACACCATTTGCTGGCTGTGAACTGTGGCACTAAAGACAGAACTATGTAATGGTTTGAACACTGAACTATTAACGCAAGACTAGGGTTTCCACTCAGTCATGGAAACCTGCTAGGTGACCTTGGGCAAGTCACACTGTCTTAGCCTCAGAGGAAGACAAAGGCAAACTTCCTCTTAATAAGCCTTTCCAATAAAACTCTAAGATAGAGTGCTGTAAACTGAGCAGCAATCACTTTCACGCTGGCCTGGCAATAAGTCCCACTGAATTCAGTGTGATTTGTTCTGAGTAGATTGGATTGGATAGTGCTCAAAGTGTCTTTTACTTCTTTCTCAGATTTTTTCTGGTCATCTGTAGGAATGAGTACCTATAAAGAGCTAATGCAAATGTGCACTAGCTGCTGTGATTCATGTGCCATCTCAGTGAGAGAGGATCTCTTAAAGACATTTGCCTCCTATTAGCATCCCTTTTGGACACAAAGGCTGGACTCCTGTGGGTACACCAGTATTGGCAATGACAGAAAACAGAGAGTGCTCTGGCTCAGAAAGTGAGGCACCAGAGAAATAGGCTGCTTAGAGCTGTAGGATTTTGTCTCCCTTCCCTCCCCACCACTGCACAACAACAGAATAATTGGAGTGGCTAGTATAGTGTACCAGCAGAGTTCTGGCTCTGTGGAATTAAACAGATAGGATATGTAGTGTACCTTGCTCTGGTTTCTTGGGTCCTTTGGACTAACACTAGTTTAAAATATTTGCATGCATATTTCTATATCTTGTAGTCAGTCATCACTCTGTGGATTTTCTAGGAAGGCAACTCCTAAAAATCCACAGTAATCAGCAGTGAGTTTAGCAATAGTGGTTACATGATAATGGGATGGCCATCCATAATATCCTAGGTATTGAATGAATCCCTTTATGAGTCCACTATCTGGAAAATAAGTATGCTCAGGAGAATTTACTGCTGCAAGATAGCATGAAAAATTGAATTTTGAATTTGGCAGATCAAGCCATTAACTTGAAATCACAGGAAGCACTGGAGTGTCTCTATGGGCATTCCTAGCATGCGCAGAAGAAATGAAGCATCTAGGCATCAAGGATGAAGTCTGGATGCTGTTGTATGTCCTACAAAGAAATTCTTCCTGCTGCCCCTGTCTGCTTCCTTGGGCGACATTTCAGAATGGTAAAATTTGTGTCAAGGAGTTTGATGGCAGGGAACACTTCCATTGGAAGAAATTTTGAACTGGGACTGGAATTTAGAAATAATTGGGCCTGGGTTGTAATTGCTCTGTTTTCTGAACTGTGGTAGTTCACTGACATATCCTCCTCCATCCCAAACTTTTGGCACTGTATCTCTTTCCGAAGGGTAATTGACACCACACTATCATCACATTTCATGATTAAGTTACTTGTTTGGAAGACGCTCCCCAGTTTTAGTTTGAGGGGGTTGAGAATCCTTTTGGATTCCTGACAAGTTGTAGAGGTCTGAATCAGTTTGGATTTTTTTTAAAAAGAATTCAGTTTGAGTCAAACCCCCACCCCCACCCCCGGAATATAAGAGTTCTTCAACAGGGTAAAATAAAATAGCACAGCTACTCACTACTATTTCTAACTGGCCTTAATATATTTGTCACTTGGGGAAATGTTTTTGATGTGAAAATATGATTTCGGGCAGAGATGAGCTCCAGTGCTTCCTTTACTTGGGAAATCTCTCCTCAGGCATGTGAGATAATAAGATAAGAAGAGTGTCTCATTTTTACTTTCCTAATTTTGTGTACTTTTGTATTTGCATAAAAACATAGTTAGATTTTTTTTTCATTTTGATGCACATTTTTAATACAATTTTACTTCAATTTAGTTTTTTTTTTTCAAAAGGTCTTATTCATGAATGTTCTAATCTCATTTTAAGGTTCCTTACCTTCTGCTATACTTCAATTTTTACACCTTCCTGAAGAAACTTTTGATATACTGGTTTCTGCTCCTGCTTTTTCTCTCTTGCTGTCTATCCTTTTAAGATATAAAACTTAATGCAAGGTTCAGCATGCAAACCCTTGTGCAATTTCTGCTGAAACAATATAAGTCTGTGTGCATAAATTTCAGTCCATGAATTACCTCCAGGCACTCAATATTGCACTCAATTGTTTTCTAAAACTGTAGTGAACATTGTAGCAGTACTCAGTATAGCAAGAAGGAGAACTTCAACAAAAGAAAGGAAAAATATAAGAACCCCTCGTTTAATACCGATCTGCTACAGATCAAATCAGTGGAAATGTTTCATTTAGAAATGCTCATTTTTCCAAAAGCTCTTGTTCTTCACCACTGTTTTTAAAAGGTCAGTAAATAATTACTTCCTGATTTTTCACACAGTAATGCAAGTAATTAAAAATGCTAATAGTCTTGATGGTGTAAAAGTCATGCATCATGCTATTAATCCAAATTTTCCTACATAATTTAATCAAGTAGCAGAATCTCCATAACCTTCTATTTAGCATATCAGCTATGTCAGATTATGCCTGGCAGGTTTTATGCCAATTCCATGTGTCTCATAATCAGAAATTGTATTGTTTGTGTATTATCCAGACTCTAAGTAAAGAAATCGTCAACTCAGAACACTGTGGGATATATCCACTTTGCCATGCTTATTGCCAAGACGCTTTTTTTCCCCTGTAGAACAATAAGTTCATGGATAAGAGAAGCAGCAGAAGCCTGGAGAGTCTAATGGGGAAAGGGCTTGTGTATCCAAATATATGTCGTGCTCAAGCTGTGTACTAGTGTTCTCCAAAGCTGTATCCTCTTTAGTATGTTTCATGATTAAGAGTGAGTGAGAATTTCACTGCAATTCATTTTTGGTAATAATTTCCCAAAATTTACATATTTGGGATAAAAGATTTTTTTTAAAAATGAATTGCATGAGAAACCATAAGTGACGTGTTTGGCTGTCCCCACTGGGGTGTGAAAACTGTAGCACGTGGGCTACATTTGACTCTCAAAGGTTTCCATACTGTCACCCCATATCAGAATGGAGGAGTACTTCAGAATAGCACCACCAAAGTCATAGAAGTGGTATTGGCCATTTTGCAACCCCAACACTTTTGTGTTTTCTTTTTCTCTGTAGATATCTATATGTGCTGATCATTCTTAGGGGAATGAAGTTAGTATATGTCAAGCATTGCAGGGGTCACAAAGCTGGTCAAATCTATCCAGAATGGAGTAGAACAAACCAGGTGGAGGTGTTACCATGTTGTACACCTCCAGTCCATGATATGGTTGGCAATGAACTTTATCTAATTGGCATTAAATATAAATCACACATTATGGCTGAAAAGCCATGCTGGCAGACCACATGCAAAAGTAGGTCAGAAGGAACCTCAAGGCATGGCCAGGTCATAAGTTCACTGAGGATTAGTCACAGAAGATCGTCCTCTCAATGGCCCAAACCTAGATGACAACAGCAACTGAAATTTCCAGACAAAGCAACAATGGCCAATACCCTATAGCCTCCTTTCTGCTGAACTTCCTCCTTTCATTCCCTCATCTGCCCAGACATTAAGAATCTATCATGATTCACCTAATGCTAAGACCAGTAGCCAGCTCTGGGCCCCTTTGTTTGATCTGCCAAAGAACACGTTAACACATTCCCCTTCAGGGCAGAAAAAGGGCAGTTAAACCTTGACTCCAAGCCAGATAGTCCGTAATACACTGGACATAGGCTGTCACTCTGCTCCTCAGATTCCTGCCTGGTACTACCCTCGGGCCCCTAGTCTGAGCCACATTCCATCACCCACTTCTTCCTAACTCCTTGCTATCCAATTTCCCCTCCTTTCTCTTGGTTAGTCTTGTATGGTTGTGAGACTACTTGAATCTTACATGTGTTTGTGATTTTTTTCCTCTCTATAAAACTTTATTTTCATCTCCAACTGGTGACCCTGCATTAGTATTAGTATACAAAGGTGAAAAGGTCCTGGAAGATAGCCCCTTTTTGCAGGCCTCCCTTTTGAGCTAATAATTCTCCATCTTTCCACAGAGGCATTGGCATTGTGGGTAGAGCCCTTAGTCACCCAGTTTTTAGTGTGACAGGGGGAAGTACTGATGAGTAGTCAAGAGATGTTACCAAGAGTCACCAAGATCATTGCTGAGGGATCTGAGCTGGGAGGGATATTTTTGATGAACTTTCTCAAACAGTTGCTCCAATGCTCACCCTGTACATCAATCCACCTTTGCTGCAGAAGCTGACTGTGAAGCAGAAAACAGGTGAGCCTGCTCAGATTGTGCTGCAGTTGTGTGTCTCTGTGCTGCAAACACAAATACATGGGGCTTTGACTGTGTCTGTTGACTATCACAAAGAGGCACAATATTGTAATTCTTTCTTTCAACAGAAGAAGTGATGGAAGCAGGAAGTTTGATTACTTCTTGAACAGAAAGGTCCCTACAAGCCTATGGGGAGGAGGATGAAAATGTCTGGGTATGTGGTAAAATGGACAGTAGCACCTTCCCTTGGAGATAATTTATGAGTTTGGGGAATTTTTTTCATTCTCCCCAGGTTTTTGGATGGAGAACATGTGCTGGCCCTCTACTTTCTGCATGGGGCAAGTGTGACCCACAACCCTTTGCAGTTGTCTAATCTTGATCCACACTTGTATGCTTCTCTTTTAAAAGCTTGGATCTGAATCCTTATTCTTTCAACCAGAATTAGGGTCGTCATCCTTTTTTTTTTTTTAAGGGAATGTCATATATGGGAAGCGGGTAAAGAATGGTTCTCTCCATGCTAAGAACAATCATACCTATTGAGTTTGGCCAGTGGAAATGGCTGATGTTTCAATACATTTTTGAAGAATTTATCAAAATTCACATTTTTTTTAATATTAAGAACATTGATATTAAAAATCTGAATGCAGGAAAAAAGCGAAATCAACAGATTTCCCCATCCCTGTACATGATGAAATAATAGAGATGAATTCCTATAGCCTCTATTAGGTTTTTCCACAGCTGTTAGATTTGTATGTCTGTTTTTGTGTTGTGATGTCTCAAGAACACCCACAATGCTTGCATATTAATCTGTACTTCAGCATTCACTGAGTTTCTATTGATAATGTAAGCTTTCTTTATTGGAAAACATGCTGTTTCTAATCTGTGGTGTCTGTTGAACATACCCAGATCTATTTGATCATACAGTAATGAACACTCAAGAAGCCAATTCATTATATTCTGCCTTGACATTTATTGTGGTTGAAAAGCAACTTAATTTAATTTGAATGAACAGAGGAATAAAAGCCATGGCATTTAATGAATTACATGGCTGAGCAGGGATTCGAACCCTGGTCTCCAGAGTCATAGTCCAAAGCTTAAACCATTACACAATGCTTGCTCTCTCAGATCAATTTGCTATCCCTATATTCTATTACTTTGTGTGATTCTTGCTTACCTTCCTAATCAGTTCCAACAGTACCATTCTCTGTGAAGTTTTGGAGCCTCTTAATTAGAAGATATATAATGCCTACATTTATTTCTGCATAAAAGAACTCTTGGGTAGCATTGTGTTCTTACTTGGTATATGTAATAAGGGGACATATGTATATGCATCTTTGTATTGTCAAGAATAAAATATAGATATAGGTATATATAGAATATACTGTCTTGAGTGGCAAGAGAGGTGAGTGAGTTAAATTTTTATGAGTCACTTATACTTATAGGTGAGCTTCCTTTCTATTCAAGGGACATTGAAATGAGAGGGGAAACCATTGTTATCATAAGAATTCTGGGTGTGCATATCTTAGCAACTGTTATGGACTGTATAGCCTAAGAAGCAGTTAATAATAGATATACATCTTTGACCTGTATTCAGCTTTCCAGAGAGGAAGGAAAGGTGGGATGCTCATTCGATAGGTAATAAAATTACATAGAATCATAGAATTATAGAGTTGGAAAAGACCCCAGGGGCCATCTAGTCTTACCCCCTGCTCTGCAGGAACACACATCAAAGCGCTCTCAACAGATGGCCATCCAGCCTTTGCTTAAAAACCTCCAAAGAAGGAGACTCCACCACACTCCAAGGCAGCATATTCCACTGCCAGACGGCTCTGACCATCAGGAAGTTCCTCCTGAGGTTCAAGTGGAATCTCTTTTCCCACAGCTTGAATCCATTGCTCCCTGTCCCAGTCTCTGGAGCAGCAGAAAATAAGCCCACTTCCTCCTCGACATGACATCCCTTCAAATATTTAAACATGGCTATTCTGCCCCCTCTTAACCTTCTCTCTTCTACAGACTAAACATACCCAGCTCCCTAAGCTGCTCCTCGTAGAGCATGGCTTCCAGACCCTTCACCATTTTGGTCACCCTCCTCTAGACATACTTGTGATCTACTTTAATTTCTAATGTTCTCTTAATGTTGAAATTTCAGTTAACAACTTACTTTTATCTATAAGAAGTATAATTAAATGTTTTCAGTTTTAGTTGAATATTTTTTTGATAGCAGACATCTTATTTTCTAAATTGTTTTATGTAATGTGTAAATGAAAACCAGAATGGGATACATAACCTTAGGAGTTTTTATTTTGCACAAAATTTCTTGTAGCTCTAAGTAGAGCTGGGTAACGAATTAATTTCATTTGATTTCTCAGCAGAATTTGACTAATCTCCAGATCAAATCAAGAAGTTCATACTTAGAAGTTTATGATACAATTTGAGCAGCAACCAAAAAAATCATACATTTGGTAAAAACACATGCAAAAATATGTACATTTTAAAGCTTTAGTAAGTGTTTTAGTATGTTTTAGTAACTGTAAGAAAATAGAAAAATGCACTAAAAGCATACATTTAAAAAAATACTTAAAAATTTCCCTGCAGGAAAATAAATCCCAGGCAACACCAGGTAAATATGCTAGTTGGTTATAATTCTGTGTTCTAATATGCCCTGCCCAGCCATCTCCAGGTAGGATATCTGACCCTGGACTTTTAAAAAAAATCATCATCATTATTAGCATTAATCTAGTCTCAGCACAGCACTCAGTGAGAACACATGTAAGGTCTGCAAAGATAGGAATAACTGGGAGAGCATCCTCCTCACCTCTAGTGTAACAATACAAGAATGCATTGCTCTGGGGACAAATAAGTAGATCTCTGTCCTAAACCCCAACAGTCTTATGCTGACCTATACTACTGAGTTCTAAGTATTTGGTGAGGTTGACAGGCCAATCGAGTGATCATCTGCTATGGGACTACAGCAGTGGATAAGAATACAAATGGCACATGTTATTTCTCTTTCATTATGATAATATATGTTAGCTAAAGATGCAACTGAGGATCATTCTTCTACTACAGTAATAGCAGTTACAGGTTTTATTGATTTCTATGCACTGGAGGTCTTTCACATGAATGATACAATCCTTAAACAGTCATTTTGTGTCATGAATATGCAGCGGGATTCTATACCCCCTAAGAAATCAGAAACAGGAAATAAATGGATTGGATTCACATTTCCATATGGAAATACCCGTCTGCACCTCCTGAGACTGCTGACAGAACCAAGATTTTTGTGTGTGTTGGAAATCTGTACGTTTGTGAGACTTTTTTAGGCAAAGAAGTACATGCTCAGGTGGAAAATGCTCACAAATATACCTTAGTCAACACAAAACAAAAAAAGTCTATATTCAATAAAGTGTACACTTTGAAAAAAAATCTTTGTGCTTGAGGGAAAATAACTAGCAGCTTGATACAGAAATGGAACAAGAACACTGGCAGAAAATGAAGGGTAATTGTGAAATTCACTGGATTTATATGTATTACATACAGCCAGAGTGGGCAATTTGTGACCTCTAAATGTTGCTGGAATTCAATCCCCACAGTTCTTTGTTGTTGGCTAGGCTGGCTAGGCTGGATCAGAATTGCATCCAGCAATGTCTTGGTTCATATGGTGTCTGCTCCTAATACAAAGCTAAAGCTTCCATGTGGGCATGGGGGGCCCTATGTAGTCTATTTTCATTTGTATGTTTGTATGCGTGTGAGTGTGTGTGTGTGTGTGAGAGAGAGAGAGAAAGAGAGGGATTGTACATGGGTCATGTATTACCATATTTGCCAGTATATAAGACACACCCGTGTATAAGACACACTCCATTTTCAAATAGTATTTTCAAATAATATTTTTTTTGGGGGAAAGTGAGTCTTATACACTAGCAAATACAGTACTTAGGATTTAAAAAGTTTATTATTGTTGTTGTTGTGTGCCTTCAAGTCATTTTCAACTTACAGTGACCCTAAGGTGAACCTTTCACAGGATTTTCTTGGCAAGATTTGTTCAGAGAGGGTTTGCCTTTGCCTTCCTCTGAGTTTGAAAGAGTGTGGCTTGCTCATTTATAGGGAAACTAAATTTTTGAACTACTCTGTTGCTTTTTGAGTTCTTTTTGGATAATATAATTTGGCAAAAAGTGAGTTTTAAAAGAAATATCATGAAAATGTATGATAAATGTAATTTTTGCTGAGGCATATATAGAGGGTGTGAAATAATATTTGGCACTGTCAAAAGCTATGTATTTGAACTGAATTCCACCTTCCATGAAGTGGCATCTGGGTGATGGCTGGGTAGCCCAAAATTGCTTTGCATGTATCTAGAGCAAGACTTCACTATCCTGCTGTTAGGCAATCAGTGTCTTGCTGCATGCTTATGAAACCTCTAAGGCATGAAATTATTTTTCCAGGGTGGATCCAAGGTAATAATGTTAGTAATAAGAAATTGTTTCAGTTCCATCCCACATTTGTGTTAAATGCTGTGTGATTCTTCTCACTTTTTTTTAAGGAAAGTGCAGTCTCTTTATGTAACTGCCTCATATCTGGCTAATTAATTTTCCGCAGAGCTAATATGCAGCATATCTGCAACCTTAAAAATTAAAATAAAATAAAAGCTGTAGTAAGACTGATTTACTCAAATAACCCTTAGAACATGATTTGTTACTTACACCACATGCTGAAGCTGAGGGTTTGTTTTCCCCTAATCAATAAAACGATAAATCCATCTGGCATCTGGTACAAACTGAACAAACTTTGTGCATTTTGCAGATAAATGCTTGAAAATATTTGGCTATCTTGTCAATAAGGAGGTCTGAAATACCTAGTACAAATAAAGTTTTCATAGAAGACCAAGTGATCATATTTCTGAATAAAGATAGTGAAAAGCATAAGTTTATGCTATACTAAGGCCATTTCTGCAGTAGGCTGTTGCAACTATATTATACCACTTTCAACATCCTATGGAATCCTGGGTTTTGCAGTTTAGGGAGGGGCCAGCTGGATTCCATAGGATGTTGAAAGTGGTATAATAGTGCTGTAACAGTCTACTGCGGAAATGGCCAAAATATCTAAACAGGATACTTACAACTTTATATTCTCCAATTAATGTTGTTCTCTTAAGTGAACAAGGAGAGGTGGCCACTATATATGCACACCTAAACAATTAATAGTAATTCTTTTTCATTATAACCCTCTTACTGAAAAGCACAGGGTTTCTTAATAAAAATAAATAATAAAAAATAAAAGTAAAAATTAAAAAACTTGAAGTCATTCTAAGTGGTCAATTTTAAATATACACCTTTCCAGAAAGCTTGCTTTGTATTTTTAACTGTCCATAATACATAGTAATGCATATTTTTTTAATAATTAAAAAAAACCCATCACACTGTTGGTAACAATATCAGTGCCTGTTTGCACAATTAAATAGAAAGTGTTCACTGCCCACATTTGTTAACCAATCCCAAGGCTATAGCCAATATTCTGCACTGAGCCAGTGTTGGGCTACTTTATAGCGATATTTCAAGCTATGGGTAAAAAGAGAGAACAGAAAACCAGTTGGCACAGGGTGACACAGACAGCTTTCTGGGAGATTGCTGGGGCAGGGGAGGAAGGAAACTTGGCTAGAGAAAGTACAGTCCACCTGAAACAGTGCTTTAGCTCACCTTTCTTTGCCATGTTGAGTTTCATATTAAAGGATACTCTGGTTGCTTGAGATGTACAGTTAAGCACTGCACTTTGCATAGCACATTAGATAGAACTTCCATAGTACCGTTTGAGCATGGGATACAGAGAATATTCTGCTGTGTACCTACCGTATTATATATACTTATGAAGCCCAATGAATTGCATCCTTTATTATTTGGATTGTGTTGTATATTGTAGAGCAAAGAACCAGGTTAGTGCAGTGGTTTGAACGTTGGACTAGGGCTCTGAAAAAACAGGGTTTGAATCCCTTTTGGCCATGAAGACCCACTGGGTGACCCTAGACAAGTCACACACAGCCTCACAGGAAGGTAATGGCATCCCCTTGAAACAATTCTTGCCAAGAAACCCCTGTGATAGGTTCACTCTAGGCTGTCATGTGCTGATTAACTAGTTTGCCCCCAAGAAACACTCAGAGTTTAGTAGCAGTGCTTTATTGAGATATAATTAATGCTTAGCAGCTTGAAAAGTTGCTAAAGCTGAGGTACATCGGTTAATAGTCAGTTTATATAGAAGCAGATATTTTTGTGCCTGAACAGTTTTGATTGGTGGGCCTATAAACGCCACCCCATTTCCCAGACCTCAAACAGTTACCCGGGAAGGCAGATGTTTACATACTTTGATCTTGGGAACCTAACATCTTCCCAGGTCATCTTACCAGCCCTTTCAGGTTGTTTACAAAGCCTTCCTGGGATCCTACATTATATATCCTGGATGTTTCCTCTTTCTGCTGACCAGATGCCCTTGAGTGTTACAAGTTCACACCTGGAGCCTTTGGTCTCCAAGCTGGACCTTCCCCACCACTGAAATGCAATACATTGTTGCAGGTTGATATTCAATCCATTTTTCCAGACAGTAATTAGGATTGGTTACATTGTGACTACAAAATGATCTGTCTCTAAATCCTAGCTAAGCAAAAAAACCCAAATACTTCCATGACAGAGCTGAGTCCCTGACAGAAGGTGTCCATGACTTGAAGGTCTACAACAATATATTGTAGAAAGCAGCATATGCTTTTTTTAAAAAACAAAAGGTAACTTTAAAGTTCCTTGTTTTTCTCAAAAGTATACTGTATATTTTGCACAGTGAGCATAGTTTGGCACTATAGTCAGCTGATTTCAAGTCCTTTAATAAGCTGGGATATTGCATTCCTTAGAAAAGTCTAATCTTAGATGACGTGCAAACAGTTAAGCCACCCAGTTCCTTTTATGTGATTCTTTTGCTTGACAAATGTGGCATATCACTGTTAAAACATTTCAATAACAATGGCTCTTCAATTCGGGCAAGCATTTAACGAGTATTCTGGAGGAATAAATGATTTAGATGTATGGTAAGTCGTTTTAATGCTATTTATTTAAATATATATGAAAATATATATGAAAAATCGACTCTTGTTAAGTTGTATCTCATTACAGTATATTCATTTTTGTTGAAATCAAGCTTACTGATTGATGTGGGTTCTAATAAATGGAATATGTCTTAAATAATGATTACTGAATTAATTGAATGAGACACATTTAAAAAACACAGTGATGCTTAGCTGTCACCATTTGCTGTTTCAGATATAAAGAAAAGTTAAGTTGTTTGGATAAATAAGAAATAAAGATGGTACCCACATTAAAGTTGTTTTGTTCTACTCTTAAATTACTCTAATATTGCATTACATGAGATCCAATGTAGTAATTCCCAATAAAGGCATGTGCAGTACTTCCACTTACAATACTGAAAATATTGGGAAAAGTGCAAATGAATTCCATTGTAAGGAAAATGCACATCTGATGCAGACATGGGAATCATATGGCCCTGCTGATGTTGCTGGATTCAAATTCCCAGCATTCCTTGCCATTGTCTGTGCTGGCTAGGACCTGCTGAAATTTGAAGTCCAACATCACCTGGAGGGCTAAATGATTCCCACTCCTGATCTGGTAAATCAAACCTTATGCAGAAAGGAAAAGGAAAAGAAAAGAAAAACAGGGCATGTATTTCTATTTCCATTTGCTTAAGGACTGTTGTCACTTTATTAAAACCACACTGTCTATTTAAACTGATCATCAAAACATGACATGAAATAACATACGGTATATAACTTACAGCCAAAGTTGGTGTAGTTTTCAAGTCATGCCACTTCTATAGTGGCCTCACAGACTTTAATTCAAGAATGGGGTACCTGGGGTAGATGAACACACCTCATACCTCACCATTATTTTTATTATTTTTTAAATAATTTTTATTAATTAATTAAGCAACATAGCAATACATGACACTACAAAACAATAACAAAATACCAAATACCTAATAAACATAAACTAACAAACCGCTATATACCATATATTCTTGAACTCAGTCTGTTCTACAATTAAATCATAAGTGCTCCCCACCACTGGGACCATTAGAGATATAACCACTTCCGTTCCCTTCAAGAAGTTTCATTCCCCTTCCAAAATTGTAATGATTGTTCATCTCTTCTTTCCCCCTTTATTAACACATAATCAATAAATTTTCCCCAAATATCTATAAAAATGTATCTTTTTCCCCTCACCATTATTACCTTTGCCAGGTTTTGAAAATAGCAAGAAGGGACAATCAAAATTCATGACTTGCAGGATTGAAAAATGAAGAAGCAAGCTTGTGTTCTACCTGAATACCATATGAAAGTATTGATTTTAGTGAAGTTGTCCCTATATTTTTATGTGAAATTAATATATTGTCTACATTCCTAAATTACATGATGCTCGCATTTCTGTCTTTATGGAGGACCTGCACTCCAAAATATGTGAACTTTTTGGCATCTTGCTCAGTCAGTATAAAAAGAAATGCTTTCCAACCCTCCTATAGGGGCCTTCCCATATAGTAAGGGACACTTGCCAGTTCTGCAAGGAACAAATTTTTAGGCCCTCACATAAGGGGTATCCCTCACAATAAAGGACCATTATCTGGGCTGAAAAGGTCAATAAAGGTTGGAGTTTGTCAACATTTGGTGTGCCACAAGTTCCTTGGCCCTGCATTAAACCATTTCACAGGACAGTGCTTGCACATAAATACATTTATTGGAGAACAATAGGACATTCTCAAATATGTTTGCAATGGCAGCTGTAATCTTTTTTTCTTCTGTTTATGATACCATCCCTAATTTCCTTATAAAACACATCAGCATCTTCATTAATGAGTTTGCTCTGATTTCAAAGATTTTTTTAAAAATGCTGTTTAAAATGAATCGTATCCATGAAACTCCATATTTCCAAAATTAATGTCATTTTAATTGTAACTTTTTTTTTAGACTAATTGCAGAGACTGAGTGATTTCTCATCATGAACCGTGCTTTTAGCAGAAAGAAAGGTAAGCAGCTTGATTTATTTTATGTTAGAAAAGCAAGAATAAAAGAAGGGCAGCAGTGAAAAGAGAGGGAGACATAAAGGTGATGGTATATGGCAAATGTATGAACAGAGGATATTGCCCCAAGTGTTTTCATAAGCTCTGTGTTCTTGGGGATGGTAAAATGTTGTATGTAACCTAGAGTTCTAAAGTCCTGGCTCTTTAAAATATGAAAACTTAAAATATGAAGAGAAATTTTGGAAAAATGCATCAGGCAAAGCATTTTATTAAAACCATTTTTTATAATAATATTGACTTTAACTGAAGCATCAAAAGGAAAACATAGGGCTGTGAGGTATGGAAAGCCTAAGATCCACAAAGTCTAGCCTACATTCTTTCAATTAAGGGGTAATGGCTGAAAATTTATCCCTTTATAAAAAAAAAAAAAGCTTGCTTTTTGCATAGGTTTCCACTGAATCAGACCCTGACAGTGTATGTTTCTCCATCTAGCACCATTTTGAGATCTGCCATTATTTTCACTTTTTAGCCCATTATGCATCTTTTATGAATGTAAGTCCATATCTTAGTAATACAGAAAAAATTGTATAAAGCACAAGAAAAAAGGCTTTTAGAAAGTCATAGGGTGGAATCTTTGTTATTGCAAATATACATTGATACCAGTTTTGTTTTTTTGTCATTTACATTGAAACACATTTTAATGTGCTGTTATGTCAAAATGTGGTTCTGAGGCTACGCTTGTGTGTTCAAATTAAACATCTGTTGAAATGTTTGTTAAGTCCACCATTTTTCTGACTCATCTAACAACAAACATAACAGCGATATTTGGTCATAGACTTGATGGCAGATGCTGTTTTGTACTACATGAAAAGTTCTTTGGAATTTAATTTTGTTATGTTTTTTGTTTTGTTTTGTTTAAATTTAAATCCTGAAAAGGAAACTTTTTATAAACTCTTCTGGAATTATTATTATTTTTCTTCATGCATTCAGTGTGCAGCGTATGTCTATTCCACATATCCAGTAGGTCTGGTCAAGACTAAACAAATATGAGCCTCCTATTTATTTTTACTATAGAACACAACATCAGATTTGGCCAAGATGAAGGGACAAAGTCCTGATTTACGCTTTAGTTTTTGAGGTTTCAATAACAACTGGAAGGACATTATTCAGAGTTAACGCTGATCTAGAGTGCAGCTGCAAGGACAAACTGAGAATTATTTGCTTCCATTTTCAACCAATTGCTGTTTGTCATTACATCTGAAACTGTACAAATTCTCTTTAATCTGTGACTTATCTAAACAAGGAAATAGCTAATTGTGGTTTATTATTCTGCTATTTTCAGAAGAATCATACCATTTTAAAAAAAACGCTATAAATTCCAGAATCTCTGAGCCAATCATGATTAGTAGCCAACACCCACAGTTCCATATTTAGACTTAAAAATAAACCATGCTTACTTGAAAACAGAAATAAAGACTTCTGATGTTCTCTTGCTGGCTGTGCCGGAGGAAGACAGGAGAGGGAGGAATAAACTCAGGCACATTGCACTAAATAGTAACTGACACCATTCTTACAGTTATGACAGATTCATCATAGCATCTGCTGATGCATTCTCCTTGTCTTCTGGAGCAGTTGTGAAGACAAGGTTAGATGCTCTCATTTCTAATTTGGTTAACCACAGCTTGTCATGATATCCCAACCCAGTAAAACTGTGCTTAATCTAGGATTTCTTGACACAAGCAAATTTCAAGCTTTAATTTATGAAACTGGATTATTTGAACTGTTCTGAGTTAATATTAATTACAGTTTTGAGTTTAAATGACAGGCTGAACTGAGGTTAATGGAAAATGGAAAACAAACTTCTAGTCTCTTCACAATTTGCCTAAGAAGAAGGGAAGAAATGAACTTGTGAACAAATGGCTCCCAACAATTCATTTCCATAGTGCTAAACCATTTTGTGTTCCATCCAGCTGTAGCCTGTAATTGTGTCATGTGAATGGCTATTGTCACATTGCCTAGGGCTAATGTATTAAGTGTAGCTCATACTTTTGAACCTTCTTTATCTTCCCATGCTTTATCTTCCCCATCTCAAATTCTTCCCCCAAAAGTATGTGGGGTATACTATTCTACCCTGTAACCACAGTCGTTGCTCAACAAAGATGGAGGACTGAGCCACCTGGCATTAGGACTTGTTCTTATCTGTTCTGTTACAGTTTTGGGGCATGAGGGCAGATGGTAGAGATTGCTATATTCCCTTAAGCTTTTGCTCACTCCATTGGGAATTGGAAGGACAGGATTTAGGAGATTTCATAGTGAGAAAAAGCATAGATTATATCATTACACACAGTGGGTGAACTGTGAACCTTTCCGTACCATACCTCTTTAGTGTATTCTTCTGTTATAATCCCAGCGCTGTCATTCATGCGATGGTAGCAGGATAGAAATGTTCTCTTCCACACCCTTCTGTCTTAAGCGGATGAGTAGTGATATTGCCACCAGTGTTCTTCCACAATACAGCATTCTTGGCCACTTCCTTTCCCTTTCACCCCAGCCTACTACCCCTGATTGGTCTGGGTTGTTTGTTTGTTTGTTTTTGGAAGCCATGCTAGCATAGCAATGTTGTAACAGCACAACACATCAGGACACTGTTGCACTTTTTGGCTATAATGCTTAAAAATGTATTTTTTAAAAAAACTTTAACTCAAAGGAGAAATTTAAAATAAACACAGAGGGGTGATAGATTTCAAAGTTACCATGACATGGGAGTAGCCGAGGGAGGGATAAGCTGGGTGGCCCACATTCTTCTCATTCCTGGATCCAGGAGGACAGGAAGCACTCTCAAGTGCTGTCACGATACTGCACAGAGCCAGCTGATGGGACTGAAGTGCTAAAGGAGGCTCTTAATGGATTTTTTTTATGGAAATAGTATAAGGCAGTTTTGAAATTCTTGGGGATGAGATAGCAGCTGGATAGCAATAACATAGTGCAGTACCGTGACTCTTAAACCAGAAACAACCTACTGTGGTTGCAGGATAGTATTGTCATGTGGAAATGGCCTGTACTACTTAAAGGAAGCCCGGAGGACTTAGTCTGCATCTTCCCAACTAATATGCAAAACAGAACATAATCATTCTTTGATTATTGTACTACTCCAGATTTTGTAATGCAAAATCTGCAAGAAATGAATAAAAAAATTGTATTAGTAAAAACCAATTTATACAAAATGATTGTGCAAAAACAACTGTACAAAATGCATATAAATGCAATAAAATGATTACAACTGAGGCAGAAATTAGGTGGAATAAACTAGTGTGTGAAAAATATCAATATCATAGAAGATGAAAGAGACAGATTCATCTATCTTTAGACATTTGCAATAAGCAGAATGATGATAAGTATATTCCTGTTAATACATTGAAAATTTCATAGGTGTATCTTTACAAATATATGTATGTGTGTATATACACACACACACAGAGCAATTCATATATTCTTATGTTGTTCTGACAAGTCTAACTTATGTCAACCCTATTATAGGGTTTCTTTGGGAAAATTTATTCAGAGGACATTTGCCACTGCATTTCCTTAAATCTGAGAGAGTGAGAGTTGCTCAGGGTAACTCGGTGGGTTTCCATGTCTGAACAGGGATTAGAACCCTGGTCTGCTACAGTTGCATTCCAACATCAAATCGTGTCCCTCACAATTTATATTATATATGGTATAAATGAAATAATGAATATTATACCAATTATAACATTTATGTCTCTTTGTCTATATAAGTAATATGATATGTGGTATAATTGCAATGTATTATTTATATTAATATGCAGACTTATAATTTAATAGATTCAATACAAATGAAAAAGAATGGGGAAGGAAGAGAGAAGGAACATTAAAACAAATTAAGGCACAAATCTCATAAAGTTACGCAATATGTAATAAACACATTTAAAGGCAGCTGTGACTGGGGATAGCTTGGGAAGACAGAGATGAAAAATTTCCCGAAGAAATATGTTGTAAGCAAAAGTTGCACATTAGCATTATTAAAAACTACTCAGACATGAGGGCTCCTAGACTGAGTCAGATACTAGTTTAAAGGCATGGCATTGTCCTGTCAACTTGGCTTGTGTTTAAAAAAAAAAGAGAAGAAGCAAGAAAAAGAAAGACTAATAAAGTAAACTGAGTCAGCACAGCTCTAAGGTATATTCATTTGCCCAAAAATACATCAGTAGATGTAGACATAGTAAAAAGTTGCAAATGAAATACAATCACACATGAAAAGGGTAAGACAAATGTGCCTTATTGAGGATTAGTACTGAAAATTCTGCAGGGGAAATACAAATCTCAGTTTGCATCTTAGTACTCCCAAGCCTCAGACTCTCCCTTCTTTGAATCTAGTAGGCATCATTTAATTACCTTTTAATATGGACTGAGGGATAAAGGCATTCATTATCATATATCAAATAAAGAACAGAGTTTGCATGCTTGCGTTAAATAATTAAAAAGAAATGTGAATACATTCTTAAAGAAGTAATTCACATTCTGTATCAGTTTTTCTTGATATCCACAACCAGGTCTTTGCAGAATAACTGACCTCTGTGGCATTTACCAAATGTACTATAGCAAGCTATATTTTCTAAAGAAAAATGATGGTGGAAAATAGTGGAATTTTTAGTAGCTAATTATTTCTTCATGCATTACATTGAAATAAAAAACCTACAAAATAAGCTACTAATATTCCATGGTATTTTCCTTGTCTTTCATGTAATAAGTTGAAATAGTACATTTGTAGCAACTGTGATATTCTTAAAGGATCTTGTAGGGCTGAATATGGAGGAGTGGATGCCAAACATGGAGAAAAATACTGTAATTTGCTCATTTTTTGTTCTGCAAATGTGCCCGTATACATTGCAGTAAAATGGGAACTTTCTAAAATGAGAGAGCAGAAATATTTAGTAAAAGTGAACAGTATAGATTCTACCAGGTATCTAATAGCAAAGAGAAATTTAAAAACCAAACCAAACCAACGTGCAACACTCCTTCCTAGAAAGGAGTTCCAGGATTCTGCTCCACTTAAGCCCCTGTGGGGGTTGTTTTGTTTTGTTTCCCCATGTCCTCATCTCTCTGGTAACTGGAATATTTAGTGGATCCTCAAACAAAGGATGTAGGCTCTGGGCAGGCTTATATAGAAGGAAGCAGCCACTCATATCTCCTACCCCGAAGCTTCTTGGGGCTTTATAGGTAACAACCAGCATCTTAAATTGGACTTGGAATCAAAATGGAAGTCTGTGAAACTACTGCAAGACTGATGTTTTGTGGTCTGTAAAGCACACATCAGAAAAAAGTCTGACCACTGCATGTTGCACACACTGTGGTTTTTGTTTTGTTTTTTGAAGAGGACCACAGTGGCCATTTAAACTAGAGTTGATTGAAGCATAGCCACTGTAGAAGGGACTCAGCTAGTACACCAGAAAAAAATTGGCAAAGGTACTCCTGGGCTCTGCTACAACCTGACCATCCAGGGGCAGAGCTCTGTCAAAGAACAACCTTTTAAAAATTGTTCCACGTGACATCCCTTGCTTTGGGAGGAGCCAGATGCAAAGGCCTGTCACAGGACTGGCAGTTATTGCACCACCTTCCTCTGTCTCTGACTTAGGAAAATTCCAGAGCTACATGCAAGTTCTTTGCCTTGTGATGGCTTCTGGCATAAGCCTCCTACCACAAGCAGGGATTATTTCTTTCCGGCCCCTTGTGGGCACAAATGGAATAAAACTTCATGTAAGATAAGAGAACTTCTTTCTAAAATTTGTCCAAATGCAGCCCAAATTAAGGAACTATATTTGTTAAAGCAATATAATAGAAGAGCAGAAAGAAAAGCAGAATAGATACACACACAAAAAGGAAGTAAATAATATACCTCACTAGATTTTCCTCTCCTCCCAGCACAGGTGTCATGCTTGAAACATGCTTGATTGAGGGAGGCTGTGAGAATCCAGGGTGGTAAAGGAACATATCTTACGTCAATTAGGTTTTGTGAGGAGTGAATAATGTGATTGTGCAACTTAGTTTGTCAATATGGGGTATGGCACATTGGCAGGAAAATACCCATGGACTTTTGGGTTGGAACTTACAGCTATAAAAGTTTTTGTCTTCAGCTGTCTTTACTGGGAAGACATCTTACTTCAAGTGAGTTCTGCATGTTGGTATCCTGGCCAATATATGCTTGCAGCTTTAGAGATGTGGATACTGAAAGCCTGAGAAAGATGGACATGCACTAGTACTCTGAGCTGAGTACCTGATCTTCCTGAAGAAACATAAGCCCCCTAGAGAACAGATTGCACTTCCAATCACAGATTGGGCTTTTGGCAGATTCCCAAGCCAGGCTGGTCCTGCAGTTCCAACACTGGGTTCTTGCCACTCCCCATGCCCCTTAATCCTTTCCTGGATTGAGTGCCCCCCCCTCCCCACATTGTGGACCAGAGGCTGGCTTATTTTGGTGGGTTCAATATAGTAAGCATGACCAAGCCCTCCATCAAACTTAATATGAACAGTAGTAAAAAGAAGCAAGTGGAAGTTTATTCAGACACAAGAAGATAATAACCCTTGAGCTACTGAATCATTTATAGCTCACCAAGACCATAGTCAGTCCTTTCCTCTGTATGATTCTCCTGTAGTTAATATTAGCTTAGAATGGTTGAAATAGTCCAATTTCATAAACTTGAGATTTGTCTGTTTAAAAAAAGTCTTAGATTAAGCACAGTTTGCCTGGGGTGTCATGACAAGCTGTGCTTAACCAAAATTAGAAATGAAAACATCAAACCTTGTCTTCACAGCTGCTCCAGAGACAAGGGGAGTGTGTCAGCCCATGTTGTGATGAATTTGTCATAACTGTAAGAATGATGTCAGTTACTGTTTAGTGAAATATGCATGAGTTTATTCTTCCCTCTCTTGTCTTCCTCTGATGTAGCCAGCAAGAGAACGTGGGAAGTCTTTATTTCTGTTTTCAAGTAAACATGGCTTATTTTTAAGTCTATGATTCTCCTGTCTCTATCCCATCTCTTCCTATTTTTCTGAAATCTGTTCCTTAGCAACGTGTCAGTTTTTCCCTATCTGCCCACTGACAGAGACAAGCCTTAGTTTCATAACATTTCTCCCCACTAGGCTTCCCTTCACAGCATTACTTTCAGCCAGGCTTGCCCAGCTTCTCCCTTCTCAGACCTGTTCATCCGTCAGTAGGACATCTGTTTTCTTTAAAGTGAGCTTCAGTTTCTGCACAGATGTCCAGTCCCTTGCTGTACTTAGTCAACTGTTCAGGATTTCCACAAGTACCTTGGCATTGGTTGAAAGAGAGAGAGGGGGCTCTGTGAATCATTTGGCCACTTGGAGCCCTGGTGGCGCAGTGGTTAAATGCCAGTACTGCAAGCCACAAGGTTGTGAGTTCGATCCTGCCGGGCTCCAAGGTTGACTCAGCCTTCCATCCTTCCGCAGGTCGGTAAAATGAGTACCCAGCTTGTTGGGGGCATGTATAGAAAAATGTATAGAAATACATGCTATTTCTAAGTTGTTCGCCGCCTCGATCCATATGGAGAGGCGGGATACAAAAAATCATTTATTTTTATTATATTATTATTATACAATCCATATCATTCATTTGCAACATCTTCTTGTGAACAGTTAGTGCTTTTCAATGTAGAGGACATTTATTGAGGTTTGTAACATCATAAGTAGTGATGAATTGGAAATAAATTTGTTATTTTCTAAAATGAAAATCTGTATTATGTACATTTGTATGTGTGTTTGTATATGTGCATTGTGATATTGGATAACGAAGATGCTTTGGAGAGTCTGTGAGGATTGACAGTTGTGGAATATTGGATGGAGTCTATTTGCATACAGATGGTGAGAGGGTAAGGGGTACTGAGGGGAGGGTGGGGAGAGAGTGACGAGGATCAGAGTCACCTTTGGGTTTGGATGACGGGATCTATACAGAGGGAGGAATGTCTGAGGCCATTTCCACACTACACTTTTATAGCACGATTATTCCACTTTCAACATCCTATGGGATCATGGGGTTTGCAGTTTAGGGAGGGGCTGGCTGGTAGTGTGGAAATGGCCTGAGTGTTGAAGGAAAGTATTTCTGAAGAAAGATTGTCTTATGACTTAAGATTAGTTTATAAGTACTGTAATAAAGAAAGACTGCAATTACAACACTTTATGCACTAGAGAATAAAGAGTGAAATAATCTGTATGTCATTTTAAATTGTATTTAATAAAATTATATTTATTATTCAACATAACCAGGCCTACTACCTTGTTACTATACCCATTTTATAGCAGTGATGAACTTTTGAGAGCTAACAAATCCACCTTATATGAAGAAGAACCTTAAACACTTGTTGTTGTGTGCCTTCAAGCCATTTCTGACTTATGGTGGCCCTAAGACGAACCTGTCAAGGCGTTTTCTTGGCAAGATTTGTTTAAAGGGAGTTTGCCTTTGCTTTCCTCTGAGCCTGAGAAAGTGTGACTTGCCCAAGGTCACCCAGTGGGTTTCCATGACCAAGTGAAGATGCGAGCCCTTTTCTCTAGAGCAGCGGTTCTCAACCTGTGGGTTACGACCCCTTTGGGGGTCGAACAACCCTTTCACAGGGGTCGCCAAAGATCATCGGAAAATACGTATTTCTGATGGTCTTAGGCTCCATTCCCTCCTTGGTGGTGGTGCGCAAGCACGAGCCATGCACTCACGTCCTCCTGCCCCCTTTGGCGGGAGCACGTGCAGCCACAGTGTCGCCACAGCAGGAGTGGTGGTGCGCAAGCGCGAGCCACACGCTCATGTCCTCCTGCCCCCTGTTCAGAAGGGATTGAAATCGCTCCCCTTCTCTGCTACCGGGAGAACCTCCCATCTGACAGGCCAGCTTGGGGGCGGCGGCAGCAGCACGGGGGGCAGGCCCCCTCCTCTCCATGGCCCCTGCCCCACTCACCACGAAGGGGGGCACTGTGGAATGGCTGGGGTCCTGCAAGGTGGCGCTTTTCCAGGGGGGCAAGCTGCGCCCAGCGCAAAAGACAAAGGCACTGGGATTCCTTCCCCCCCCCGGCCAGGGTCGACACTCTGGAAACTTTTCCCACACTGCCCCCCCCAGCGGAAATGAGAGTGAAGCAGAAGCAGAGCCTGGGGAGGTTCTCGGAGTATTTTCCCGGGGGAGACACGTGGCTCCTCTTTCCCTCCCTGCCCCCCCCCCGTTCCTGGCTGGTGAGGCGGCCTTTGCCGGGGGGGGGAGGCGTTGTAAATAATAAATAAATAATTTTATGGTTCGGGTCACCACAACATGAGGAATTGTATTAAAGGGTCGTGGCATTAGGAAGGTTGAGAACCACTACTCTAGAGTCAGAGTCCAGCACTCAAACCTGTAGTAATTAGAACCAGTGGGGATTCTGGGTGACAACAAAATCCTAAGGAAAAATATGAGGATTTGAGGTGGGATATATGGTGAACTTTAGTGTAATCACCATACTGGGATTGTCACAGAGGTTGTAAAGTGACAACAATACAAGGTATTTAGGATGACAACAACACAAATTCAGCAGATGGAATGCATTGCCATAGGGTTTAGGCCATTAGCACCAATATTTAGAAATAGTAACTATCATGGTCTGTAGTTGCTTATCTTAAGGGCTTTTTTTTTTTTTTGGAAGAAGAGCTGGCTATGGAAGGGATTTTAAACAGTGTGTTGAAATTCTGCCGAGTGCTTTCTTATTATCAGTAATAAAAGTCAGTCATGAATGAAGCTCATGTCATCTTGTACTCAAGTGCACTTTTTTGCTATAAATATAGGAGTGACAACAATAACCATATAAAGATCAAAGTTCAGTGTGTTAAGACAGCTGTTCAAAAGAGGAGCTGGAATTTTTTAACATAGGAGAGGGGTGTTGAATCAATTTATGAAGAAGATAATTGCTTCCTGGGGACAGAATCTTGTAATATGGGAGATATGTACAGTAACATTAAATAGAATGGATTGATGCATTGGCCTGTTACAAATGGCACAGTTTGAGAAATTACATGCACAACCTGAGCTTTACAGAGCACAACAGCAAGTCAGAGCTCTAAATGTAACCTACAGAAGTAATTGCCTATTAAAAATGATGAGGTTTGAAAAGGTGAACATATCCAGACAGCCAGGTCAGAACTCGATGATTCTTTATGGCTTAATACAGAGAAGTGAGGAAAGATATAAGGATGTTATCAAGAGAAAGTTGTAGAACACAGATGTATTTGAATGGATTGGGAATAAAACGGTTGATTACTAAAGATACAGACTGGAAAATGTGTGGTGCATCCAGTTATTTCCATGGGCATGATAGGTACAGAAGCAAGACTGGAGCTTTAATTTTTCTACATTTCCAGTCTTCCCTTTCCTTAAAATATGAACATGAAGATAGAAAGTTTATGATAAAAATTCTGACTGCAAGCAGGTCAGGAAGGGATTCTGCAGTACAGAGTCAGGAACAGTGAATCATTCTATATATGAGTATATTATATCCTCTGCCTACTTGGCTACGTATAACCCATCCAAGCTGCCAAGACCATTTCACTGTTTTGAAATTCTAAGAGCGTGCTTGACCTTGGGAACAGTTGGTGCTGATTATTTTTGCTTCATAAATAAAACTGGACTGATTTTCAGATTTATTCAGACATAAATGTTGTTTATAGAGCTGCTTGTGGTGTCCTTGTAAAATTTGGCTGTTCCTGTTGTGTAAAATTTGGTTCTGCACTGTGGAAACTTGTAGCTGTCAAAATTACCATATTTGCTGGTGTTTAAGACACACTTTCCCCCCTAAAAATACCCTCTGAAAATGGTGTGTGTCTTATACACCAGCAAATATGGTAACACTAAAAACATAGGGAAGGGAAGGGGAGTGAAAAGAATTTTCCCTGTCCAGGCAAAACAGGAAGGGAGGTGGTAGTGGAAGCCCTGATCTATAGGAATATAGGTAGATGTTTCTACAGTTTCTCCTTACCTTCCTCTCCTCTCCTGCGCATTTTGGCTCTGCTGAGAGTGTCTGCCCAAGAAAAACAGGAAGGGAGGGGTAGTGGTGCAGCACCCTTTTCATTCCCCTCCTCTCCTGTGCAACACTCCTTTCCTTCCCTGAGCATTTTGCTCACCAGAGAACTAAAAAATTTTTTTCCTGAAAAATACCCCTTGCAAAGTGGGGTGCGTCATATCTGCCAGTGCGTCTAATATGCTGGCAAATATGGTACATGTAGTGCATGGTAAATATTTTTCTAATGTTTCATTTAGACAGTAGTATGCAGGTAGAATAGATTGTCTTTATAAATTAAGAAGTCAGGTAGTTATCATGAGAAAATCTAAAAGAAGAATAAAGTTTTTCTTATATTCAGAGTTGAGTAGTTTTCATTGAATTATTATTATGTAACCTACAAAGATATAACGCCAAGGAGTAATTTTATGTTAAGTGTCTTGAAGATTCTAATATTCTTGAGCTGTTATCTAGTATTTCTGATCCTGGTTTAGCAGCAACTACTATTTGCCAGTTTGTGTTTCTGACTAGTCTATGTTTTCATATATCTGCAAAGGAGTACCACAGATACAATTGCTTCAAGAAAACAGATATTATAGATTGGTTTTAGGACTAACAGGTAAGTTCTGTTATCAAAGCATCTGAAGAAAAGAGACAGCATATGAGCCCAGAGTCCCCTGGTCTAATGCTAATTGTCATATTTGACCAGGCTGTCATTGGTTTGGTGACCTACTTAGGTTGTGGGTCACAGATTGCATTTATTATGGATACAGCCCATGAAAACAAACTGCACCATGCTTTTGCTAGTGGTAAGGTGGCAGTGTGTCCTACTTTACTGCAGAAAGATCTCTGTTTGAACATCTGCCAAAGAAAAGATCTCAGTTTGAAAGTATACTCTGTCTGACGGACTCTTAACCCCAAGTCCATTTTAACAACAAAGAACCATAAAATGGGAGGCGAGTGTCCCTAAAGCTGCCCATTGTCAGTGAATAACCAGGCAATAGACTGAATGGGCATAAAGATAACCAGTGTGGTGAAATATATTTCTGATTGAAGTACAGTATAATTTTTAAATTTGCATTCTATAACAATAAATTATGCAAATTCATGCAAATATGTGTCGTGGCCTTTTTTTTCTTTTTTTTTTTGGCAATATGTAAGTGGCAACCCTAGCAAATAGGTGCATCACTTGTTTTTACTCGGAGATTTTTTGAATATGAATGTTGACAGAGTTCCTTTTCAATGACCATCTTATACTCCTTTCTTTTCTTGCCCCTTCAATCCTGCATTTTTCTTCTCAATCTTTGGCTTTTCTGCTTGTTAGACATCTCTTGATTCCATTGATTGGCTGACTCTAATATTACAAAAGGACTTAAAAAGCAAAGATATCATTATTTCTCTGATTGCCATTGACTACCAGATAAGCAGCTTATGGCCCGATAGCTGAGAATATTCAGACATACTGCCCTCTGTTCACTTGCACTGTATGCTATTCATTTATTGGATGATGTCCTGACACATTGACTCAGAGTCACTTTTGTTCTGGAAGGCACTACTTGAATGTGGTTAAATATCTAAATGCTGCAGAGTTGTATGAGATACCCATATACCCAAATTTTCCTTGTTTTAATCAAATGAAATATTTCCCAACAACCTGAGAAAGCCATGTGAATGCCTACTTAATTTCCATGTCAACCTATCTAAGAAGGTATTTTTGAACTGATCAGTCAAAGGTCCTAAGAGGAAAATGATCGACTCCTGAAAATGTCCTCTCTTGCTTTGAATAATAATAAAAAGCTTCCACAGCATTTCTGCTCAATAGTCAGAAGCAAATATTTGTTCCCTTCATCTCAGTGCATCCTGGACCCAGCCTCTGGAGCTACAGAGCTCTTCTATACATTTTATTGCAAATTCTATAACAGCTTCAGAATCCAGGGAACTGGTGTTCATTCCTTCGGATTGGGCTTCCCCTCATACTCATTCCCTGACAGATGGTCATCCAACCTTTGTTAATCAAACTCCAATAAAGCAGAGTAGGCAGTAATTCACAAGCAGTACAGCTCCTACTTACAAGGTGAGAGTCAAAGAATGTCCAAACAGAAAAGAAGCCTAGAGCAAAGAAATCCAAAGGGGCAAATCCAAACCGTAGTCCAGAATTCCTAGACAACCATATTCAAGAGCACAGCACAGAGCTTCCTGTATATTCCTGTAATGCCGCCTCGATCCACTGGGAGAGGCGGGATAAAAATAATATTATTATTATTATTATTATTATTATTATTATTATTATTATTATTATTATTATTATTATTAAAGAGACCAGTTGCTGACCTTGGGAGGGAAGGCCAGCCGAAGCCCTCTTTTATCTATGGCTGCTGTTGCCACAGGTGTTCCTTCATTATGGCTCACTTGCTACTTAAACAGGCTGAGCGACGCAAGCCCTCCCTTTCATGGTGTCTCTGCTGCAAGGTAGGTGTGACCAGCATATACCTGGGTATATTGACCAGCATCTGGGGACACTTCAGCGTCTGGGGAAGCCTCTGCCTCAGAGTCAGAATCCTGCTCCTCGCTGCCACAGTCTCCAAGGCAGGGCATGACACGCATTACCTTCTGAAGTAGCCTATTTCACATCTACTGATCTCCTTCCTCTCTGTTCTTACTAAGTCTGCCCATTTAAGGTATGGGTGGAGGGTTCCACATCAGTTTAGGTTTGATAAGAATTTACTCCCCCACCCCAAAAATCCTGAGACCCTCCTCATTTTAACATCTATATGGCAGGCAGGTACAACATGTTCTTCTCCATGCTTTTATTAGTTCTATATATTGAATATCTGTTGTAAATTAGGGGACATTTCATTTCAGTTTATTTTTAAGGATTTACCAGATGTGCTCATCATTTATTCTGGACAGAAAGAACTTGATGTTTAAAAAATTCAAATATAAAAGAAACCAAAACTGATGGATTTTCCCTCCCTAAATTTCTCCCCTACACTTTACTGTTCTAGGTTTGTTTATATAGTCTTCAAATTCTCTTCTGTACCATTCCCCTGACAACACCCATATCCCCCTTTTTAGTGAAAGCTTATTTCTCTGTTCTTCTTCTTCTGCATGTAATAATTAGGTCTGTTAAAATCACTATCCCAACCCATGGGCCAAGGGCTAGAACATATCAATAAAGACATTTTTCTGTTGTGCAGTAATGTGCAGGTATGTCTTTTGCAACTAAAATCTGTCAAAATAAAGTGTGTTTTGGGATTTTAAATGTGCTTAGGCTAGTTTTTCCTCAATTTCAAAGGAGTTGTTTACTTAAGTGAAAAAGTAAGAACTTTAAGTAAACAAATGCTGTGTGTGTACCTATATGTATCTGCTCAATAATTACATATCCATATGAAGGAGGATGTGTGGCAATTACTTGTTACAGACTTGTCAGTTTTAATTCAAATGTTCCTGAGCAACCTTGGGTAAATTAAATCTTTTCATTGATGTCATTACATGACTTATTTGAAAGAGATGTGCTTTGTTCAGATTAATGAAGCTGCTTTGAATCTTTTTGAAAGCAATGGAGAAGCTCTTTCTGTTTACATGGATAATACTATTGTAGCATTGTATCTTCTATAGCATTTCTGTTTGTACTTCTGATTTTGTTCATGAAGGATAAATATATTCATGAAGGATAAATCATGCCGTATACTGCCAGGGCACAGTATCGAGCATTACTTGCACAAAGTAATGTGGTCTACTTTTGCTGGAATTAAATAATCATCCCTTTTCTTTATCACACTTAAGAAGTTTTCACCAGTGTAAATTCTGAAAACACTGAAGTACCATATTTGCTGGTGTATAAGACACACCCGTGTATAAGACGTACCTCATTTATGTACTGGCAAATGCTATTTGCCAACATATAAGACACACTGGCATATGGGAGGCACCCCATTTTCAAACAGTATTTTTTGAGAAAAAAAGTGAGTCGTATATGCCAGCAAATACAGTATCTTACCTTTTCTAGAGCAGAATATGTTTTAAGGATGATTTGAATATTTTTTTTATGAATAATAGCATCCCAATTTATCCTATAGCAATTTCTAATCAACCAATGTCCCCTCAAAAACATTGTCCAGGAGTCATCAGTAAGCTAGGTGCTCTTGCATAGTTTCTTTCTCTAGGTGTTTCTCTTTGTTGGATCATATTTTGGAAGTTGCTCAATAAAACTCATAGTGACTGGTGAAAACAAGGGACATTTGTACTGTATAAATAATTTTTGTTTGATTCAGACCTCCAACCTCCTAAGGAGATTTCATTTAACAAGTATAGGCCACTGAGGCAGGAGGCAAATGTAAGCTGACTATATTAAATTTTCAAAAATACTTGGACAAATAACATGTTGATGTTTATGACCATTTTACAAGTCATTGTTAATCTTAGTTCTCCCGTATACAATTCTACAAAGCTAGCTGTTGTTTTGTGTGACCAAAATCATATTTTCCTTTATTGGGATTTACTGTTAAAAATGGATTGCCAGTTTTTTTCAAGTTTATTTCAAATGTATTCTTCAGTTTTGTAACTGAATTTTAACTTTATTGCTGCCAAGATGAATAGTTGGTCTTGTTCACTGTCATAATGACATCCATATATGTTCTGATGAAGTAGAGAATGGCAGCCATTCTTTTTCATAAACTCCTGTGCTCTACTTAAAAAACACAACAGCACTTACACTGCATTCTACAATAGCTCAATAACTTCCAACTAATCCTGCAAGGCAGACCAGTATTATATGGAACAGAAGGCCTTTGGCCTCCTCTGCTATGTTGTGTTGGCTTTTACCCACAACCAAACAAAAAAGAAAAGCTTGAAGAAGGTGATGCCTTTTCATATTGCTGGACTAGGAAATATTAGGTATAGAAGCAAGTCCTCAGCTATCTCTTTTAATATGTGAATGTGCCAATTATCCCATTACTTCATTTTGCCAACGCAAACTCCTAAAACTTTTAGGGTTGTTACATTTGCAAAATTATTTTAAAGTCTATCTGCAGCACTAAATATACAGGATGAGCAAGGAATCCGATATGCTATTGCCAATACTTGAATTAACAGCATTTTGTCATTTTAATAAGCTGCCACATAAATCCTTTCATAAAGGCTGGTATTTTGCAGAAGAAGCAGATACTCTGCACAGGGAAGATAAGGCTTTCCCAGTCCTGGCAAAAGAATTAACAAATGTCTCTCTAAGGATCATTGTTAGGAATATCAGCTAAAAACACTTTCTTGTAAATTATTTTTAATTGGATATATTTGATTGAAGAGGTTGCCTGTGTATACCTGAGAACAACCCAGAACACACTGCTTTATGTCATCTGAAATCTCAGTTCTTTGCTGATAACCTTACTAAAAATTGTTTTTGAAAAGGTAGGGTTACAGCCCACCTTGCAGTTCAAGTCTACTGGAAAGTGCAAAAGGCACCACCCTTTTTTTATATAGTTATTTTACTATTTCATAATTATTTTGCAAATGTTAAAATGTTAAAATTATTTTACAAGTGTTTACAAATGTTCTTTTACAAATATTTCTGTATCAGGGATGTGAAGGCTCAGGGGGAAAAATATAATTCAGGAAAATACCCCATCTTTCCCTTTGGGTTCAAGAAGCAGATAAGCTCCTTTTTCCCCCCTTATGATTTCACATATCTATTCTTACATCAGAGTGCTCCACAAGATTCAGAAGTATTTCCTTGCCTATCATGTTTTTTTGCACCAAAATATTTTGATCAGTTTGGAGCACACTCATCCATCAATCACACAATAGCAGAAATAAACAGGTGATGTGAAAACAATAGGTCTGTGTGATGGTGCTGCAGTACATTACTAATATGGCCATTTCCACACTAGTCTGTTATAGCACTATTATTCCACTTTCAATATCCTATGGAATCCTGGGGTTTGCAGTTTAGAGAGGGGCCAGCTGCCTCCTCACTAAACTGCAAACCCCAGGATTCTTTAGGATATTGAAAGTGGAATAATAGTGTATGGGGCAACAGAAACTGAACTGGAAATTAAAGGCAAAATGGATGGTGAGAAACAGTGCAAGTGAGAGGTTTTTTCCCCATCCACTTGACTTTCAGTACTGAGCTCTTAAAAGTCTAGCTTTGACTGTTTGTATATTCAGGTTTTCAGTGTACTGAATTAGGGTTGCCCTTTTTTTTTCTGATGTGAGTCTCATATTTAACATCTACATGTAGATTTATCTGTCATTATTTATAAATCAACTTTTTCAGATTATCAATTGTGAACTAGAATTACCAGATAAATAATGGATGAAAATGCCCTCAGAGTACCAGTGCTAAGGCCTTCAGAGGTTCTTCATTCAGTTCAGTATACATAGGCTTCTAGTTTCTTAATGAGTTCAGGAGACATTTCCTTGATTATTCATAGTCCAGAAAGACTTTTCCATTGAGACTAGCTCAGATCATTATGGAAAAATGCCACTGGAAAGTGTGCAAGTCACTTGTGCATCACTTCTTTTCACTTAGGTGACAGTGGAAGGGAGTGAATTTCATGCATTTCAAGATAGGGAAGATCTACAGATCCCTGTTTTGCGCTTAGTACTTGAGTTTGGAATTGTGAAAATAACATCTTTGGCTGGCATTAGTACAGTCCAAAGCAGTCCAAATTTCAACAAAACACATAACGCAATGTATGTGTATGAGTTGTTTAAATCTTGCCACAGACCCAAAGATTTTCATTTTCTGGTATCTTTGTAGAATATGGCGGGTCATCAGTTTCAGGGTTTTTTTTTATGGCATCAAAAAGACTTTAGTACCAGAATGGAAATTGCATGGACGAAAGCCTCCTTATACTTACTCTTTGAGCATTTAAGATAACATTGTGCTTAAAGAATCAAATGGCAAAAAATATTTTAGAGAGAGAAAAATTTGATGATCTTTTCAAATCTTTTGCCATATACTGAATCACCCATACTCCACAAACTTCATTCTGAGGCAATCAGTAGTTTTAATTTATAGAAATGCAACCAACACAGCACACCTCTCTGAAGTAGCTGAGACTGAAGCACACATGAAGCTTACACATTTTGTAGGTATAATTCCAAAATTTAGCTGCAAAAAGCTGTGATTGACTAGGGCCGTAAATCTAGCATCACACCACTTCTCAGACAGTTCCCAGACCTGTGCCACTTCTCACCATCCTTGACCAGTTTGACCCAGTTGCATATTTCCTGCCTCTTATCTTAGAGACACCAGGTTCCCCAGCAGAAGCCTCTTCCAACTACACTTTCATTTTTGTCCAACTCTGATCTCCCCCCACCCCAATACATTGTAGCAATAGGCAATAGAGCAACTGTCTGTGGATACCTTGTAACAAACCAGACAAGCTCAGAATGGATACATTGTTGCAATCACCCATTAATACTGGATAGTTTGTAGCAGTTACAACTAGGCTTAATAGAGTTCTATATCAGCTGTTTCTCCATCAGTTACAATACACAATTTCAATACACATCTAGCAGACAAACACATTTTCATGGCAGCAGCTACACATCCTGACACCTTTAGCTCTGGCATACCTTGTTTACAACAAAACTTTATTTGATTTCATCCCATGTCTGCACAGTCTACTGTGGCATTTCAGTATCATAACAGCTACTGTTTAAATTACCAGTTAAATTCTTATGCCAAGACCTTTGCCAGTTTTGATATTCTTGGAAATCTAGAACACAAATTCAATGATAAACATAATTGTAATATTGGTTCTGAAGTTATTCTGTTTTGAAAAACTGCATTCTGTTTATTATTTCAGAATGAGCAAATAAGTGCTGAACTGTGGAGTTCTGTTAAAATTAATACCACGGAAAATGAGTGAAAGAACATGTTTGTCTGGATTTTATTGTTATAGCCATTCATCTATTAAATTGAATTCAACCTTTGCAAGATCTTTTTGCTTAATCTTCAGTTAAACTTCTTACTGTAGTATCTCTTGCCCATAGTCATGAATTTCCTAGCAGTCATTTCTTGGTACTTCAGAACTAAATTCTCTGTCTCATAATCTTCATCTAAGTTAGTAGTTCTTTCTTCTACCTTTTTTTGTTTGTTTGTTTTGGTAATTTTGAGTTATCCTATGTAGTCTCTTTTAAATCTTAAAGAAGATCTTTTAGATTGTTTTTCCAAACATCCAGGTTCATGTCTGAATAGCTCCTGGCTGGCATCAACATGACCAGAAGCATTTCAGTATCCTACCTGAATTGCAAAGTACAACTGTTCGGTAGTTCATTTTGGTAATTTCCATAAGATGGCTTCCATGGCTCTATACGGCCTTTTTGCTTCAGCTGCCTTAGAGTAGATTAGAGTACATGTACTGTATTTGCTGGCATATAAGACTCGCTTTTTTTCCTGAAAAATACTGTTTGAAAATGGGGTGCGTCTTATATGCCAGTATGTCTTATACACCAGCAAATAGTATTTGTCAGTGTATGAGTGGGGTGCGTCTTATACACAAGTGTGTCTTATATGCCAACAAATACAATATATTCTAAGCTGCTTGATAGATAACACCTCCAGCTTAAATTGGCTTAGCGTGTTTGAGATTCCTATTTGTTATTGTTGTGTACCTTGAAGTCATTCCTGATTTATGGCAATGCTAAGGTAAACCTATTACAGGTTTTTCTTGGCAAGATTTGTTCTCTGAGACAGAGCATGTAACTTGCCTAAGATCACCCAGTGGATTTCCATGGCAGAGTGGGGATTTAAACGCTGCTCTCCAGAGCCGCAGTCCAAAGCTCAAAGCACTACACCACATTGATTCCTATACAAAGTGGTAAAATGAAAGGAGTCTTTTAACTTGATCTTTGTTGTGAGCCAGAAGGAATAAAGGTCAACATATTAGCCCCAAATCAAATATGAGGGCACAAATACTTTCTGATAGCTTGTGAAAGGCAGAAATTAGATAACAGTTTCAGCAGGGCTAGCCTGATCATTAGGTAGAATGAGTCACCCATCTCAGGCAGTGGAGCGCAACAAAGAAGGGAAAATTGAAGCATCGTAGGTGATCTTCCAGCCACCACATCCACAGTGGCATGTTCTCAGGAAGGATCTCTCAAAGGACAAGCAATGATGAGGATGCTGTGATGAGGGACGCTTCTTCTTCAAAGGGCAGAAGAGCACCACCACTGATGTTCACTGTTATTTAATAGAAGTAGTACCATTGCCTTTTCCCTGCTATTTAAATTTTTTTTCTTTGCTCACTGTATGCTAACAAACCACCTATTAAACAGATTTTAATTAGAGAATAGGAATATACTTCATAAAGCAATTAAGTCCTCTTTCTAAAACGTAATAAGAAAGCCAGAAACAAAATAGGGCTCATTTCTCAAATGAAAGAGTAATTAAGCAAATTCATGGCAAAAAGTATGTATAGAATAGATGGAAAATAGAATGAAAGTTCTAAAAATAGTTTTTAAGCAAATACTGCCTTTCTGAAACAAGATGTTAATGTTCAGAATTGAAACAAAGCTTTCAAATTGATTTCCCCATCCCCTTTTGGTCAATTACCTTTCTAGTATTTTTAGAAGTAGTAATAACAATGAATACAGTACCAAAAAGAAAAGTGCACAGTATTAGGGAAGCAGAACAATGGATAAAATGTTTGGGGACATATTCAAATAAAAATTCAGTTTTAAAAATTAAATGTAGTAAAATGTTAAGACTCTCCCCAACTTGATAAAAGAAATGTGAGTGGAAAATCTTTAAAGAAATACAGTACTTTTTATTCTGAAATATGTACTGCAGTGCTCGAAACTGGAAGTGGAAATAAATCTCATTATCAAGCATTATTGAACAGGCAAAAGTTTTGAACCAAATCAATCTGTCTGATGAAGCCTAATAATATGAAACATATTAAGGTTTCCTTTCCTATCAGAGATATTTGTTTGACTAATCAGTGTGGTGTAGTGCAAAGTGTTCCACCAGTGTACCATTCCACAGAGAGTCTTGTGGCAACTGCCCAATTAACAACCTACATTAGAATATCAAAAGAGAGTGGAAGGAGCCAATATTTTTGTCCCCCTGCAACTCTGTGCAACACCTGCTATTCCACCCATTTTTCTTATGATACAGTCATAATAGAGCAGTAGCGGAGGCTGGAGAGATGGAAGGAACTAATTATGAGGCAGAAAGAGGTTGGGCTTCTCTCCTTTAAAAACATCATAGTTCAGGTCTCATTCTGTCAATGGGAAGAATGTAGATACAGCAGTAGTTGAGCAATGTCAGTTTGACTTCCCTGAAATCTTCAGCAGTGCCATTCCTAGAGACTGTGCAGGTATCCCTTCCTCTTTTTAAAGCCTTTGAAAAATAGCTGCATAAGCTCAGAGGCGGGAAGACAGTGAAGAGAAAAGGGAACCACACCAGTCTATCCATCCATACAGGAGACAGTGAGAAAATTGATATTTGCTTCCTTTATGCAGTTCTTTACAATGTGTTTCCATATTGCACAAATTGGATTTTGTGTGCCTCAGGTTGAAAGAGTCTATCTGAAATATTGATCCTAATAAGATTTGTGAACATTTTGGCATTTAGCTGAACAGAGTTGGGGTTTTCCATGAGTGTCAGGTGCTCCTTGATAGCTACTTTGCAAGGGATTCCAGTCTTGCCAACAGTGACTGGCACTATAGACAGCTGCTATCCACCAACTGACATCCTAGAATCATAGAATTGGAAGAGACCACAAGGGACATCAAGTCCAGCCCTCTGCCATGTTTCCATACATGTACAATTGGTGTCAGGAGTATATCTGTAAATCTTTTACTCTTTTGGTCTTTTTTACTTCCCGTGTGAGCTATACGTACTTGCAGTGCAGCAGCTTTGGTCCAACACAGTTTACAGATCACTTCCTCTTATGAGCCCTATTAAAATCTCTGAAATTTCCTCTGAGGGTGTTTTCTTAATGGTACCATTTATAGCTCAGTTTTAAATAGCAAGGACAGAGACAGTATTTTCTCAGGTGCAGATTTGCCATATCTCAGGCTTAGTAACTGCCACAGACACAGTAAGGCTGATTTGTTTGGGCTGGCTTTAGAGTTTGTGGTTAAATTAGGAATCAGTGAAGAAATATCACTAAATTTGTCAAGAATGTATTATATTCTTCTAGGAACTGCTTTTGCTATACGCCTATAGACTTTACATCAATGTATACATAAAGGAATGTGTTGCCTTTATATTGTGTAGAAAGCGAACTTGCCTTACTTGTCTTTCTAGCTGCTATGATGCAGAAAGAATGTTAACAACTTCCAGCATAGCTACTGCCATCCTTACCTTCTTTTTCTAAAGCCAAAAGGCAGTGGATACTTCTCACACAGTTTTGTAGCTACCCTACCTAAACACGGCAGGTACAGCAAGGCTTATGCCAGGGGGTATGGGGCAGAGAATGCTGTTGAGTTGCCCATTATGTTAGGCATAACACTGTTATCTCATCCTGTTGTCTTATCTATAATTTGAGAATAATAAAGTTGGCCTACCTTAGAATGTTGTTATGTGATTGATTTCAACTGAGAATGTGGAATATGTGGCTCTCCAGATGCTGTTGGTCTATAAATCTCATGGTTCCTCACTATTTACTAGGCCGGTTAGCATCAATAGGGATTTAAAGCTAACTAGATGTTCCCCAGTCCTGATTTAGACAGTACTTGTGATGCAGTTGAAATGCTCAAGGAATCTCCATCAAAATTCATGGGTAATCAGTTCCTTGGAAATCTATCTATCTCTGCTTGATTGTACCAGCACAACTAGTTGTCTATTAGCTAAATGGCTGTTATATATGTAGATAATCCGATAAATTTGTTTTCAGCATTTTTCATAAGGGAAAAATATTTACAGTTGTAGTATGAACAAGGATTAGATGCCTGTCTAGGAGGACAATAAGTAACTTCAGAACAAGTAAGGCTAAATTGTGTGTATTTTTCCTTTTCAGACAAAACATGGATGCACACTCCTGAAGCTTTATCAAAGCATTATATCCCCTACAATGCAAAGGTGAGAAGAGGTCTATTTACTTATACTGTTTCTCCCTAATTGAAGACTGGCATCTGTCTAAATTCTGTCCTTACTTTCCTTTTATTTTTGTAAAAATTGCTACCTGCTCCTTGGGATTAAGATTGACTAAAAATTTAGGATGCAATGTGCATGACACATTGTAATGCTCACCTTCACTATTAAGACAAACATTGTGTCACTTAAGTTTTTTTAAATCATTTCCCCCCATAAAATGTAAGCCAGAGAAGCTCCTCTCTCCTGCTACCACTTGGTTCCCTGACTGCCACTACTGTGCTGACTACAGTAGTGAGATGGGGAAGGTGCTTTCAGTCTCTCTTATCTCTACCCGGTGTTTCTTTGCACTTGAAAACTGTGACCTGAAAAAAAAGTGCAGATAAACGTATTGCATCTGATTGTTTGCATAGCTTAATCTCATTCCGATATCCAGGAGTTCTTTTTGATTCTTCTGTCAGGATTATAGCAATATTGATTACAGGGATCAAGTTGAAGGGATGACTGCAGATATAAGTATTTAGACACTTTTTGAAGACCAGGAATAGATAGGTAATTTAAAGAAATTATAAACCTGGCTGCCTTTGAGAAAATAAGAATTATCAATAACTAAGTAATAAAAAGAAGTTGTGTGGTTCTTCTAAAACAGCTAACATCTTCCTGTCAGAGTTTTAGTTACCACTCATGTTCAAGGTATTTATTTATTTATTTATTTATTAAAGCATTTATATCCCACACTTCTGTTACCATACCATACTCTGTGGGATGTGCTGCCTTCAAAATTGAACATATTTATGACTGAAAACCATGTTTGAAAGCACACTGGCTGGAATCATGTTGCCAGGTCAAGATAACCTCAGATATGGTCGGGTCATAAGTTCAGAGAGGATTAGGTGGGAAAACCCAACAGTAATGTGCTTGTGATAATCTTTTCAACACCTCCGAGTCTGTGCACACCTGAATACAGTGGAAGGTGAAAATGCCCAGGTGAAATCCTCTCTAGACCCCCCTGGCCAACCAGACATTAATTGAGAGATTGTCATGACTCCCATCAATGTTTTGTCACCTATAGTTAAGACAGTCAGCCCATTCCGGACTCCTTTGTCAACACCATGAGAAAGCAATTACCACCATCCTTCAGGATTGGAAATAGAGTCTATAAACCCCAGCTTTGGCCCCAGCAGATTGTAGTACTTGGGTATAATACATGGTGCCCAGACCTCTATTTGTTTTTGCTACCCTCAGACACTGTCTGAGCCACTCCACTTTGACTTCTTCAAGACTGGTTATGATCACCGTTATCACTCAATCTCTTTCTCTGTACCCAACCTTTCATGCCTCACTTTTTGATAGCCTTGTATGGTTCTTGAGAGTGTCTGATTTCTTGTATGTTTTGACAATTCAAATAAAATACTCTGTTAAATTTAAACTGGAATCTTCTGTACAGTTAGTATTGATATACATAGGTGAAAGGATCCTGCTGTTACACTCCTCTTGCAGGCCTCCTTTGAGCTATAGTTCCCAAAATTCTAAGGAGATGCTGGCATTGTGAGTGGTCCTTAAAGTCCCCCACCTCTTAGGATAGCACCTCAGTCAAAAAGTCTCCCAGAGTGGATCACAGTTATTAATTTAACAGTTTTCTGTTCTCAGACTTACAGTTTGAAAAGGCACAGCACACACAAAAGAAGGAATAGCTCTGGGGGAAGAGGTTAAGTCCAGCAAATGCTGACTGTTCTTCTTTCCTTCATAAACAATTGGAATGGAGGGAGGGCTTCCACTGAGACCAAGACACAGTTGAGCTGTGGCTGGCTACTTTTCTCTCCCTCAAAGGCCACAGTAGTAATAGCTGGATTGAAGGGAGGGCTTTTCAACAACACAGTGCCACTGTTCATCAAGGTAAACAAGTAAACAGTTAAATCAGGCACCTTCTAGCTCTATCCAAACACATGTTTCAAGCATCTGAACTATCCTTGGAAGAATGTCACAAGGGAAAAAATGGAGCCCAGAAAATTAGCAGTAGCACTTCTCATAAGTTGGCCTTACTTCACATATAGCCACTTTTAACAAGGAGATAGACATTTCAGAATATCTTGATGTTGTTATAGTGGTATCTTTCTTCATTGGACTTATGAGGCATAAGACTCTTGGTAGAATTTATGGAATTCTTTTGCTGTCTCCAGTGATATTTTAATAATTTTGCTATAAGTAATTGCTAACCTTTGTTAATCTTCCAAATGTTGGAAAGCAGTTTAGATGACTTGTTATGATGCTCAAACCATCCCCCCCCCGTCCTTCTCATTCTTATCTTTTTGGGTGTATTTTTGTTTCTGAATTCACTGGTACTTGAGATTAATATTCCGCTTATGTAGATTTTTGCTGGGTTTGCATCCCTGTATCTTCAACCATGTCCATTGGGGTGCCATTTCTTTTGTCTAAGAGGCTCCTCATCTTTTGCATGTAGGTATAATATGGTCTTCTCATGCCAGTTTAGCTGCTGCAAGTGAAGGAGAATTTCAGTTCACTTCTTCTGCAGGGGGGAGAAGAATTTTCCAAAATTTTCAGACCACAAATATGGACTGGAAGTAGTGTGATGTATGAAGAAATCAAATGTGAGAAAATGCAAAATGGACAGATGTTCTCAACCATAATGGAATGGGGTTAGGATAGGTGTGCGGGAGGAAGCCTCTGTTCAGGTTTATAGTCAGGACAAAAATAATTAGTTTTGGGACATGAATGTTTACATTACCAATGTAATACAAGTCTCACTTGTCTGTTTCTACAAAATTAGATAAAAAGCTACCAACATCTGGCCTTTGGAGCTTAGAAGCATAACAATTATTGATTTGGCATAGATGGGGATACTACTAGACTATGTCGAAGTGGAGATGAAGCAGTGAGAACAGCATTAATTTGAAATAGACATCTATTGGAGAAATATTTTGTGCTCAAATATGATATGAGAGAGCTTAATGAGATGTGCAGAAGCTCCACAAAATTATTGGTAGAACTATTATTGGTAGAACAGAATCATTTTCAGTATGGGATTATATATCTAAATGTTCTCCTGCACAAAATAGACCCTGTACATATAAAGTTAGCATATCAGGCAGAAGATTCTAGATGAACTTCCTATTTCCCAGAGATTTTTTTTGTAGTTTTTTTATTTTGTAGTTTTTGTATTTTTTTGTGAGCAGCATTTCATTTAGAAGAGTTCAACAATTCAACAGTTTCTCTCCAACTTAAGATTGAAATGATATCACTCACAATGTACACATATGTGTAGTTTTTCTGCTCATCTGTTTGAGAGTTAATTATCATCTTTTCTGTTGGTTATGAAATATGTCTACCAGTCTTTATATATAAAGATCTGGGGCAGGAAGACTACATGTGATTAAGCAGCTGACAATTTAAACAACTTAAAATGGTTTGGTGCAATCAAAATTAACAACCTCAGCCCAACAGGCCATAATCATACTATGATCACTGAGGCCCAAAAGCTTGGGTGAACAAACAACTTTATTTTGATTCTGGAATGAGGACAACATCAGCACCAGCTTGGTCTCCAAGAAGATTCAACAAGTGGGACACAACAGTCAAAAAGGTGTTGTCCATTGTTTACACAAAGTGTACTGTTCCCTTTGGTGAGATGCAGAAGAATTCATATCTTGTTATAAAGTAGCAGTCTTACTGATACAAAATCCAAATGTTTCTAAGAACTATGTTTGGGGGCAAGACAAGAAGCAATGAGGGAGATCTATGATTAAGTTCTTTCACACTATTTCTTTTATTTTTGGAGAAAAGAGATTACATGGTCTGGGAGATACTTTTGGACTTTTCCCTCTATGCTCTTCTTTGATTTAACACTCATATTCACCCCAATCAATCAATCAATCAATCATCTTTATTACAATCATAGATTAGTCATAAAATGAAAAAGGAAAACATAGTGGAAAATAAAGTTATGTTATATGTTATGTGAGATATGTATGCATAGGTGTTAATTCTCAACAACCAGCTTCTAAATCAATACCTAGTAACATTCACTGGGGTTAGAAAGAGTCATTATAGTAAGTCCATAGTAAGCCCATCTTACTACTAGCGATACAATTCTAGCATACAGAACGTTGCACCTTCAGCATAGACTTTTCAAAGGAATCTGAAAGAAGAAGGGTAGTATAAGAGTTATTTTACGTACTAGGGAATTTTTCCAAGATCAGATCTATAAATTTAAGAACAGATATTTTTGTAATGCAAGCAATATAGCAAAATATGATCAATTGTTTCAGTCATACCTGATTAGCAGGAACAGATACACTGTGCATGAGATATTGATAAATATGCCCTATCCATTAGGGCTGACTGAAAAACTTTGAAACAGGTCAAAGTAAAAGATCTGTGATATTTAAACATATTTAGCATATAAAGATAATTGGCCAGAACAACTTTGTGCTGTTGTTGCCTGCTGGAGGTTAGCATTGAGTTATTGGTCTGTCTCTCTGCAAGGCTGTATCCCAGATCCATTGCTTGTTTCTTTTTTGGCCTCAGGAAATCCCAAGTAAAATACAGCTGAAAGGGAGAACTCATACTGTTGTAATTTCAGTTTAACAGCCCACAACATGGCAGAAAAGAAATTGTGAATTAGAATCAAGGAGGCTAGAACAAAAGTAGCAAGATTTAACTTAGGCCAGTGGCTAATTATGTAGAACCAAGCACACACCACAAGGAAGACCATTCCAGATTGCACTCTAAGCAAGACATTATGAAAGCAATATGGGACACCAAGAGCAGCACACAGGAATTTGGTCTGTACTGCCTCCAGGAGTCAAAAGTCTTTAGAAATGCACAGGTGAGAGCTGTACAAAAGTTGAGCTGTTTCTTTGTCCTGGAACTTTTTCACCACAGAAGGTATGAACGAACCTCCTTTGGAGAAAATGAATCTGAAGATGCACCAACACTTCTTTGGGCATTCATGTTTGTCCCAAAGTTTATGTTAGCTCCCATGACAGACAAAACCTGGCTGGCTTTTATTTTGCCAAGCAGATCTAGTAGCCTCAGGGGACTGAAGTTGGGGAGATGGTTGCACTGGGTGGACTGCATGGGGAGCTGGGCTTCAGTGACCTCATCTAAAGTAACACAGACTTGTCTAGAGTATTAATTAGTGCTCCTAATCAATAACTCCACAATATTATATGATACATGTAGTTTAGCCTATAGCTAGATGGTATCATAACTAGATCAAGAATGATATACTTGCTTAGACCTACAGACATCATGATCTGAAGAATGAATAACTCAAGGTAGCTCATCTGGTAGTTTCTTATACGAGAAGGGCAAAGGTGTTAAGTTGTTCCTTTTATCCACATTTTCAAAATGTTTGATGTTTTACTGAAAGTCCCATGCCTACTTTTTTTTAATGCATTTCTCAAGAAGTCCCCCAGGAATATCAAACATTCTCATTTATAAGAAATATATAAAAGTGCCTGAAAAAAATGCCTACCTCTTAAGATCATTTAAATTTAAGTAGCAGAACTATATCTGCAAGACAAGACAACAGGACTAAAATAACTAAGGGGTTTTTCACATTTTGTATGCCTTTGTTCACGTACTACGCACATTTGACCTTGTATCCTGAAGCCAGTGTTATGGATTGTGAGATAAAAGCACTTGTAGTAGTTCTATTAAGAAGAGAGACTGAACAAAAACTGCTATTTTAGTTTCTTTGATTTATGAGCAGATGTCAGGTTTGAAATTGAATTTAGTTACAGTAGGTATAATTTTATGACATTTTAGAACAGCATTGTTGAGATAAAATATAGAAAGTAGGATATTACTCTAAGGAAGCTTTCTGAAACTGTGTTCCTACTTACATGACACTCTTTAAAAAAAAAAAGTTTGTAGCTGATAATATGCACCTTCCCTCATCAGAATGGGGATTATTTGTTGCAACCACAATAAAATAACTCAGATTTGCTGTACTGAACTATGTTGGCTGTAAACTGTGACATAGTATAGTAACCAGTGACATATTTTTTTACTATGGTATGTTCCAAGTAAAGAGCCGCCATGGTGTAGTGGTTTGAGCATTGGACTATAATTCTGAAAACTAGGACTTGAGTCTCTGCACAGCCTGGGATACCCATTGGGTGACCTTGGGCAAGTCACACTCTCGCAGCCTCAGAGGAAGGCAAAGCAAACCCCCTCTGAACAAATCTTGCTAAGAAAACCCCATAATAGGTTTGACTTAAGGTCACCGTAAGTCAGAAAGGACTTAAACACACACAACAACAACAATGTTCAAATTGTTATGAATAATTCAACCAAATTAAGTGCTATCAGGTGTCTGCTTACTGTTTCCACAGAAAGTCAATAACATAGCAGTTATTGTTTTTCTTTGTTAAAGCTGTTATACAGCATTGTTACGTTCTTTTTAATAGCTTAGTTCTTTGAAAGTATGATAATCATAACATTTTGCAAATAGTTTGTAGATTAGGAATATAATAAAATAACAACCCAATCAAGAAACATATTGGAAAGGATCTTGAAGCTAAGACTATGTCATGGGCCCCAAACAGTTTGATACACCATGCAAGGAAAAACTGCTGATCTAGATTGCAGCATGATCATTGCGATAAGTGATTGGAAGAAGGGTTTGTAGATTACGTATATTTTATATTGACTTTGTTCTAATCTAGGAAAGTAACTCATACTGCTTAATTCTCTGAAAATTTCCAGTGCCACTCTTTGGACAGGAAGCCTCACGGGAAGTTTTGCTTTTGGTGTCTATTCAAATACCAGGACACAAGCATTCACTTAACAAAAGGCAAGACTTCGACCAGATAATAGACCTTATTGTTGCCACAAAATAAAATGATTGAAAAATATGTGTGTGAATTCTGCTGGGGAAGTAAAATTTGGAAGAGAACCAGAGGGGTAATGTGATGTTGAAACGATCAGAGGATCCCCCCATATTCCTTATCTTACCTCTGAAACCTGATGAAATGGGATCAAAATCTCTTAATCTCTGTGCTCTAGTAACAAAGTGATGAATCAGGATGCTTAAAGTTCCATGCTGTTTTCTGTCAAGTCAGCTATTTTGCTTTCTAGGACTGTACAAAAGAAGTTACTGGACTCAGTTCTATCAACTCAGACCAGTCCAAGTCATTTCTGTTGACTTTCAACAATGTGTTACAAGCATGATGACATGTTCCTTGACAGAGGCATAAGCAAATTTTACAGGGAGTGGTCATTGAAACAGATCAGTCTGATGTTTACCCAAACCATAGCAATCTTTTTTTTTAATAGATTGTGTTCTGTAATCATTTCCACAATGTAAGCAGTGGTAGACTTTTGTTTCTGGTACCAAAGCTTGTAGTTAAATGTAGCTATTCATTCATGTATGAATGTATATGTTTTGGATTCCCAATATTCAAGTATAGAACCTTCATATCTAGGGATTTCCTGGACCTTGCCTTCATTGAGTCCATGCTGAAATTATGAGGAAATGTTCTTATGGTAGGACAGCCTTCTCTCACTTATACTACCATCTATGAAAAGATCACCCACAATTAAACATATACAATTTTCAATTTATTGGGTAGCTGCTCCACAATTCTGGAAGATCCAGTTCTCTTAGACAGGTTCCAAATCCTGATTATATTATTGTCACACCATGATAATAGCTGTGCTGAATTTCATCTCTCTCCCACATACCTTGGATTGACTAGGTACATTCCTGAGCCTACTCATGAGCCTAAGAGGATATATACAGAATCAATATGTGACTGCCTCTCCTCCAACTAGTGAACACGTTTTATGCAAGATAGTTCTGATATGTAATTAATATCTTAACTTATCAACATTATTCCGTTTTAATCAACTGATATTTTTAGGCATAGTTACTGACTATATATTGTATTCAGGGAGTGTACTACATTTCCCTATAAATTTCCCTACATTTCCCTAGAAAGGAAAATATCATTGATACACTGATCAGAGCTTATTGTCAAACTTGCCAGAAATTATTCCTCATCATGAATAAGCCATTGCCAGAGAACGTAAGGGCCTATTTAGAACTTAACTGTACAAAAATTAAAAATTATTTGGAGTGTACAGAAATTTTGTGCGTCTAATACCTGGAGGAAACAGTATATGAAACAATAATAATGTATATTAAAACATACATTATTTTAGTACATCACACTATTCAAAATTCAGGATGGATTAGCCAAGTAGTTAGACCTACACCATATTGAAGAAGGTCTGTCTGTCATAGCAGTATGTTCCAATACTGGGTCCAGAATTGAAACCCTTAAGTACCTAGCACATGCAGTGATGTTAATAGTACAGCTGGACCTCCACATTTGTAAGTTTCACTTTTACAGATTAGATTTGATTTTTTGTGAGTTTCTCCAACCCCTGCCCCCCCAAGTGCTTTTTTTCGGAGGAGCCTTCCCTCTTGGCCGTTCCAGGCAGGCTGCACAGCCCTTTAAAAACCCATCATTGATCCTCTTCCACCAGCTCCAGCCTGGCCAGCCCAATTTCTCAGCACCACAACCCCTTTCCTGTTGCCCCACAGACCCCCAAGGGAGGAGATGGGCAAGAGAGAGAAAGTATAAAGCCACCATGCCAACCCACCTCTTTCCCCTCTTCTTCCTTTGTGGACCCTGGGTTTTCCCCTCTCCCCACATGCCTTGGTCCCTTTCCCATAGACATGCAAACACATTTTGATATTTGCAGTTTTTTCCACTTTTGCAGAGGACTTGTACCCCTAACCCTAGCGAATGTGGAGGGGCAACTGTATTAACCATTCAGTCCTATAATAATGACTATATAGAGTGAGTTATATGTTGTATCTATACATGTCCTATACCCATTTACCTAAAAATATATTCTGTTGTGCTTAATGAGGTTTATTTCCAAATATGCATGTATAGGGCTACAGCCTAAATGCATGAATCCTGTAATGTATTATCTCATAAAAATTTTGTATGGTAGACTAGGATGTTAACAATGCAGGAGAACAAAACTGTGAAGAAATATCCTTGATGATTGAGATAGATGAAAATCTGTTAATAGAAATACTAATTCTTTTGGGGGACGGGTTAGCATAGAGTTTGGATTCTAACATATGCTGCATAACACTGAAAAGGAAAAGTTACATATTGAACAATGATCAATGTTTGATAAATTTATAAAGCTACATTTTTTGAAAGCTGTAATACTGCTTTGCAGTCCCTTGGAACTTGGCTCTATTTTAACTGTAGTTGAGCTCATAACATTTTCTTAAGAGATGGGTCAAGTATCTGGTGAACTGATTATACATTACTATTTAAATTATTGCCACTGCAAGGATCCTACCTGAGCTGTGAAATCACATTTAATCTGGTCTTTTTCTCTTCATATATGCTTCACATTTCATGAATCTCTTTGCACACTTGAAATCTACCATAGTGGGTATGATGATTAAATGCAGGTCTAAAATGCAGTTCACTTGGAGCCCAATGTACATGAAATCAAAGGAGAGATCTTAAACCTAATAATGGTTGGAAATTTCATTTCAGTTCTTTTTCAATAAGAATTTACTGAAATTCACATATTTCTTTGTATTTATAATGAAAAAAAACTTGAAATTAAAAAACAGTCCAAACCTGATGGGATGTTGAGTATTTAATTCCTGAAAAGTCTGGGTTTGCATCTCTATCTGTCCAACTATGTTAGTGCTGAATTACGATGGCCACCTCTTTTTTTCTGAGGGGTTCCTCATCCTAACACCTACATTACAAGACATGTGTAACAAGGTCTTCCCTGTCTCTTGAGTTTTGCTGATACAAATGAGAAACAATTTTATAGAAGGTTATTTTTGAAGACCAAAAGGTAAATACTTCACATTAGGAACAGAAAGAACTTGAGGTTTAAAAAAAATTCAAATGCAAGACAAATGAACAGATTCTTATAAGGATTTAAATCCTGAAAACTTTATTTATTTATTTATTTATTTATTTATTTACTTACTTACTTACTTACTTACTTACTTGCTTACTTACTGTATTTGAAGGCTGCTTTTATCCCAGAATTGGGACCCAAGCCAGCTTTCAACAATAAAGACACATTAAAACACACTAAAAAAAACCCCATATTAAATACATTAAAAACATTTAAAAGAGTTTTAAAAAAATTAAAAGACTATAAAACCATAAAACACTTAAAACCACATATTCGATTTATGACAAGTTCATAATTTGATAAATTAGAAAACTAGGCAAAAACTCCTTGACTCAAATTGCCATGAGCAAGTGTGCTTTTTTGTTGATGGTTTTAGAGAAAATGTGCAGACATTCTTGAGCATTTATGTAAAATATCCAGTATAAGAAAATATTGTAACTGCTACCTTGCAGTAAAAGCAAGTTTTAATTTTGTTTTATTTATTGAAATATTTCAAACCACTGCCCCATGCCAAAAATAGTGGCTTACAAGTAAAATTAAAAACAAACAATATGACTCAAAACAATACAAACAATTTAAGTACACTAAAAACATATTGAACATGATAACAAATTAGATTTAAAAGATTTTTAAAGTGTTAAACTATATACATTAGTATTTAATAAATGAGCCCCAAAAGTCTTGGTGAACATCTGGGTATTTACCTGGGATATAAATAAAACCACTGTTGGTTGTGGATCTGAATAGAATCAGTGCTGTTCAGCCTTTTTCCGTAATTGAGTTGACATGGCTGAGAAGCCCCTCTGCTGTCCTGAAAAAATTATTGACTTCACTAGTGGAACACAGAGGAGAACCCCTCCAGCAGATCTCAAGCCTCACTCATGCACATATAGGAGAGAGCCTCCCTCAAGTATCAACGCGCCAAGCTGTTTTAGGGCTTTAAGGATCATCACAAGCATCTTGAATTCAGTCTGGAAGCATATACTGGCAGCCAGTGAAATTCTTTTAAGACTAGTGTTATGTGGTGCCTATATAGTATCCCAGTCATTTGAACTGTTACATTTTGCACTAGCTGCAACTTCCAAGTGTTCTTCAAGGGCAACCCCACACAGAGCACATTACAATAGTGTAATTGCGGAGGGAGGGGGGATTGCCAGTGCCTAAACTACTGTGGCTAGTTTATCTCTGTTCAGGAAAGGCCATAGTTGGTGCACGAGTCAAAGCTGGTGCCAAGCACTTCAAGCCACAGAATCCATTTCAGCCTCCAGTGACAGGAATGGACATAAGAGTATTCCCAAGTTATGCACTCGCTCCTTCAGGGAGAATGCAGCCCAATCCAGGACAGGCTGTTTACCCAATTCCTGGGTCCAAGAACCACCAGTCCACAAAGCCTCTGTCTTATTGGACTTCAGCTTCAGTTTATTGGTCCTCATTTAGCCAATTACGGCTTCTAGGTACTAGTCAAGCACCTGCATAGTTCCAGCTGACTCCAGCGACAAGGAGAAATAGAACTTAGTCATTGGCATATTGTTAGGCAATGATCTGGTTTTAGGGAGGATTTGAACAACCCCATTGTCATGATTAGATGATTTTGTCATAAAGTTTGGTTTGGTGATAGCAGATTCTCCCTGTGGAGATGAGGGTGTTACCCTGACTTCTGGGAGTTCCTTGGGGGACACCTGGATTCACTCCAAAAATGCAAACATTGGGGAAATTAGCGAATCACTGGCAATAGCAAAATGAGGGGCAGGTTAACCCAGCAGGATCTTTTACCCAATTTTTACAGGGTCAAACCAAGTGAAAAGCCAGACAGTTGTACCGGTAACTGGATTTTATTAACAAATGTATTCTCATGCACCAGCGCACTCACTCACATACACAAATCCTATTGAGAAAGGAAAGAGGTGAAAATTGATAGGGGATTCAGTGGAGAGGGTGTAAAGTGATAATACTGCACCTATCCTGAAATCTTCAGCCTGGGAAGTGGCCAGAAGAATGGAGCTCAGCAAAGAGAAGCGGCTGAGGGGATCATGCGACTAACAGAGTGCTGGTCTGCTAGTTTGGCGGGAAGTTCTCCAAAGAGACCATCAAAAACTAGGACTACTTATATGGCAGAACGTACCTTGAGAGCAGCATGATTGGCTTATGCAGATGCAGTGCAGGGTTTTCTAACGTTGGAGATGCTCAACCTGGAGAAATCCCAGTAATCTATTCAAATTGGCTATTCCATGGCTGAAGGCCCTTTGTCCGTGCAGACGTGTTTAGCCTGAGGTCTCCTAGGGGAACGTGACTGGGGATTTTCCTGGCCTGACCTATTTTCAGTCGTTTGACCTCCTAGTCTATGTACCCATTCAGGCAACCTCTCTGACATGGCGGGCATATTTGATATCCAATTTATAGTCCCCAGGCTAGGGTATGCCGGTGGGGTAACAAGGGACCAATTAAGATAATCTGCCCCTAGAGGCTTTGAAATCTAAAGATTCCTAAATGCTTTAGGGGATTTTCTGTCTGACAGGGCTGGTGAATCTATCAAGGCCTTGCTCTCAGTATAAAGTAGTGAGATGGAAAGGGCTGCCAATACAATCACTCCTAAGTGCCCAATCCAGTGTTGTGGAACCTCTTAATTCACCTTGGTTTATAGAAGACCTGTGGGCAATGAAACTGAATGGACAACAGCTAGAGTGAAGATGGCATAGGTCGCAGAGTGAATGTGAGCAGAAATTGGCAAAGCTTCTTCACTGTACCTACTATGCAGTGTGGCAGGCCAAAAAACAAACAAAAATCATATTCCACTACTAAGATTGTGTTCTCAACTTTCCATCCAGCAGGATTATTCCGGTTGGTGAAAAACCTTGTGAGTACAAGTTCGGAGAGCACAGGAACAGAGCCCACAGCCAGCTGCTGTGAAAAATTTATCAGCTACTTTGAGAAGAAAGTTGCTCACATTCACTCAGAACTGATACACACTCCTTACACACAGTGTTGGAGATGTCCCTCATTCTGTCTGGTCAGATTTTCTGGTACCAGTTTCAATTTTTCAAGTGAAGAAGAATGCTAAAGAAGAAATACTGTTCATTTTTCAGTTATTTTGAAATTTAGATGAAAAAGATAGGAACTGGTAACAAGAGATGGCAAAAGAGAAGTAGGAAGTGCTGGACTACAGGAGGGGAAGGAATGTGTTCCTTCAAGGATATTTAGCTGGAAAAGACTGCATTCAAGGTTGCCACATATTTAAAGGTGTAGGAAATCAAAGGATATCTTGGACTGACAATGCCAGGTTGCTGTGCTGAGCTGCGATGGATATTAGATTCATTTAAGACTGTTTTGGTGACACTCCATTTATTCACAGTTTTCTGGTGCCTGTGTTCTTTCATAAGCAGTTTCAGGGCACTTAATTTTCTTAAGGACAATGGTTCTTAACCAGGGGTCCAGGATCCCCTGGATGTCTACAAAGCCCTCATAGGGTCTGCGAAGCCCTATTGCTGGACACCAGCAGCAGCAGCAGCAACAACAACAGAGATGTAGCAACGAGGGGAGTTGCAGGTACTGAAACTGCTCCCTTGTTTGCAAAAGTGGGAGCAGTGTGGGCATGTGAACACATATCCGCACTGCTGCATCACTGATGAAAGGGTCACAATGGCAGGTATGTGTGTGCACTCAAACTATGACTCTGGAGACCAGGCTCTGAATCCCCACTCAGCCATGGAATCAAGCTGGATGACCTCAGGCAAGTCACATTCTCTCAGCCTCAGAGAAAGGCATAGGCAACAAATGTTGCCAAGAAAACCCCCATGATAAGGTTGCCTTAGGGTCACCATAAGCCAGTTTTCAAAGAGAGACAGAATGGCAGGAACCAACGTCATCCTGTCAGCTGCACTTTGTTGTGAGCCTTCAAGTCACTTCTGACTTATAGCAGCCCTAGAGTGAACCTATCACAGGGTTGTTGTTGTTGTTGTTGTTGGTAATATTTATTCCCTTCTTCTGAGACTGAGAAATTGTGGCTTCGCCAAAAGTCACCCAGTGTCTGAGCAAGGATTTGAATCTTAGTCTCCAGAAGCAATAAATAAATAAATAAATAAATAAATAAATGCTTGACTATCTAAATATAAATTTAAATATTTAAATCTTGAATTAAGCTTTGGGGTTCCTGCCAAAAAATTGTATTGGCAGCAGGTCACCAGTAAAGAAAAGGTTAAGAACCACTGCATCCTAGAGAATCCATTTTTGACAGTGGCATCTCCTGGAGTGTAACCTCAGATGGGGTTACTACTGTCTGCTGGCATAAATGAGGAGCATACTTCTTGTACGAAGTATGTAATAGCATAGTGATGAAATCTGATTAATTTACATCTTTATCTGAAAGCTTTTACAAGTGCAGTATTGCAACACTTAACTGATATAAAGTTAGCAAAGCAGAAGAAAAGTTGATTTGACAACTAAGCACCAAAACAATGTTAAAGAAAAGAATTTTCATCTCTAGGGGTTATAGGAAAATCAATAAGCTAAAAGTGTGAGATAACACAGCTGTTCTGAATAATAGTGTGACAGATAGATAACTAAGCAATTTGCCAGTAATGGTAATTGAGCTGGTAGTGGGAACAATAAGGTGACCTCTGGCTGCGCAGTGAGGAGCATCCAGAATCAAATGACCTCTGAGCAGTTTGAAAGTACAATTTGATGCAAAGGCATAAAGGTGCTGTGTGACTAATATGTGATAAGAGCTGCTTTTAAATATGTGTTGTGAGAAGAGTCTGTACTCTTCAGCTCAGGGTAGTGAACTAGGTTTGCTGCAAAATGAAGAAATGTGGAGGGCAAGAATCAATACATACAAGTCAGGGACTCAGCAGTGAGTGAGCAGCCCAGTAAGGATTTGAATCATGTTAATATGATTTGATATTCCAGGATGAACAAACAAGAGTGCTTCAGGTGCCTTTCCTAATGAACAGGAAGAGCATCCTGCAGTCTCATTGTCACTGGCTCATTCATAGGATGCTAGTGATGAATTAGGTTCTCATGAATTGCCTGAAAGACCTAGCCATTGGCAAATAGGAGGCTTCCCAGCATGTTATCATAATATATCCTTTAACTTCCAGGGGAGAATATTTTATGATTCATCTGTTTTCCTTGTCAAAAAATCAGAAGCAAAAAGTTGGGGCAGAGCTGCTGTTTTTCATACTCTCCCCCCACCATTTAAGAAGTTGAACCCCATGAAACCTAAGAGTTGGTTTCATTATTTAAGAGATTTGAAAGCCACAATTTTGGGTAAAATTACTTTCTTTAAAAATAATGTAAACAAAAATCAGAAAGATAGCAAACATATCAAACACCTGTACTTAAGAAATCCAAATGTATAATGTAAATTGAAGTATAATTATGCTAGTTTATATGTTAATGGGATCTGCAAAAACAAATAAAAATTAACTACACAATACAGTGTTACAATGGTGGAAGATGTAGAGAAACAATAGCACCTGCAAAATAGAGGCATACTATAGATCATGAAAGAATTATTAGAGAATTCCTTAAAGTAATAAACTGAAAAGTTATTGAGACTCCCATGATTGTCTCATTATTTGGGACAGTTTTGTAGTTTAAAAAGAGAGGCTTAGTAGTAGTCTGTCACTCACTTGTCTGATCTGGGGAGACCCAGCATCTTTTAGAACAGGGCAAGGAGACTATGATCTTCAGGCCACACATGACGCCCAACCTTCTCCCACCCAAAATTTAAAAATATTTCATCCAAAAAAAGTATGATTTTGTATTTTAAAATATCCCCCAAACACCAAAATTAACTCAGCAAATTAATTCAGCCCTCCTCAAAATGCACAAAAATGACTGAAATTGGCTGGAAATTGCATTCCGAAGTCATGTGATGTAATTACCAGTGTGGCCGAATTTGAGGTGGCAAAAACTTGATCCTGCCCTGCGCATAGTTACTGCCCACTCCACCCCCACACCTATACTCTTAGATGTCAAGGGTCTTGTACAACTATGCCTCTTATATTTGGGTACTTGAGATGACAACATATGCTACTTGCCTACTCTTCCTCTGTAACTGCTACTGCTTTCCTTAAATTGCAAGACCACTAAGGCAAGGATTCTTTCCCAAATATGGGATTAAATTATTTATTTTGACTAAATAAAAATTATTGGCAATGTTTTTTGAATGGCTGGAAATCTCTAATTCACTCTTTGGGGAAAATGAACGTGCTTTGATGATTGATGGTTTTATCAATTAAGATGCGTTAAAGATGTAGACAAAGTAAAATATATAGATAAGGTAGAGATAGGTAGATCTTAAGAGTTTAGAATTGCAAAAAGGGTAGTTGAAAGTCATTTTTCTCTTTGTCTACTGTGCTAGTTGTAGTTTTTGTTACATATTTAGATAGTTTGGATTAGGCTGTAGGAATGTAAGTTTTGGTTGTAGTTTTTGTAGTTTGCGATTTTTTGCTATATGTGTTATTCAGTTTTTATTTTATGTTGATTTTTTGCAACAAAAATGATTTTTGGATAATGCTCAGGGCCTATATATATGGCGCCACCTCCAAGATCTGCACGTGCATGTCACTAATTTGCATACAAAAGCAAATTTTCTGCATAGGAAGCAGCATTTTCTGGGCAGAAAATAATATTTTTGCATAGATATATTATTTATTAAACAGAAAAATCTTCCTCCTCAGAACATGCAGTAACCCAGGACTAATTCTGTAAAAAAATTAACACATGTTGGTTTTCTTAGGAAACAGCAGAAAATGATATTTTTATGCATATTAATTTCGCACATAATAAGTTCCAAATCATGAATAGGCTTTGAAAACTTTGAGGGTTTTGAAGAATTTCTCTAGCAAGAAGAAAAGTGTTAAAAGTCACTCATTGCTTCCTTCAAGAATTTGTTGTTGTGTGCCTTCAGGTTGTTTCCAACTTATGGCGACACTAAGGAAAACTTATCATGGGCTTTTCTGGGGTGGAGGAATTACATTTCTATAAAATGCACGTGCTACCCTCTGGCCATTCAACTTACTGTAACTGCACCAGTGCTTTCCCCTGAATCTGCATATTATAGCTTTTCTATTCTAAATGTAACAGAAGTAAGAATTCAGCAGATCTTGGAGGTGGCGCCATATATATAGGCCCTGAGCATTATCCAATGAAAGCTCAACTTCTGCAGTGTGCTGTACGTTGGGCTCTGTTCAGGGTTGGAAACTTCAGTTACATACACCCCTACTCATCTTGTTACACTTGACCCTTTATTTTTCCTCAAACATTGTGCACAGTCACTACCTTGATAGGAGTTGTTCTGAACGGGATTTGTGCTTTGCTCCACAAAAGACTCCTTGCAGGGACCATGGCTATAGTGAGTTGACAAGACTCTTGTCTTATTTGGTCATCAGAATTTTAGGATTAGTTTATAATGTATCAAGCCTGTTTCTGTACTATCTACATGTTCCTCCTTTCAGAATAAGGACAACATGTATTGCGTTAATTCCCATCTGACTTTATAATACTGTGTACCTGTATCTGATTTGTTGTACAGTGCCACAACAACATCATACTGATGATGCAATCTGAGTAGCTGGATCACATAGTTTTTTAAAAAAATGTGCCATGACAAGTTGCCAGAAGCTGCCAGTGAACAGTATCAAAAGAGCAGAAGAGTGTGAAAAGTCAGTATTTGAGAAGGCATCAGGAGAATATTTAGTTTAAACTCATTTGTTCACACTGAAAACATTCAGTAAGAAAATTCAGCTTAGGCCCTGTGCTTCCCTGCATCTTTTGAACAACAGCACTTCTTTTCTTTTCTTTTTTCATCTTCTTTACAGGTTGTTTGTAAAAGGTCGGGAAAAGACATTATTCAACCAAATATTAAAATATAGTGCTACTTAATAGTGCCACCTATAAAATGCAGAGGTGGTAGAAGTAACTTTTAGGGCTTCAGCTTCCACACTGACCTTGGGCATTCTGGAAGCTGTAGTTCAAAAAATAGTTCTTACCACCACTAGTAAAATGTTCCACAGTATATAGACAGTGTTTCTGTTTGCTTTGTGTGGCAAAATGGGCAGAGTAGATTAAAAAAAAATTGCCACTTATGTCTTAAGCACACTGTAACTTAATCCTATCCTATTTCAACATCCTATACCCAAGTTAATGTATCTCTTCCAGACAATTCCTATCATCTTTTTGAACACTGTGACACACCCAAGATCACCTAATGGGTTTCCATGGTCAAGATGGGAATTGAACCCTGGTCTCCAGATTCACAGTCCAGTGTTCAAACTACCATACCACACCGGCTCTCATGTGTCTTTATTGGCTCTAGTTAAAAATGAAACAAACCTCATATTTATCCCTAATGAAACAATGCTGATAAATGTTTCCAAAAGCAATAGCAATCTGTGGGTAATTTCCACAAATTTGTTCAGAGGGTGTCTGTATTTGCTTCCCTGTGAGACTGAGAGAGTGCAACTTGCCCAAGATCACCCAGTGGATTTCCATGGTCGAGCGGGGATTTGAACCCTGGTCTCCAAAATTGTAGTCCAACTCTAAAACCTCTACACCACACTGGCTGTCTTGTGGTTATATGTCCCCACTTATTTTGAAAGCTCTCTGACAGAAGTCTATGCATTAGACTCCTTAGCACATGGCTGCAGAAGCTTTGAGCTGTAGTAGAAGCACAGTTGTTCTAGTTCGTCCACACATAAAATATTGTGGGGTGGGGTGTGTATGTTTGTTGCAGATGCTGGCTTGGCATTGCATTAACTTATTGGGGGTGCTGTCATTGAAACTTCCAACAGTTTAGAAACTGAGTGTGTTTTAAAATAGGAACACCAAAAAAAAAAAAAAAGGATGAAGTTAGAGTAAGTTGAAAGTGACACCTCAAAAAACTGTGGACAATGAGCCTGGAGAAAGGAAGAAGGGGGAAGATTGATAACTCAGTCAGCATTCATTTAGCTGATAAGTCCATCTGTCAAAAGCAATGTAGACATCGTGGAAGCCAAGATTTACTGCAGGAAAGAGGACTGTAATGAGTTCCCTCTGTAAAAAAAAAAAGAAAGAAAAGAAAAAGAAAAGAAAAGAAAACTTCTTTACACTCTTTGAGATTGTCTGAAAGCAAGTTGCCCAAGTTTTGGGATTATTTTCCTTCATGCAGTAAGCATCGGTATCATAGATTTAGCCCCTGACTGTCAGGGTCCTGAAAAGTTCTGTGGTTGTCATTTTAAATGACATGGAGTAAACATGGTATTGAAGAGAGATTGCTGAATTATGGGGTTTGAAATGCTTTTTGATAGAACTTCTAGGTTGTTTACCTTGCATATGTCCAAAAGAATATCATAGGACTGAACTAAAGTATAATGTCCGTCAGTTCAGAGAACTGCTTCCTTCATTACGAGTTTTGTTCTTATTTTGTGGAAGAACATAAATGTGACATTAAAGTTTCTCCTATGCATAGAGGAAAGTGTATATATTGTAACATGAAGAGAAACATGTTAAGATTCCCCCCATAGTTCAGTACATGGTCATGAAACTAATAAATAATAATAATTAACCAGTATATCTAGTAGGTAAAAATTGCTTCAAACTTCTTGTGACCATTAGCGTATAGTACTATATTGCAGGATTTCATCGAGATAAGGGTTACCACAGACTACTAGTCACAATGAGGAAATATTGGATAGGAATATCAGGAGTATATCTCAAGAATATCAGGACTGGCATTTGAGGCTTTGATTCTTGACACATGTCAATGGCTTCCATTCTACCCATCTTAACTACAGTCTGTGCTTCACAAAGAGCTCTGATGCAGCAGCATTTCTTCATTGCATAGTTTCATCCCAACTCTCATTTAGTACAGCTATGTTTCAGCTTTCAGGAGTTTTCCTGGACACAGATAACCTGTTTCCGAAGACCTGCTGCTCTTCTCCTTACAGGCTATACTGTGTTGTTGTTCCTCATCTTAAATTTGTCTCCTTACATTTACCATGTAGTAATTAATGCAGGTGTTCCCAAATCTCATCTTGCCCCTAATAGAGACATCCCTATTACTGATTCTGAGGGTGCTAAACATTTCAGATAATCAGCATTGTTTTTAGTCTAGATCCAAGTCATTTTCATAATAAAGCGGTGGTCAGAAACCTCATTTTCATGTTGTCACATGATGGAGTACTGAATTAGTTAAACCTCTAGTCTGATCCAGGAAAGCTACTTGGTATTTTCATCTTCATGTGAGAAATTATACTATGTGAATCAATCAATTATATATTGTTATCAAGATGTATATTACATCTTATTAAAAATATCTGAGAAGGTTTTTATAATGAAACAATCTTGGAATATAACTACCTCTTTGTAAAAATCCATATTTGCAATGCCTCCTAAAAAAAAAAAATTTTTTTTTGTTCCAATTTGGTATTTTGGTTTCAAAAAGCACTCAGGTGTTGGTTTGTTTTTAATGTCATCTGTGTTACTCAATGTCATTTTATGTTATTTTAGCATGGCACAAGTGGGAATGTTTCATGTCCTTTCAGCCATAAATCAACATCTTTTCTAACTACAGGATCTAAGTCAGAGTAGATCTAAGTGATCCAAGAGAGCAGAAAGCCACAGGGTGCTAGTTTCTTCCATACTGTCTCCCACTTCAAATAGCCTAGGTAACCTTGGCAACAGACCCCTGGCTAGAAAATGCTGCTGCTTGATGCCAGGTCAGTTAATGAGAAAAGATTTTTGATCCAGGACCTAATCCTGGGTGAACATGCTGACCTGGCCTGCATTGCAGAGACCTGGCTAGCTGAAGCTGGTTTGGGGGTATTCTCTCTCAGCGTTCTCCACCTGGGTTCTCTGTACAGCTGCAGGTGAGCCCTGCGGGTGGGGAAGTGGAGTTACATTGGTCTGTCGGGATTCAGTCTCCCTCACTTTGTGCTCTGTCTTACAGTTTTCTGAATTGGAGTGTGTGTATTTGAAGGTGTGTGGCCAGGACAGTTACCTTTCCTGAGCTGACAGATTTTGTCTCCTTGGTAGTGTTGGAGTCTTCCCAGCTTGCTATACTGGGCTACTTGAGTGTCCATGCTGAGACTAGTCTAACACTACCAGCTCAGGCCCTCATATCCTCAGTGATGACTGTGGGTCTATCCCAAGTAGTACCTGGTGCCACCAACACTACAGGGCACAATCTGGACTTAGTTTTCTATGCTGGGTAGAACGATAGTCATCTGATTATGGAGGAACTTCCTGTAGTTCCATTGTCATGGACAGATCATTAATTTGTGGTGTTTAGATTCATTAGGACTCAGAACCTCTGCAGGGTTGGGGAATCTGCTCCAAGGGGCTTATAGATCAAGATGGACTCCTGATGGCTTTGGGGAGGTTTCCTGTTGCTATGACAGGTGATCCTGTCTAAGCACTCATTAATCTCTGGAATGGGGAAATGAGTGGAGTGGTAGACATGATTGTCCCTGAGTGTCCCCTCCCACAGAGAAGAGCTAGGCAAGCTCCTTAGCTTACTAGTGATGAAATGAATGGGATAGAGACTAGAGTACCAATGGAAAACTTGCAGCAGGCCTGGCTGAAGTCTAGACCCCATTGACAAGGTTACTCTGTAGCAAAATGGTGACAGTGAATAAATTGTATTTCTCTGCCACCAATGCATCTGCATAGAGTTGACCAACAAAATTGTCTTGAGTGGTTACAAGCCTTCTCACTCTGCCCCACAAGAACAAAATTCAGACTACTTGACAACCTGTTACAAGGAATTGCAACATACTTTGCAGATAAAGTCACTCAGATTGCTCTAACTTGGATTCTGTAGTTGACACAGGACAGAGGCAGCTATGACCACCTTGGCTGATGATCAACCTATGCTAGGAACTGAACAGGGACAGTGTGTCCTTATTGATTGTACTGGACATCTCAGTGGCTTTCAGTACCATCAACCATGGTATCCTTCTGGGCTGCCTTTTGAGGATGGGAACTGGAGCCACTGTTTTACAGTGGCTCCAGTCTTTCTTAGAGGGGTACACTCTGAATCTGATGTTGGGGGGTGCCTAGCTCTATGATGTCACACAGGGTTTAATTCTGCCCCTCATTTTGTTTAACATTTATATGAAACTGTTGGAGAAGGTTGTACAAGAGTTGGAGTTCAGTATCACATAGCTCTATCTCTCCTTTCCATCTCATTGCAGGGAAGCTGTTTCAGTACTGAACCAATGTCTGTTGTCAGTAATGGATTGGATAAGGGCAACAAATTGAAGTTTAATTCAGACAAGATAGGTGCTCTTTATCACTCACAAGGAAGATCAGGGGATAGGGATTCAACCTGTGCTGGACAGGGCAATACTCCTTCTGAAATCTCATGTTCATACCTTGGGCATACCTTTGGTCTCAACCCTAAACCTGGGTGCCCAAAGTTCAGGGGTGGCAAGGAATCTGTTTGCACTATTAAAATGATTGTGCCAGCTATTCTCATTACTTGAGATGTTGGATTTAGCGATGATGGCACATACCTCGATTACATCTTTTTCGGATTAGTGTAATGTACTGTACATGGGAATATCTTTGTAAACTGTTCAGAAACTCAGAAGGTTCAAAACACTGTTGCTCCACTCCCTGCTCTCTTTTCACCCACAAGCAAAGACCTTTGTATTTAATCAGGCCTTTAGCTTTTGATTGATTGGAGTAGTGCAGTGGTTGTGCCAGTTTTTAGCATGTAAGAAGTTTGAATGTACTTTTAACTGTTTAAAATTAGTATTTTTAAGTGGCATATATTCAATGCTTTTTTAAAAAAATGTATTTCAAACTGTTTCAGCTATTTTGTTTTAATGCATAATATAAGCGGCTTTGAGTCCCATGGGGAGAAAAATGGGATATTAATTAATAAATTAACCTGTGTGATGAGATTTCATGTGTGACAGCAAGTTTTCTGTGTTAGTATCCAGACTGCTCTTTTAATATGTTTTGTGGGATGAAGAGGGATTCCTTGTTGCTACTTTGTGGGTTGAGCAAAACTTCTTAGTATTCAGTGATTAAAGGCATTAGCAGTCAATGTGAAATCTGAAGAATAATTTTGTAAGCCAGGGATAAGAAAACAATTGCTATCGTTGTAGCTGCAAATCCTGCACTGCTCTCTACTGGAAAAGAAGGATTTGTATAAAGTTTTTGTATATCTTAAAACTCTGATTGAATTGTCCAAACATGATTTCCAACTTTTGTGGTGGAGGAAGAAGGTAAACAAGCTGACTTCAAAGAATTTTTCATTTATGACCATGAACAGAGTAAAAATTCAACAGCCTTTTGCATAGTCATGTATTGTGGGCTCTTACTACCACTGTTTCTTCTAAAAGTTATATTCTGAAATGCAGAAAAAATATGCAGTGGAGATGCAGTAGTGTACAAATATATTTATCAATTGCTATGTCTCATGTTCTGTGTTCTAACATCACTAAAGTATATATGTATATATGAATCCAAATGCTTATCTAAATGATTCATCTTTATGGAGTGAAGGCTTTTAAAGTTGTATGAATTGGAATTTAAGAAAAAGATCTAGATCTGAAACCATTTGATAGTCGTAAGCAGAGGATCCTCTCACTGCATAATAGACTAAAGGGAATATATAAATTCCACTGATTCAATTTTATAGTAGTTTGGACTAACAAAGTATACAAATCCTTTTGTTTTGTTTTTAAGAAACGGCAGTGAAATGATACAAAATGTTGATTCAGTATGCTGGGGTTCAGCATGAAAGAAAAATAATCAAGATGAACAGTTTGCCACTCATGATTTGATTCTGTAATTTATTGTAATGATAAAAGCAATGCATAGCCTGGAACATCAAGATGCCTCTGTAGAGGTCTAAATTTCTGAGCGGGAGAACTCAAGACTAACAGGAACTCAAGTCATGTCAGTTCTAAAAATGTATTGCTGCAGAAAACCCAGTATTCCTGTTAAGAGTACAGAGCAGTCCCAGGTTGTCACTCATCTATGATAGCTGATCATTAACAGAATGGCAACAACCCATATTGCTATGTTTGGGAATAGAAAATACATAATTAGATACATATAAGAGAAAACAAATCGAGACTAGCTAAATCTGTCTCGTTGGCACAGATGGTGAATGGAAGTAATTCTAAATTTGACTTTGTCCACAAACAAAATATAAAAAGCGAATCTTGTCTCTTGAGTTGTTTTTTTGTTTCTTTATTTGTTTGGATTTTCACATTCTCTAAGTAAGCCTGTTGATGTAACACATATAACCAATGTCTTCTAATGTACAAGAAATAATCACAGAGATATTAAATGTTATCATAGTTAGGATGTGGCTGAATAACATTGACTTTGAACCTTGCAACCAATTCCAACAAACAGTATGGTATCAGGAAAATAGCTAATAGACCAAGCTACCAAAAAAATAATAGTTAGGCTTATTATGTTATATACATTTCTTTTGTTTTATTAACTAAATATTCTCTTTCAGCTGTGATTCCACATTAAAATTTCTGGGCTTGATGAAATCCACAACCGTGATGTTCCATGTGCAAACCAATATTACAGATGAATGGAAGAACTGCAGTTATTTAATTTACTGTATAGCAGTAACTCATTGTGACCCACTGCTTCTGCATTATTAGAATAAATATCTGCCACCTCTCCAACTATACTCCATTATGACATACAAGTAGCCTAATTCGTTATGATTTTTACAAGTTTTTAAAGGCAATTATTTTATCCAGCATCTGAGGGGAAAAGTACTGTATTAATAAAAGTAAATATGAAAGGTTCAATCATTTTGTAGTACTTGAAGAAATACCTGAAACTCTTAAGTTAGTATCCAAGTTGAATATACCTTTACTTAGGGACTGCTGGTTTTCAAATCTAAACTCCTTAGGAGCCTCTTCAGTGTAAAGCATGACTCATGCTTTAGATAAAGGGTTTTGAAGACTCTTCTGTAGACACCAGATTTACGAAAAAGGGGTGACAGCCTGTTTAAAATAAGCTGCCAATCCAAAAACCCTTCTCCCTATTTCCTTCTTCCACATGACAATGAAAAATTTCTAAAGTTTTCTCCCAGCTAGTCAATGTCATGTTGTGGGTGGGGGGTTGGAAAAAAAATAAAGATTTTTTGCACAAAATACTGTTTTTGCACAGAGTGTGATGTTTTTGTGAAAAATACTTTTTCTCTGTTCCTGCTGGTAACAAAAAGGGAGTTACCCACCTTCTCCTTACAAAACCTGTTTGTAGGCTATGGCAGCAAGAGAGGGTTCCCATTTCATCCCACAGTGTATTATTATTCTTTCCAGGAACTGCACTGTTTACACAGGTTCCTGCACTGACAGGACTTTCATTGAAGCAGATACTGAGGCAGCAGTCTTCACTCCAGTTCACCGATAGATGATAAATGTGCTCCCACTGGAACTTATCTGGCGTTCAGGCTTAACAACTTCTCATCCATCTACCCTAAAGTACTGCATTGTATGTTAATGTAATTGACTGTTTATGTTTTATATTGTCACAACTTGGGTAGTGTGGCAAGGGGCAAGACCCAGTTTTGCAGGGCAAACAAGGCCTGTGAGCCCTTCATTCTCTGCTAAGGGATCCTGGGGGTGCAGGCAACCAGGAGACAGGGCTAATGTTAGAGACTGAATTATCTAATCCACTCCCTGGTGTTATGAAAGCCACATATGTACCCATGTACCCCGATGGATGCTGCAGCTGTCACTCCTCCATTGCCCCACATATTGATGTCAGATGATAGGTAGATATCCAGTTCTTGGATCTGAAAATACTGTAAGCAATAAAAATGTGGTCTCGTACCTCTAAGGTATGAATTGTGTCTCCTTCTTTTTGCCATTAGGCCTACAAATGTTGGTCTTTTCTACCTCTGCATGAGAAACAAAAAAACTGTGTGCTGTTGACAGTTTTTTCCAACAGGTGTTGAGATGCTTTTGTTATCAACAATTAGAATATTTACAAAAATTCTTTACATCTCTACAGTATGTAGGCATTGAGTTAAATATTTCTGAAAACATACCCTAATGCTGTTCAGAAAAATTACATACCATTTGGTCCTTTTTCTCCAAAGGAGGTTTTGATGTTACAGTGTTCATGTTCTCTGGGGCTATTCCTTCATTGTTCATATGTGAAGCTATCACAGATCAGCTGTCACAGTCCATTTCCTCATTTATTCATCTAATTCAGCTGAAGCCAAGTGAGAGATTAAACCATAGACTTATTGTGTGTTCAGTGTTGTTCACTGGCCCTTTGATATGGAGAATAGTAATTATATCATTTGCAATTACCTCATCTGTAGAACCAGATTCCTGCAAGCACATTCTTTTTCCTGTGCCTGCAGAAAGTTGTTGCTGAGTAGTAAAATTCACTGCATCAAGTGGATGTTGGCCCCATTCCCAGGGTCTGTCCATGTAAAACAGGGATGGGCAATTTGTGGCCTTTCAGATGTTGTTTACTGCAACCCATATCCGTCCAGTCTATCATAGCCAATGATGATGAATGATCGGATTGACATCTCGTGGGCCCCAAGTCATTGACCTATAATTTAAAAACAGAGGTGCTTTCATGTACTTATGGAATCATTTCATATACCTGATGTAGAATACACAGGATTATAGCACAATCCAAGCATCCCTACCCTTTCTTCCTGTGCTCTCCTAAGATCTGCAGTAGCCAGTATATATAGCAAGTCAAATGCTACGCTTTTTCCACTATAGTCCATTATATAGCCCACTTACTCAGGGAATGGTTTTGTCTATAATAGCAGCAGCGCAAAGTGGAAGAAGCAAGTAGAGTTTAGCTTATGTTGTAGCACATCACCCAAACTGTCCTGCTGTGTAGCAATGCTGCAGGATGGCCACACATGATATATGAGTATGAAATTATGACTATCTGCCCCTCTTTCACTCCTCTGCTATAAACGCTAACTGCTGACTGTAAAGCTATAATTTCTACTGAGATCACTAGTACTATGAGCCATTCTTGCCATGAAATTTCTTCAGCGTTCACCTTGATCTTAAATATAAGTGTTAGAAGTCATGGCATAACACCATGATTCAAGATGCGTACTGGCACTAAGCTTCATGTTGGCACAGACAGTTTTAATGTTTACCCATTTATTTTGTGGTTCTCCAAAAGTTGACAGTATTGGAAAGAGACCAGACCTCAGAGACAATCTGAAATGTTTTTGTGAAGTATCGTGACATTCTTTTCATTGCAGCTTTCATTGCTAAAAGTGATGGTTGGAGATACAGAGTCTTCTGAATTTTGGAAGCTGTGAAAAAAGTTGTGTTTTGTTTTGTTCGTGGGTTTGTTTGGTCTCTCTTTTTAAAAGTAGATGTGTAGCACTTTGTTATATCAGCAGTATAAACTGATTGTATTCAATTTACTTTGCTCATAAAATTACCCTGTTTTTGACACATTCTCTTCCTGTCAGATATGGGGGGGGGTATTTTTGTTTTTCATTTTGGTATGAGTATGTTCAAATTGAGGCCTTACTACCATGTTACAAGAGGGATGTGTTTGCTAAAGGCAAGGTTTCCCTTTTTGCTCCGGATACCTGAAGATGTTCTATTTACAACTATTTCTAAGTATGCTTTGAAATTATTTTAAGAGAATAAACATCATGTAGCAGTGTGTGAACACACTGTCCTAAATATTATACCCATCTTTCTAAAATAAATATTTCATAACCCCAATTTTTTATTACCATACTACCACAGGATTTTTTTCTCTGGATATGTTTCCTTCTTTCCCCTTTAGATCTTCATATACCTACTCATTGTATCTCTAAGATGGTTAGAATTTCAAAAAGAGAGTAGTATTTCATATTAATTATGATGGTTAAAAAATGTCCGGTAGATATTTGTCATGTTAAACAAAAGAAAGAAAGAAAGAAAGAAAGAAAGAAAGAAAGAAAGAAAGAAAGAAAGAAGGAAAGGCTTTCAGTTAAGTAAAGTAAAATGTGTTAGTTTCACCAGAACGATAATATAGCAGGAGAAAGATGGCATTTATGTATTTTTACGATTTAAAATTATCCAGAGATGAATGATTGCCAGACAAAATGTTGATTATTGATATCAAAGGCACGTTTAGCTTTCTTTTTTTTTCTCACAAATTACAATATTTTTAGTTTCTTGGCAGTACTGAAGTGGAGCAGCCCAAAGGCACAGAAGTTGTGAGAGATGCTGTTAGAAAGCTTAAGGTAGGGAAGTCTTTTTTAAAATGCAATATATATTCCTGGAAACAATGCTCAATCTGTTCTAAACATATGTTTATAACTGAAGGACTTTGTGTACATTTGCAAGATGTCAGTATTGTGCTTCTTAATCCAATTCTGTCAAGGTCAGACTCTGCACTAGAAATTAGACCAATTAGTCAAGTTCAATGGGAAAAACTGGAAGGAATCTGAGTATCCTCCAGTGTAAATAGTTTCCATGTCACTTACCTCAGGGATCCAATCCACATTAGTTGCCCTGTGTGCCTACAATTTTATTTATTAGTAAAGTCATCTACATAATTTCTGGTGTTGCGATGGCATTTAGTTTGGTCTTCACTCTTAACTGACTCTAAAGAAATGCATTAGTCATGCTGGCAGAGTTCAAAATGAAAGCTCTGTTGATTTAAAAAGGTCCAACCTTATTTTTAATTGCTTCATCCCTGCAATACCCAACTCCAGTGAAAACCAGAAAAAAAAGCCTTACTTTGACAAAGGGTGGAACAGGATTGTGATCAGAATAATCATTTGAGCTGAAAAGCAAGGTCCCTCCATCTTCACACAGTGTTGAAGATGGGAATACAGCATTCATTTCCACATTCATCCCTTTGAATGATGAAGTCCCTCAATATTTCTCTTACCTTTTAAGCTTTATTATTATTATTATTATTATTATTATTATTATTATTATTATTATTATTATTATTATTTCTTACAGCCTTTTCCCTATTGTCGGATTCAAGATGGTTTATAACAATTAAAACAAACATAGCTAATATTCACAGCACATAGAAATTAAAAAGTAAATTATCAAAAAGCATTAAAATTAAAATTAGTTAAAACAAAGTCATTAAAAACAAATAAAGATGTAGCACATTATACAAGGACTGTTTCCCCTAAAAAAGTTAAATCTCAAAAACCTCCTAGAACGAAAATGTCTTCATGTGCCTGCAGAAAGATAGTAAGAAGTTTGCCAGTCTAACCTCCCTGGAAACAGAGTTCCAGAGCCTTGGAGAAGCCACATGTACTCACCAGTTGTATCTGTGAGAGTAGTGCAGAGCACAACAGGCCAGTGACCAAGGGATTGGACAGGAATCCACAAGCCCTACCTTCTGCATTTGCCCTTCCAGGAAGGGATGAAGCCACCATAAACGTTGCCTGAAAGTTCCATCCCAGCAAGATGGCCCAGAAGGATACTGTGGTTGATGGTATCAAAAGCCACTGTTGGTCCAGCAGGACCAACAGGAACACAGTTCCCCTGCCCAGTTTGTGGTATAGGTCATCCACCAAGGTGACCAAAGCTGTTCCTATCACATAGTCAGGCCTGAAATAACAAAATTGAAATGGATTTAGAGAATCCATCTCATCCAGAAACCCTGAGCTGAGGGGCCACTCCAGTACTTTGCCCAAAAATAGAATGGAGACTGTCTGGTAGTTTTCCAATGCAGAGCTATCCAGAGAGGGCTTTTTAAGCAATTTCATAACTGCAGCCTTCAGACATGTTGACAGTCTGCCTTGTTTTAGCAAGCTATTGACCAATATGTCTCCTCACTCAGTTACCCTGTAGCTTTTCTAATGAGCTGGGAAGGGCAAGGATCTAACACACATGTTGTGATAATATCCATTATCACTGTACAAGTAGGGAACAAGGTTGCGACAATTAGATATGTATGAATTATAGGAGATCTGAACAATGCAAAGTACCAGAAAAGTTACTCAGAGCAGGCTGTCATGTGCTCTGGATTTTCCTCCTTTAGACCTACATGTAAAAGACACCTCTCTACTTGAAGCAGTTCTGTTGGTGGGCTGTCTACAGACTCCATGGAGTCAGAGAGTAAATTTGTCTTTGCTTCTTGTATTGTCCCAGAGTAGACCCTCAAGTAAGTTCTAGGCTGTGTTCAGTTGCCATCTTACTTGTTTTATTAGTATCATCGGTGGTAATGAGTAGTTTGGTTTCACTTTTTAAGAGAAGGTTCTCAAGAGCAATCATTCACTGACTTGTCATACACAAGAAGCATTTAACCAAAGGAGGTTACTGCCAAGGATATCCAGGTTGTTTGAGCTGGAGGACAGCACACTATTCCTAGCCCTTCTCTTCTTAAAGTATAATTGTCTCCTTTTTCTGTATCTCCCCCTGCCCACTACAACCGTAGTGGCTTCCCCCAAGATCCAGCATCTTCTCTCCTCTTTTCAAAGCACATCCTTCCTGCTGTAGACTGGCTGTAAACTTAAAGATGATTGATGCTGCAACTCTGCAGTACAAATTATCAAAATACAGCCCCCCTCCCCTCCTTATTTCAAGCAGCTGGGGTGAGTGTAACTTGGTGTCAGAATTTGCTGAGTGAGCTCTGGGGGCCTGAGTCAGTGAGGAGATAGATTGAGCCAGAAGACCCACGGGTACAGCAACAGGTAGGACAACCCTGCAAAGGAAGCAGCAACTACTGAATGATGGCACTTGCCTTTTGTTCCCTCTCCTTTGCGGATGTTTTTGAGGCTTCCTCTCTTAGCAGAAAGAGATGGAATATTTGGAAGCCAATGGAGGAGGAATGAATTGTATGAACCTGATTTCCTCCTCCCCATATATATATATATATATATTAATTACTTGGACAGGTATTTTTTTGGCTTACTTGAAATCTCTCTTGCCTTGCCTGAAGAATAACCTCAACATTCATCTCAGATTCTGCTTTTGGTCAATCCCAATGGTAGCTTTATTTTAGTGCTCTGAGTACTTGATTGTGAGAATAATTTTGAGCCTGATTTCTTATATGAAAGCACTGGAACATGGCTTCAAGGAAGCCAGTTAGGAACTGGACCATCAGGCCCATTATCAGATGCCTATACACCTGAGGACAGAACTGATGACAAATTCATAAATGGTTCTCTATATAAGTCTCTTACACCTTCGTGTTGATACAGTGGTGAAAAGGTGTTAATTCACACCTTAAAGTTGTGAATTGAAAGGGAAGTATATGAACAAAGCTTCATGAGTCTATGAGATATCACAGGAATTAATACTAAATCCCATTTTCAGATATCCAAGTCTCTAGCTTTGTAGCAAAACCATTAATCTGTAGTGCAATATTGTATTTTACATTAAAGCGGAGTCATAGTCAACTGCATTTTATTGGGTTTTTAAAAAATAATGCTGACCCAACTTAAAACTGTGTGACCCCAGTATCTTATTAGCAAAGTGCTTTTTATGAGCGTAGAATGGAACTAAAAGCTACATCTTGCCCTCAAATCATTTGTTTTTTTAAAAAAATGCATTTGTCAGCAACCCCTGGTTACCAGGCAAAACTAAGAGCAGGTGAAAGGATTGTTCATCCAATAAAACATTTGTGCTGACACTAATTGTTCTAGCAAATTCATCCCAGTATCAGAAAAAGTGGCCTAAATAATAAAAGATCTTACCATGCTTTAAAAAGATACTGAGACTCTGTTTTGGCCAGTCTTTAGTAGAAAGTAGTTTCACAGTTCAAGTTGCTTAGGATGTCCAGTTTTGACTACGCAGATTAAAGCATTAAGGAGGTGGCCTCAGTTGTGTCTTGGGAAATAACAGAAAGGTGATTTATTGAATCCAGAGCATTATGGATCTCTTCCCATGCTTATTTTAAGTCTTTGGAACATTTTGTGCAGGCAAAAAGGTGAAAAGGATGGATTCGTTTTCCAAGACAAAAAGCATATATGATGATGGCCAGAGGTTATGCAGTGGGTGAGGACTCAAAATTCTGTATTGAATTATTGAGTTGAATTGGAGAATGAAAAGATCCCCAGTACTTCCTGCTCAATTAAAACATCCTCCCTTTTAAATCTTTCCCATGATGAATCATAAGATTTCTGTGATCTAACTTAGGAATGCTCTGCATGAAAACTCTGAATGGTAAAAATAAAGATGAATTCATATCTGTTCATTCTTAATTAGGGAAAATAGATGTATGAATTAAAGTTTCATGAATTCACAGCATTATCACAACTTCAAAAAGAGTTGAGTTAATTGGAGAAGAGAAGGAACATCTATTAAATGTTTAAACTCCTGACAGCGAAGGGAAGCCAGTATCTATTAACACCAACGGTGCTTTTTAAAAAAAGTTTTTGTATTTTAGGTTGCGATGAAAGCTTACGGTAGCATTTCATCAACTGATACTTTGAAGAGTTGAGAGCATACTGTGAGCTATTATGTGCTCTCAGTTTCCAGTCACTATTAAATGGTTGTGTAGCATTGCATTTTCAGAGGCAATGTTTAGTCACTTCTGGTTATCATAACTTAATTGCTTGAGCCACATTTGAGCAGAATCCAAATGAAATGTTCATTAATGGTGTGGTTCTAGGATCAAGTGATCAGCAATTGAGGAGCCACAAATGATTGATGTCTTTCTATCCCTCTTCCCTTCCCCCAAACATATCAATCTATAAAATTGCAATATACTGCACAATATCATTTGATTTTTACCAGCAGGTGGTGCTGATGTTCCATTACCCAGAAGAGGTGCTATTGGCAAACTTAATTCTTTCTACTTCTTTTCCAGATTTTTCTTTATCTCACTACAATCAGTACTGATTATACAGAACCACTCATTGGTTAGATTATGGAAAAGACAAACTCTTTTTGCATTAGCAACTTTTTTATGCTGTGTCCTCTGGCTGGTGTATTCCATTTTACTTGGAATGCTTCATGTATGTTTGCATCTATGTGGAAGTACTATTAATCATAACTACCAGGGAGACCGTGGATGTTAGGGAAGCTTGGTGATTGGGGGGAGGGGTACTGACATATCTCCAAAATTTTCAATTAATTTACTGTACTGTTCTGAGATAATATTTTCCCCTTCAATGTAGCCAGAAGGATATCTAAAACAGGAGGTTCTCAGAATGTTTCACACTGAGTCTTATCAAGAAAGACAAACTCAGGAACACATATCGATTAACTGGCTGGGAGTGATAAGTTTCTATTTCTAAAAGGGAAGAGCATGTTGTGTGGGAAACCCAATGGAGGGAGCCCTTGGAAAGAATATATTTGGAAATTGGAAGATTACTCCTCATAGCATCTTGTGATAGAAACATTGTTGCTGTTTCTTCCTCTAGGACTTGAAAATGCGTATTGTCCTTCCCCTCATTTGCAGCAAAGATGTAGTTCTCCATTTCTGCTGCAGAATTGAAAATAACAGTATCCACAGTATATTATGTTCTAAGGTTAGGGATAAATGTCTTGGAGAATTCTCCACTACACAAGAGCAACTAGAACCAATGGATCAGAAGTGGTAAGAACCGATGGTTCATTTTTATGTCACAATAAGTGTAAGGTACCACTTCTAACAATGGAAGCCCTAAATCACACAAATGCAATCTACGCCAGTTACATTTTAGTATTATTGTAGCCAACTCAAGTCAGCAGTTGTAATGATGTAGCCAAGCCCTCAGTTGTTGTGTGCAGCCATTACATGGAAGACAGACAGCAAACAAATTCCAAAAAGGACTAGAATATTTCTGAATATGAAGGGAAAGAATGGATGTAGTCTAAAATGCTAGGTTGGCAACACAGTAATAGGCAATAAAGCATTTCAGCTAGTTGCCATCAAGTAGTTACTTGGGTCCCGTACTGAAAGAAACACAGAATATACATTTAAATAAATAAATAAATGCAATCTCAGTTTAGCTTCATTTTAACCACTTTCTTAAACTGAGTACTAGACTGGAAAATAATTGAAGAATCTCCTTTTGACCTATTTCATCTCTGCTTTTGACCTATTAGCCAAAATATGTTGTCAATTCCACACTGAATCATATTTGCAGTGTGTAATTGCCTGTGTGTACACATGGATGCACCTGCATGCTGTGTATTTTCAGGATATTCTGTTGCCTGCAGTGCCATTTTATGAAACTTACATTATTGCTTGTAATTAACAAAAACACACAAAGCTGATAAAAGAACAAGCTGTGGCTATGTTAAACGTCAGTGGTCTCTGCCTGGACCACTGCTGGCATCTGAGCCATTGGCTGCAGGTCCTTATCCGGTTCCCAGGAAATTAAGAAACAATTCTACCTAATGGGCAAAAAATTACTACCAGTAGCTGGCATATTGGAAAACAGTAATTGCTACTCTGCCACATCAGATAGCCTGAGAAGCACTGGTCTAGGTCACATGTTAGTAATATGTTTGTACTGAACCATATCCTAATCTGGAACATATAAAAAAATCAGCTAAACTGTAGTGTGCATTTTACTGATGCTGCTAATGACAATGTGTTATTTTAGCCCTGAGGAAAAGAAGAAAGAAAGCAGTTTTATAGTCATGTTGCATATAGGTTTATTAATTAAGCTATAATTTTATTTAAGAATGTGTAGCCAGTTTTTCGGTTTCTACAATTTCTCAAACCAAGGAACATTAAAGAGAAATATAAATGCAATTTAAAACAATACGTAAAGCAGTATATAATCCAGATTCTAAATTCTTTTAAAAGAATTTGGTACTGAATAACCATGTTTAAAGATAAAATGTTTGCATAACAAAAGAAAATCTTAAGAACTTGCCTAAATAAACTTATTTCACAAATCAGGAGAGTATAAGATGCAGTAGAATTTCATGAACACAATATCAGCACCTCCACCACTAACCCCCCCCCAAAAAAATCTAAATTGGTTGTTGAAAAATACTTACATCTAATACAGAGATAACCCCTGTAGGCAAAGTTTGTCTGACTTAAGATACAGGAAGATATACAGTTATGTACAGAGAACAGTAGTCTGGAGCAAATCACCGTGTCTTATATATGTTTCTATATGTTTATTTGTTATTACTTTCCAGTTTGCAAGACATATCAAGAAATCAGAAGGTCAAAAAACACCAAAGGTTGAGTTACAAATATCAATATATGGTGTTAAAATTCTAGATCCAAAAACAAAGGTAAGTATCTTATATTCTACTTTTCTTTTTCTCTTCATATTTTGGCCCAGTGAATCCAATCCATTTACACAGGTAACTTAACTATCTCTAGCTTGTTGGTATCCAAGAGGCTGTTAACTGGTTCTTAGCCATGTCCAGAAAACATACAGCAGACAGTAAAGAATCTAACTCTGAGCTGCCATGGTGGTGTCTTCCAGGAAACAAATGCAAAATAACTATATAGCATTGCATTACTGAGCTGAGAATTACTGAATTCTTCATGTTTCAGCCTCAAGTACAATAATCATCAAGATTAATGAAAACAAATGATACTGTCAGGTCTCTGCTCTACTTTCCTGTCTTTTTGTCTGTCCTCTGAGGACCATAAAATAAGTGGTGGTGTTGTTTTTTAAATGATGGGAAAACAAAAGAAAAATCATAATTTGCCTAAAAAGACACAGACGTCTATCTATACATCTAAGAAACCACAGAAGGTCAGCTCACAATCTGCTCAGTTGATGGTACCTGCAAAGAAATATCCTAGCAGTAAAAGAAGAGTGAGGATCTCATCTGACAAATACTGATTTGCTGGCAAAGTAGTAGAGAAATTGAAAATTCTGAGGGTGGACGAGATTGTGTTAAAGGCCTATAGCAGAAGGAAGCAAAATATCATATGTTGCATACTGCAAAACTTCATGTTATTAACACATTTTAAATGAAAAGTTATTTGCAATGCCAGGCCACCAAAATAGAAAGAATACTAGTTCTTCCTCAAGTCCTTAATAGTAATGAAGAACAACAGTCACGTCTTTTTAGGGCAAAGAATAGCTCTCTCATACAAACTGCATATTTTTCTTAATGTCCAGAACTACTTTCCCATGATGCTGGCCAGAAGTAATAAAAAGCTGCTTAGAAACTTGGACAGAAAAGCAAAAGAAGTTTCATCAAGTATTCTTGTTTTTGTAAATTTGCAAACGTTTATTTTCCAAATGGAAATCACCAGCACCGTGATAATTTATGTAACAGCAGCGATTAAGCAAGCCATAGGGCACAACCATGGCACTCCATTTTGAATGGTAATAGTTGCATACATACTCAAGGTGGAGCTGAAACAAAGGGGTGGGTAGCCATTATGGAGAGTCCTCTAATGAGGAGAAACAGGATACTCCACTTAGTTTTCAGGGTAAAATATTGTCATTTGTTTATATGGCACTATCACTGTACATGGCTCTTTACCAGTAAAAGAACAACAAAACAGTCTCCTGCCCTCAGGCTGACTATCTAGTAAAGACATGGCACAAAAGGTATTAGAGGGGATTGAGTCCAGCAAATACAGACCTTTCTTCTCTCTCTCTGAGGTCACAGGAGTGGCAGTTGAGATGGAGGGAGGGTCTTTCGTCTGCTTCTGTGCTTGCTGCACCATTATTTTTCCCTAGAACCAAAGCTGGTCCTAATGTTAAACCACTCAATCTGCCTGTACCAGAAGAGGTAGCTAGTGAGGGGCTTCTTCCAGGTGGACCACTGAAGAAATTAATGGAAAATCAGTTACTACCTCATAATCAATAGAGACTTTTATAATCCTGTTATCATGCTCATACATCTGTGTATTATAGTGTCTCATCAATACCCATCAAAAATAGTTTACATTCAGCATCCTTTCCTAAATATAATGAACATTGTCCTTAAATAATAATTACGTCTTGTCCCCTTAAAGCTCCTTCCCACTCTCAAATTCACAGGCTATTTTCAAGAGGACTTCAGGATGACAAGGGTGATAAAGGCGGATACATCCTAAGGAGGATTTTAATGCCTCTTGCCTGTAATTCTCACAGGGGGCCCAGACAACAATCATAATTCAATTACAATCCTTTTCTGTTCTCCCACAGCCTCATCTGTAATTTCTTTGGTGAGGGAGCATTATTTCTGTATTTGTGGACAATGTATGACTTAGGTGCAGTGGGGACCTAAGGAAACTGGCTGTAGACATTAAAAGAATATTGTTCAGTATTCATTTCTTGAATGAAAGGGCTTTTTCCTGAAGCTTAGGAAATGTCATCAGGAAGAAAATAGGCAAGACATGTATTTCTGCACAGAATTCATGTTTTCTATACAGAAGAACTATGTGGATATTTGCACAGAAAATGTGTTTCTGTGTAGAACAAAAGTGTATATTTCTCTTCAGACAAGTACTTTGTGAAGCACAAACATTGATTGGGAACTGTGCAGAAGTTACCATATTCTCATCTAAGAGGAAGAATACTGCAGGAATTATTTGTCATCTACAAGGAAGAAGAATACAAAAATGTACATCCCTAGATGGATGACATAATGCAGATGACCTTCTTTTATTACTTGCAGGATCGTCACAGAAGTATTTCATATACCATACTGCAGGTCCTTTTTCCTGATCTAGTGGCACTCAGCCTTAACTGTTTGCTTTCAGAAATGAGGTTCCTTAACACAGTTCAATTGGCTCCTTAATTTCTAGAAATACTGAAAATGGCAGAATTTACTCCCCCAATCAGAAGTGTAGCTTTTGGCTCTAAGTCTGTCCATGGTTTTCTAGCCCTGTGCTGCAGGACCAGTTTTGTAGTGGCTTTGGTTTGTTTTGTTCTTGTTTTTTAAAGATCTGATTATTACAATTGTGTTATTCTACAACAGAACAACTGACACAAGGAAAATCAAGACAGTATACTTTTTCATTTCCAGCCAGACTGTCAGACTAATCAGCTCAGATTGTCTGACTAGACTGAGTCATATAATTTACTAGAGATTCAACATTCTCAGGTAAAATTGATGGGACTTAGAATTAGTAGAATTTCTCAGACTCGTACATGCAATTTTATTACACTGAGTTGGGCATACTCCAGAATAGGCAGGCCACACATATTGAATTTCAGTTTTTCTAGAGAGCCGCACCTGTACCACTGTGGCTGCCAGTTTAGTGACTGGAAGTATATTACACTATGCCTGGCTGTTTTAAAACTGTTTGGAGGTTTCTTGCTATTTGAGGGTTGGTGACCCCCTCCCAAATTCATATTTTTCTGCCCTGAGGATAAGGTATTTCTAAGGTATTTTAAGGCATTTTTGATTTAAAAAAAAAAGAGGAGGTAGTTGGAGCTGAAAAAGTTTGGGGCGGGTGGGGGGCTTGGGGTGGTCATTGGATGTCCCAAAGATCATACTAGAGCTGCTGCGGGCTCCAGTCTTACACTGTACCGTACTGTACCAACTCTCTTTAAAAGTATATAGAAGTTTGCAATTAGGCTGCTTCAAAAACTAAAGGACATAAACACACACACACACACACACACACAGGGTGCTAAAACAGCACGGCCAAGCACATGCTTCAAATCATTGGGAGAAAGGTGTGTGTATCAACCAAAGATTGATGCAAAAAAGTGAGGAGGAAATAATTCCCACATGGCTATGTCATGTCATCATAGCAACATGCAAAAAAGTGCTATACCATTGAAATGTGAATAGAAGGTTGTAATTACACTTGTAGCTTACTGAAGAACCACAGTGATTGATAATGCTAGAAGCCATCCATCAGGAAGCACCCAGTGTCAACCCTCAGCTAAGAGAAATTTGGTCTAGGCAAGAATCAGCTTTATTTTGGTAAGCATCATGTCTGTGCCTATATGAAGGCCACAGATTGCATATGCCACTACCATCAATGAGAGATAGAAGGTTAAATTACTCAGGAAAGGAGTGCTGCTGCCATTCTCCTCTGAAAGAATGAAGAAAGATATTACCTCAACTGATTTGTAAACAGTGACTTATTCTTGTCCCATTATCTAAATGATGTTTGGCAGTCAGAATTTGTTGAAGTGATCTCAGGAGTCAGATTTTGTGTTTTGAGTATATGAGTTGTTTAACATGTTTTCTGGATGTTAAGATGATACATGTTAATCCTCATCTGGTATATATTCCAAAATCCTTTACTTCTAACTGAAAAAGTGATACTGCCATCCTCCAGTTACTACAGTAAATATACAGACATGTCACCAGACAGAACATTATGTACAGCAGTAAGATGTTTGTGCAGAAACTACTTTGTATGTGATCCAGAAAAAGAGTCAGTGAATGGAGCCAGTATCTGTAATGGAACATCTTGTGTTTATACTTCTATGCCTTGTGTAGCTGAAAATTGAAGCCAGATGCCTATACAGATTGCAAATATGTCTGACAAACCAACTGTAGTGATGTATAAGATCACCATTTACTATTATAAAATCACATTGTAGGTGGCAGTTCTAAAATACACCTCCTCTATGGAATGTTATCCTTTTTTGGCTGGAGAGGACCCTACCTCATTCTATGGTACTGAGTTAGAAAATATCGAAGATCTGAGATGCAACGCATGTACACAATGTAATTCATAGAGTATAATTGCACAATTATTGTTTGCAGGAAGTCCAGCACAACTGCCAGCTCCATAGGATATCATTTTGTGCTGATGACAAAACTGACAAAAGGATATTCACTTTCATATGCAAAGATTCTGAATCAAATAAGCACTTGTGCTATGTCTTTGACAGTGAAAAGTGTGTAAGTATGCCATATATGCTCTGGTTTAGGCTAGGATTTTTTATGCTGAAAATTATTGCCCTTTCTATAATTACTCTAAAAACAGAAAAGAGAGGAGAGCTTGCCAAAATTCCTATCTCTGAGGCGACATTTTTCACATAGCTATTAGCCTTGTAACACTGATCGTGCCATAAGATGCATTAACTATCACTGATATATTTTCCTACACTGCTATGTAAGATTTCTATTACCTTTTCAAAACCTTTGTCCTATTCTTGCTAAAATGAGAAGCTGGCCAGCATTATCTAGTTTCCAGCTGTGGAGCTTGCATGCACGCAGTGCAAAATAAGAGCTGCCATCCTAAACCCTGGGCCACGTCTAGGGATACTGAGTGCTTAGACAGGGAAACTTTACTGCAAAATGTGTGAGGAGAGCATATGCAGCATGAAAGTTGCATGTCTGTATTTCCCATTACATCCTGTTTTAGAATTCTAGGTAGCAGGAAACTGGCCCTTGTTTTCACATTTCAGAGGAATGCGTAAAACAAATGCTCTTGCGTTTGACAACCAGTATGTATGTTTTATACCCACTGCCCTCACAGCACAAAGCAACCTGTAAAAAATGTCCCTCTGTATTATACTGGGAAAATATTTTGCCTGTTATTTTGATATAGAGCTTTGATTGTTGTAGCAGAGCTTGGAAAAATTACTTTTTTCGTGTTTCCACTGGCAGAGTTCCCCAACCAGAATGGCAAGGGTTTTTTTAGATATTTCCATTTTCTTAGAAATTGTGTCCGAATTTACTTCTGCCTCTGCTTCTAAATGCTGATGCATTTCACCAGTATGGAGAATACTGACCTGTCACTCATGTACAATTAAGTTCAGAATTAATCCAGTGTTCTTACTCAGTAGTCCAGTTGTTTACTGTAAGAGAGCACTGGTATTCAGTGGTATACTGCTGTGAGCAAATTATGCACACTCATGAGAAAACATCATACAAATGTACACACAAATCAGGTCCAGTCCCAGTCCCAGGACACTCCTCCTTGGGAATCATTCTGGGTTTAGCCAGCTGGAGTTCTTTCAGAGACAGATTGCTTACACTTTTCGTGGGCCTGGCTCAAAACTGGTTCCACCATTGTGCCAAGTCTTTGTCCCATCTCAACATCCTTTATCTACCACCACTTAAACAGGATACTGAACATCTTGTTCTTTTCATTATGATTTGCCAACAATGTTCTGAGTTTAGTTTTTCTGTCTCCAGCACTTCCATTTAAAACAGATTGGTGTAACTTAAGTTTTTCATTTGTAAACCACTCTCTCCAAAATAACCTGATGTTATAATAAGACTGTCTCTGAACAAGTCATATAACAGTTATGTTGTAGGCACATATTATTTAGAAATTTATCTAAAAAACAATGCGTTTGTGTGCTTGCATTTTAAATATTCAGTCATAACTGGGTTCGGATGTGGGTTATATAAAGGACTGCCACCATAAAATTCACCAATATTATTACCATTTATTAAAATAAGTCATGCATTGCACAATTCAGGCTTCTTTCCACTTTAATTTGGAGAACACATTCTTTGTTGATTCAATGCCTTGTAGGCTTTCTATTCTGTTGCATAAATGGCTATAGTAATGGACCAATATATGCTTTTAAGGCTTTTCTTTGTCACAGAAAATAGAGTTTTGCATGCTAATGATAATATTTGCTTTATATAAAGGCAGAAGAGATAACTTTAACTATTGGTCAAGCATTTGACCTGGCTTATAGGAAATTTCTGGAATCTGGAGGAAAGGATGTTGAAACAAGAAAACAGATTGCAGGGCTACAGAAAAGAGTAAGTTACACAGCCACTTGTTCTTTCTCTGTTTAAATAACATACCATCTAGATTTAAAAAAAATATTGCTGGAATGCAGCAGAATAAGCCTGATGAAAATCCAATTATTTACTTTTGTAAGAAGCAAGTTTAATGAATGTAGATGTAAACCAGATCTTGGGGAAATTTTCAAATCAGGAAATAACAGAACAACAACCAAAGAAGAAGAAAGATGAGAAGGCCAGCATGAAGCTACATGTTTGTAGGTAGTTCCATTAGAAGCAAATTAGAGCAATTTCAAGATGGCTATCAAAGACTGATTTTCATTAATCCATCAAGAAGTACAAAATTGGGTTGCATTTGAACCTGCAACAGAATGGGTTATATTCCATTGCTGAGGGAAGTCTCTCTGAAAATAGGCTTCCATTAGTGAAATGGGGTGGAAGATGATTTCTAACCATTTTCCCTGCCTCCTCTATCTCCCCCACTCCCCACACACACACACACACACACACCAAAAAAGGTACTGTGTAAAACTGGGGCAGAGCTCCTTCAGTAAAGTGTAAGTGGTGATGTCTTCTATCAATGAAGGCATAAAAATTGGACAAAACCTAGATTTTTAAATTAAGATTATAAAGGACTTTTGTTGAACAGAACGGACTTGTGAGTAGAAAAACTTGTCCATGGAGAAGGCTATTCATTGTAACATACTAAATTATTAAGTGGAGTATGCAACATCCATTTTAATTCCATATCTGATTATCAATAAGCAAAATGTCCAGTTATATGCAGAGTAAAGATTAAATATAAATACCTGTCTTTACTTTCATAAACAAGGAAATGGGAATTCAATATTGCAGAAGCTATTTTGTTCTAAGCAGACAGAGTAGAGTGGAATTTGGATCTCTCCTTGTTAAAGACCCAATTATTCTTTGTTTCTTAGTATGATTGGTACATATTTATAAAATAAACATTAATAATTATGGTGATAATAACCTCTTTGAGAAGAAATATTTCATGAATATATTTCAGCTTCTGTACAGGCCTGTTTACTAAACAAAGGTAAGCTTTTCATTTCATAATGATTGGTTTTTCTAGACTTCTTCAAAAGTATTGATGATTGTTCATTGATTTCCCTTGCCCCTAACACCATTGCATATCTACTCACCATTCTGTTGACTACTACTTTTTTTTGTCTTTTAAGATTAATGAATTAGAAACAGAAAATATGGAGCTAAAAAATAAGGTACAAGATTTGGAGAACCAATTAAGAATAACCCAAATACACACATCACCAGTAAGTACCAAGGAAAAACCATTTTTTTTCTAGCGAATGTGCTATAACTTAAATATATTTACTGCCTTGTTTGCTTCATAATAAATTCAAAGCACTTTTACTAATTGACCTAACTAACACATGGTGATTCCAGTGTTTAAGTAACTTTAAGATTGTGACAAGCCAAAAGGAAGATTCAGACTCATGCCATCAACCAATTAACTTGATGCTTCATTTGCTACTTCTGTTCCATATATGCTAACAGAGCATGCACTGTCCTTCTCATAAGTAAAACAGGGGAAGTTGAGGAGAGCCTTGTCTAGAGAAGACAAATGGACCTGATTCCAGAGATTTGTACTATTGCTCAGCAGAACTCAGCCCTATTACCTCTTTTTAGTGCCAGGAATCAACACTGAAACATATTAAGAATAAATGAAGGAGCTCCTATATAGAGAAACAGTTTAGTTCTCTAATTACAGAGTAACTATAGAAAATGTCTGGACTTTAAAGCTTTTGAGGAAATACTTCCTGATGCAAAGGCCATCTGTTGCTTTTTCTCTCTTTCTCCATAGAAATTAAGCATAACAAGAGAATTAGCTGTGGATTTGAGTATACTTAATGTTCCTGAATTTTTGTCACAAACATATGGTTACTTATTTTTTGTATGTTTTATGCCCTTAAATCCTTCAAAGGCTTTTGTGTAATTATGTATGAATTGGGATTCTGTGTTAGCTTCCTTGTAAATTGTATGGTGGTTTTATTGTTTGAGATACAATTTGACTGCTTAGGTTTTATTCTGATTATTCTTGCTTCAGTAGGTCTAGTAGAATTTTTAAAAATAGTCTCTCAATTTAAGATGATAATAATGTAGTCTGTGGTCACACTACCCATATTACATGATTTGGGTCAGCTGCATTTAGAATACAGATGAACTTTGAGAGTTCTCTAGCACTGAGAGTCAGTGCATCTAAATAGCATCCAGAATCCCACAGTATATATGTCTGTGAAATGCTGCTTCATTTTGAAAATGCAGTAGAACTTTTTTTTGTCTTCCTGATTAAATATAAGCTAATATTGTCTGTGTTTTTCCTTTCTTTGGTGCATTATTTCAATTACAATTGTTAACATTGTCAAAGCAATTTATTTTTGAGCTTCTATTATCCATGTAGCTATATCTAGTTTTATCCTTAGTGACTGTTTGTTATCTGTAAAATCATGCTCCTCATGTAAATTATAACAATTTCATAAATGTGAAAGATAGTTAAATTTAAGAGACCTCCACAAAATTAATTAGTTTTCCAGTTAACTAATAACATTTGAAGAAATAAATGTAGTTGACAGTAAACCAATTGATTGAAATAGAGATGTATGAGCATTTGTGCCTGGAGGGCTTGAATGTTGATGGGAACCAGGCTTAGTGCAGACCAATGCCCTTACACGTACACACATGTACACATACACACATGCTCCTATACTTCACAACAGATAAGGATTGGTAAGTTTCAACCTCCAATCTCCCTTTCCTCACCATTGAAGTTCAAAAATGTGTATGTGTATGTGTATTTGTGTGTGTAAATCTCAAAATCTCCACCTATTACTAGTGATGGGGAAAAGGTGGGGACTTAAAAGTGGAGTCACATGGGTTGGGAGATATTTCCATCTCCACTCTTCTCCAAGCAATTTGCCCATAACTGAAAAGACTCTTTTCCCATCACTAATAGTGGCAAGAAATCAGTAATCTTGGAAGAGGGATCATTGCAGCTGGTTAGAACCCTTACTTCCACCAGTACCCAGAAATTTCAGTGCAGATTGCTGCAAGACAAACAGAGAAAGATTCCACCTCTTGTTGCCTATACTCTTTGCCTGGTGATGTCCACCATCAGCACCAGGGAGACAGCAGTCTTGGCAGCAGTATTGCTGGAAGATAAAAAGGTGTTCAGCAATCCTTCCCCGTCCCTGCTCCTCAGTGATCCTGACTGGGATTTATGCCTTTAGAACAGCATTTTCTCCTGGCCCCTCAGTTCATAAGATGAGTAGTGGAAATAGTTGTTGAAGGGGTATACCAGGGGCATGGACCACAGGTTGTGCACTCCAGAATCATAAATTATCTTCCTTTCCTAAATTTATGAACTGGTTAATGATAAGTCAAATTATACCATGCAGTCCATTCTGTCAATGCTATTAACTTTAGCCAAACATATCCTTTCGTCATAATAAAATTTGATGTCAAGAAGAGGGATAGATAAAGCATATAATGTGTCAAGGAGGACTCAAGAGAGCAGTAAGTCTGTGACAATGTATGGAAATTGAGGAACAAGGTATTGAGTGAAAAATTGTATTGCAACCAAAGTTCTAGTTCAGGACAATTGTTTAATATATTTTGCTTTTTCATGTTAGATAGATTTTCTTGATTTCTCTGCTTACCCCCTAGTTCTTCATGTACTCATCTGGCTAATCTTTCCAATTTCCATTCCATCTCCCTGCTATATTACAACTGTTGCATGTTTTTTTTTTCTAGTGCTCATTTTGATTTCCTGTGTTTGTAGGCTTTTCTCATACACTTATTCCTGCACTCTGCCTTTATTTGTGCTGTGGGACTTCCTAACCATGTGAGCACACTGCATACCCATGCTGATTAACTGAGTTGAGCTGAATTTGATCTCATTTTCCAGGGAGAGTGGGAACACTTGAGGCACCTTTCCTGTAGGTTTCCTACTGTAAATTCTCTGTTCTCTAATGTTCTGAACCTGCAAGCTGGAGGTTCTAAAAGGGTTAGGTTCCACATTAATTCTTGCATTTTAATACTGTTTAGTATAACCAGTAACAGTGAGAAAAGTTTTATTTCAACTTGGAGGTCTTGTTTTAATGTAACAAAAAATGCACATTATAGATATAAAAATAGGTGGGTATATCTTAAAATGTGAGATTTATTCTGGGATAGGTAGTTGCGGGGATAGAAAAATAATGCATTTCAAACCTACATTATGAAAATGTTCGAAGCCTGATCATTTTAATACTAGCCCAGTCATAGAATCCATCCATCCTACAGCAAATATCAGTGACTTCCAGTAAATCTTAAGAAAGCTGCTTAGAAGGAAAATTCCATAATTCCCTCACCTCTTTGATAGCAGGGACTGTCACATTTCTGACCTCTCTGTCTGCCTCATGTACATTCAGCACAGAGATCTACTTTGCTGCTCATGATACCCAAGCCAAGGAAGCAAAAGCTCTACCTCTCCATGAACAATATAATAAATTATATTTAATCATGTTTTTATATATAGAAAACATAGGCCCCAGGCCCCATTCCCCCTGCTTGTTCACTGTAGCTAAATGGATGGGATTTAAAGAAGCAAACAGCCCCCATTCCCTCATGTAATTCTTCTTGGAAACATTATAGGAATGTTCTCCTCTGCACAAATGGTAAATATTAATTGCTAGCATTATCCACAAGGTATTCTATTTCCCATTCCTCATTAATAACACTGCTCTCATATTTGTATTGCACTTCAGGCTCAGGAAAATATTTGGCTGTAAGCTTCAGCAAGTTCAAAAAACATTACTCTTCAAAATGTAATGCAGGAAAGCTCTATGCAGTTCAAATTTTACATTAAAGATGAAACAGCTACTTTCTGTTTGGTGGATTTTTAAAATAAGAACTTTAGAATTAATATTAATTGTTATTATATGCTTGGCATTCTTTTTAGTAAGGATATTTGCAGTGAATTTTTCAATGACATAATCAAGTATATATTGTATATAATCCTCCTGTTGCATAAAGAAAAGAAAGTACTTAAGTGAAATTTGTCATGCAATACAAAGACCCCAAATGATTCACAGTGCAGAAAATATGGTATAACTACTCCTTGACTTTTATTCCATATCCCTCAAACACACATACTTCTCCCTAAATACATAGATATTAGCCTCCTTGAGTTCATGGTGGGAGAATGGTGGGTCAGACATAATATAAAATCGTCATCATCGCCATCATCCAGTGCTTCTTTTATGCACTGACCTTGTAGTGCAATAAACTTAATTTCTACGTTCACAACAACCTCCATCATATTCACCTGCAGTCTATAAATAATTCCTCCAACTGGTATCTGAGCAGACTGTATCAAAACAATGAGCTAACTCAGATGATTTTCATGATGTTGATAGTTTCTGTTACTTAAGCAAAGTTGTTTGTGGAGGTGGCTGTAGCCCCCCTAACATGGCTGCAGTCATGTCACAGAGGTTCACTTAGTTCCACCATAGCCAGAATTTAAAAGAAAAATCCACAGTTTTTAAGAGATGATTTGTTGTTTGGGCTCTTGCTATCTTCAGACTTTAAGACAAAACCCAGATCCTTATTTTGTCAGCTGTATCCATACATCGGTAAGGTTTTTATTCAGGCAAAAGGATACTGCCCCCCAATATACACACACATCCTATCAAGTATACTATATTCCATCATTTTGTCTGAGCTAAATTATATCTAGAATTTGTGAAGTATTCCACTGCAGATGCTCAGTCTTTGAATATATGTACACACTGCATTATTTCCTTCCCACTGGGTGACAGCATATATCCCTCTCCATCCTTGGGATTGTGGGAAAGTTCTTTGAGGCCAGATGTGGGATGCCAAGGGGCCTTTTCTACTTTGTAGAGGAATGTACTCCCCAAAATAATAATAATTATAGTAGGCTGCTGCCACAGTCTGATCCTAGCCAAAACACTCTATCCAGCTATTTGAGGAGAGGTCTACACCTTACTGTGAAGGAACACTCTCTTAAGACCAGGCCTTGAAATATTAAACTCCTATGAAAAGAAGAGATAGATAAATACCAATGCAGTCTTAGCAAATGAGAATGATTTTGGAGAAAAATTCCTGAGAAATTACTTCTACACACAGGGAAGCCCAATATCTATCTATCTACAAAGGAATTTTTTTGGGATGGTTGGGTCACTTAAAGGAAAACCACAATCACTAGCTCTCCAGGCTTACAAACAAAAATCAAATCAATGTCCCTATAATATAGCTGCATATATTTTGCCTGCTTGAGTAGAATATTAAGTATTGGAGCACATGAAGAATTGCTTATAAAGATGACAGGCTGAATGATGGAATCTTTGTTGTCCTAGTTAGGAATTTCCAGAAGGCAACAGACTGAGGTGATGTTCCACCTTTTATGGGAATATGAGATTGATAAGATGCCCACTGTATTTTCAAGAGTAGCCCCATCTCTGAAGTAGGGGTGGAAAAAATATATGAATATATTTTTTAAAAAAGGGTTGAAAACCTTATTTTTTCACTTTTGAGAAATCCTAAGAAGAAAAATCCCTAAATGATAAGAATCTCCACAGTTCAGATCTTATTCTGTACAAAATCTGTTTGTGGTTGTTCTGTGCATAAAATGATATTTTCTCCAGAAAAGTTATTTTCTGCACAGAAAAAAAAAGGTTCCTGCTCAGAAAATGTTGTAATCATGGACTTATTCTGCACAATATTCACTTATGATTGATTTGCATAGAAAACAGCATGCAGATATAGACTAAGGATTTTCATTTTTATTAATTTTCTTATATTGCTCTTCTGTGAAGCTGAGTGCAATTGTTTTCAGTTTAGAAAAAAGTATGCCTTTTGTTATTACGTGTACATTATTTGTGTGTAATATTGATTAATGCTACTTGACCATTTCCTGAATAATTATGTAGGCAGCTTGTTATAATGTGGCTTCCATCATAGACTACAGAACAGAACCGTATTCTTCAGTCAACCTACAAACAGTGCTACTGACCTGCAAAAAATTCAAGAATTGTTGAGTGTACAACCACAATTGTCCATCATTAGTAGTTTAGCTTTTTGAATTCATATGTAGACTTTCTGTTACTTTTTATGCACTGTTGATTTTTTTCAGACTTGCTTTGGAATTAAATAAGAGCATCCCCCTGTGTTTTATCCTGATCATTCAGTGTCAGTACAGTTTCTAAGTTATTACTCCCATATGATGATGCTTCCTCCTCCATACTTCAGTAAGGTTTCACATAATTAAGAGGACTTTTGTATTCATCCCAGATTAATTTGTAGATTAAGCAATACTTCCTTTGTGTTCTAAACTGATAAGATCATATTTTCCAGCCAATATTTCTGGGGAATCTAAGAGTCACTGCTGCTAGTTGATTTGCAGTTGCAATAAAAAGGTACATATTAGAAGAATATTTGACAGTTAAGGAACCAAATAATATGTGTTTGAACCAGCCTTGATCTGTAGACAAGAAGAATTGCTAGTGGGGTTTTTTTAACAAGATCTCTGTGGAATCCTCCTTTCACATCTGAACACATCAATATCTGAACTTACCTTCAGCTTGAGTCCCATTGTGTCCTTGTGACCATACATGGAATAATGAGACCAGACACAGAGAACTGGGTTGAATTAGGGTCACTTTATGTAACCTGGAACCTATTTAAACTGTGTTGAACCTGAAAAAGAGTAAGAGAGGGGAGCAACCTAGTGTAGGACCAGCTGAGATGATCCCTGGGTGAACCACCCAAGTCCCAAAGGCAACTCAGAAACTGGGTTGCTCCCATTTTGGCCGTCTACTGGAAGGTAGACCCCAGGAACTCCATCTCCAAGTTGCAGGACTTAAGTGAGGTCAAAGTCCCCTGGCCAAACCCAATGGTATTCTCCTTCCCCAACCCCCACATCCCAGGTCCTAAAGAAGCAGTTCCAGAGCCCTCCCCTTCACTTAAAAGTTGGTAAAGTGTTCATTGTAACTTTCATTGCCTCCCCCTCATTACCTGCCAGGGACAATGGACAAATGTCTGCTTAGTCCCTTTCCCCCACCAGGCTAACCATTAGGACCCTCACTTCCTATTGCAAATCCTCCAGGAAAAACAAATTACCTTTCTCTGATAAATGGATGCCACCAGGTCCATAGTGCACTGGCTGCTAAAAAAATGTAGTAGGATATAGAAAAAAGTGACTAATCCCCTTTTCAAGACAATTTGAATCTCTCTGTTTACCGTATTTGCCTGCATATAAGATGCACCAGCATATAAGATGCACCCCATTTATATGCCGGCAAATACTATTTGCCAGTGTGTAAGATGTGCTGGTGTATAAGACGCACGCCATTTTCAAACAGTATTTTTCAGGAAAAAAGAGTCGTATACACAGTAAATAGGGTAACCTTCAACAGGTTGTATTTATACACTGGGGATCACCCTCACCCCACCAAACTTGGTAAGGGAAATGGGCTGACCACATCAATATTATTCCTGTCCATCTATTCTCTGTGACCCAGAAGTCATGCAAAGCCTGAAGAATAAGGGCTTTGCCCTTAAACCCAGATAATTCCCTCCGAGGTGGATGACTAAAATATGAGGATCAGGTTGCTTGCGCTCCCCAAACAACAGAGGCAAAAAAATTATGCCAATGTAGGCCTTTCCCAAGCCATTCTAATGTGGCCTGGTCACTCAATGCTTGCTGAGCATCGAAATGGCAATTCTGGGCCCAGCACACTGCTCTGCATACCATACTATGACCACAGATGAGGACTCACTGCCTTTTGAGACAAAATTTAGACTATGTAAATGAGTAAATATTAGTAAACTGGACAATATAATCCAAAACTTGAGAGGCTGGACATATGTGCCAAAGGTCTCTAGTGCCCAGTATGATGGATTGCTGCTACACCCAGGTCCATGGCAAAAGCCATAGAATCAGCTCTAGACCAAAAAAAATGAGCTCCAAATTTAACCCCTTGCAGATACAAGTGCTGCAAGGTCTTGGAAGAAACAGTTCAGAACTGCCATTTGATAAAGGACAAAATGTCAACATGACAAAACAAAGGGTCTGACTTTGATCTTCTGACACATACATAACTCTGTAAAGCATAAAGCCAGATCAAGACAGAGTCCCAACATTACCTTCATGCCATCTCCCTTCCCATCTGTCTTAGAGATATGGATTGGCAATACCTTGTCTTGCCTAGGAAGAGTCAAATCCCTTAGCTCCAATGTCCTACCTGATACCCCCTCTAGATGGCATGACCAGCTCGTTGTGCAAGACACAAAAAGGCAGTCAAAGATGCCACATGGAATAAAATGGCCTTATAATCCAAAGCACAAGTAGCTGACCAAGTACCCCCTAACTCCTTAAGGATTTCTGGGGATAATGGGTCATACAAGTCAGACACTCTGCCCTGCTCCTGAGACCAACCCTCCAGTACCTTGTGAATTCTGAAGTCACTCATGTTGTCCCAGTCACATAGGGATGCGGTGGGCAATGGGGGTGATTCACCCTGGGCAGCAATGTTTTTGGGGCAGCCGAACCCGTAGCCATGGCCTGCGTGCCCTGGCCATGCCCTCACACACAGTGGCCATGCCCCCCAGACCATAGTCCCACCTACCGCCCCCCCCACACACACTCCAGGCTTCACCAGTTTTGTCCTGATACCCCTGAGCCCTAGAAGCAAAGACCAGTACTGCCAACCGGGCTCAAATGGACTGTGAGGCCAAACCTCTACTCCTCACATGGACACAGAAAACCAAAATATGTGAGTCAAGGATTGGCCAAAGATCCTAGAGCACCTCCCCAGACCAAAACTTTTTCAAATTCCAAACCAGCCTTTTTATATCTTCTCCTAGCCATGAAAAGAATATTATAATGAAGACACCACAGTGTAAAGTCCCCGACCAAATAAATGACTCATGGAGACCTGGAGGATAAGGAATTAATAACATGCACTGTGGCCATATTACCACAACAGAAATTAACAGAGGAGTTAGCCAACTCTTCAGCTCAAATCCAAACAGCCACCCTGATCTGAAAAAATCCAGGCATCTTAAATCTGACAGCAAGCCTGCTTCGCCCACTCTTCAGGCTAGATCTGGGCATACCAGTGTCCATGAAAATACACCCCAAAACTAATGGAACCAGCTGCATCCAAAGATACCTTTAAGGCATCCCAGATTCTCAATTCATCCATCTAAAATGAAATCCTATTAAAGAAATTCCTGTCAGACCCTCAAGTCCTTCCTAATCCTTGAGTAATCCTCATCCTTTGATGGATTTTACGTATTATACATATAGTGCCAAAAACATCCTTAAAAAGCTCTATCAGGTGCCACAACTATGCATTCGAAATTTAAGTGACCAGTGAGCTCCTGAAATTCCATAGTCAGGCTTCAAAATCGCCTCCTTCAAATTTCTTAGCTTCTCCTCGAAAAACCTACAGTGTTTTTTTCATGGCATCCATCTTCATACCCAGAAAAATCAAACACTGACTAAGTCTCTCTGTTTTTCATGGACTAAAGGCAACCCAATTTTGCTGTTAGTGAATAAAACTCCTTTGTCAAGAAAGCGCATTGCTTTTTTTCCTGATTGCCCTATGAACAAGGAATCATCCAAATGATGAAAAAAACCCTTTTGCTCAGACCCATTCAAAGGCCCATTCCAGAAAAAGTACTGAACTTTCCGCATCAAATGTAAGATCTCAGCGCAACCTACAAAATTAGAACAGTATTTTAAAATGGTTGGTATTTAAAAAGAGGAGGAAAGTAGCAATTTAATTGACAAATTGTGACTAGAATCACGAAAGCCCATCTGACAAACTGTGAATTCAGAGTTATTGTTTTACCTGCTCCTCATTCCATGGCCATCACTGGTCACTGAGAGACAGCTGTTTAGTTCAGATAAGGCCCACAAAGAGGAGGTATGCTGGTGGGAGCAGCAAGGAGGCCAATAAAGGACTGGCTATGAGCAGCAAAGTGAGGGAGGGTGTGGAAGCATCAACAGAGCAGAAGTGAAGCAGATGGTGCAGATTTATCCTCTTGTCTTGAGCTAGAAGTTTTCCTGGATGGCAGTCAAGGAGAAGAGAAGTCAGGAGCATGGGGCTGTTCCTCAGAAATTGGAAGATGGAATTCCTCAGGAATGTAAGCATTTGCCTGAGTCCTTGCTTACAGGCTAGAATTAAGAGGTACCCTTTGGGGAAGCCTTAACCTGCTGGTGAGTCTTGCAGGATATGAGAGGCAGACTTAGTGGAAGCAGGGAGATAAAGGAAAGCCAGGAAAGCTGACAGGCTGAGAAAGGTATAAGATAGTTCTCACTTCCTATCTCTCTCTCAACCCTGGTTTATACCTTCTTCTGCTTTTAATCCCACAAATGCTTAACCTGTTCCCTACCAGGCTGCTCATGCTGCAACCACCTACCTCTCTATACAGAGATACATCCAGCCACCACATAGGCCTGGTAAATAATATTTAGATACTGGAGGATCAGTAACTCCCTCATGTCTGTGCCCTCACAATAACACCTAAGTAGATCAAAAACCCTGGCAACCAATTTCCCCAGGTTCTACCTACTTCGTTGTCGTTGTGTGCCTTCGAATCATTTCCAATTTAGGGCAACCCTAAAATGAACCTATAACAGGATTTTCTGGGGCTGAGAGTGTGTGACACACCTTAAGGTCATCCAGTGGGTTTCCATGTCCAAGCAGGGAATCAAACCCTGCTCTCCAAACCACACCATGCTAGCTCTCATTTCTGCTTCTCCTTGTCACCCTTCACTTCTTTTTCCTTTTTCTGCAAGTCACAATAAATAATGAAAACATCTACATAATCATCAGATAGGATTTTGTACCTAGAGATGTGTAATAAAGGGTCCCCCCAAGGGAAACTTCTACTCCATATGAAATAGCATCATAAGGGATTGTACTGTATCTGCTACTGGCAGCCTGCTGCATAACTCCTAAAGCCCCTTAAAACCATTGTGCAGAGGATGTCCTTTGCCAAGGAGACATTCTGGATTTCCCTCAACCTAAATGATGTTGTATGGGAAGTCCATCTCCTAGAGGACCTACTTCCCCACTTCTGGAGCCAACAGATGCCAGTCTACTTGGAGTGCTCCAACCTCCCCACCACCACCACATCCAGTTATATGAACTTGTATAGATGGTGTTAGTATCAGAAACAGGCTTCACTGACACTAGTCTTGGCACCAGCCACTGGCACCACTGGAACCTCTTCTACTTCCTCAGGGTATCTAAATAGTCCAAAATCTGTTTAGTAAGGCTTGCCTTACCCTGAGATCCGGTTTCCCATTCAGCTGTGACTGTGGACTGTTTAGGGGGAACCTGGGCCTTCTTCAGAGCTTCAAATCTAGCCAGGCTAGCAGACACTCCACCCCCTTCCTCATCTGAGGAATCAGACAGTGTTGGAAGAGGATAGTTGACTGGTGGCGCAGTGGTTAAATGCCAGTACTGCAAGCCACAAGGTTGTGAGATTGATCCTGCCGGGCTCCAAGGTTGACTCAGCCTTCCATCCTTCCGCAGATCGGTAAAATGAGTACCCAGCTTGTTGGGGGCATGTATAGAAATGTATCGAAATACATGCTATTTGTAAGTTGTTTGCCGCCTCGATCCATATGGAGAGGCGGGATACAAATAAAAAAAAAAAAATTGCCACTGAGATGCGTCTTTACCTTCCCTGCCTTGCCATCTTTCCTGGAAGCCGTAGTTAGTAACTAGGACTAATTGCTAGTCCAACACTCAAACTACCATATGTGGCTTAAAGGAGCATAACTAGGCCTAACAAGCCTAACTGGGACTATCAGGCTTTACAGGGGCCCATCAGGCCATCAACAGGCCCAACTCGGCTTAGCTTGGCCCATCAGGCCTACAAGGGGCATTGAGAGGCTAACGGGTCTGCCAAGAGGTCCAAGACAGGCCTAACCAGCCTATAACAGGCCTAGTGTAGCTTACCAGGCCTGCAACAGAGGCCTAGCAAGACCTATCTAGCCTATAAAGGAGCCTAATGGGGCCTACCAGCTGACAACAGGCACAGCAGGGCCTATCTGGCCTACAAATAGCCTAGCAAGGCCTACTAGGCCTTCTGGGGGTCTGTAAATCCTCACCACACAGAGCCTATCAAGCCTCAAATTAACAGAGCCAGCTAGGTCTGTGAAGACCCAGATAGCGAGCTAGGCCTCCTAGGCTGTGGCGAACTCTAACTGGACCTAAAAAGCCAGATGGGGGATAAAATGAGGTGTTAGAAAGCTCTCCTCTGAAAACCTGTTCCTCCCAACATCCCTTGGCCTAAATTCATACAGCTGGATCTCACCGCTGTAGCAGCAATCCATTAGTCGCCCACCCAGTCAGTCCAGTCCTGCCCTTGCTCAAACCACAAGGTGGCAGGAAAAACCAGTGCCCAATCTGCTGTGCATCCTCCTCCCTCATCCTCTTCATATGAAGTGTCATCCAAAGGGGGAGCGGACAAAGGTCATAACTCTCTCTTCCACACACATATGCCTGGTATCACAGCACTCTGCACCTAATGCAGTCGTTGCTGTCCTGTCTTCCATTGGAAGCCCACAAAGGTGAGCCCTTCCCTGCAGCACCTTGGAAAGAAGGACCCATATTAGACAGGGCTGTCTGTACTTTGCTGTTCCCCAGTAACTGGTTTAGGGCCTTCTGACCTGCAGGATCTCATCTTCTGACACTATCTGTTGCTTCAGTTTGTATTGTCTCATCGTAGGGATTACAAGGTTGAAGACCTTTAGAAATGGCTTACCAGTGCCTCCTCCTTTGCCACATTAACACATGTTAATTAAAGTGTCACTGTCTTTATGAGATTCTCCAGCAGTGTCACTACCCGTTGCTGATGGCCCATAGCTTTCCCTTACCACATTAAAATGTTTGATTTTAGGGTTGCTCTTGCAAATGTCAGCTCTATTTTCCCTTAATTGCTTGCCTCTGTTTCATGGTGTTGCACCAGATGTGATATAACAAAGCTAGTTTTCTCCATTTAAAACACAAAAACATATTAACATTTTATTACTTTCTTGATTTTTTTTTCTTTTGAAGTACATGCAGCTTTTTCCTATGTTTTACTTGATTACCATTCTCTACCCTTCCTTTCCCATGCACTTTCATTCATTCTGTTAGTATGCAAAGGGACAAGAGTGAGAAGGCCACATTGGCAGGTGACATCATATCATTTAGACAGATAAAAACATCTTCCAAAAATGTTTTTTTAATAAGATTCAGTGTAAGCAAAAATAAACAAATATGTATTGGAGGGGAAAAAAAGCCAGTTCATGTAGATAGTAATAGGATCTGGGCCAGGATAGACTGACCAAGAACAAGATCTTAATTGTATAGTAGATAAAACTCAAGTGAAATTGTTGTGTCATGGTATAGCTGTTTTTTAAAAGGCAAATTCTATATTAGGCATAATTACGGAAAGAAATAGAAAATGTTGAAGCCAATACTTTGTCTTATTGCCTTACATTTGAATCCAGTGACAGTTTGATGATGTAGCAATATCTGGGGGGGGGACAGTCAGCTCTGTGTATGCATCACAGTCCAGTTAAATTAATCAGATGCATTTTATAATTATCTCTCCAAAGATTTTTTCATATATGCCTTTCTTTCCTCTGAATAATGCACCCTAGCCATTTCAACAGTTCAGTCATTTTTGAGTTGGGGCAAGTTGGATGAAGGGCGTGATATAATTTTGAGTCAGAATGTTAGTGTCTGAGCCCTCTCCTGTGAATGTGGTCTTAATCATTTTCTTTGTAGAATGTAGGTAGTGATGGATATGCCATGTAGTTAGTTATTTATTGGTTCCCTGTTCGCAGTGCTCTTCCTACTATTATTTTCTTATTGAAGGAAGAATGAAGATATCCATGTTTTTGCAGTTAAAAAAACGCAGTAAATCACATGAGGGTTAAACATGCAGCCATACAAATAGTGAACTAAGATTTTATTTTGATTTATAGATTTATAGATTAAAATTTCCAAAATGTATGTGTGTCACATGCAGAGAGAAGAGAAGTTAGTTGATTAGCATGATGTTAGTGAGAAAAATAGTATGTAAAGTTATATTAAATGCACAAAATACTGGACTGTGCTTTAACCACCCAATCATGTTTGCCTATTATATGCAAATCAGTTGCAGACATGAAAATTTTCAAGCATATTTGGTATGTGTGGTTATTTTTGTGAATGCAAAAGTGTGATAAATTTTTAATTTTTAATTTAACTGCATTTTTTTTTTTAATGAACATATTCAACTTGCTTCTGCCAGAACTGGATTACTCATTGTTGTGGGATAAGAAAATTCATCTTCACCAAAAGAGAAAAAAAAAGTTGAACAACAGTTTGCAAGCAGTATTTTTTAAAATGCACTTTTTTCATTTCTTGCCCTTCTCTTACCACTTTTCTTCCTTAGAATATTTTTCTCTTTCTGTGATTCCTTTACAGCTGCTGCACATACAGTCTGATTATGAATGCCACATGTTTCAAAGACCCTCCACCTTTTTCTGGTGTAGCAATGAGGATTCTGCTCCTTGTTTAGATATCTCTTCCATTACACTCACCCCTGTGAGCTCTCCTGACTCCAGACAGTCATCTGGACTATTAACACCACCACCTTCTAAAAATGGTCTTCCAAAGCCAGTCCATGAACACAGCATCCCAAGACCTCGTGTAATCCGGCTGAGCACAAGCAGTCCTTTTTTCCCAACTTTTCTGTCTTTGTTGTGTATGGATTGTATCAAAGTGCTACATTTTGTACAGTGGTTAAAGGACAGACCAGATGTGTTTCATATCCCTATGGGTAATACAAAAACTTTGAGCATTCTGACCCTTTCATATCTTAATCTTACAATAACATGTTATATTCCCAACATTTATTAGAATTCGTTCTGCTCTGACAATGTTAAGTATGAGTTCATGCTATTATTACATGGGTTGGTTGGGTGTGTTGGGATAGTACATAAATTGACATACTTCAACCCAGAATGCACTAATTGAGAAGTAAGGTTTATAGAGGTGAAGGTTTCTTAATTCTAAGTTGGCTTGTTTAAAATCTTAGCCTAAACAAATCTCAACAGATAGTGGATAATGACAACAGATATTTCCATACCATGCTTCAAGAAAGGAAGCACATTATATAAGGTAAAATGGCAAATGAGTCCTGCTCCCAGGTTCTCATTCTAGAAGTGGCTATTTTTCAAGAACAGTGATTGGACGGAATAAAATTTTCAGGAAACAGTGGAAAATCAAAAGAGGAACTGAAACTATAATGTATTTTTGCAAAGTTCATTTTAACTCTGTGCAAAATGAAGAATGCCCATTGTTTATTCCAAAGAGGAGTTATTTCATGCTTACTGATTTTAAAAATGGGCTGATACAACATTCAGTTTCCATTTGCAATTAACAGTTGGCTGCCGCAGAAAACATTGAGGCTTTCTGCATGGATTTACTCAATTAAAAATGCTTCTTATGGTCATTCGGGTACTGCTAGTGCATTTTTTTTTAATAAAGACTCATTATCTAAGAGAAACAGAAATAAATGAGTATTTATTTGCAGTGTGTGAATGGAAGTAGGCATGGTTTAAAGGATATGGATATTGCTAATTTATCTTAATTTTCGAAAGTTCTGTGACTTTCTTAATGTCTGTTGTAGGGTTTCACAATAAAAAATGTACTCCTTGTAACATATATTGATGCTTGTTTCAGCTACCAGTGAGAGATCTGTGTACAAATCCATGGGGCATTCATTTCCAAATAAAACAGTCTATAATAGCCAAGAGTCCAAGGATCTACTGAGAATTCCTTTTACTTAAGGAACTATGTGTCCAGTGAGACCTCTAACACAAACCGTTATTGAATGTTCTCTCAGTCTCCAAACCACCTTGGTTGGTTAGATTTAGATTCTATTCAAATAAATGAGGGAAACAATCCTAACTGGGCTGGAGACTTACAAGGTATATACTTGGCCTTATCCAAAATAGGAGGTATTTTTCCCTTTTCCCTCATCAGAATTTTTTTTTTCTTTTTTGAAAAACTCTGTCCCTTTCTCCTCTACCCTCATGTGTCTGGGTGGCACGATTGCGCTGCAAATCATTGATGGTTTTCCCCATCAATGACAGGCAATTGTGCCTCCATACTGCCACATGCCCACACTTATCTCAGCTGCAGAGGCCCTGGAAGCACAAGGCTGCACTTCGGGCCCCAGCACAGCCTGGGACAGTACCTAGCTGCGCTGCAGCAGGAAGAGGCAGGGCCATTGTACTTCCTTCTGCAGCAAGTGAACTGGTGCAGAGGAGAGCATTGGCATCCACACTCCCATCCCAGGAAAGCCACTGCCAGGACAGTGTTGGGACAACCCGGACCCAGGCAAGCTGTGGAGAGGGCCTCTGTTTCCTGTTCTCTTTCCAGAAAGGGAAGTTCCCTGTACTACCTCCTGAATGGTATAGTTGACCCAAATTGGAGGACAGCAGTGGTTTTGGATGCACCAGATCTAAAGCCATCTGCAAGCTGACGCTGGAAAATTCACAGAACTTTGGGATATTTGCTTGCCACTGGTAGAAAGAACTTTAGCATCATAGAGCTTCCGTAGGGCACAGTGGGTACCTCTGAGATGGCTATGAAGGCTAAATCCTAACTTTTTCTAGAAATGTAAATGGATGTATTGTGGTTGCAATGATTTCAGCCAGAACTGAGTTTAACTAGCTTAGGTGATTTCCATGCTACACTGTTACAGGGCTATTATTCCACTTTCAACATCCTGTGGAATTCTGGGCTTTGTAGTTTACTGAGGCCAAAGAGCTCTCTGGTTGAGACTTCTAAATGCCCATCCCCAAACAGCAAACCCCAGGATTCAATAGGATGCTGAAAATGGAATAATAGCACTAATAGTGTAGTGCAGAAATGGCCTCAGTCTAAATCTTTGTGACAAAATGAGCTGGGGTAGACAAAAAACAAGTGGAAATATTTTCATGCTTCTTTATGAGCTGGGGTAGACAAAAAACAAGTGGAAATATTTTCATGCTTCCTAACCATTAAGAGCAGGGCAGGTGGAAATAAGCACATATAAGACTGTTATTTTTAAGGAGAAGTGAAGCATGTTCCCTATTTTTTTCCTATAATTTTATTGTTAGAAGGAAGGAATGAAGACAGCTGTTTGTTATAGTGGGCTTCATCTTTTCAGTTTTCTGTATATGAAAATTAATTTGTGAAAATTAATTCCTTAAAATAATTAGCCCCACAAAAGTAATTTTTACTGTTGCCACACACCATCACTCTGATATATTTGTTTGTAGATATGTGTGGTTTAAGGGATCAGACTCAAATTGTATTTATTTTATATGTCTCAGAAATGAACTTCTTGCACACCTGTGGTATGTGGATTGGTAAAAGATTATCATAAATAAAGAATAGGTGTTCTAGAAACAGAGATTATGCAGCATCTAAATTGTATATACACAAACACATTTAGGGTTCAGCGAAAGCGGCATATATTTACCAGAACTGTCCGGTATGATTTACCTGTTTTTATATAAATTCCAAAGACAGAAATGAAGACTAATTTAGATAAAACTGGTGACTTTTCAGATAGTAGTTCTTTTGAGGGATGGGAAATGCACAAAACTGAATCAAAATTAATCTGTTTGTAGTTATGTGTATCCAGTTTGGACAGCCTACATTACCATATCATTCATATGAGTGAGGATGTAGAAATCTCATACATGGAAAAAATAGTGGTAACTTGCACAGATCGTCACTATACTGTGCAATGCCTTACTCGTGGTGCTTCAAAAGCAATACTTATAATCCATTCTATAGAAGGCAGAATCAGATTAAGCAGGTCTACCTGCCAACTATGTCCCTTGCTCCCAAACTAATTAGAACATTTTTGTCAGCTTGAGGAATCTGCAGTCTTTTAAAGGTTTGCTAGGGTTTGTGTGGACAGTTCTAACTGACATGTTCCCTATTCAGTAGCTGCTAGTGTCTTCCATGTCAGTGGGATATTGCAGCCAGTCTGGGTTTTGCTCTGAACTTTAAAACCCAAGATCTGGGATTTTTTCTGGGAAAGGATTCAACACTTCAAAATTAAAGTTCAGACTAAATGCCAGAGCAGATTCTTGGTACACTGACATGGAAGTCAGCCACTTATACCTACTGTAATTTAACCTTTGGAGGATCCCCATTCAAAGGAACAAGGTTAAAAAGCACATGTAATAAATAGGGGCTAGCTCTAATGCAGGAGGGAGCAGCTATGCTTATATCCTCCTCCCTTTTTAAACCACTGGATCATGTTGTAATGTAATGTTCCTCTTATGGAAAAGCCCTGTCACAGGACAAGAGTTAAAACTCACCACAAAGTCTGAAGAAATCCCTTGTTGGGTGCACAGTATCAGCTAATCCATCTGAAGTTTCAGGAAAAGGTTGAAACACAAGGGCTTCCAAGCTCACTGCTCTGCTGGTTTTAAGGTCACTGAACAACTTGTGGAGTAGGAGATGTAGGAGGTATATGAGCTGTATGAACTTCACTGGTCACATAAGGGCTATATAAGCTGTCAGAGTTGTAACTCAAGCACTTTATGGTGGGTTAGTGCATTCACATTATGGATTTCACACTAGGTCACACACCAGTGTGTTGACTAAGAGCTAGAGCTAAGAGATACTTCTCAATATTGTGTAAAGACCAGGCTTATGACACAGAGATAAATTAGAAGAATGCTGATGCTTCCTCCCAGATGATGGCTACAGTGCTCCTGCATTTTGCAATGTGCTGGCATTCTACTTCTTCCAGAAACCCAAGCTCCATATCTGTGATGCAGTTAAAAAAAAAGCCTCTTCACAAAGGCATAATATAAGGAAATCCCTTTTCTCCTTGGAAGAAATATGAGTGGTGTGTAAAATAACACAAAATACATGGCTTATATTTTATGAACATATTTACATTCAAAACAGTTATGGATTCTCAGTGATGAGTATTGTCTTAAGGTAAATTTAATTACAGGTAAACTTAAGATAAATTTAATTACAGTTGTTCAGTGACAAAGGATGGAAAAGTGAATATAAAGGAGCTCTGTTGTAAAAGAGTTAGGGAAGATATTTCAGTCTCAGTCATCACTCTATCCCTATCTTCTGCTGAGGGATTGAAACTGAGAAGTGACATTGTCATGTGAGTTTGGGGGCAAGAATGGTGAAAATCACTTTCACCTTCTTCCACTACCAGAGGCTTCTGCCTAGATTAGTGATCTTGAAATGAAAACATCTGGCAGTATATACAGAAGGGTCCCACTGGAGATAGCCCAGATTTTGGTAATATTTAAGCAGAGTTAATTTGTGAGACTCAAAAAAAGAAATACTTGGTTTAACAAACAATAGGTTGCAACAAAACAAGGCAGCAACCATCCCGAAAGACTAAGGTCCCTATCACACTCCACTGTTATAGCACTTATTATTCAGCTTTAACTGCCATGACATCTTTCTATGGAATTCTGGGGTTTGTAGTTGGGGGAAAAACTGGCTGAGAATTCTAAAATGCCTCTCTCTAAACTGCAAATACCATGATTCTGTGTGATGTTGCCATGGCAGTTAAACTGGAATGGTAGCATTATGACAGTGTGGTCTGATAGTGCCCTAAGACTTCTTATTTGCAGATACAGCACACAGTACCTATTTCTTCCATTACTCTATGGAGATAAGTATAGGCCCAGTGAGTCTTGACCCGTTTTAACATGTATATGAAACTTGAGAAACAGTTCAGATTTTGGGAGCATTTTTCCTTGCAAATTAAATAAAGTAAATAGTCACATTATAGCTATCTATGAGGAGCATGTTTCTTTACTTAGATTCTGTTCTTCATATGCATTACATACATATTGCAATCAATTCTGTATATTATTGCTGGATATTTAATTTTAGGATAGTATTCTTGTTTTGATAGTAAAGGTAATGAGAAAAAAATGACAGTCAGATGCAATTATTAATGTTAACCAGGGAGAGTGTTATGGCAAATGATACATTGCAAAAGTGAAACAGAATTATGACATCTATTTCATTATGAGATCTTTGCGCACTGATAATAATAACATGTTGGAATCCACACAGAATGTTTTCTAAGTATGTAGAACAACTTTTCTGTCAGAATTATGATCCTGTTGTTACATAAATGGAGTTAGTAAAGTGAAACTGTTCTTCTATATTTTAATTTTAGGCAGTAGTTGTGTACATTCTAACTGACTGCCCTGCTAAATTGGCATTATCTTTCTCCATTCAGAAGTTGCTTTTTTTTTTTTTGCAGTTCTTGTGTATCTAAAAGTTACATAATTTCAGATACAACAGATATGTTGTGAATGTGAAATGCTATAATATTGGTTGTATGTGCAAAAGCTTTAGCATGTCTCATAAATCTTTGGCTGCAAATACTGTTTCCTGAGTACTAGCAATTTGTTTTGGCATGCTGCTTTGTTTGACAATGTAGCCTTTTATCTTCTGCATGCAAAAAGAAAAAAGAAAAAAAGTTCAATATTGTGATTTCCCCCCCATGTGAAATATTACCCTAATGTTTATTGTCCTTATTGTAGGCAGGCAGTGTGACACCTAAATCACCCTCCACTGACATCTTTGATATGGTTCCCTTTTCTCCCATATCCCCTCAGTCATCAACACCTACTCGCAATGGCACACAGCCTCCACCAGTGCCGAGTAGATCTGCAGAGATCAGTAAGTTTTGTAATGAGTGACCTAACATTTTGCTTCCATTGGGTTTTTTTTCATGCAGCATTATAAAATGTAGTAGCTCATTAATGTGCAGAAATATGCTCAATCGTAAATCTGGAATTACATACAGGTTAATTTTTAGGAAGGGAAAACAAAGGTTATAGTTTGATCCTCTGGGAGAAAGTATCTTAAAATTGTTACTCTACAATTTATTTTTAAAATTTAGGTAATGTACATGCAGTTTTATGCAAAAATGGGAAGAGCTACTGGCTTACTAAAGAACACACCACTTACAACAGAAAAGAAAAGCTACGTGTTATTCGGAATGGTGGTCAAATCAGCAGTAATGAACCAAAAGGACTGATAGAAGGACTTATCAAAAATACTCATGGTCTGGGCCATCATGGAAATCCACAGTTGAAAATAACAGTTATTCCTGTACCACATTAAATCTCCTTTCCTGTTGATGACTCATGCCAGTTTCTTATTTTAGCTACTAGTGGACTTATTTATATTTTCATACTAAACAAAATACAGTCTAAAGAAAAAAATCACTGATGTAATAATTCTGTGGGGTGCAGGTTGCTTCTGCTTTGTGGGAGGTTGTACCATCTGATCCTTTGATGTATGTACCATTGAAGTAATAGCATGATCACTCAGTATAGAAATTAACATACTGTTCATAATCTGATCGAACTTTGATTGAAATTGTAATCTGCCCCTTCTTATTCCTGCCTATGTTTCCCAACAAGCAAACCAAAAAACTATTGCTTATTTGTTGCACATTTACTTTTGTTGTTGGCTTGTTGGCTGTTACAGAATATATTGTTTAGCTAAATATGTACCAAAGGTAGGATTGACACTGAAAGTTTAGAATTTCAGATTTATTGTTTCATTTGGTACTAGGTTGTCTTCATGCATTCCTTGTCAAACAGCAACAATCTGGTCCCTTCTTAATTTCAGCAGGACTTCTAGGTTCTTAATCGTACCACTTCAAATGTGATTCTTCTGCTACTGGTTTCTTATTTTCTCCCATGGAAGTAGCAGCTGTCTCATACTCCAGTAATGGAAGAAGCACAGTGTTAAAGGAGTATTAAAGAACATTCTATGCAACTATGCCTGGCTAGAAGGATTTGTGCAATAAACACTACATTTTAGAACTACCCACATTTTCTATTCTGAAGTACCCGAGAGGAAACATCAGTAAAATGTCATATTAAGGCCTGTCCTAAAGTAAAGTGTCCGTTATTACTACTTAACATATAAAAGCTACCAAATAATCTTTGCACTTATCCTGTGTTGCCCATAGTTAACATTAAGTCTTATAAGATTGTGCCAAATATTTACCAATTTGATTTTAGGGGTGAAATTAATTGTTTTGGCACAGGGCACATTCATTCTACAACACTTGGTTAAGACTGTGCCCTGCTTCAAGGATACTTTTTAAAACCTTGTTTTATGACATTATTTCAACACCTTGTTCTTGACAACTCACATGAGTGATCCCCCCAAGTTGCTATCACAATAGGAAGGCATAATAAAACTTTACTCAATCTGATGTCATCACCATATATAAGTAAATAAGTCAGTGAGTTTAGCTCCATCATGATATTGCTGGGTGCAATTTCAAGTGAAGTTCAGATAAAGGCAGAGTTGGGCAACCTGAGTCCTATGGGCTACATGGACGTTCCAATACTGCTGTGTAGCCCCACTGCTGCCAAATCAGTGCTACTCTCATCACCAAAAGTACCAGGCATAAGCTGCCAAGAGTGGTAGTACTGCCACCAGAAGCATACCATAAATACTAAGCAGATCCCAAGGTGTTGCTCATCTTTAGACAAAATAAAGAGTCCTTAAGTACTGCATAATCTGGCTTTATTCCAATTTGTGTGGGCACAAATTTCATGAGGAAAATCTTTAAGTATGTGGTCATCTCCCTAGACAATAGCCAGAGAGATGTATTTTCCCGAACAAAATATGAAGCGCTTAATACAATTCTGCCTCGGCTTCCTGAGGGATGGAAAACTGGTGCCTTGCTTGAAAGCCAAGCGTCATTTCTTGCCTTAAGCAGGTGACCTTCAGCCTATGTGACAGAAGTGTCAAAAGGAGAGGTACAGTCAGTTTCTGTTCTGAAGAAATCTGAAGCACTCTTGAAAACTCTGAAGGAAAAAGCAGGGGAGTTACAGAGACTCATGGCAAGGAAAGATATCCACAATTATTTCATGAGTTCACACTCTTGATGCTGAGATGCAGCTTTTGATATGTATTGAGGCCAAATGTTTCAAGATTAGACATTTTGAAACATCAGAGTGTTTCAGTATAAAGAACAAGTCTAGTCATGAACAAAATCTTATGCTTCTTCCATTACAAATTAGCTGATCCTTACTCCTCTCAAAGCCTTCTTGCCTTTGCATTATGCTCTCAAATTCCTTTGAGGCCTTCCCATAGGTCATATTGAGTTATAAAGATCAAGGTTTCTACAAACAAGTATACCTATCTGCATAAGAAGTTGCTCCTTTCTTCAAGAGAAAGTTGAATATGTGCAGGTCCCACTTGCTCCACTCAATGAATCTGAGGATCTGGGCTTTGAATTAACTACTTTGATCTTCAGTGTGGTGCAATTTTAGAAGAAGAAAAAAGCTATTTAGCAATTTATATATGAAAAGTGCTAATTATATTTCAAAACTAAGCTCAGAACTTAAGAAGTAACTTGGTTTTTCATGCTAAGAGCAGTAATGATTTCACAGAACTCCTATATAAAGTTATAACAGCAGAAATGAAATGGGTGATTAAACAAAATTAGAGGACCAAGAGGTGGGAACTGTGCAGTAAACCACATGCAGCCTCTTAGACTGTTTTAACATATGTTTTAACATCTTCAGGGGACCCCCAGTAGCCACACTAACACTAAAATGGCATAGATGCATAGATAGATAGATAGATAGATAGATAGATAGATAGATAGATAGATAGATAGACAGATTTTTTTTTCTAATAATGGTTCCCCATAACTTCATGGCCAATGGAGGAAGCCATTTTTGGAAGTCATATTACCACCTGAGGTCAATAGTGGCAATTGTGATATGTTCCCCCTCCAGGGCTCTTACTTGTAAGCCTAAGGGGAGGCGAGAATCTTTTCTCAACCAGGAAATAAACCAGAAATTGACTTCCAGTTTATTTTCTGGATGAAAATGGCCCCTTCTGAGCCTAAGACAGCTCAGCGAGGCACAAAACCATGGTGAAATGGTTCCATGACTCCACAAATTAAAACCCTTTAAAAAGTGGTGCATGCAGCAACTGCATGTGTGTCCTTTCAACATCCTGAAAGGAGCCAATGCATCCCTGAGCCCTCAATAGTTGCCTACCAGTGGGCTAAGAGTTTGAACTTCAAAGTTTAAAGTTTTTTTTTTTTTCATCTCAGCCATGAATTCACTCACTAACTGGCTTTAAGAAAGCCGTTATATCTTAGCCTCTTCCCCAAACTATCTGTAGTATTAGGAAAAATAATATTAGCCTACCTTACAGGGTTGTTGTAAGGATTACATTATTTTTATTATTAATTTTTGGAAGATCTTTTCAGTGTAACCTGTAATCCACAGCCTTTCTGTTTCGGTTATTGTAACACTGCAGTGCATTATCTTTACACTATATTTGGGTAATTTGTGTGTAACGGTAGTAATTTTGGAAAAGTAATACTTCAAGATGTTGACAAATTCCAAAAGTTGCTGAAAAAATCTAAAATTTAAATCCTAAGCATCTTACATCTGAAAACCGCATAATCACCCCACTAAGCATCACATTATAAATGTCTCTTCTTTTACAATAGTTCTGTAGTTGATCTATACATAAGACAAATTGAACTGTTCATATATTCTTGGGGTGTTTAATCGAATATCTAGTCACTCTCTTCTATCAGAAAATAGAAATGATTTCTACATTAAATTCATTTCAGAGATAGACATTGGGTCCAAATGAATAACAAAGATAATTGTAAAAGTCTGAATTAAAGGGGGAAATTATATATATATATATATATATATGTATGTATGTATGTATGTATGTATGAGAGAGAAAATACTTGAATTTGTTAATGAGATATAATTGTATTGTACCATTGTACAGCCAGTTTGTAGCACAGTATAATTTAAACCATAACATCAGGGAAATAAAACATTTCCAGTGACAAGTTATGGTGAGGGGGAAAAGGCCAAAAAGTGGTTCCAAGCTTTTCAATTTTCTGTATGAAGACTTTTTGCAAACATGCCCAATGTAAATCATGTGATTGCCTCTATCAGGATTCATTTTGGTGTAGTGCTGTCCTACCCTCATTCTTCTGTACTTATTGATCATCTGCTTGGATTAGAGGTGCTTTGCAAATGAAATGAATGCCAAGGCCTTTTTGTAAGTTGAAAGAAACACTGCTAAGAAAACAGTATAGAATTCTTATCAAAACCACCTAGTGAGCTGAGAATCACTTTCTAGAACAACTTTTATTGGTTGCTCATGCAAACTTGGGTCTCTGACTGGCCTTCAGTGGCTTAACATACATACATAACATACATTTATGTATGTATGTATGTATGTATGTATGTACCGGTATGTAATTTATATCCACGTTTCTGCCAGCATGGGATTCAAGGTGGCTTACAGCGATTTGCAACCGTACATCATGAAGATATAGTCTAGAATTTCTGTTGATGCCCTGCGATCAACCCAGGAACCATTCTTTTAGGTAAAAGAAAACAAAATCAGTGTCATTTCTTGACAAAGTCATAATAAGTAATGGTCTAAAGTGGCATGCTGAACAGAACCCTCTTAATTCTGACCTAGAAGACAACGTAACTGTGGCTATAAATGTTATTTGGGGCACTAGGATTGGTTTGTTACCAGTTGTCTTCAGTTTGAGTTTCCATACTATGCTCTCTTTCCTGTGTGTTGCTGATTCCCTGTTTTTTGTTTTTCATTCTTTCTAGAGAGAGACCTTTTTGGAGCAGAACCTTTTGACCCTTTTAGCTGTGGAGCAGGAGATTTCCCTCCAGACATTCAGTCCAAACTAGATGAGATGCAGGTGATTAAATATTTACTGTTGCACACAAAAATGTTTCCAATGCCATATAAACACTGGGCTCTTAAGAGGGAAAATAGATCATGTGGCGGGCAATGTGTTCTTAACCTATGAAATGTTTAGTGTTACAACAACAAGAAGAAGGAGAGGAGTTAGCTTAGTTATTAATGGAGAGTTAATCTTCATCTGTAGGATAAGTTATCAGCTTCCTTTACATTCTGATGCTTTATCTTAAAACATTGATCTTATGAACTTTTAAAAAATTTTCCCAGAAGAAAGGTGTCTAATGTATAATTGTTTTGCCCCTGTAAAATCACCAATAATTCTGTGGAGATCAAACTGAGAGACAGAAAAATGAATGTGATCATTGAAAGATCATCAGCGAGAAGGTCTGTTGCTACGTACCTTCAAGTCAACTCAAAATTATGACAACCTTAAGGGAAACAAACGATCATGGGGTTTTCTTGGCAAGGTTTATATGGAGAAAGTTTGTGATTGTCTTCCTCTTGGGTTGTGAGTGCATGATCTACCCAAGGTCACCCAGTGAGTTTTTATGGCTAAGCAGGGATTCAAATCCTGGTCAATCGAAATCCTAGTCTCAACACTCAAATCACTATACCACAGTGGCTCCGATCTCAAAAGTGCATTAATATATGTCAGCATTTTACATTTATTCTTCCCTATATTTCATCAAGTATACCAGTTTAACACCACTTCTGTGCTCTAGCAATGTGCCTTGTCTAGCCAAATTAAGTCTGGGGCTTTATTGCCCCTATCCTAGCTATTGAACTATATGACAAACAGGGACAGCAGTCTGACTTGCCCAGTTTAGCAAGCCCATTTCTCCATGTCCCTTACTTGTTGTGGTCCTAAGTCACTATTATTGATCAACTGCTTATTTATATTACATGGTAAGCTCCAGAAGAGCTTGTGCCCATATTTTTAATTGCTACTGGAAAACTTAGCCTGTTTACTGGTATTTCCTTATCTTCTTGGAGTAGTGGGCATTCCTCACTCATTCAGACCTACTACCTTGTTTCATAATATTCTCCATTATTCCCTTCTTTGGGGTAATTTACGCCGGTTCCTCAGACATAAAAGCACAGAAAGATGTTGGGACTGGTGTATTACTGCTACATGTTACTACTAGCAGAGTAGTAACATGTAGACTGATCTTCTTAATGCACTTTTATAAGATTATGCTACATTTAAAAAGTAAAGATACATACAAGAGCCACAGTTCTGCAATACAAAAGAGAATATTATTTGAATACAAAAGATACTATCTAACTGTATAAAATATTTATAGCTCTATGATTGGAGTACTATCAATACCTTTCAGATCTAAAGAGTGGGAAAATTTTAAGTGCAATTCTGTACATATCTTACTCAGAAGCAAGTCCTGTTAAATTCACTGGGGCTTCTTCCTAGTTATATGTGTATAGGATCACACTTTTAGATCTTTAAAGGCCTTTGCTTGTAAAGGAAAACCCCGCAAAAACTATGCATGCACATATTTTTTAAAAAATATCTTTATAGTGCAAGGAATATCATAAAAAGAAAATTAAATGTTCTTTTTATATCTTCTGGCTTTAATATGCAGTTTAGTTGTGTAGTAAATGTATAACTAAATTAGTAGAAATATTACTGATGCTAACCAGTCTACTGAAAGCTCTAATATTTCTTCTGTCTCTTTGTGCATTCATTGGTGTGCAGCGTCAACGATGGTTGGTATATAATTTTTACAAGTTTCAGTTTATCTCCTATGAAGTTTGTGTGATGTGTTGTTGATGTTGCTCATGTTTGAGCTGTTGTCCAAGGTCTAAGCTGCCCATTCATAACCATCAGAACATTTTTTTCTTTTCTTTTTCATGACATTACACTTGGAAAATTTCTTTCTGTGTGGTGTTGACTGCATAAATGAACTTTTTTGAAGTAATCCTCTCTAACCAGGAAACGTATTATTTTGACCATGTGGGAACCATTCTCTTCAATTTTTACATTCTGCAGTATCTGTTGCTATGCTGTAAAACAGAGCCAATTCATCCTCAGGTCCATGAGATAGCTGAAAATGGAGTTATGGCAACACACTTCAGCAAGAATACTTATTTGATGACTCCCTCTTTCCAAGTCGGCTGGAAAGGAATCTGATAAAATCCACTGTATATTTTCTAGCTGGATTCTCCAGACCTTGGTATAGCAGATAAATGTATTTGTTTTCATTTCCTAAAGGAAGGAAATGAATGCCATGAAGACTCCATCAAAGGCTCTCTTCCATATTACAGTATGAACACACATTTATGCATTTAATTATAATAATGGAATTCTTCCATTTGGATCTCCCTTAGCTTGTGCATTTCATTGCCACAAAATTCCAACTGTGTATGCAGAGGATTGCTAATGTCTCCACCAATTATGTAGGCATTCTTATGTTGTGTATGTATTAATCTGAGCAATTCCACTGATGCCCTCCAGATGAATGAAGACTGTTGCCAGGAATAAGAATGCTTATTGAGATCAGCTGTAGAAATAAAGAATTGCAAGGTTACTCAATAATCAAAATTTCACCTTTTGTTCTCTGGGCACAATTTCTCTTTATTACAAGGAATGGAGAAGTTCACTGCTCCTAGTAAACAGGAAATGGATATTAGGAAGAAGAATAAGGGTATTCTGTAGTCATTTCTCATGTATGTGGCCTTTAAGTTGACTAGCGGGGTGCCACAGGATTCTGTCCTGGGCCCAGTGCTGTTCAATATCTTCATCAATGACTTGGATGAAGACATGCTCATCAAATTTGCAGATGACACCAAATTGGGAGGGGTTGCTAATACACCAGAGGACAGGATCAAAATTCAAAATGACCTGGACAGATTGGAGAGCTGGGCCAAGGCTAACAAAATGAAATTCAACAGAGAGAAGTGTAAGGTCCTACACTTAGGTAGAAAGAATGGAATACAGAAATATAGAATGAGGGACACGTGGCTGGATAGCAGTACATGTGAAAGGGATCTAGGAGTCTTAATAGACCACAAGCTGAACATGAGTCAGCAGTGTGATGTGGCAGACAAGAAAGCCAATGCAATTCTCAGTTGCATCAATAGTAGTATAGTGTCTAGATCAAGGGAGGTACTGGTACCACTCTACTTTGCTTTGGTTAGACCTCATCTTGAATACTGTGTCCAGTTCTGGGCACCCCAGTTCAAGAAGGACATGGTCAAGCTGGAGCAAGTCCAGAGGAGGGCGACCAAAATGATGAGGGGCCTGGAAGCCATGCCCTATGAGGATAGACTTAGAGACCTGAGTATGTTTAGTCTGCAGAAGAGAAGGTTAAGAGGGGACATGATAGCCATGTTTAAATATTTGAAGGGTTGCCATGTAGAGGAGGGAGTGGGCTTATTTTCTGCTGCTCCAGAGACCAGGACAAGGAGCAATGGACTCAAGCTGCAGGAAAGGAGATTCCACGTAAACCTCAGGAAGAACTTCCTGACGGTCAGGGCTGTCCAGCAGTGGAATATGCTGCCTCGGAGTGTAGTGGAGTCTCCTTCTTTGGAGGTTTTTAAGCAGAGTTTGGATGGCCATCTGTTGGGAGTGCTTTGAGGGTGTTCCTGTATGGCAGGGAGTTGGACTGGGTGGCCCCGGTGGTCTCTTCCAACTCTACATTTCTATGATTCTATGATTCTATAAGTAAACTTAAAAGTGTTTTAAACAGTCTTGATTAAACCCAACCAACTAGCCTTTTTGTTTGTTTGTTTTAAGTTTTGAACAAACAAGGCTTTCTTAATTTTCAGCTGTCCAAAATTAATATGACAAGTGTCTTTGTTAAAGCAAGACATCTATGTTTCAAATAATAATGGAAATGTTCTGGTGGATGAAAAGGGAAAATCTCATTCATATCATGAAAAAATCTTCCTTCAGTTTACAAATGTAGAAGAGACTTAGAAGTCATGAAAAATAGGACAGTTGAGGAAATATATGCCTCCCTTAAGGAGAATGTTTGAAAGAGAAACTTTGAGATCATTGATATGGGTCTACATTATTCATGGAATGGGTCACCATGTCATTCAGAGGCAGACTGGAAGACTGCATAGAGCAGAAACATGAAATATCTAATAATCCCATAGCAGGATATATGCATTCTCTCTCTGAAATATGAAGACCTAAGCCATACATGATGGTTTTATAAATCTCTGTCTCATAGTCCAGAGGGATTTCTTCCTAATCATTCAAGTACATCAATTAGGGATGGGACAAATCCAGAATTTTCCAAATCCAAATCCCTGGAAGGTTCTGGGAATCCATGAATCTCACAGATCTCAAATCTTTTGAATCCTTTTTTAGAAAAAGGTTTGAAAAGCAAGGGAAGGAAGGATTATCTTGGGCAAGACACATTCTCTCAGCCTTAGCAAAAGCCTAGGCAAAGGCAAACCTCCCTCTGAGGAAATCTGGCCAGGACAGTTGTCATAGTTTTGCCTCAGGATCTCCCCAGATTGAAAATGATATGAAGGCCCTTTCTACATAGGCAGGAAAAAGTGGATTATTAATCCCACATTTTCTTGCCTGTGTAAACAAGGCTACATACTACTGTACAAAGATAATCCAGGTCAAAACTGGATTTTCTTTGCCTAGCTGCTTCTGGCATCCTGGGGTTTGTAATTTGATTATACACCAGCGCACTTTGGCAGAGAAGGCCGTGACACCTTGTAAAACTACAATCCCCAAAATTGTGTATGAAAGAGCTTTGCAAGGGAGATATGCAAAGGAATCTTTCAGCTGTCCTTGAAATCTCAAGACTGTACCTTCCAGTCAAGGCTCAAGTCCTACAACAAGGAAGGCACTTTAAAAAAAAACCACTGTCTCTAGTCCAGTCTCAATTCTGCGCCCTGCAGTCTCATGTCAAGTTTCAAGTCCTGCAACAAGGCACTTTAAAAAAGCATCCAGTCCAGTCTCAATTCTCTACCCTCAAGTACAGTTTCAAGCCCTGCAAGAGACTTTCAAGTCAAATCTCTAGTCCAGTCTTAATAATTCCCAATCCCTACCCTCCAGTCTCAAGTCAAGAGAACAGAGAGAGGCAGCCCAAGCAGGCACAGGCAGCCTCTGGTGCGCATGTGCAGCTTTATGCTGTGATTTTCACATGCCCAGGGGCCCGCCGGCCAATCAGGCCTTTGGGGGGCCCCGGAGGCGTCAGTTTTTGAAAACAATTTTTCTTTTCTGCTACATGTGGTTTGATATGTGGCTCATGAGAAACCACGAGAGACATTTCACTTCTCACCCTGTTCTAGCTATAGGTTTACAACCAGGCACTGGTCTTGTGGAAGGAAGTACAGTGGCCTCCATGTGGCAATCACTGGATGAGATGGTGTGACCTTGCCCTCTGCCCCACTACTTCTGATAGCATCATACCCACTGACCCCAGCATTTATACATGCCCTTGATTTTCAGCACAGAAAATAGTGCTGAACTTAAATATTAAATGTTCAATTTAAGTATATTAGAATACTACCCCAAATGTAATTTCTGAAATTGTTAGCAAAGGCTATTATTACTCCAAGGGAAAAACTCACCTACTTGCCATCTGTCCTTGTGTGTCTGTTCGCCAGATTTTCAGGCGTCCCAGCCTCCAACAAACTGTTGGGTTGGTGGATTCAAAAGATTCAGTTTGCCTATTTTGGTACAGGGATTCAGATTCGCGAATCTTGAATCCTTGCCGAGGATTTGAGGATTTGGTTGGCCCATCCCTGACAACAGATAGTACAGAAGAGGCCTTGTACTGGGACATCATTTATATATTTGGAACAGTGATATCCCATCCTTCAGTTCTATAACTCCTAAGGCAGTTAAGAGAGCAGATTAAGAACAATCAACATATAAATATTTTGAAAGTGTCAGTAAACATAGAAAGACATAATAAAACAGCAGCATGAGCAAACATAAAAGGCCGCTGATGGAAGGAAGTTGTAATGTGATAACTAAGAAATATAAAATTTGGTACTAGGTAAACTTCCAAAGGTACATTTCAGTGTTTGGACCCTGTCTAATATAGGAACAAGAGGAACACATGCATACCCAATAGATTTTATTAAGGAGGCAGGTTCATATGGAAGTGTTTTTTTTTAAAGAAACTCAGGTTCCCAGACAATATCACCTCTAGGCTGGAACTCTACATGCACTTACCTGAGAGTAAGTTCCTGAGAAGAAGCCCAGTGGAGATTTAATTCTGAGTACATATGTATAGGACTACAACCCTAAAGGTTGAGCGGAGGTTTTTGAATTATGCATAGATGAACCAGAAGCCTGTAAAGGTTTGGACCAGCTGAAGTAAACTTCTGAATCCAGATTCGAAAGTCAGTGATGGACTTCACATTTTGATCTTTAAATTGTACTTCTCTGAGATATGAAGGAAGGCATCCAAAAATCCAAGGCTTCAGCAAGAGTTACTGTTTCCTAATTGACAGATAGATGTGAAGTGAATAAGTCATAAGTCATACTGGGAGGGGGAAAAAATCACCACTACTTAACAGTTTTGTAAAGTCTGAAGTAGGCCAAACTGTGTTTTAAAGAAATTGCAGCTTATTTAATTGCAGTGTTTTTCTTTGTGCTCTCATTTAGGTGCCATGTTCTGAGGTCTCTAATCTTTTCACGTTTGCCAAATAGCTTCACTAGAAGATTAGACTTCATAGGGTTTGTAAGAGTAAGCGTGCTATAGTTAGATGACAATATATAAAAGTATATAATTCATATGATAAGCTATTGTTAAAGGTAACTGTTGGTATGTCTTCTTCAGTGGATACATATCACTTTGTCTCTCCATAATTTTAAAGAGATCATGTCTAGAAAAAGGCTGATTCCTCTTTGTGGATTAGGTCAGATATTATAGCAGTAATAATAATTTAATTTTTTTTAAGTAATACTACAATTTAATGTAAAGTCGAAGGCTTTCATGGCCAGAATCTACAGGTAGTTGTGGGCTTTTTGGGCTATGAGGCTGTGTTCTAAAGTATTTGCTCCTGATGTTTCACCTGCAATACAATGGATTGCTAACAAGTACTTAAATGCACACACAACTGTTATGCATAGCCTCTGACTTAACAACGCAACCCTGGGGGCTAGTCCACTCAACAGTGGGCTATCTCACAGGCCAGTTGCATCATTAATGCATCACAAATGCAAATCTCTCCCACCTGGGGATGACACAAGTATATATATACCTCATTCCACCTCTGTCTCCACATCCTCTGAAGATGCCAGCCACAGATGCAGGCAAAATGTCAGGAGCAAATACTACTAGAACACGGCCTCATAGCCCGAAAAACCCACGACAACCAATACTAGAACTGATTAGATTAGCAGTTTGTCACAACAGATTGACTGTTATATTGCTATAATATATTGTATATAGCAATTGCTATAATATCTAATATATTGCTATAATATCTAAGCTAATTAACAGGAATCAACTTTTTTTTAAACCTGACCTCTATATGTTGAATAACATATAGTCTTGAATAACATATAGAATAACATATACTTATTCAACATATAGTTGAATAACATATAGTCATATAAAGTAACATATAGAATAACATATAGTCTTATCAAAGCATAGTTGCCTGAGATTTATTTTTAAAATGGAATCTAAAAGATTAAGAATTGCACTGGATGAGGAAGAGAAGAAAAGTCAAATAGCAAGGAAAGTAAAGAAACCACCTACAACATGAATAACAATACATTTGTAATAAAAATAACTGGCATGGGGGATAGTCTTCTAGTTGAAGCACCAGTGAAATTCAGTATTTTTTAAGTCTGAAAAGACAGCTTCAATAATCTTTGTCTTGTAGCATTGACTGAATACATGCTCAGAAATTCCATCAGCAAGCGGTTCAGATTCAACTGACAAAAGCCAGGGCTTCATTTTGCAAGGGAAAGTATCAGCATCTTTCCCAATACAACTTACTCCCCATTGCTATTTCATTAGGAATTCATTAGGAATTAGGAATTTCACAAGGTAATGAGGCTTTTCACATTATGTAACAGATTCAGAACTAAAATACCATATATGTACATTATCTGGAAGGGTGGTATGTGGAACTAAATGCATCTGATTAATATTCTGTAACAAGGGCTTGATTAACAATAGTGGTTTGCATACGGTATACCAACCTAGTTAAACAAAGCAGTCCTAAATTTCTGAAGGTAAAGCTTATATCTCCATGTCATCTTGGACCATTGCATTCAAGTTGACCCATGGACCTAGTTCACACATATTGTAAACTTGCTGCTTGAAAGCTGGCTGGCTTTTAATTATGCAAATTAGACTCCTGTTTAGAAGGATGCATTTCTAGTTTTTTTCCCCCCAATGTGTAAAGTGCAACCTTAGTGTTCACCTACTAGAAACTTCATATTATGCTAACACAAATAGCAGACAAGGAAAATGAGCTGAGGCATTAATTTACACATGTGACTCATCAGTGAGCACATGAATATTCTCAATCTTATGGCAGTCAGATGAGCACATTTGGAAGGGAGAGCCTAGTTAATGCCTTTTTCTATAACCACTGTTGGAACTACTTTTGCCTGGAAAATCGTACACTTCATACTTTAATTATTCCCATCAAGGTTATTAAGATATTACTTAATAAACTTATTTCCATCCATTTGTAATTTCAGATGGGAATTACTAAACGTTTTGGCACTCCCCATTCTAACATATGCCTGAAATATTTTGGAGCAGCATTTACCTAATACAATCTTTGAGAGGATCTATAATTCCTAAATCTTGTAGATGATGGTGATGATGATTTTTACATGAAATAGTAAAAACTGTTAGAAAGGAGCATTACTAAGAGAGTGAGGCTAAGTTGCAGGGGTCTTAAGATGGTACAAACATTGATCGTCTTCTTATTGTCTCATCTTATGTGGCAAGTTCATTTTCTATTGCAAAAGAGAGATCCCTTCGGCATTTCCTACAACAGTTAAAAAAGAATACGCAAAGATTAAACATAGCTTTACAACTGCCAACTTTCTTTTGGTCAATTTGTTGCACTTAAGTGGTTGAAGGTTATTCTGTTATTATTATAAACATTCAGCTGCGAAGATAGAATGCTAAATGATTAGCCTTAATATTAAATGAGATCTCATCTGGGATATCACACACACACACACACCCCACACAAAAAATCACTACCTTTGCTAAAACTGAGCTACAAATAAAATCTCTTAGAAGTTTTGATGCATAACTTCCATATTTGCTTTAAATTCCATATTAGGCAGAATCTTTATGGGAACTGTTTTTAAACTGAGAGAGATTGTCTGGTGTAGTTGGTCATTCTGGCACAGCATATGGAGTAAGATTTAGTGCAAGTTTCTCTTGCAGTGATGAGCTATAATTAAGTTAACAAGGCAATGCAAACAAGCACTTCAGGCTTCAAAGGCTTATATAGACACAGTTAAAATACACTGAAGCTGCATTCCAAGCCAGGATGGTCTTAGTGATATTGTTGGATTACAACATTCCCATTATTCTTCATCAGTAGCTATCATAGCTTGGGCTGCTGAGACTTGCAGAAAAACATCTGGAGGGCTGCCTGACTTCCGATCCCTGCTATTAATATTTATTTGGCAGAAGTGCCATTGAATCTGGTGGATTTGCTTTGTAGTGGATCCCACCAAAGTACAAATTTGGATGGAGCCATGACAATTAAAGTAGTATCATTTGGCTGTTTTTGTATCATGCAAATCAAAAGTGGAATGAATATTCACTCTCATTAATTTCCAAGCTCAAAATGGCCTTCCCAATACAAAGAAAATGTGGCTGGGAAGAATAACACAGAAGGGAGAATATAGTACATTTTTCAACTGATATTTGCACATCCTGCAGTTTTTCAGGAAATTATTCTTCAGAGAAAATTGCACATGAAATATTTGCATGAACTTCTTGTGTTTGTGCAGAAAAAACACACTTCAGGCAAAATAAAAAAAAGCCACTGTTTCTAGAAACAGCATGTTCTGGGGGACAAATGTTGTTTCAGTGCAAAAAACCCCAGTTTTTCACAAAAATTTTTCATTTATTATTTACATGAAAATTGTGGAGATTTTTTTGTATGAAAACTTTTTTGTGAAAAAACAATTGTATGAAACATTTTTGCAAAAATCATGTGAAAATGCATATTTCTGGAAACTTTTTTTGTGTAAAACGCTTTTTGGCACAAAAAACTCCTTGATATTTGCCCCTCAAAACCCTTCATGTACAATTTTGTACATGATAATCTCCCAAAGCACTTCTGGATGTACAAATTACCAGACAAAACTTCCACAAAAATATTTATTTTGTCATGGGATGGGAAAAAAATTGTGGAAAATATTCATCTTCCCATGCAAGGACAACATTTTCATAGACTTATACCCCTTTTACAAAGGCACCTCAAAGTCAATGTTTGTCCATGTTCAGGTAGGATTAAAATATACAACCAACTAAGACACAAATGTTTGTAGAACTAAATTCATGTTTGCAAAGTATCTTATTTTGTTCTCTCTTTGTTTTTCTTTCTCTGTTCCAGGAGGGGTTCAAAATGGGACTAACTCTGGAAGGCACAGTATTTTGTCTTGATCCTCTAGACAGCAGATGCTGATGCCAAGAAGAGAAATCTGAAAATATACAATCCCATTTTTTAAAAAAAGTTTGAAAAATGTATTAAAAATACTATAAATGTGCCAAAAAAGTTTTTTGACTTGTTAACTTTTGTGAGGTTTGCTTCTGTAAAACTCCCAATAGGTTCCAGTATTATCCCTGTAAAGATGTAAAAAAGAAAAAGAAAAAAAGTCTCACATATATATGAAACTGAAATGAAGTCACATTGCTGTTTTTCTTTGACTTCCACATTTTGGAAGTTGTCACCTGTACTTTTTGGCAATTCACCATGTGTTTATGGGAAGTCCTTTGAACCATTCATGCATATCACTTTTCCACTGGTGGGCAACAACCTTTGGGACTGTGATGTCATGGCAATACTTTTTAAAAGTGAAGTCCCCTCAGCTGGTTTCTTAATTCCAAAACTGCAAGTAAATAGCCATGGCATGTGGTCAAAATCATGGTGATACTGAAAACAACACTATATATGGACTGCTAATGCTTCACAAAAAAACATGATTCGAGCTGAGCCTCAAAAGCACTTGTATCTCTTCTCTTTAGCAGCGCTCCCTTTGGCCCTCATGACTGGTTCTTCTGCATGTACAGTTTTCCTTGATGTAAAATAATTGATGGAGGCAGGTTTTGTACACTTGCAGTTCATCGGGACTGTTGTATGCTGTTCCTGTGTTGAATAGAAGCCAGTGGCAGGAACGCTTGGCATCACATGTGAGTCTTCTTTAAATGCCCCCGGAGCAGATGAAAGAAGGAAATTCTCCAAGGTCTACTCCATAGGCTCCATCCTTCCAGGAACAATCGATAATACTGCACCGGGGTACAGTCCTGATTCACAGGTAGCTGTCCAGCCCTCTGAGCAATCCACCATGCCAAAAGGAAGAGGTCCTGGCCACTCAGAACCACTAACAATGCCACAGATGGAATCCTAGCTGAGCAGAGGCCTAGATGTAACATTTTAAAACCTAAAGTATTAAATCTGTAACAGCACTCAAATATCAATGTACCAGTTTTATATTATTTCTCTAAAGATGTTCAAGATTTCTGATTGGATAATGCTACAAGTAAGCTTATAAATCACATTCTGAAGATTTATGATTCAGATTTTCTTACACAATAACTATTTTTTTTAAGTAGTGATCCCACCATGCTCGCCTGTCCACAGATGTACATTTACTTACAAGGGTGCCCTCTACACACATGAATGTTTAGGATTGGGGCATACTACTGTTCCTCATCACAATTACTTGGTCATTTTCACTTCAGTAAAGGTTAATTAAAACTGCACATGCTGAGGGTGCTGGTGGTTGTTAAGTTGCTATGCCTAATGGAAATACTTCCAACAAGATAGCTAGGAATTATTTACTCTATACACGGTTCTGTTAAAAAGAAATCTTGGCTGGTTTGAAGTCAGGCCTTTTAAGGATTTCAGGGCTCTGTTTTCCAGGATGCTAATGGCCTGGAGAACAGTCTGAAGGGACTTCATATAGATCTGCTCCTGGAGCTTAGCAGTAAGCTTTGTAAGCTACTGAATTAGGAAGTCACAAAGGAACTATATACAAGTTGCTTGGAATAAAAGTGCGGTGAATCAATAAGCAATTTCATCCTCTCTCCTAATGCAAAATTACAGACGAGTAATTAGCAGATACCAAAAGAGGAATTTATATCTTATTAATGGTGGGGACAGGTTCTCTTGTTGTGAATTGTGCACAGCCACCAGTTGCTGGACATCTGTGAATTGCTGCCGTATCTCTGCATAATGTTTTCCCTAGCCTTCAGACTAGCAATAAGTGAACCATTTGGTTGTGCATTTTGTTCCTTCACCACTTAACTGCTTCCTTCATGTTTCCACTTCTGCCATCATTTTGCTCAATGCCTATTTAAAAAAATTGCAACATTAAGTTTCCTCTCCTGTAAGGATCCTTTTACTGACAGAGAGACTAAAGATTTTAGGGTGGGATGGGATGCATGGGAGAAATAATGTGAGAGACTATTTTGTTGGCTTTATCTTTTGGAGGGAAGAAAAAGAACTAGTTTTTTGGTACTTGGTTTGCAAAATATAGTTTTGGACCTTATACTGCGAGGTTTACAGAGATTATAGAATGCATTTATGCGATATTATTACCTTTTAAAGCTTAGTTCTGGCCTTGGAAGATGCTTAAGCAGATGCCTAAGAAGCCTGGGATTCTCCACTTGCTTCAAATTAGGCAGCTGCTTGAGTATGTGGCTCCACTGAGTCTTAACTATTTTGCATTGTGTTAAGTCTTCCTTCTTTATTCTTTGGTCAGTGTGTATGTATATCTATATCTGTGGCCAGAATCCAAAGAGAAAAGAATGTGTGTGTAAAGTGTTCCTGCACACATTTGGAAAAGAACAGAGCCCCCCCCACTTTTTTGGCTGCACATATCCTCATCATATTGGATGCCATTCCAGTGGGATCCCTCAGTTGCAGCCTGACAGTAAAAGGGACACGTGGCTGTAGTGGGAAGAGTGACAATTCCCCATGTGTATGCAAACCACCACAAGTGACCCTTTGGATCCTGGTCTCTGTGCCTGTCAGTATAGATATATATGAAAGCACGAAGGAGTATAAGTAGGCTGAATTTCGTAGAAAGAAGTCTATAATTTTCTTTGTCATATAGTATTTTGCAATTTGTACAACAAGGATGTTTAGTAGCCATATTAATGGCTTTTTTAAACAAATAGAATTTGTATTTTTATCGTACTTTAAAGAAAGCTTTACGTATTAAGCATATATCTAGGGGCCATTTACTATGAATGGTTAAAAAAAACACTCAGAAACTATTTGCACATTTTAAGAAATCTTTGTTTTACTGATTTTTATGGAGATTGATTCTGCAAATTGCTAGATATGATCGAATTGATCAAGTCAGTACAAGAACACCTAAATTAATTCAGCAAGAACGTACATTTTTAATGAAAAGGTTTAGTGCTCTGGTTGAAATTTGTATTTCTATGTAATCTCAAGTTGTCTGTTTTATTTTGCTTCAAATAAATGTTTTAAATAATTTTGTCTTGTCAAGTGGAATGTTTATTTAATACAAATGCTCAATAGGAAGACAAGAAGCTGTGGTATTGAACCCACTTACTCCAATTCAGATCCCTGTGTGTACTTTACATGAATACATAGAGAAATACTGCCCACTGTTAATATCAGTGGGAAGTTTGTGTGCATGCATTCATGTGCACCTTTAGCATTATAGAGCTAGAGCAGCAATGGATGGACACACACACGTGTGTGTGTGTGTGTGTGTGTGGTGGTGGTGTTGTGTACCGACTAGTCATTTGCACCTTATGGCGACCCTAAGCAAACCCATAATGGGGTTTTCTGGGGCTGAGAATATGTGACATGCCCAAGATCACCCAGTGGTTTTCCATGGTGCTTAGTGGGGAATTGAACCCTGGTCTCCAGGGTTGCATTTTAATGCTTAATATATAGCATGTGTATGTATGTTATGTGCTCTGGCTTTTGCATACATATACACACATACACTTACCCACCAAAGAAATGTTACCAATGTTCTTGTGTCCCAATCAGAGCAACCCAGATTCCAGAAGCACTACAATTCCACATAACATAGCTTTTTAAGAAGAAGAGGATCAGTGCACAGAAGTCTGGTTCTGCATAGGGATGAGGCTTACTTCTCAGTAATATAATTCATATAATTAAAATAATTCATTCAATATATTTTCAGGCTGAATGTTCTTAATTGCACCAGGTGTTTTCCTTGTCACTTAATTTTTTAGGACATTAACAAAAATGCTAAAGCATTAATTCTTACCATTCTCTTTAAGATTAATGGTTGCCCAGTAGGCATTCTCATCTACTAATATATAAATGTCAGGGAAGACCTCATATGATTGGCTGTGTGAGGCAAAGACCTCACATGATTGGCAGCCTAAGAAGATTCTATGCAATCCTGGGGTTGGCAGTTTAGGGAGGGGCCTTTAGAATTCTCAGCTGGAGTACTCTTTGGTCTGGTCAGTTGCTATGGAGATGAGGCCTAGCAGCAAGGAGGAGGGCAGTGTATTCCCTTGGGACCCCAACCTCTGTATGCTAATAACTCTGAATACAGATTGGATTGGGGAATATGGGTAAAAGTTACAGGTACTGGACAAGGCAGTTTGGGGAATTTAGAACACAGGATCTCAAATTCTCAAAACACAGGATGTCAAAACCTATAAGAAAATAAAATCCTGGGCAGTGCCGGATATATATGCTAGTTCAGTATACATCCAAAATGCATCCAAAATGCATCTTAAATTCTGATCATATTAGGAAACTTCCATTCTTGGATTTATTATTTCCATGTACATGCAGATGGATGTGAATGTACAATTTGCTTACAGCTTAGTTCTTATCATTCATGTGTGTCTTCTTCCTTCATTTACTGAATGTGCACGGGCACATTGGCTAAACCTTTGACAGAAAAGCAGTTTTGTGACACCGTAAGTAGGATTGAACTTGTTTTAATTTTGTATGTCGTTTTACAAATAGCATATGCACATCAACACCACAGTAAACACAAGCACAAAATTTGTGAACAATCACAGTTCCTCTTTGCAGTTTTATCAAGGCACATCTGCAGGTTTGCAATGGGGGGTAGAATGCATTTGAACTGATGGAAGGATGTATGCTTCAATGCCAGACTTCACTTTAGAAAGCCGATCAGTCTTGTTACCTCTTCTCTATCCTTATTAGGAAAGCAAATTTCCAGTGCATTCTAATACATTTAGCATTTTCCTCATTGCCAAGTGTTTCATTTAGATTTTCAGCATGAGAGTTCTATTAACTTATTTTTCATATACTGTATGTGCAAATTAATGGTATAGTTAGTGGCTAAGCAAAAGGGAAAGTTAGGGAAATATGACTTTATTTTAAGCCATACATGTTCCCCTGTAAACCTTCCTTGGTCTGCCTCAGCAGGGCATTTTATTATGGTCTGTTGCCCTAAGTGTAATTGTAGAGATCTTTTAACCAATTGTAGAGATCTTTAACCAACTGATCAGGCCCGATTCCCTGTATCTGTATTTGATTAGTTGTCCCTTAATGATCTCCTCCCTTTTGCTTTGTTCATTCGTTTCTTTCTGCTGTCTGAAGGGCCTTATCTGTGCATCTCTTTTTTGCCTCCTCTGTCTACTATCTTTCTACTCATCCTGCCACTAATCCTTCCATTCTTTTGCTCACTTTTAAGTTATTATTATTTAGTTCCACAGTAAAGGTCAGGCTTTCTTCCTCAGTTGTTAGATGAGAGTTGACTGCCTGGATAAACAAATTACTAAGCACGGCATATGTTGAGGCCAGAACAACCCTTGAATCCAGTAAACCAACTGTGATGATAATGCTCACATCAGTGTTAGAAGGTCAACCCAAGGCACGTAGTATTGTGTTAAAAGCATGGTGGTAACTCTTTAGTATGGTGGTATAGGCTGCTGACTACAATTGTGTTGTCTAAGCATCAGCTCCAATTGTGGTCCAAGTTGCATGATCCCTAAAGGATGAAATTGACTGTTTTTTTCTGATTTACCAAAATCAGGATGTGGAGGAAACATATCCTAAACATACATACATCATGTTTATCTGCCTGAGAGGCATGGAGGTGACCTCTGCTTCCTTGATTCTTCTGATGCCACCACCTTGTAACGACTCTCTTCTGGTTATCTAAACTGTGAATATCCAACTTGACATGTTGAGGTCACCTGTTGTGACAACCATCTTTGGGAACCTTTATATGTTTTTTTGTTTTGTTTTTAACTACAAACACACTATGAGTTACCAGAGATAAGAACCTCACTTGTATTTCTTCCACCACCACATACTGGTATGTCTCACACTTAACAACCTAATATCACCAGACTAGCAACCTAGCAACCCAAGGGGCACGTGTGCCTTTAAAAAATAATTTATTCAGCAGAGGAATAACTAATTGTTCAGAATATGATTACATAAACAGTACTGTCTTGATGGTTACTTTTTCTTATTAACTTGTTCTCAGTAACCTACCACAATTTTGCTTCACAGGCTATGCTCAGTGCCCTGATTAAACTAACTAAACTTGGAACTGACTTAACTGTTCCAACACTGTCCTCTAAATGTCCCACACAGAAGCATTTTCACACTCCCAGTCAGTCACCATTGACCTCTAACATTCCATGCTCTCCTTCCCAGGAGACCCTTTACCTTAATCTAATATACACATTAGATAAGAATACTTCACCTAATTGCATATAATATACACAATAATATTTAGTTTACATTAAGAAGCATAAGGCTCTAAGCTGAAAATATATGCGCCAGACACATCTTCTGCGTACAGATGTTTCTATGCAAATGCTAGAAGATTGTGAGCTACAATGAGAGACTAGGAGTGTCTGCTTTTAAGGGACGAGATAGTAGAATAGACATAATAAAAAACAGTTGCGGTGGAGAGAACCAGAGGGATAGGATTATCTCTAAAGTCTACAGCTGGGGGACTTTGGCTCAGGGGAGCATGCATCTTCCAAGATTGTTTTCTGGAGCACCAGTAGCCCCCACAATGCCGTAAAAAAAAAATTCAAATACAAATCTTCCAAAGGAATGGCCAACCACAGCCCTGAAGAATTTTGGCCACACAATTGGCTATTTGGGAAAGAAGCCCTTGGAGACTTCAGGCCCTTGGAGACTTTTTTCCCCCAAAAGTGGAAGGACAATCTAATCACTTCCAATTTTGAAAAAAGTCTCCCATAGACTGATAACAGGACCTAGGGGGCAATACGAGTCCAAAACAGCCAAATGACCCTTGGACATTTCAAGGGGTGCTGTTCACCATGGTTTTCAGGGTGATGAGAAAAATGGGGGGGGGTAAAATAGTATATGTAGCAGGGGCAGCCTTTCTTTGGCCTGGGAAATGGAGGCATGCCCCAAGCTTTGGAAATTGCTCATCCTTGCTCTATAGAAATGAGAGAAAATGGCGTACTAGAGGTGATTTTACTCTTAATGTCAGAGAGGATGTAATATAAAGCAAGCTATAAATCTTAACAGGCACTGACTCCTCCAGAAGATCAATGTGTGTAACAACACTAGGTAGCAACATAATTGAGTACTAGGGACATGCTGTTTTTATCCATGATCAAAATGCACAAGGATGATCAAGAGATGGAAAATGAAATCCACAAGGCATGCAGATGGTAATTAAATGATGGCTCACTTTCATTTCCCTCATGCTGAAGGAGATTCAGGACAGATAGCAATTTTTGTTCAGACACCACAAAGCGTAACAAACAAATTTGCTGTCGCAAGATGGAGCAAAGGTTGCCAACCCAGAAGGCTTTAAAAGGGATAAGATAGATTCATGGAGGTTAGGGCTCCTTGGAATACAATCAATATTTGCAAATTTTCTCATCCTTCAGAGAAGAAAATGTGTCTCAAATATCAAGATACCATGTTGAAAAAGTGTCAGCTGCTACTGGTTCTTTCAGATCAACATGCTTTTCCAACAACAGAAGCAATGGCCGAAAGAAGTTTGATTTTGCACAAAAGGGTTTTGGAACACATAAATATGTTTTGTGGGGAAAATTGTTGCTGTTGTTGTATGACTTCAAGTCATTTCAAACTTATGGCAACCCTAAGGGGAACTTATCATTGTTAGAAATGCAACAACACTTAGCACTGAAGAATCCAGAATGCCTAACAGTGGGCTGTAGTAATAGAGCTAGTTAGTTTGAGTGACCTGAAGTGTTCTCCCTTCTTGGCTCTACCTACGCTGACCCCTCTGTGATGTAAACTGATACTCTTAGGGATGTTTCTCTGCCTCTTCTCATCATCCTTTCTCTCTCTTTCCAGTTCTGCCCAGAGAATAGGACAGCACCCTGAGTAACTTTCCTATCTTAGAATGGAGTCCTATAATAAAACCTTATACTTTGTTTCTTTAAGTCATTGATGTCTTTAGGCCTTTCTGCACTATGCAGTTATAGTGCTATTATTCCACTTTCAACATCCTATGGAATCCTGGGGTTTGTCGTTTAGTGAGGGGCATTTAGAATTCTCAGCCAGAGAGCTCTTTGGCCTCAGGAAACTACAAACACCAGAATTCCCCAGGATGTTGTAAGTGGAATAATAGCACTATAATAGTGTAGTGCAGGAAAGTTAAAAAGATTGGATGAGTGCAATGATGAAGGCAAGATTGCAGGGCACTAAGATATCATCGTTTAATTATATTCAGTTAGAACAGTGGACCAGGAATTGGAACAGGAATAATAAAGATTTTGGAGAATATACTAGATTTGAACAAACGATTAATGAAAGACAAGGAATGGAGGAAAATAAAATTTTGAAGGATATATAAGTGAAATATGTAAAATGTTGTCAAAACATGAAGACGAAGATAAGTATCTTAGAAAAAGGTGGGAGGAAGATTTAGCACAAAAAAATAAATATTCAGGATTGGCAAAATATTTGGAATCAGAATCATTTAAAAAACTTATCTGTATGGATAAAAGATAATTATTACAAATTGATCTGGAGATGGTACCTAACACCAGTAAGATTAAATTGTATAGAAAAGAATTATTCAAGGTTGTGTTGGAGGGATAGTCAAGAAATTGGTAAATATATTCATATGTGGTGGAATTGTGAACGTGTACAGAAATTTTGGCAAATGGTGTTTAAAGAGATAAAAGAGAGAACAGAAATTGATTTACCAATATGTCTGGGTATAGCATTATTATCTGATAAGGTTAATTGTACCCAGGCAAAGATGGATTTGATTATAAATTTATTAACTGCAGCAAGGTTAATTATATCAAGAAAATGGAAAACTCAAGGAGAATTTCAAATAGAGGATTGGTATAAAGAAGTGTGGAAAACTGAAATTAATGATAAGTTAACATGTGGAATTAAGGTTAAAAAAAGGAATAATGAAAGGGAATTATTTTGAAGTAATATGGAAGATATTTTTGGAAAAGGTTTTAATAAAAGTGGAATGTGTCGTACCTCCATAGGAAGAACTACAATTTTGGAAGGTGGAATAATCTGAAATATAATTGGCTCTGGGGATGGGTTAATATATAGGGTTAACATAGTTAGTTATTACGTTTAGTAATAAGAATATATTTAGTAATAGTAAGAGGTTAAACTCAGTTGAAATGGATAGAAATAAGAATGAAATTATTAATAGTATATTTTCTTAAATATTAATTATGAAAATAATAATAATGGGTATAATGCGAATTTAGATTATGTAAATATACACACACAAGTAGTATGATTTATAATATGTGGAATAAGTATGTTATGTTAATAGATTAGGAGAAAAATAACAATGTAAGAATTTTTCTGTTACAAATTCTCTTTTTTCACTTTTATGTTTATCACATTATGTCTTTCTTCTTTTGTTCTTTTCTTTTTCCTTTTATAAGCAACTAATATAATCAAATAATTTTTTTAAAAAAATAGTGTGGTGCAGAAAGGCCCTCTGTTCCTGAATCAATATTAATGTTCCACTGCAGACACACCATCTCTATCAATCATGGGGTCTCTTGAAAAGATTCGTTGAGAGGGAGTTTGCACTGTCTTACCCTGAGTCCAAGAGAGTATGACTTGCCTAAGGCACCCACAGGGTTTCCATGACTAAACAGGAACTTGAACTTTGGTCTCCTGGAGTTCTACTCCAATGCTCAAATCACCACACCATGCTAAGGGGGTTAAAAAAAACATATCATGCTGACAAAAATATTTTGCACAAAAAAGAGTGGGGGAGATCCTGAAAAGGAGGGGAAATTCTCATCATCTTGCCTGGTAGGGAATAACATTTTGAAATGTTTTGTTTTTATTTCATTTTCACAAATGAGAATGAAATAAACAAGATTAACATCTCTCATGGCAACTAATCTTGATGTATATCACCTTTAGGACCAGAAGCATAGCGTCTCTCTGTATAACAGTTGCTTGTCAGAGGTGGTTGGACCAAACCTCTAGAAAATACTTTGTGAAGTAAATGTCGTGTTGCTTAAATTGCTTTAGCTGTTAAGTGCACCTGTAGAAAGGAATGTGACTCAACCTGAGTTTGTGCTGAGTCAGGCTGATGAGCACCAGGTGCAGACAATACAAGGGTTGGCCAGGATTGACTAGGTGTCTCTGTAAAGGTAGCACAATCCCAGCCAACACTGCACATGTTTTCTGAAGTGTGTTTGCTGGAAAGAGTGAGTGAGCTATGTTGGATTGCCATCTGGACTTTGTAAATATTGTATATATGTTGTAACAAAGAATAAAGAGCCTCCATATTGGAAGATTACAACTTGGAGTGGGTGTGTGGGTTGGTGCATGGGCTTCTAATGGTGTTCTCTGTTGTTAGGCACGCTTCCATAGCTGTGTGTAGCTATCTCTGCTTATTTATAAAGAGGTTTTCCTTGACTGGCTATTTTTGCTTCCCCCCCCCCTTTTGTTTTTAGGGACATTGCTGAGCAAAATGAGATAGAACATGTCCTCCTTGTGGTCTTCCCTTAGCAGGACACAATGTGAACAGGCTGAGGAACTTGATTGTTGTTTTGACTGATCCAATATGGCCTGTATGTTCTCACATTCTAACCAATTAGCCACATCTTTCCACAGGATACTCTGTTTTGCATCCCCCCAACAAACACACCAGTTTTCCAGTTTTTTCTCTCACCAGACAGGTGAGGGTGGAATTGTTTTGGGGTGTTCTGAACCTTTAAAGTATTTTCTCCTTAAAGACTGTTGTGGTCTTCTGTAATCCTCAAGCTTCCCTGGAGCAAGCTTCTCTCTTTTTCATCTGTGCTGCTATTTTGGCTTCATAAAGAGCAGCAGAGAAATTAGTTGGCTATTAACATATATTCTGACCTTAAATATCTAGCATACCATATGTGATAGTAGTTGCTGTTATTATACTAGTCAGTTTCTACAACTGAGATATACATGATACAGTAGTAGAATGCTTGTAGTAAATGAGGAATCTCTCTTTAATTTGTTGTTTTCCAGGACGCAATTCCCCTATGAGCCAATTAGCTCTCAAATGTTTTAAAGTGCCTTACATATGAATTCTCTTGAGTTATCCTGTTTGTTTTCCATCACATCCACAGCACTGCTCAGGTGTTGTTGGGGTTTTTTTTCCTTGTGTGTGCATCTCCTAAAACACAATTGCTTTTTTTTTTGTTTTCTATCCCATCCCAGATGACAACTGAAGAAGCAAAGTTTATAGACAGCTGGGATACAAAAGTCCATACTGTTGATATGGATCTTAGCTGCTAACTTTTGGTGTTTTTTTTCTGAAGCAGATAAAGCTGTCACTGATTCATAAATTGATCTCCTGGAATAGTACAGTTTAGACTAGACAGTGTTTGACAGTGAACAATCCAAAAGGCTTTCCTGATAGGTGTTGTGCTAAGGTAGTTTGTTTTGGAGTTTAGAGGACAGTGTATAATTTCACACAAAGTGAGCCCTAACAGTTTTACATGTAGACCCAGTTTCCAAACTGTATGAGAGGGCTGGGGTAAATGTGGTCTTCTAGATGTTGTTGGATTCTAAGTCCCATTATCCTTTACCATTGGCTATGTTAGCTAGGACTTTTGGGACTTCCACTCCTGTAACATCTGGAGGCCTATATGATTCTCAACCAAACTGGGTAGGTATAAGCTAATAAGGCTAGTTATAGGCAGTGTAGCATAAAAGGAATGAAAGCAAGGATTGCATTTTAACAAACTTATTTAGCAAGAATGAACATGAGAAATTCAGGACAGATGGATTGTTCAAGGACTCCAGCAGTTCTACTGCAACCTCCCCTCCCCACAAAAAAATTATGTTCATGCAGAGTTAGGGCAATCTCCATTCTGTTTTGACATTTTGTAATGGTTGGAGTGGACAACTATATTAGAAGCATTGACTTTTTCCATTGAGTTCTCTAGACAACTTCTGACTTCTGTCCACAGGGATATTTTAAAATAGCTTTTCAGTGCAAACTCAGGATTGATGTATATAGAGAATATGTTTCTTCATTTTGTATCTCTTCTTTCTTTCCAGACAAATCCTCCCCCCTTTAAAAAGGTTCAGATCAAATAATTGACCATAGCAGGTTTAAGAATGCCAGCAAAAGGCACTTCGCATCAGTCTATTCTTTTTCAATATTCAAGAGCTGACAGATTTTATAGTACATCTATACAGTGGACTCAGATCAAAACCTTTAGTCCTGCTATGGTTTTATTTGGATTATGCATTCACCAGAAACCTTGGAAACAGGATGTCTCATTACATCAATGACAACCACACTGAGAAACAATTCTTCTCACTGGAGAGTTCATAGTGTGGACAGAGGCATGCAAGAACCTCAGATATGCTAAGGATAGAATTCAAAATATTTGACCATGAAAGAAAAGTTATTTGCCATCAAGTTTTCTTTGACCAGGATTTGAATTCCCATTTAGACATGGAAAGCCACAGCAAGTCACACTCTCTCAACCTCCTTTGAACAATTCATGCCAAGAAGGCCTTAGAACAAAGTCACCATAAAGTGGAGTCAACTTCAGGGCACATAACAACATTTGTGTGCATTTTTGCTGATCTTTGTACACAATTTTGCCAAAAACACACAAAAGAAGGAAATGTTGCTCCTAATAAAATAAAAATATCATTTTTGTGAATTGATGTGTTTTCTGTGAATAAATTTTCCCTAGCCTTTCAACAGATGAAGATGAGGTCAATTAGAATGAGACTTAATACAGATTAAATCAAGAACATCACTAAGTCCAGCCCTCTGACCTAAATTGACTTCTGACACATTGCTGAAAAAGGACTGTGTCTCCCCAAAATTTGACATAAATGGCACAGACTTGCATAAAATGTGCATATAGTAACAAAAATGTATAGGCAAAGCAGATGGGTAGGGAAAGATATGTCTCACATATTGGTCTGTTCCAGTACACAGTAATGCTCTTCTGCTGTTGCCTCTCTTGTGCAATTTTGCCCTTAATATCTTTTTAAAGTGTTTCAGTTATATTCAAAGCTATGACATCAAATGAGAGAAATTATAGCACACTAAGAAAAGTTAACTGGAGATCTTTGTTTCACTCTCTGGAAAGTATAACTGCACATCAATATCACTGTTTGATTGAATTTCCTCTGCTGTTCTGGTTGTTTAGGATGAATCTCCAGGTCTGAACTTGAATTTCACTTTAGGCAACCTAAAGACTATAGTTCATTCTTTATCTTTATTTTGCATTTGTATTATATCGTACAATTTCTTCAATGAACAAAAGTCAATGTACATGTGTCTCCTTTCCCCCACTTTATCTTCACAACAACCCTGCTGTGTAAGTCAGGCTCAAAGAAAGTCAGGTAAAGCTTAATTAGTGAATTTCATGTGTCCCTGGGGTTTTGAACATAGATCTTCCGAGTACCAGTCAAACATTCTAGCTACAATACCACATTGGCTTTCAATGAGCACATCTGTCACCTGGGAACAAAACATTTTTACCTTCTTTGGTAATCATTTGGATGTTTCTCCTAACTTCTCAAATGGCATCATACTCAACCCTTAATGTGAAAGATCCTGGTTAATTAAAAAGACCCAACAACTATACAATATGGAGCAATTCCTGCCATCTCTGACCATCCCCAAATCTGCTCCCAACTCTTGTCGTGGAGATTCTGAAATAACTTGGGGAAATCACTGGATCTCTGCCTAGCCTACTTCTCAGAGCTGTTGTGCAAGCAAAAGAGCTGAAGCATGTCCCTTCATGGTAGCCTCAGTGGGTGGGAATAAGAACAAGACTCCTGATTTCTCCATATGGAGTGTTTCAGGAAATTATGCCTACCGAAATTCCATCTTCTACACAACTATTAAAGGTACAATTGCCCTTTCTTCTTTTCATGTAGCCACTCCTGTGAAGAAGGCTGAAATAAACATACCAGTAACTAAATATTGTTGTATTAAAAATAGGAAAGAACAGAACTATGCAGCTGTGGGGTACAACCCTAGTTATTGCTGGTCCAGATTAAATGTTTGTAGAAGCCTCTTCCATTAGAGACGAGAGATGTTTACAGAATGAGGGGCTTGCCAATGGAAAGGCTGAGCTAACCTCATTTAAACTATGTCAGTGGTCGTTCTGTGAACCTTCTTCCTCATTCCCCTCAGAAAAACCAAAAGATTTAATTGTTTGTATTGTTTTGCCGTTGTTTTACATGGAAATGCTTAAATTGACCTAGAAAGGAAGCTTTCAAAGAAACTATGTGGTGACATTTTGTCTTCCTGGAGATAAGGAGGATCTACAATCACCTCACAGAAATATATATATTACAAAATTCAGTTTCCAAGCTTCAACCAGATTTGGTTGGTCCCAATAGATGCATACCATAACAAATGTATGTAATTCCCTTCAGGTTTGCCCTCAGAACTTGAGAGAAATGGTGTTGAGTTGCATTCCTTTAGCATGATTATGGCAGAAATAATCTCTCACACTTGCCTGGAATTTTCAACAATGCAAAAGTCCCCTCCAGGATCGTGTCTCTGAATTATCACAGCTTTCAAGGCACAAGAGTGAATTGTAGCAATACAGTTATTGAAAGAACTCTTTATTCTGTGCACAATGTTTTATGAAACATGGGGAAATATCAAGTGAAACCAAGCAGCACTTTAAATTGCGTCATAGTTATTTATAGTTTTCAAGATCTCTCCTTCTCCCCAAAAAGCTTCTCTGTACACCTAGGGTATCAAATATTAAAATCAGAGAAGGTAATAATGTATCCACGTACTGTTGATTTGTTGTCCCTTCAAAGAATCAGTTTATAACTGCAATAAAGACTCTCAGGTTCAAACTAGTTTACACAAATTATGCATATGGATGCAATGTTTTCAGAGCCATTAGTCATCTGTTTCCCTCTTCAGTCATTTCTTTCCAGCATCAACTAAACACAAACAAATACACTTAAGCCTCAGATGGTACTGCATTCTTTAATATTTCTCCTGATATGCCATACCATTAGAGTGCCACATCGGTATCAGGTCTTGCAATGCAACAGAACAAAGTGCCAAGTAGGGGAGAAACCACCCCATGGAATAATTTGGAAAGTGGAAGCTTTACAAACCCCTAGGATCTGGCTTAGTTCAGAAAAGCATACGCTATACCATTTTTAAAGTTTTGAGTGTGGAAAAACCGTGACTGTCCACAGAAAAAGCTCTAACCAAGGCTTTACCTGCTGTATTTCTTTTGAACGCTCACCCCAGCGTTAGACAAAGTGATGTGGTAACCTCAAGTGACTGGTACTGACTGAGGTCAGACAGATGTTAGAGGAGAGAGCTTTCTTACGATACTGGAATGTTTTACAAATTGAAGAAACTACTTCCTCATACTGCATGTAATAAAAAGTGTGGAGGTCCTTTGCAACATAATGTACAATTAGCTGCCAACTGGGGTGGTTTTAAAAGAGGATTGGATAAATTCATGGAGGATGGGGGTATCAAAGGCTTTGAACTGAGAACAGTGTTGTTCTTTTAGAGGCAAGCATCCAAGTACATATGCAGATCACACCCATTACACTGTTAACAAAACCCAAGCCTTTTCCTAACCATTCTTCCCCTCTCTTCTGATGCTGCGTCTATACTGGAAAGGACAGAAGTGGAGTAGAAGGAAGGAGTGATGAAGAGTCCCTTACTCTTGAATTTTGGAACAATGGGAATGGCACCTAAGTTGTTTTCATGTAGCTGAGGAAAACTGATCATAGAAGGATGTAGGGCAAGATCACACTGCCTCCATTGGCATGCCCATAGTACCCCTTCTTTTCTTTTATCTTTTTTTTCAAGCACATCAACCAGCTTTAATATTTATCTGAACATCACTAAGCATTGTCTCAACAGGAAAACAGCTATGGCAGTTTAATTATGGGAGACCAATAAGCACAAGCCAAGATTAGTCCACATATGTGCCAACTTCAGTTAACCAGAATCCTATGTCACTGATATACAATCTGGGTGCAGGTTGTCTAAAAGACCACGCTTCCCACTGAGCTTGCCTGGCTGTTATGTTCCTTAGAGAAGGCCCTTCTCTCAGTTCCACCATCCTTAACAGGTACAATTTGTGGAGACATGGGAGAGGGCCTTCTCTATAACTACTCCCAGGCTGTAGAATTCCCTTCTATGAGAAATTAGTTTACCCTCCTGTCCCTGCCACCTTTCTTTCAGCAGGTGAAGATCTTTTTATTCAGGTAGGCCTTTGGACAACTGACTGGTTGCTAAGGGGAGAGAATTTGAACTGATGGACCCTGTCATTTTTTATTTTTTTACTGTTGTGTTTTAAAATTACTTTTGATTTAGTTTTGTTTTCATTTTATAATTTGTCTGATTGTAGTTTAATAGTACAATGTTTTATAGGCTTCTTTTTTTTAATCTATACCTTTTAAATGTCATCATGTTGTGAGTTTCCTTGAGTTTGAGTTTCAGGGAAAGGTAGATTACAAATCAGTTCAGATCAGTATAACTAGCTGAATGTGGGGCTCAGTCACAGCCAGCTCCTTAAGCAAAATGAGATGGTGTCTCATTCCAGAAGTGGGTGGTGAATACTGACACATGTTACTGCTATAACAGAGGCTTTGTTGGTGGTGATCAGTGCAGTAGATGGTATGCGATAGAGAGGCAGTCCAGCTCTTTTGCTCATAAGGTCCAACAACCCTTCACAGCCAATAGTAAGGTTGCCCCCCAAAACAAAATTCTACTCAAGACTTATCTTTCAGCTGGCAATCAGATCAAATCCCCATCATGGGACATATGGGAAGCCCCTGGGCTGAGGTTCACCTTTCCCAAGCACAGCCAGGCAAAGCCAATGAAAGATTGTTTCCCAAAAGTTATACAGTACAGAAGCAAACAAAGAAAATCAAAGCATACAACTGTGACCCACCTCCCCGCAATAGCTATGAAAACAGTATGAGCAGATTAGCAACAGAAAAAAATTCACTCTCTGTTGGTTCTCAGCCTTCATATCTTTTTCAGGTCTCGAAACTGCAAATCAAATGCAAAAAGTATCCAGAAAGGTCAGTAATGCAAATTAACTCTTTTATGCCAATAGACAGCTGTTAACATTTGACCACGATGCTAAAAAGGACTCCAAAATCCATATGCCTGATGGCAGAGGCCCAGATCCCTTCAGGTGGTCACTCAAGGCAGCAGTATTTAAGTGTCAAAAAGGGGAACATATGGTTTATTAATTATGTATTTTTTTACTATCAAACATGTTAAGAGCTGTTTGTAGGATTTTCTGTCTCAGGTGGGTGGAGGAACCTATCTGTTTTTCTGCCTCAGGCAGCAAAATGTCTTGGTCTGGCCCTGTACTGGTGCTCATTCCACCAGATTGACTCAAGATTTGCTGAAAAGCTTCCCTGGCTACATTTTAAAAGAAGGAACTGGCAAAACTGCCTCTGAGTATTTCTTGCCTATGAAAAGCCTATGAAATTCATGGGGCTGCCATAAGTCAACTGGTGACTTGAATGTGTGTGTGCACGTGCACATTCAGGACCTAGTTTGAATGCACTCTCATATTCTTTGTTTTATTTGTATTAGTTTTCCAGTGTTATCCTGAGATATTTTGCCTTCTTCTGCTTTCTGTACAGTATCATCATAGGAAAATAAATCACTCATTCTGTGTGTGTGTGCAGACAGAGTATATTCATGCCAAACTCTGTCTCAACAGTGCTGCATGAGAAGGGAGTGTAGCAGGCATAGTTGTTGACTGAATCACAGAGCGCTCTGCTAGCTGCCATTCCATTTAAGAACATCTCCCCTTTCTAAGCCTTCTGCTTCTACTTTCCTGATGTTCCTCAGAGTGGCGCTCTCACCCTAGAAAATAATGGGAGAAATACTCCTGGAGTGACTGTGTAGACACAGAGAGAGTCCTTAGATCTCTCCTTTAAAGTTCACATGAGGATGGAGAGTGAACAAAGCCAACATACTTTCCTTTGTTTTGTCTAAACTTCTCTCCAGGAAGTACTTCTTGGTTTCAAGAAGGAGAGGTGAAAAGGTGTCAGGTACAGATTGTCTTTCAGCAATCTCAGATTCAAGCCTTTGAATTCTACAGCTGAAAAAAATAGTGAAGTAAGAGTGTATGGGAGAACCTCTTGTTCAAACTCTAGAGAATTCCCTGCTGTTCGGTATAGATAATACTGTTTAGGCAAGATAAACTCAAAGCTACCTATAGAATGCTCTAGAAACAGGTCAGAAATCTCACATGAGTGAAGATCGGAAGTGACAGATGAGGCCCACAACAAACCACTGCAGTATGGGTTCCCCTTTTCTACTCTTCCAGCATGGCAGACAAGCCATTCTCTATTGTACTCCCACCCACCCACCCACCCAACGCACACACAGTTTTCTCTTCTCCCACAGTCAGCATTCAGTGGTGACTGATCATACCCAGTTCTCAATGGCATATTTTTGTGTCCCACCTCTCACTTGAATTTTTTTTTAATTAAAAAAGGATCTCCTGAATGCGCTAATCTCTCTCCTTTCTGTGTCAGTGGTGCTGTTTTGGCTATTCACCCAAGCAACGGCACCCACACATAGAATACTAGAAAACCTGATGATTTAGTAATGAGGAAAAAGGGTGTTCTACATGTTCAGTGACATATTCTTCTCTTTTATTGCTTGACATGAATCAGCAGCTAAGCCTTGGTGTTGAAAATTATTCTGGGGACTAGCTTTGGCAAGGTTAGGCTCAAGTTGAGTTTTGGTTCAAAGCAAAATTACTCCCACCTAGCAGAACTGGCATAGCTCCCGGTTATCTGTCATTTGCCTGCTGGCTCACGCCCTTCTGTTTTCCAAGTGCTGGACCTTGTGTATGCTGGAGGCAGAAAATGCAGGGAGGTGCAAGGGAGAGAATAATCAAATTTTTGGGAACACAAAACCAAGCATCTCCAAAGCAAATCAGCTTAAAAAATGAAAAAACAAGAGCTCCACTCTATTCGCAGCAGCTACAGCTTGACTATACTGAAAGACTTGTTCCCAGATGCATGCCCTAGATTTCTCTGTACTATCAACATCAGCGTTCTTTTTTAAAAGACTTTCAACATGTGTGTATCCTGATCTGAACACATAGAGAGGGCAGCAGAATTGTCTTCCTCTTTACCTGACAGTTCCCCTGTCAGTGGGGTAGTAAATCCACTCTGTGTTTAAGTCCAGACTTTAAAAGATCCATCCAAGCAGAATTGTTCTCAGTCCCAGTGGTGGCTAGTGTTTCCTATGTCAGAGTTCTTGCCCACACTGAGGAGTGATGCAATGTGCTGAATCCTACCCCCAAAGTAGATCCAGTATCCAGGATAGCTCTTTCAAAGTTCACACTAAAATCCAGAATGGACTCACAGACATGGGAACCACATGCTTTGGGCTCTGCCCCTCTCCCCCATTTCAGACCTCTTTGTATGGTTGGTGACTATGAAACTCTGAAGGCTCCTTGATCACATGACTATATGGAAACCAATAACCTAGAAAGCAGGCATAATCCTGTCTCCTCTCAATTTCTTGTCCTACAGCCCTCATCAAGCGATGACAACATTTACAGCAAGTAATCCTATGACAGGAAGGCAAACAGCCCTGGACAGCTTTGACCATCAGGAAGTTCTTCCTGAGGTTTAGGTGGAATCTCCTTTCCTGCAATGGATTCAAGCTGCAGAAGAAGAGATTCCACCTAAACCTCACAAAGAACCTCTTGATGGTCAGAGCTGTCCAGCAGTGGAATATGCTGCCTCGGAGTGTGGTGGTGTCTCCTTCTTTGGAGGTTTTTAAGCAGAGGGTGGATGGCCATCTGTTGGGAATGCTTTGATAGGTGTTCTTGCATGGCAGGGGGTTGGACTGGATGGCCCCTGTGGTCTCTCCCAACTCCATGATTCTATGTGTAGTAGTTTGACCATTGGACTATGACCCTGGAGACCAAGGTTTGATTCCCTTCTTGGCCATGGAAACACACTGGGTGACCCTGAGTGAGTCACATATTCTCAGCCCTGGAAAGACCTTAGGGTCACCATAAGTTGGAAACAACTTGTAGGCACAGAACAACAACAACAACAATCCTATGGCAGTACTGAACAAACTCCAGTGGACACAAAATCTAGAGCTCCCTGCTTTAGAGCCTTGCACCAGGAGTCTGTAAGCCAGCTGGTGTAGTTATTTGAGTATTGGATTAGGTCTCCATGACCCCACGTTTCAGCTATGGAAACCCACTGGTTGACCTTAGGCAAGCAATACTCTCTCAGCCTTAGGAAAAAGCAATGGCAAACCCTCTTTGAATAAATCTTGCCAACAAAACTCTCAAATGGGGGTCACCATAAGTCAGAGCTGTGCAACAACAAGCTCCATTAGAATGAGTAAATAGTGAAAAAAAGGTCCAGTTCATTAAATTACTATGACCACTGTATTGTATGCAATTAGCCCCCGACAGTTTCCATCAGCAGAAATGGAAAAGGTAAATTCCCCTGCACTGTAATTTCCCATGTGTCCTTAAAAAAAATCTAACAAAAAAATTCTTTAAAATCTATTGTGGAAAGTTGTAGGGAAATGTAGAACAGGTTGGGAAGCACAGGAGATGCAAGGAGGAAAAGAAAGAGTCAAAAGACCTGCTTAAAAATCAGACATTTGTTCATGCAACATTGACTTTTTGCCCTCTGTGGCTTACAGTTGTTTCATACTGTTCACTAATAAACAGGGTAACATTTTTGGATTTTCTGCATAAGACAAAAAGCCATGACATGAAGTGAAGAAGCCATTTACTAATATATTTACTGATGTAAGTCAGAAACTTGAAGGCATACAACAGCAACAGCAAATCACAAGTCTGCAAATGGCTACAATCTAAGAAGGAACCATGTTTCATTGCTTAGGTGCAGAAAACAACCTGAATTATTCTTCCTCCCATATGAAACAGAAAAGACAGTGGTTTATTGTACCTTCTTATCAGTTGCAGAACAATAACTGCTCATGATTTCAATGACAGTAGGAAAAAAAAAACCCAGCCAGGACCTACTGTGATAAACCCCATAAAGGTAAATTAGCTGAACCACTCACAGTCACCAGGGTAATTCTTCCTTTCAAACAGTACACTTTCATTTGTTTTTGCTAGAGCAATTGGTTACCACATTTTTATAGCACTTGCATGATTTGTATTTATTGAAACTTCATTACATATTAAGAGCAGCTTTTGCTACACAAACTTCTTTGTATAGCACACAGTGATTTTACTTCATGGGCTTGCCTTAATGGGCCATGGCATTGCAATGCACATGGAACCTGTCATCTGTAAAATCTGAGTTTAGCAGCTGGACTCAGTAAGTTAATTTTGGACTGGACTTTGGAAAATCAAAAGCTAAAGCCAAATTAGAAAAAACAAAATAAAAACTGCCATCAAATCTGGCAACATGCTCATCTTGTAAATATTAAATTCGCTAAATAGCATGGAAGAAAAAAAATCAGCCCAGCTGCCTCATTAAACAATACACAATTTATCTTAAATGCATACAGGCAAGAAAGCTTCAGATTAAAGTAGAATATAGCATATGCAACCAGCATTACTGGACCTGTTGAATCAACTATTTCTACCACCAGTGATACGTGGCAATTTACCACCTGCCATATCAGCTGAAGTATATTTTTTGGCCTTTGCAGGTTTTTGGGTCCTTCGGATTCCTTGCATGAAAAGATTGATGGGATGAAGATTCACAGAAACCATCATTGCTTTAGTCACTAGGTGGTGTTATTTCTACAGTTCTGTTCCTACTCGCCTACAGAGTTGTAATTTAACTGCACACAGTCAGAAAACCTAGCTACCAACTCTTATGCTTTCATGTGGTGCTCTCTCTTATGGTGGCAACCACACAGATGGGAGCAAATGCCAAGAGGTTTTCCCCTCTCACTCAGTAAGCTTCCTCCTGGTGGGGTGTCTATGGTGTGGGGAAAGCCCTAACTCTAGCCCACATGACTGCAGGATAGGAAGAGATATTGCAACTGCCGAGAGAAAGCCCAAAGGCAAAAAGGCCTACACAAGTCTCAATGAGCATGTGAGAGACGGGGACTTAACTTGCATTGGAGTCAGTGATATTTGCTAAAGAGTAATGGTGCATAGTATCAGTCTACAAAAGGGTTTTTGCATTGAGAAAAGAGGAGGTTTATTAGGATAACCTTTCTTCACAGTCACTTAATCCAAAGCCCAAAGGACAGATGCCTCTAATCAATAAAGTCCCTAGCTATGGAATGAAAAGCCACATAGCACATTTTCAACCCAGTTCTAGCATGCCAGTCTCACTGAATTCAGGGGAAATCTCTTCCTACTCATTCTGCTTTATACTGCAGTGACTACAGTATTAGCCATTTGGCCCAGCACAGGACAAGAAATTAGGCCTGTGGAAATCTAACAATTTTTGTGTTGTCCTATAGTTGAACTTTTTAAATCTTCAAGTTCTTCCTCTTCAGAATATAACATGTGAGAGTTTTGTTAACTGTTTCAAAAACAAACTTGAAAACTTCCTTCCCCATTGTCATCAGCCAAATTCAACAGGTTCAGATGGTGTGAAGTGAGCATGCCTGCCATATCAGAATTAAATATCCACTCCCTTCCTTATGAGCCCTCAGACGGTTAAATATACAGGAATCCAAAATCATATTTGTATGATTGAAACCCTCACAGCTCTCATTCTGGATACACAAATTCATCTAAGTTCTGGTTTCTCTGGCCATTTCAGCACTAGCCTGTTATAGTGCTATTATTCTACTTTCAACATCCTATCAAATCCTGGGGTTTGCAGGTTAGGGAGGGGCCTCAAAGGCAAACCTCAGGATTCCATAGGATGTTGAAAGTGGAATAATAGCACTATAACAGGCTAGTGTGGAAATCGCCTATGACATTCACTGTTCTTTAAAAAAAAACCTTATGGCATTTCTCTGCCAAATATAAAGAAATTTGATGATTTTGGTACTTTTTTCCAAAATCAAACTAAGAATCAAAATATTTAGCAAGGATCCAGTCACTGAATCCCCATTTAGTCTGCCTGCTTACCTTTCCTATGGATCCAACCTGCTTATTCTCAAGGATCCAATCCAACTAAGGTTGTAAAGCAAATATAAGAACACTGCAATTGTGACAAGGAAGGCACGCACTCTGTTCCCTGAGTCATTGTATATGCAGATGTAAAATTCCTTCCTAACTCCACCAAGCTAGAGGTAACCTTTCTTACTGATTAGTAAGTGAAAAGATGAAAACTCATAAGAATGACCAAATCTTCTATGTAGGCCTAGGAGTAGGTCAGAAGATTTCTGGAGTTCCATTTTCTCCCTCCTCGTCCCTCACTGACCCACCCGCCTATGTCAGAGACATGAAGAAATACCTCCAGGGCACAGCAGGTGAGAGAGGGTGAGTTTTGCGGTTTGATAAGGAACTGGAGGGCTCTAGGTGAAGATTATGGATGCCCTTCCCTCAGTTGGCAATCCTAGCATTCCATAAATTAGAACCATGGCAGTTAAAGTAGAATAACAGCTGTATAATTCAGTAGTGTGAATGGGCCCCAGGAAATTCATCACGAGAAAGTTGTTAGCGTAAGGCAAGAATAACATGGGGATGTGAGTGCTTGCTGAAGTATGTGGATATGTACACCACGATAGGAACAGAATTGACCAAAAGCCAAACAATTGTCTTTTAACTTACATCTCTCCGAACAGAAATGGTTGGAGACCTATGCAAACATGCCTGTTCTTTGTCAGCTTAGATCATATCATTGCTACATGATTCCACAAGTCCCTCCCATGCAGAATCTGGAAACATGGAAGGATTTTTTTGCATCTGCTTCTGAGAAAGGCAGGGCTGTGGCAAGCTGCTCCCAGAGATGCTGAACTGAAAGGGAAAAGCCAGAACATCTGCAGAGTGTCTCAACAATTTCTGCCAAACACGCTACATCAGAACAAGCGAAGGTCAGGCAGGCAGCAGCCAACTGTAAACTGTCCTTTACTGTGCTCGCTAAACAGGAGACAATGTCCAGCTTCCTCTGTGAGATCTGACAGCCTGGAGTCAAAGCTAAATGAACTGAATCGTCACCTCAAGGGCAAGTCAAGCTTTTAGAGACGGAAGGGAGAATATGACACATGGAAGGATGTGCAGGAGGCTCAGGGAAATCCAACAAGTAAAGGCCAAAACTCCAGCAGTGCAAGCAGCTGTACGTGATGGCAGCTCAATAGGCCCTCTAGATGAAGAGAAGCCACTTCTGACAAGGATGGCCAAGGGGAAATGGCCAGTAAGAAAGAGAGGAAGAACAAAACACAGGATAAGAGAAAGAGGAAGAGAGGGAGGGAGGAAGTTTTAACCCCTTCATCACCCATTCCCCACTCCAAATCTCCCCAATCAGTAATCTTTTTCCTGCTTAGACCTACACGGAGGAGCTGGAGGTTCCTGGCTGTAGAGACTGCCCATCTGCTTCTCCAGGCCTTGGTTATCTCATGCCTGGATTATTGTAACAGCTTACTGGCAGGGTTGCCTTCCTGCTCCTTTCTTCCTCTGGTTTTAATTCAGAACAATGCTGTCCGGGTTGTTTTAAATCTGCGGAAATATTCACCTGTTTCCTCTCCCCGTAGATACCTTCACTGGCTACCACCTCAGGCCAGGGACTGTTTCAAACTTTTAGCCCTGGTATTTAAAGCTTTGTGTTTTAATCTCCCTCAGTACCTTGCAGCTTGGCTTGTTTGGTACATTCCATCCAGGAACCTGAGATCTGCAGACAGAGGATTATTGTTTGTTCCACTGATGTGTACAGCTCTGTCAAGGCTGAGAGCCTTTCAAGATCTGGCTCCACATTTGTGGAACGGTCCTCATTTGGACCTCCAGCTGGAGGAGGATCTCACCTGTTTTCATAAATGATTGAAGTCCTTCCTCTTTGACTCTCCATCTTAAGTCATTGAGATGTGATTAAGGTCCTGAGATGGGTAGCAACTAGTGGGGTGTTGGGGATATCATAGAATCATAGAAATGTAGAGTTGGAAGAGACCACAGGGGCCATCCAGTCCAACCCCCTGCCATGCAGGAACACCCTCAAAACACTCCCGACAGATGACCATCAAGCCTCTGCTTAAAAACCTCCAAGGAAGGAGACTCCACTACACTCCAAGGCAGCACATTCCACTGCCGGACAGCCCTAACTGTCAGGAAGTTCTTCCTGAGGTTCAGGTGGAATCTTCTTTCCTGCAGCTTGAATCCATTGCTCCTTGTCCTGGTCTCTGGAGCAGCAGAAAACAAGCCCTCTCCTTCCTCTACGTGGCATCCCTTCAAATATTTAAACATGGCTATCATGTCCCCTCTCAACCTTCTCTTCTGCAGACTAAACATACCCAGCTCTCTAAGTCTATCCCCATAGGGCATGGTTTCCAGGCCTCTCACCATTTTGGTCGCCCTCCTCTGGACTTGCTCCAGCTTGTCAATATCCCTTTTGAATTGGGGTGCCCAGAACTGGACGCAGTATTCAAGATGGGGTCTAACCAAAGCAGAGTAGAGTGGTACCAGGACCTCCCTCGATTTAGACACCATACTCCTATTGATGCAGCCAAGGATTGCATTGGCTTTCTTTCATGCCATGTATTGTTGTGGTGTTCTGTTTTACTGTCTTTGTCCCTGATTGTGTATGTCAATGTGCTTCCCTTTGGTGTAAAGGGTGTTATAAATAAACATTATTATTATTATTATGTGTAAAAACCATCACAGATAGTTCCAAAGTAAAAGGAGGAGTAGAGCTTGGAAAAGTTACTTTTTAGACTATGACTTTCGGAAACATCCTCCACCAGCCTCCATGGCAACTGGAGTCCATAAAGGAACTTGTCAAGCTCTGAGGAAAAAGAACCATAAAACACTTTCTCCCTGCAGCTCTTCAGTGTTAACCCTCCTTTGGGTGCAAACTTCCTCATCTAAACATGCCCTTAGGCTACCATTACATGCAGCTGTACGCTGTACGTAGTTTGAGTCTAACAGTGCCTTCCCCTCACATCCTACAGGTGGGCCTCTTCAGAAAACAATCAACCATAAAAAGGCAATTATATTCCCAACTCCTCTCTTCCTGCATCCTTTTTTTTTTTTTTGAACCTTTCCATTACAGTTCTTCCTCCTCCAATGTTTTCTTTAATAATCAGCAGGCACCTGAGGAAGTGCTGAGATGTTTTCACAAGTCATACATTTTAATGGTTGCAGTCAGATGTGACCAGCCTATGTCGACTTTTTTAACAAGCTCTATAAACGTGCCAATGTGTTGAATTCATATCTTATTATCTTTACAACACTCTATGGTCCACTGGGGGTTAGAACATAGACAGTCTCTTTGTTTTCTGTTTTAATAGCAAAAAAAAAAAAACACAAAAAAAACCCCTCTCCTTTTTTCTGATTCTGGAAGGATCATTTGTCCAAATGAAATATTCTGGCTTTAAAATAAATACATATCTGAATAACTGGATATTACCTTTCCAATATGAGACCTAGCACGATGTAGTAGTTTGAGCATTGAACTACAATCCTGGAGACCATGGAAAGCACTGGGTGACTTTGGGCACGTCACACACTTTCAGCCCTAGAAAACCCCGTGATAGGTTTGCCTTAGAGCAGGCATAAATCAGAAATAACTTGAAGGCAAACAACAACCACAACCACAACCATTCCAGCATCATTGTTATTAGCATCATTCGCTGTTCTATGGCTTGCAATTTTTAGCATTATTTTTAAAGGTTTTAGTGTGGGGGTTGCCTGTCAGCAGAAAGCCAGTACAGATGTTTTCAAATAAACTCTATGGGGACAAAGAAAGTTGAGCAGGTCTAAGTACTACTGATATCATTATAGTCATCATCATTGTCACTACCATTTTATACAAAACTGGGATGCCAGGCAGCTTACAAATTATAACTTAAACACAAATTAAAACACACAAAAGAAACAAAAACATCCAGGAAACATAACTGTGTAGTTCAGGGATTCTCTTGAATTTGTTTTACTGAAATTCAGGTATACAGCCAAATTCAAGCTTACACCCAAAGGTGGAAATAACATGGATATAAATTTACTCATTCTTTATTCTTTTGTAGAAGAATGAACATTTTCCACAAGAGAAAATGAACACTTCAACAAGATTCTGGGAGCTCTTCACATAACGCCACTCTAGTCAATGCATAAATATCCCCCACCACCACCTTTTGTTTTTGTTTTTGAGAAAAATGCACTGCCCCCTGTACAGGAAACTGTTTTTTCCCCATAAACAGGAAAGTATGTGTATTCTGCAGAATAATTTCTGAAAGGCTTTTCAAAATGCAAAAAGATCTTCATCACTTATTCTGTTCTATTTGCAAAGGGTTCTCAGGCACCATTCTGTAGGAGAATGAAATGTAAAGAATATTCTATCCATCTCGAGGAAGCAGCTTATGGAATGGTTTCCTGAGGAACAAAATTAAGGAATGGTCAAGCCTCAACCGATGAAGATGGCAATAAGCAATAGAAACCACCTGGGTCTGTTTGCAGAGTGAAGTGGTTTATTTATTATAGATTTCTCTCCACAGTGGGATTTTCCTATTGCATAACCAGACTTTGTTGCTTCACTTTGGGTAAAGGGATCAGCACCACACTGTGAGCAAACTCTTCTCAGGGGTTCCTCTTTCAACTTCCTCACCCCTTCCCAGCTTAAAGAATCCAACTTTTGAAATACAATCTGTGAATACTCCCCAGGTATAAATGACACATCACACAGCTCTTCAGTATATTTCCTCACTTTTTGGCATCTTCATAAATTGCCGTATGGTCTGTCACTCCTCTCTAGGAATCAGTTCTATTGTATCAACCCTTCCCTTTCAAAATGGCACTGTCCTCCCCACTTTACTCCAGTCCCAAATAGCTGCTGCAAGGGGATGATCACGAGTAGGACTGTAACAGTGGGAGTGGGGTAGAACACTTTCTTCCCAGTGTGTGTGTATATATATATATATATATATATATATATATATATACACACACATATATATAATTTTTATTACAATTCCAACATATAAAACAAACAATTATCATTGTATTCTTAATTGTCATATTACAACTGTCTTCCTTCCTCTCTGGATTACAGTTTTTATCATTCATTGAACTGTTATCAATGCTTCACAATAAATTGTTAGTATATCTACTTAATTTGTTAGTTCCTGTTTTTCTACACAACTTTACATGTTCCATGATATTTCTCTAAAATTTATCTTGTAACAACCTTTAATACCATAAATTATGCATTGTTCCCTGACAAGACCCATCCCACTTCCGAAATCCTCTGCCAATCTTTATATATCATCATCTGATTTCTCTTTTAATCACTGTGAAACAATACCTGCATTTCTATTTTCAATAAGAGTTGCCCACCATTGTTCTATCATAGGTATTGCATCACTTTTCCAGAGCCTTGCAAATTCAATATGGGCAATCGAAACCATATACAGTATTATTCTCCAATATTTCTTTACCACAGTTCCCTCTAACATATGTGTTATATTTAATGAATACATTTCAGGAGTCTTATCCATTTGAACCTGCAATACATCACATATTATCTAATGAATTTCATTCCAATACTTTTTTGCTTTAGAACATGTCCACCACATATGAAATAGTGTACCAACAGTCTTTTGACATTTCCAACATTGACCTGTATCCGTCTTATAAATTATCTTTAATTTTTTGGGTGTCATGTACTATCTATGAAAAAGCTTATAGTAATTTTCTTTAAGGTTCTGAGCTACTGTGAACCTCTTTGTTTGTTGCCAACTTTGTTCCCAACATTCCAACTTAATTGGATGTCCAATATTCTGTGCCCATTGTACCATTGCTATTTTAATTGTCTCTTCCTCATGTTGTTGTTGTAATATCTCTTGATATAGATGTGAGAGTAAGTGAGGTGGATTTTCTTGTAGAAGCTTCAGCAAATTTTCTTGTTTCTTCTGTTCTATTCCTTGAGTTTTCACATCCATCTGAAATCTTTCTGATAGTTGTCTGTAGTGAAACTGGCTTAATTTTATACCTTCAATTTCCAATTTCTCTCTTGATTTAATCTTAAAAACATTTATATTTGTATTCATATTTGTTTTCTCCAATATATCTTCATATCGCAACCGTTTTTCTGTGTCTGATCATCTTCCAAAAAAGCTTCCTGAGGGGAGACCCAGGTGGGTAGCTGCCTAATGTTCTTATTCTTATAATCTTATTCTTATATTTTGTATAATGATTTTCTTAAGAACTGATGTGCAAAATCTTTATCAATTGTTGCTTTTCCGTAAAACATATAAGCATGCCATCCCATCCTTAAATCTGCTCCCTCTAAAGCCAGCATTCTCATATTTTGTAAGTCCATCCAGTCTTTTATCCAAGTGAACACCGCATCTTTAAAGTATACTTGTAAATCCGGTAGTCCTAAGCCACCTCTTCTTGTTATGTCAGTCATAACTTTCCATTTTATTCTTGGTTTTTTTACCTTGCGTAAGCTCAATGTCTTATCCAATTGCTTTAAATCCAATTGAATATCAGATTCTTACCAGTTTAATCCTACTCCAATTTACTACAAATCCAGATCCAAGTCCAGTCCAGTTAAATCACAGAAATCCACCAAGAGAAATACAGGAAAATTGAAGTTTGCTTAGACTCACCACTCTGGTCTCTGTAGCTTTATGAAGTCCGCCATTACATTTCTGCTTCCTACCACTGAGGTCTCTTCCAAGCAGCAGTTTGTATTCACTGAAACAGATACATACCTCTTGTGATCTAAGTTAAACTGTAATTCAAATTGGGCTGTTACTTGCTGTTTTACCTTGCTCTCTTGGCTAAAAGTTGTCATTGGTGCTTGTGCCGCTAAAATGGTGATCCTGAAGGTCCTGTCGCGGTCCTATGATCCTACACAGCTCCTCCGCTCTCTCCCTTCAGGGAGAGCTTGATGCTGGAATTGGGATTCCCTTCGGACCTCTTCTGCATCCCCCTTACCGAGGGGATAGCTAGCTGGAATTTGGTGACCTCAATCCAGCTGGAAACCTTCAGGTGGCAGTTCAGAGTTGTGCAGCGCTACTCCGGACAGGCTCTCACGTGCACCATGCAGCCGGAAGTTCCTTCCCAGTACCTTTGTTGTTGTTGTGTGCCTTCAAGTTGTTTCCTACTTATGGTGACCCTAAGGTTTTCTGGAGGTGAGCGTATGTGACATGTCCAAGGTCACGCAGTGGGCTTCTGTGATGAAAAGGAGAATTGAACCCTAGTATTCAGGGTGGCAATCCAATGCTCAAACCACTACACCAGACTGGTTCCATATCTACCCTAATGCAAATTTAGTGTGAGGGGCTTGTGTGGCCCTGCAAGTGTTGTTGGACTGCCATCTCATCACCACTGGTTGTGCAGGCAAGGACCAGGTTATAAGCAGATAGTATCTTGAGGGGCATGGTTGCCCACCCCATGCTTCTTAGGGCTGTTTTAAGAACCACAGAGAATATGGCCCTTTTTACACGGCATTTGCCATGCGAAAGAGGGCCTGGAGCATCATGCAATTGTGAGGAGCGATTTGCATGACGCACTCACAATTGCATGACTCTCCAGGGGCCGGCAGGGGCCAATTGCTCACCTTTTCATTTTCAGTTTGAAGCCAAAAATGGTGCACGATCGTGCATTGTTCCTGGGGCCCATGCACATTTTCTGGTGTGCAGAGCCTCTGGATCCTGGCCGGTCATGCTTTCCGCCCCAGTGCAGCCTGGGAAGGTCCCAGGCTGCACTGCAGAAGGAAGAGGCGGGGCTCTCGCACGAGCGGGCAGCTTGTGCAGAGCTGAAGCAGCAAGGAAGGGAGAGCCTATCAGCAGAGGCTGCTTGTGCGATCCCTGCACCCCAGCGCCAGAGCAAGGTAAGGTGTGGAAAGGGCCTATATGTGTGACAATTTCAGATGGAAGGAAATGTAACATATAAATGGTATATGTTATCTGGTTTTGCAGGGATCAGAACTGAAAATCTTGGCTGCTTTATTTATGGACTCTCTTAGGTCACATAACATTAGTTAGCTATTTAGCTGGGTATCATAACTATGTAGGAGACAAACTGATCCAGACAAACAGAATTTCTAAGGGCCTTAAAATAAGCCTAAATATTTATTCTAGGGAATTTTTCAAGATATTTGTTTGTTTAATTGAAGCATTTTCAGCCTGTCTTTCCACAATGGTGTGACAACATTACAAAACAAGCAATTCAACCAAGATTGAACAGCAAAACAAGTAACAAGTCATTGTTCTTGTGTGTCTTCAAGTTGCTTCTGAGTTATGGCTGAGAGTGTGTGACACAGCCAAGGTCATCCACTGGATTTCCATACCTGAGCAGGGAATCAAACCCTGGTCTCCGTGGCCGTAGTCCAGTGCTCAAACCACTATACTTCCTGGGTCTAAGTAACAAGTTAGACATAAGTAATTTAGAACAAAAGTGCAACTCTAAGGGCATATTAAATACCCTCCCCCTCCAAAAAGAGCAGAAGCATCAAAAAGCTAATCATGAAGTTAGCTTGAAGGCTTTCTGAAACCCAACACTGTAACTTGTTGTCAAAACATTAAAGATACAGAAGCCAAATCATCTTTTTTAAAGGAAAGAATTCCAAAGATTTGATACTACCACTTAAAAGACCTTGCCTGGCTCATACATTTTCCATATATAAAATATAAATGAAGCAGTTTTCTTAACAATGACCTAAGTTCACATATGGTAAGATGGTTCTTATCAAAACATGGTCCTTGAAAGGTTGCTTAAAAGCAGCACATTAAATTAAGTCTGGAAACCAGTTGGAAACTATTGAAGTTGATAGAAAACCAAACAGATGTGCTTGCTGTGTCATGCTTCAGTCGGCAATCTATCTGAAGCTTTCTGGACCAGTTGTGATTTCTGAACACTCCATAGGCCAAGGTAGAACACTGGTAGTCCAATCTGGAAATGATGTGAGATATATGAGTGACTTTATATTATGCCTACTCTGACAGAACTGTCTCCCAAAGATAAACCTAAAGGATCAGGGACAAGTCTGGAAGCATCCTCAAACTGTGGACAGAAGACTTAAGGGAGTGTTCAGCTCTACTCATAATACATCAAGTGCTTAATTTCAGATCATTTGATCCAATAGTCAACAACACCTCCATCCTGGCTGGATTAAGGTTCAACACATTCAGTCCAATGCCACCATATCCTTCTGGGGATTCAATGGAAAGCAGAACCAGAGCTGAACATCCCTTAAACATGGCTGACACTGCACTAGGAATGTCCAGATTATCTTTCCCTGTGATTTCAAGGACATATGAAATAATGTGAAAGGACTCCGGCTGCACTGCACAAACCAAAGCCCTCAAAGTAGCCTCTAGGCATCACTTTCTAGTATTTAAAATTAAAATATCTCTGAGATGAAGATATTTCATGGGTTCTGTTTGAAAGTGATGCACTTCTGTACTTTTCCATAAAACAGAAGTTGGGTTTATATCACAAAGAGATTATAATATTTTGGGTGAGCAAGAAACATGCAGGCAACACAACAGAAAATTATTCTAAACCACTTATAAGCTTAAAGGAGAACTGATGAGGAAGTTCCCATATCTCCAGCACCAACATGTGTCTAACAACCTTCCTTTCCTATCTCTTAGAGCTCTACACCTGAATTAGTCTAGCTTCTTCCCTCCTTAGGAATCTCACCTGTCTCCTTGGTAACCAACCATGTTCCTTCCATTCCACTCCCCCCTGCCACATGGTCACTTCCACATCGGTTTTACTATAGCATCTTCCAGAAGGACCAAAACCATCTTGTAATGCTGCCCTCTACTTGTCCCATGCCTGTCTTCAATACTCTATCTGTATCATTTCTAGGAAAGCCTTAGGGAAAAGAAGTTCAACAGCATTGTCTCCCTTCAGAAGTTTATATAGAATGCAGACAGGAAATTATGAAATTATCTTTCTGCTGATTAGAACAAATCCACAAGCTTAAATCTACACAGCTTTAATTATAGGCAACTAATGAGTAATTAAGGATAAAAGACATGTTGGAACAGACCATGAATAGCAGACACTGTTCAGATACAGAAACAAATAAAATGGAAATGCATTTACATCAGATATTGTATGCTTGCCCTGGTAATTATCACCACAAAAACCACAACTTGGAAAATGATGGCGTTTAATCTGTGTAAACGTTGTTAGAATAAAACGGGCCCATCATTCCCACAAATAAGTATTCCTTTAAAAAAAATGGATGCCCCATTCTGAGAAAGTTCAGAAATGACAACTCCGTCAAACAAGGGAATAGGGGAAACTTAGTTGGCTGCAGAAATTACAATGAGGTGAGAATAAGACTGGGGCCATTTCTGCAGTACACTGTTATAGTGCTATTATTCCACTTTCAACAGCTTGTGGAGTTCTGGGGTTTGTAGTTTACTAAAGCCCAAGAGCTCTCTGGTTGAGAATTCTAAAAGCCTCTCCCTAAACTGCAAACCCCAGGATTCCATAGGATAATAACACTATAACAGCATAGTATGGTAATGACCTAAGTCAAAAATCCCCCTCGTAGTGTTGACAATGCTGTTTGAACAAGGCAGAAGCTGAAGATTCAGAGGGACAATAGCCAGGGAAAATGTGTTGGTGGCAATTTTAAAATGGATGCCATTTTTTAAAAAAAAATCCATACAGAGAACATCATAGCCTTGTGGAAAGGAAATTATGGGCTGAAAAGAAATGGTGGCCGCAAACAGCACTACTAAGAGAAGCACGGCTATGAAACAAGGAGCAATGAGAAAAGGTGAACCTAAAGGAAAGCTTAAAAAATGACTTTTTAAAAATGTAAAATCTGTCAGCCACAATTTTTTCTGAAAGATTCTGGGAGTTGTAACCCCAAAAACCTAACCTTTTCCAAGCTCTGTGTCCAGATAGACATAGACAAATAGATACAGACATAGTCTGTATCTATCCAATCTGTGATATTTTCACATCTATTCAATCATAAGTATGTGATGTCCAATTGTCACATAGGACAACGATTAGGCAGACTTGGGTAAAATCCTCATTCAGTGATGAAGCTCACTGGGTGATTTTCTGTTATTTGTTCTTTCCCTAAGAGATTTAAAAGAACAGGCTTGTCACATATGTATTGAGGCTGTTTTAACTACAGAACCGCTATCATGTAAGAAAAAGTTGGAACAAATCACTCCGTAGCATTGCACAATTGCGAGGAGCCATCCACGTGATGTCCTCGCAATCACGTGATGTTGCCGGGGCTGGCAGGCACCAATCATGCACTATTTCATTTTCAGCTTGTAGCTGAAAATGGTGTGTGATTGAGCATTGTTCCAGGGCCCGGCGTGCACTTACCATGTCTGTGGAGCCTCCAGAGCCATGGCACTCATGTGTCCTGCCCCAGCGCAGCCTGGGAAAATCCCAGGCTGTGCTGTGGAAGGAAGAGGAGGAGCCCTCATGGTGCCTGCCAGCTGGCAGGCAACAGCTGCGGAGCTGAAGAAGCGTGGATGCAAGAGCCTCTCGCAAGAGGCTGCTTGCGTGATCCCCACACCCCAGCACTGAGAAAAGGTAAGTTGCAGAAAAGGCCTGAGTGGGCTGTTCATGGCTCCAAAATGAAGATACAGGGATCACTTATTGCAGTAGACCGCTCATATCAATGGATCTAGGAATCTGGGTCATTCAGCATGTTTGGCCTTTACCAGATGACCCAGCTGAACTTTTCAACACAGTCTTCTCTGTAATTAAAACCAGTTATTACCAATGGGGGAAAAAAAAGAAACTAAAAAGCTAATTCTGACCCCAAGCTGAGTAAGGTGGTCACTTAAGACTGTCCAAAATAAGCAGAAATGCACCACCAACATCCCAAGGAGGGTACAGATTTGCACATGGCAATGTATGATAGTATCATTAGGTTGCACCCCTTGAACCAATTGGTTTTACATGAATGTTGACTCACTATTCAACACCTAATTCAGTGTTGCTATTCTAGGACTACAAATAAGATTCAGGACTATATGTGCCATTGTACGTTTATTGTTAAAATCAGAATATGGTAAATTTCTCCATAATGGAGAAGACCATAATCAAGTAACCTGTTGACTACTCAGTCTGCTGCCGAGTTAGTAACTGCTGATTGGCCCTTTTAAGGCCCTTCCTTCTTAAGGTACTTCATTCTTATACCAGACTTGGGTTGTCTGAGCCAGCATAAGGATGCCTGAATTCTGACCCTGAAAATGGAGGACATCTTCAAACGGAGGACTGTCTTTTAACAACCCTTCAAATAGAGGACTGTTATCTGTAAAGCAGGACAGGCAGCCAGCAAGCCCTATTTCTGTTGTTCACAACTAGCAGCTCCAGAAGATCCCTTGTGCCATAGACATGAACTGTATGAAATGGATGAAATCCTATACATATGGATCTCCATGGTTGGGTCAGGATGTTTTGAGTTCAACCACCAAACATGCACCTTGTACAAAAGAATTCTTGTTGGAAAAGGAATCATGCCTTTGGAAGAACATCTTACATTTCATGTAAAGGGTGGGGGAGAATGTAAATATGTTCTTGGACAGCACCAACAGCAGCTTCCTATGATTCAAAGAAAAACATCTGGAAGGAAATAGAGAGGTGGATTCAAAGCCATGCTGTAGCAATTAAGTGATTCATTTGCTAGAAACTAGACTTCGAACATTTTTAAAATGATCTTTATGTTTTAATGTGCATGTGTGTGTGTAAAACAGTATGTTTAGTGCACTTTTTATCTGTGAGATGCATGGTTGGTTTAATTGTATTAATTTTATTACTGCATTAAGGTTTTTTTTGTTTTGTTTTTTTGTTTTTTGTTTTTTTGGTAAAGATGGTATACCAATGTCTCCAAAAATAAGTAAATAGTCAAATAAGCAATTCAGGCAATTCTGAAAAGATTTCTGGATTTTTTAAAAAAAACTTTAGACATATCTAAAGATGTTCAAAAGTGGTAGAAATTAATAAACTGCCATCTTCTGAGGATCTTTAGGCATGTCCTTTGCTTCTTTAACTGAATGCTCTCAGCTTTTTGCTTCTTTTGTTGTTAAAGCAGTCTAGAAGTATCCATTAGTTACAGTGAGTCACCCCAGCAAAGATCTCACCATTTTAAGTGTAAAAATTCTGCTATTTATGAAAAGAGGCCATTAAAAAGCCACGGGTCAACTCACAAGAGGGTTCCTCCAGTAGTGCAGTAAGGTTCAGTTGTTTCATTAGACAACATATGACTGGGACAAGCTGAGTCATTTTTGCCAAACCTGGGTATGCAATTCTGCCCATTAGGATCTGAGCTGGAAAACCAAGGTAAATTGCAGAAAGAGTAGGTTTTTAAGCAGGAACATTTGGTGACACTGCAAGGTCATTTGTCATCACAGGGCATAGCTGTAAAGGCATTGATTGCCCTTTGCTCCCCATTTCTTGACTTCATGGAGTCTGAGCCAGCATAAGAATGCCTGGAGTCGGGTATTAAATATTCAAAAAGGTTTATAAAGAAGAAGAAAAAACTTTGGCTATATCTTAGAGTTGAGTATTCCTCAAACTATTTTCTGTGTAGTATTGCTTGATGGACTATTGCATTGAAGCTATTTTTTCATGCCTTAATATAAAAGATTCACCTAACACATCCCAGAAAACGATTATTTTTTACACGTGAAGTTAAAGGCACTTTGAGAAAGGGCATACTCATTGGAGAGAGACAACAGCCATTTTAGTGATAAAATACAGGGTTTGTGTGCAGAAGTTCCTAGACTCAATCTCTGCTAAAGGATTAAATAGCGGGCGAAGGAGTTAACTATCCTCTACCTAAGATCCACTGAGGTCATTAACAGATTACAAGTTAATGAATTACAGTGGCAAATGATCTTCACTAGCACTAGGAAAAGTTACTCTATTTATTACTTTTCCCTGAATCCTGCAGTGACCGTGTTGGTGACAAGGGAAATATAGTTAAAAAAAAAAAAAACTTTCCTCATCTCTGCACAGAATGTGTCCTTCCACCCCTGGTACTGAAGAAAAATTTGTTTGGCTCATCCAAGCATCTGTTGCTTTAAAATAAAGCCTCTGATTCAAACAAGTCCAGCACTAAAAAATCTCCTTAATGGTGTAGCGATTCCTGTAGAAACAAATGCTTTCACTATCCAACACAATAAAATATCCAGAGAGGATACAGATTTCTTCTGTATATTTAAAGGTAGATAACAAAAGATTTATTATCTAGAAACATATGTAATGCCTTGTTTCTCTAGAAGTACTAGTAGAAGAAGCTGTTCCCCTGCCCCTTCCCCAAGTTTGGCAAAAGTTATAGCTCATCCTGAGGAAACATTCAGATCTTTTCCCAGTCCAAGGCAGTTTTTACTGAGAGCCATTTTGGCAACAAATAAGAAGATTCCCTTCCTTGGCTAGTTTGATTTGTGTGGCTGTGTAGGAAAGCCTGCCAGGGTGCCTGTTTGTGGAGTCTCAGGCTGAACTGAAAGTGTTTCCAACAGCTGGAGAATACGCAGTCTACAAATGGAGCTCCATCTTATGTGAGGACATAGAAGTGCCGCCATTTAATATCTCCTTTTTCCCTCTTCCTCAAGAGGTTTCCTTTTCGATATGATGTTGAGATGCTCCATTGTCTCTCTTTAGTGGCTACCAATAGAGGAATATCAGTGGAGCAATATATGATGCGATCATACCAAATTATACATCATGCTAAACTATGCAACTAGATATCATGAGGGGAAAAGGGGTAAAAGAAAGGGTGTTGAAATTTAGCACCTGTCCTATCATGGAGTTTTGTCCTTGGAAGGAAAACCAGTTAAGCCACTTTTTACAAGATTAGACTGTAAGGTATATTTTTCATAACTGCTTAAGTACTAATGTTTAAAGAAACACACACATATATATTTAAGAATATGCATACACATATTTAATAAGTGTGTTTCTATAGTTTTTCTCCTTTTTTCCCATCTCTACATCAAAGGCATTTCCTTTGATTATAGTACTATTAGTTATAGTACTATTATTCCACTTTCAACATCCTGTGGAATTCTGGGGTTTGTAGTTTACTGAGGCCAAAGAGCTCTCTGGCTGAGAATTCCTGAACTCCGAATCCCAGGATCCCACAGGATGTTGAAAGGGGAATAATAGCACTATAACAGTGTGGTGTGGAAATGCCCCAAGTCTGTGCCACTTTCATAAGATGGAGAGGGGTATATTCAGAGTCTGTCTGGATGTTTGGGGTGGGTTTAATCATATATTTTCAAAATGCATACATGGTTTTCACATAAAGTCATCCTTCTGTCAACAAACTTCTGACAAAGAAACTCCTTTTCACAAATTCTTTTTACCCCCACCCAGCTGCAGCCAGCTTTCTTCTTCATCCTCTTTTTAGTTAGAAGTTTTCTAGAAATATCAGCATTGGGAGGATGACGAAGAAAGCCAGAAGAAACCACTACAAAGCAATTGCAAACTATTGTTTTTGGTAGCTTTCTATGCCAAGAACTCCCCAGTAGGTTCCAGTAGGCTTCACTCGTTACACCCTTTACTGGAATATCTGCTCTCTGGTTGCATCCTGCCATCATAGACTTTGAGCTGCTTTGTGACTGTGACATAAATCCAGCTGCTAGCCCCTAAACAGTGCAGACCCATTGAATCAATGGGATTTAGATAAGTGTTGATTTACCCTTCAGTCATTGATTCAATAGCTCTTATCCACCAGGGATTAGTAATAGAAATTGGCCTGGTTTTGATTTCCCCCAATCTCGGCCTTAAGCCTTGAACTGCCTAGACCCTGCCCTTGGGATCTGCTTGGCCTCAGTTCTTCGTCATGAATACACTGGAGACAAGACAGCATCTCACTGTCCTCATTTGCAACTTCATAACATTTCTTATTGAATATAGAGACAAACTCTCTTCCTCAGCAGCTTTCTGTAATCTGTCTTCTGTCACTCCTCATTTATAAACATCATAATGACCAGATTGGCTTTGCTGCTGGTTTTTAAGAGAAATCCCCTCCCTCCATTTACATAACAGTAACATTCTGTGTAGGTCATGACCACTTTCACAGGTTTTGAGTGACATGACAAAGTAAGTATCAATCACAAAATCATTGTTTCTTTCACTTATTGTCATGAGTGGGCAGAGGGAACCCAATCTATCCAAAATTACACCATTGCACTATCACCCTTTGCCAGACCATCAGCTGGCAATTAGGAGATCGTGAGCCAGACACTCTGTATAAATCAAATAGTTTGGAGATACAAGTCCCAGCCCACCATGGCGCTACTATTCTGTGGTGGCAGGAATGCATCCTCCTGTGAGGCAAGAAGTTTTTCTGATGGCAGCAGTACTGCTGGTGGAATCTCCCATATCACACAAGCTTTTTCAGAGAAGCTAGACTAAATGTGGTAAACAGCTACCAGATAACAGCAGTTGTGGGAGGTGACACAGGTAGAGGATCCCTTAGAGACAATGGCAGTGGCACAGATAACACTTGTTAACACTGCACAGAAGGTGGCACAGTAAACTCTTTTTAAATGTCTTTTACTATGAAAACCTATGGTGAAACAATCCAAAATGAAACAAAAGATAGTGCCAGAAAATGAGACTCCCAGGTTGGAAGGCACTCAATGAGCTACTGGGGAAAAGCACAGGACAAGTAGTCCTGTGGCTAAAGGTGCAACTGAACTCAAATCAAAAGGATGTTCAGCTGTTGATGTGCTCAGAGTTAAATGCTGGAGATGGTCCCTCATGGACTCACCACATTGCAGCTGTTCCCTGTACAGCCTCTTTATTAGGGACAGCTTACTCCCAGCTGTAGGGCAGATGTAAATTGCCCACAAAGCATCCCAAAACACCTTTGCTGTGGTAAGATGCCTGACATGGTTTACCTGGTTGTCTTCCAAAGCCAGAAAAATGTTGCTAACTGCTTTCTCCTCTATTCTGGTATCTGCTGCATTGAGGGGAAGCACTGGGGGATCAGCAACAGCCTTCCACAACCCCTCTTTCCGCAGATACATCTCCATCTCCACTGCCCAAGTGAGATAATTCCTCTCATTTAATCTGCCCAGGGGCAGACTTGCACTTTGGATGCCATCCCTGCAGCCTCTCTCACCTTCCAGGCTCCTCCTATGCCAGAACTCTCACTTACCAGAGACTGTCCTCGCGCAGGCTCTCAGCAGGCAGCTGCAGACTGGAACTTGTGCTTCACCTGTTCCACTTGACCCTCTGGCACAGCAGGAGAGGGAGGCTGGGCCCATAACCTGTCAAGGTTAGCAGAGTCTGGCTCCTCTGAGCATGTGCAGAGTTCAAACAGTGAAGCAAGGCTTCACCATGGCAGAGGTTCCCAGTGAAGCAGAAAAAATTCCAGAGGCTCATTAAGTTAGGCTTAGAGGAAGTTTTATTGCTGCACTTTTGGCAAAACATTCCAGCAGCAATTAAGCAAGTAAAAATAACAAAAGATAAATGGGCAGCATCTCCCCATACAAGACGTAAACTGTCAGCAGCATCACAGGTCCAGTTAGGCAATCCTGACTGGCAGCTGGTAAAGGCAAACAACAGCCTTTTTATGTCTCCCTGTAACCCTGAACAATTGGGGTGCCCCAATCAGCGTTCTGGCATGTGGCCTTCCCCAATACACAAGATGTAGTCAAAACAATCCTAGTGACCATGCACCTGCTTGTCTGGCCACATCACTTCTTCCTCTGCCATCCACTTAGAGGAAACCATGCCTGCCCAGCATATAACCTTGACAAGGTTTCTCAATCCAACTTACCTGTGCATTAGGCTGTCAAAGGTGTTTGTGCATTTCCACAAGTACTCAGTAGCTTCAAAAACTCATTGTCTGAGTTTCCCTGTTGGAATTTATCTGAAGCCCAAGGAATGAACTCTATCCATGACAGTGTCATAAAGGCTTTCTATATCCCCTTTCCTTCTCTGACACTATGGCTATAAATTTTGCCTGCAAGGATCAGACTAATGTTGTCTTCTACTACAGTTCCTACTTCTCTCTGTATGTCCTTAATGATACCATTCTTAAAATGCTTCCCTCAAACAGACAAGGCTTTACAGATGGCATGAAATGTCCCCACTCTTAGGATAATATTCATATACTGACTTTTCCTTTTTGCATACTTTCTCTGTAGTATTTGCATACAATGCTGACTGAAGCCTACTATAAATACTACAATAATCCTGGCTGTAAACTGAAGTATTGCTTTTGAAAAGTAATATTGCTCTTTATCTGACAAATTTAGGGCCTGAAGATGTAGACTCCAAAAGAATTCAAGTAGTTTATATATGGGTTATCATTTCATAATAATAACTTTCAGCTTCCACTGTGGAATATAGTATCTAATTCAAGAACTTTTTCTTGAAAATGTCCTCAAGATGAATGTTCTGGCTGTTCTAGCAGACATGGAGGAGTAGCCATATTTTCCTCAAGAATTTTAAAATTACTTCAGATCATTTGCCAATTACTCACACATTATGTTGATCAAGATGGGCACCAACAGTAACTGCTCCTGATTCTATTGGACTTTACTGTTCTTTATGGATGTTCAAAGCATATAATTAATCATACAAAATGCCTGATTTTAATGCTATCAGTGTTCTTCATAAGCCATGCCAAATATGCCTGCATAGGATTTTTTTTATTTCTTAATTGGATAAAGTCTAAAAGCTGTCTTATATGATGAGGAGTTCTTGAAGTTGTTGATTTTGAATAGTTATTTCGAATCAACAACTCCTTTTCCATGAAGGAAAAAGGAAAACTGTGTTTCTTTAGACACCCTACACAAACGCCTGCATACCACTGTTCACTATCTTGAACTTCTTATAGACTATGTTATCAGAATGTTATCATTAAACAGGAACACCAAATATGGATAATATTGTTTTAAAAAACCCAAGCACTCCATTTATCAATTTCAATTCCTCCTTTACTTCTGTTCCTTCCATTAACACTCCTAGTATCTTCATAAAAATATTTTTAGAAAAACTTGGCAAGAAGATTAGAACATTTTGTGGATTATATGTTTGGATATAGCTTGGAGTGCTTACATTTTATATGTACCAGGCTGTGTGCTCATCCTTTATCTTGCCACATCCATTATACATAGATTGTTTGCCCTCACACACTCTTTGTACATTTGTGCATTAAGTACATCTAGCCCCAGCATAGTATAAGGAAAATCTGTCAGTTTGATTTTCTCAGCATTTTAGTCTGCTTCTTTGTTATGTCATGGAGAGGACCATCTGGATGTGTTTCCTAGATATGATGTTCATTAGATGCTTTCTTTTGATAACTGAAGTATCATGAGAGTGTGATGACATCTTTCCACTTATCCTGGTAAATCTGTACCCAAGAGGAAACTCTACATTGTAACAACTGTACAGTTAGGAATTCACAAGAAGCAACTGTAGATTATGATAAAAATCCCCCCCACCCTGCAGACATACCTCTCCGTTTATTTTGTGGAAATGATTAAGACTCATTTAGTGACAGTGAGCCATGAATGGTCAGTCTGAATTTTCATAGCCTCATCTGTCTCCCAGTCTCTCTCTCTCTCTCTCAATCAGTTTACTCTAATCAGATGCAGAATTGACGGTGGGAGTGGGTTTGCTGCTTTTCAAAGAGATGGATAGCTATCTGTCAGGGATGCTCTTCCTGAACCCTGCATTGTTCATTTTGCACTGAACAGAAAGTTGGACTGCATGCCCTTCAAAGTCCTTTTCAGCTCTCTAGTCATATGTTCTTTAATCATGGTGTTTTCTGTTATGAGTGCTACCAGTCAAAGCACTCTGACACAGTGAGCAACAAAGGTCAGGTGAAGGCTAAAGGTGTTTCAAATTAGCCCCACTTTGTGGATGTGTCACCAATGCTGACACATCCACCTAGAAAGAATGGCAGCCAAGATCATATTGAGCCCACCTGGGACAGTGGTTTGAGTGTTGGATTATGACTGTGGGAAATCAGGATTTGAATCTCTGCTTGGCCATGGGAGCTCACTGGGTGACCTTGGCAAAGTCACACACTCTCAGCCTCAGAAGGAAGGAATAGAAAAGCCCCTCTGAACAAAGCTTGCAAAGAAAAGCCTGTGAGAAGTTTCCTTAGAGTCACCATACATTGGAAATGGCTTGAAGGCCCACAACACCAGTGATAATGTTAAGAATGTGAAAATCTCTTTGTTGAGTTTTATTGAGTTTCTCTGAATTCCAAATCCATTTCCTCCCATCCTTGTTTGTTGTTGTGTTATGAAACTTTGTATTTTCTTCCTGTGGAGCAATTAATATATTTTAAAAACTGTTTTTTTCTAGTTTCTATATTTATTCATGCGATTTACCAATCTTTGCAGCTTTTCCATGTCAACTATAGCATATTATCTGTGTATTTTTTTCAAAAAATACGTACATTTTAGCTTTTTAAAAGGACTATTTTGTACAAGCTTCTTTTTTTTATGCAAATGTTCAATGTGAGGTATGCTTTTTCTGGAAATGAGACTCAAGTTTTCTGGAAGCAAGTTTCAAGATAAACATGCTGTTTTTATCAAGACTGTCAAGTCCAATCTGTCTGTCCATCCCTATGTAATGTTCCCATTCTCAAAGTTGAACCAATTGGCAGCTGAAGAGGAATGGAAATTGGGTTTCATTATCTTTGCAGAAATGACCAGGTCAGATTTAAGGACAGAGGCAGACATAAAATAGCAAAATGATCCTTGTGCTTGAAGAACACAGGCTTATTTGAAATAAGAAGCACCAGTACAGCTCAGCTTTTTGAGTGGTACAAAGAGTCTCTTGTGATGTGTGTGGCCAGAGGTATAATTCTTTGCTAATTTTCTTCTTGAAGGAAGCAAGAATTAATTTTAGCAGTTTTCTTCTCACTACAAGAAAGTCTTGTGAATTTTCTGAAGACTGTTCTCAGTTTGAGACTCAGTCTGAGCAAAATTTGTGTGCGGCATTTTTTTATATATAATTTTATTAAGTTTCGCAAATAAAAAAACCCCATCTCAAATTGTACTTTTACATGTAATGTTTTGGTTCTTCCACTCTGATCTAGTTTTCATTTTCTGGATATCTACTCACATATAAAAATTATGCCTCACAATTCTATGTTCATCTTACATGCTTGATCTTGCATTTCTCTCATCAACTCCTGTTATGTTACAGTTATTCCTCTTTAATTTCAACCATAATTCAGACATTTTCACTTGGCAGTTCCCAGCAATTACCCATTACAATTTGCCATTCTTCTTTTATCTGATCATCTGATTTCTCCTTTAATCTTTGTGAAACAATATCTGCATTTCTATTCTCAATACATGTCCCCCACCATTGTTCAATTGTGGGTATTTGCTGAGACTTCCACCATTTGACATATTCAGTTCGAGCTGTCATTATCATGTACAGTATTAATCTCCAATGCCTCTTAATGTTAGTATTCTCAAGAACATTTGTCATGTTTAACAAATAAAATTCAGACTTTTTTGCAAATTGAACCTTCAGTATTTCACACATCTTTTTATATATTTCACTCCAATATTTCTTTGCCTTGGGACATGACCACCACATATGAAATATTGTTCCCACCTCTTTCTGACATTTCCAACACATTCCTGTACCTGTATTGTGAATCTTTTTTAACTTGTCTGGTGTCATGTACCATCTATGAAACATTATAAAATAGTTCTCTTTGAGATTCTGAGCCATTGTAAATTTTTGTGTCCTTTTCCAGCTCTGTTCCCATTCATCTAATTGAATTGAATGCCCAATATTCTGTGCCCACAAAATCATTGCAGATTTCACAGTCTCCTCCTGTCTCTCCTGTGTTAACATTTCTTGATATATATGGGCTAACAGATGCGGTGGATTGTCAAAGATCCATTTAATCACTCCTGTCCTTTCTTGGGATTCTGTTCCATAAGTCTTCAAGTCCATCTGGAATCTCTTATTTAGCTACCTGTATGGAACCCAACTTAATGGGAATCCTTCCTGTTCCAATTTTTCTCTTGATTTGATCTTATAAGTATTTGTCATTGTTTTCTCTAATATATCCTCACATCTCAGCCATTTCTCTGTTTCCTTCCATCTTCCAAAGAAAGTTTCTGGAAGGGATACCCACATGGGTAGTGTGTGGCATTTTTGAGCAGAAAACAGGATTTTTCTGTACAAGAAACATTGTGCTGTAAAGAAAATGTTGTTTCTGTGCAGAAACTGCCAACCCCTGTGCAAAAATGCCACATTCAAATTCTGCATAGAAAAGTTCCAAACTGTCAAGATTCTTGGTAATTTGAGATTCTTTTTATAACATTTAGACAATACTTGAGAAACATATTTTTCAAGTATTTTTCAAATACTTTTGAATTTTCATCTCTTCCCAAGGTGTGGCAAACAGTGAACAGCTGGGTCCAGAGGACTGAGGGATGTTTTTTGACAGTGATATTCTTTCCCCTCTTCCAAAGAAAGATATAATGTGGCAGTGGATACTGGCTCTGGGTACAGCTTCTATCAACTGAATTCTGTAAGTCAGCCCGAAATAGTGTGGAGTACAGCGAAGTTGAGTAGAGTATACAGAGTGATTCCATAAAGCTCTCACACATCCCAGGTGATAGTACTTAATTAAACAAAACTTGATAACCAGTGTATGCTATGAAAATGGAGGGTGAAAATGTTCTTTTGTTTCTTCTACAAATTTACAGTTTTCCTAGCTTCTACACTTAACCAATAGGCCAAGAAATGATTCCCAACTTATTTCATATTTAAGATGGAAAGAACTGGTAATTTTTACTGTCTTGAGTCCCAGTCACATTTTGCAACTTAGGGAAAAGATGGAGCACCAATAAAATGACAAATTGATTGATTGATGATTGAACCAAGAGGGAATCAGAAACTGGCAGATTCATTCATCTAGGCAAAGGGCTTTAGGGGCTTAACTCTTAAAAGTCTGGATCTGAATCAACCATGTTTGCATGCAGCAATTGTTCTGGTGGTGAATTAAGGTTGCCAACTCTTTGTTCAGCTATTGTTGAAGTGGGCATGTTACTACACATCCTTACTACCTATGTGGCTGGTGGATACTATATGATCCTCTCCATGCTTAGAATAGTGGAATTTGCCTATTGAAATTGAAAGAGAATTTTATTTCACTTCTAGTTTAATGAATCTAAGAAAATGTCCAAATATCTTCTTATTCAGACTGAAAAAATTTTCAAATGGAAAAAGAAATCTAAAGCTGAAGAAAATCACATGGACTTGCCCATCCTCTAGCTGCTGTTTAAAGTTTTTCAAAGAATCACACAATACCAAACAATTCCATTTGGCTTTGATCCAGAGCTCATTGCTTCCATGAAGCTTTGTTACCCCAAAAGATGGGTGGCTCAGAGATCCACCCATGGTGCAACTGCCTCCATGGAATGGTGGGCAATTATTAGCTCAAAGGGAGGCCTGCAAGAGGGGGGTAACCTTACAGGACCTTCCACCTATGTATACTGGTACTCATGAGGGGACTCCAGTTGGAGATTAAAAGTATGCTTTATTGAGGAATATCACACTCACGCGCCATATCTAAGCAGTCTCGGAACCACACAAGACTAACTGAAAGAATGGGAGGAAAAATTAGATAGCAAGAAGTTGCGATGAAGTAAGTGATATTTACCTATCCTGAAGAAAAGAAATGAAGTTATGTGGCTCAGAATAAGGATCCAAGGGTAGCACAAGAATGAGAATCAGAGCAGCAGAGTGACAGCCTATGTCCAGAGGACTATGAGTTATCTGGCTCAGAATCAGGGTTTAATGCCCTGCTTTTGCCCTGAGGGAGAAGGTGTTAATGGCTGTCTGGCAGAGCAAACAGTGGGATCCAGAATGAGCTAATGGCCTTAGCATTGGTGACAAACTGTTGGTGGGAATTGTGATAGCTCCTTAATGGCTGGGCAGGTGAGGAAACAAAGAAGAATTTCAGCAGGAAGAGGAAACAGGTTGAAAATAATCAGTTGTTCTATTGAGACAGTTTTGGGTGCTATTTTTGCTGGAGGTTGAGTTGTTGAGAGGATATTTGGAAGCTCATTAACACCAGAGGTTCTCGACTGATCCCTTGACTGTGACCTGGCCATGCCCTGAGGTCCCATCTGTCCTACTTTCACATGTGTTCAGCCAGTCCTCTTTGCCAGCATCGCTTCTCAGCCACAACAGTGTATAATTGAAATTTCATGCCAATTAAATAATCCAGTTATATCATATCATGGAGTGGAAGTGTACAGCATGGTAACAGCTTATCAACGTATCCCAATATAGATTCACTAGAATTAAGAAGAGAAGTTGTCTTACAATTCATATTTTGTGTTCAGTTATAAAACTACAAAAAGAAAAAAATACACTTCCTACGTGTGGTTAAGTTTTTTTTTTTAAGGAAAAAACTATGTTTATTTCAGAATGTAGAAAGCTCACTTAACCTCTGTAGATTCCAGTTCAAGTCAATCTTGAAAATATCATACATTTATATGCAATTCCTTGCCAGTCTACTGCCCCTTGATTCATATTATGAAATTCCTTCTCTCCCAATAGGCAAGCTATTGCATTACCATGATGTAAAGAACTAATCATGTGTTAAAATTTATGCTTGTACAAGTTCATTCCTAAGACAGCCAAAGGGAGAATTTGTGGTTTTTTTTAAAAAAAAACCACTGGTACTAGTAGAGGCTTTCTTTGTGCCTGCTTATAACTCTCAAAGCAGATGTACTTATTTGTGTATGGTTCTGATTATAACAATATTCTTAGGCTCAGAACATGTATGTTAGTTATATTAGGAGACTTGCTGAGCTACGGTTCAGAGATTATAGAGAAAATATAGGGGCAAACACAATTTCTGAAATGCAGGATAAGCCCTGAAGTATGGGTGTGTCACATACATATGCACGTACCCAGTATAATATGAAATAAGTTTTTGTAGCAATGTATCACAAGGTTATGAATGAAATATATAAAGACCTTCTCACTATGTGAAAAGGTTTCTGAATTCCACATATAGTTTCACCTGAAATAACAGTCTTCTGTGTTCTCAGGTGCAATGTATATAATTAAAACATTTATCAAACACTTTTGGCCTATTCCAGGTATGGCAGGCTCCTGGGCAAAATGGTGGATGGTAGACTTTCTTGTCCATGAGTGGGTGCTTACAGTCTTTGCCTGGTGAGGGTGACAACATGTGGTGACAGGCCACAGCACCTCAGGGCAGCTGGGTCTAGACAAGGCCTCCACCATAGCATTCCTCGACGGCATTGCTGGAAATTAAAATGTTGACTAGACCCATTCACATAATAAATTAAATAAATTTCTCTGAGTACCACATTAGTTAATAAATTGAAAGTAGATACAATGTAGTTAATGGTGCCGAGGCCTTAGTAGCTGTCCCAAATACAATGTGGTGGTTCTGAAGAAAACTTGGGAAACTTATCATTTTCTTAAGTTACAGACCCCAGAATTATTCAGTCACAGTGGCCATGTTGGCTGAGAAGTGGAATTTTAGGACTTGTCTACTTCAGAACCAAAAATACAATTTTGCAAACTACAATAAAGGAGGAAACAACTTTCAGATTACAAATTCTGGTTTTAACTGGGCAACCGTACTGATTCGGCTGAGCACAGAACCTCAGCCAGAAACACCAGTTCTACTCTATCAGTTTCTGTCTGAGTGGCTTTGGGAAATTTCACAAGATCAGGGCAATATGTGCACACGTATTGGAAAATATATTTCCACAAATATCCTCAAGCATAACACACAATAGGCAGAGATGTAAATCTATGGTTATTTCATCCTTGTGTGCCAGCATGAATACTTTCAGATGTTTTCTCTCTACTATGTGAGATTAGGAGGGTCTCTAGACATTTTTGGGATTATATTTTCACATTTTGGAACATTTTTATGAAAAAGAAGTTGCACAAATATCTTTGGTTTTGTATTAACACCTTGGTTTTGTACAGAATACAGTTTCTTTTCTGCAAAATCACGTGTTTCATTCTCAGAATGTGGGGGGGGGTTGTACAAAAATCAAGGGGTTAGGGACATGTGCATTTTTTTCCTCCACAAAACAATTCCTGAAATTTGAAAAACCTCATGGTAGCTGGCCATTTTTTCAGTGGTGTTTGTCAGTGAGTCACAATGTCTTTCCTTATTTAAGGTGACAGACTTTTTGAGGGTTCAGTAGATGGTAGGTTCTTTAAAATGTAAAAGAAGTATAAGAGGGAAAATGCTGCAGAACTGCTTTTTGTAGCCAGATTCCCCACTTTTATGAACGATTTCAAGTTTTTCTTAATAACTCAACCTGGGTAGTTGTTCCATTGTTGTTATGTGCCTTCAAGTAGTTTCCAACATTTGGTGATCCTAAGGTAAACTTATCATGGGGTTTTCCTGGCAAGATTTGTTCAGAGGGAGTTTGTCTTTGCCTTCTTTAGAGGCTGAGAGAATGTGACTTGCCCAAGGTCACCCAGTAGGTTTCAATGGCCAATGGGGATATGAACCCTGGTCTCCAGAGCTGTAGTCAAACATTCAAACCACTTACACATGCTAGCTTTCAGTTTTCACCATACTATGGATGAAGTTTTTCATGCCTTTTTCAGTGTGGAAAAACATTTATGATGTTGCCTTGGGAAGGCCCAGTGCAGTTCTCCGCAATGGGACTGGAACAAATTCCAACATGGAAGCAACATTTTGCCCGCAAATTTGCTCGGCTTCACAGAGTATTTGAGGATAAATTCTATGCTGTACTTGGGTAAAAGATTCCCTTCCAAAACCAACAGTTTTTATTTTTTTAATTCAGAATTAACACACAGCTGCTCAGAGTTATGGAATTCCCTGAAGCAGTTTGTGAATTGGCAAGAAAGAGGATGACGCTGTTCTCAGATTCGAATTCAATCACAACTTCATTTATTTGTTAATTCAACTTTAGGTAATTCATTTTCCAATCAGAAAATATGTAGAGATGTACAGCAGAAACGCGCCTTCCTCTAAATGCCTATACCTCGAATTGGTTTAATGATCCATACTAATTTTGCTTCAGGAATTCCTCTATTACTTGAGATTTGGGGCTGTCATGAAATCCTGTGTTGGGACATAACACTTGAGCAAAATAGAGCCCACCTTCTCCAGCAGTTACCCAGAATCTACGGGGCACACTCCTCCCGCTATTGCTTATGATTTTATTGCCTGGGAAGCTCTGCTGTTCCTTGTAGAGAGCAGCAAGAGGGAAAAGCATATAGCTTCTGGGTGGGATTAAGGACCTAAGAAATTGAAGTTATCTTATCTTGTGCTGTCTGCTTATGAGGTACACGTGAAAGTTACAATCTAAGGATGAAATCTGTAAATTCCAGTAAGGCATCAGTTTGAAACAGTGAACCTGCAAAGCCCTCCAGTCTGGCTTGTGTAGTTGTTCCCCAAGAAACCATCCCCTCTTCCAAACCATGCCCTCATATCTCTGATCTGAGCCATTGTCTTAAGAAGCTCCTTCATGGCTCAGGAGGTTTTGTTCACCACTCACCTTCCCAGTAGACTCAGGCCATTTCTGCCTTACACTGTTATAGTGCTATTATTCCACTTTCAACATCCTGTGGAATTCTGGGGTTTGGAGTTTACTGAGGCCCAAGAGTTCTCTGGCTGAGAATTCTAAAGACCCCTCCTAAACTGCAAACCCCAGGATTCCATAGGATGTTGAAAGTGGAATAATAGCACTATAACAGTGTAGTGCAGAAATGGCCTCAGGCTCAAGCAGTGCTTCATGATGAAGCTCTTCACAGTGATAGCTGAGTCTAGAGCTGGCTTTGCTCTCACTTCATTAGGGATGGTTGAATGGGGAAATCCTGGGCTGTATTTGTATGAATGTGTGCATGAGTGAATGGTTATGTGTGTACATAAATCAGGGGTGGGAATCCAGCAGCCCTTAAGACTCCAAATTCCATTAAACCTTGCCAGCATGCAGAGGATGCTGGGAGTTGGAGTCATCTGGAACATAACTCCTACCTCTGGTATGAAAGGCAGATAGAGATAAGGGGAAGACAGCAAAATGCCAGCAGCAGGGCTGGCCACCACTGGCAATTAGCCTTCTAGGCACTATTCCTGAGCTAATTCAGGCTGCAAAATTTTCCAGTTCCTGCCCTAAAGTGATACCCTAAAGATGGCAAAAACTGTAGACACCCTTAGCCAATCTAGGTGACACAGTGGAGGAAATCACTCTTCTACAATAAAACAGCCAGCTAACATCTGCTGTGAAATTATTGTAAAACCCAAATATTATTCACTAAATAACTAAATAACTAAATAACTAATAACTTAACTAAACAACTAAATAATTTTCTAATTAATTTACTTAATAAATAACTTACTAAACAACTAAATAATAAATTTCAAAAACTGAATAAAACAGCAGCAGTCAAAATCCAAAGTTTAAATGGAATCTGGACGCAGACAGTCCCAGCTGACACAGTATCAGAGTAATTAAGACAAAATATATGGAAGAAAACAAATAGTAGTTCATACCAAGTATATGGACTGATATTAATTATAATGGCATTTTTGTCATCTTTCATCTTTCAGTTATTTTTAGTCAGTTGCACAGGATTTATATGATCATTTTTGCTATGGTTCATGATGTTTGGGTTCTTTTTTCTTTTTTTAGAGCAATTACTTACAAACTTACAATGATATTTCATGATCAGGATGACAAGTCATAATTTTTCTGACAGGTCACTTGCAAATGATCTTCTTCTTGGGGCACTTGGTTAACCAAAGCTTCTGGACTGCAGGATCTTCCCAGAACACTGGAATGAATGAAAGTGGCAGACTTAGATTGTGATGTACTGTTTCATAAATACCTAGAGACATGCCTGCAGAAAAAGTACTTCTGATGCGGCTGCACAGATGTTTCATGTACAGGAAGCCACTAATCCAAACTTTCTCCCTTAGCCAGTTTTTGGCCTCATCTGGCCTTGTGTAACTGTTGAGTCATGGTCCAAAAAAAAAAAAAGATAAAAAAAAGAAAAAAGAAAGAAAAGGAAAGAAAAGAGAAAAGAAAAAGAAAATAGATATACTTTTGAAAGTTTTCCAGACCATTTACAGTCCAACTTTTCAAAGATAAGCAAATCCTTTCCTAGAATATTTTTCTGGCCCTATTCCTTTGGCAGACTTTTTTTAAAAAAAATCTGTTCTGTTTCAAATGAACGTTCATGTAGTTAATTACTATTCATTTGTTTAGATTTCTTTACGTCTGTAGTTTATGGACTCAGAGTGATTCTTTTGGAACTGCAGTTTTTTCTGTGCAATGAAGCTGAATGACATGTTAGGCTTAAAATCAGTCAGTCACTCAAGAGGATCCTGTTTAAATGTAATAGATGAGGATCTCCCCTGTCCAAAACTCTATACCTAATGCTCTGTGTTATTTTATGGATATTTTCATAGAAGACTTAACTGCTATACTGTCTTGGAATTTTCACAAAGACCCTAACTATTAAGGGAGAAAGGGCCATCATAGAATCTTTACAGCTGCCCATAGAAAAGCAGAAGTCTGAAGGAAACCCTTGCATAGTACATAAAGACAAGAGGTGTTTTGTAGAAGGATATGTAGGATTCTGAACCTTCCTTAAAAGCCAAAATGACTATACTGAGACTATTATACTTTGGACATATGATGAGATAACATGACTCAAGGGAAAAGATGGTAGTGCTTGGTAAAGTGGAAAAAAATAGAGAAAGAGAAAGACCACATTTTAGGTGGATTGACTACCGTTTCCGCACTACAGTGTTAAAGTGCTGCTATTCCACTATCAACCTCCTATGGAATTCTGGGGTTTGTAGTTTAGGGAAGGGCACTTTGAATTGTCAACCAAAGAGTTCTTTGGTCTCAATAAACTACTAACCCCAGAATTCCACAGGGCGTTGAAAGTGGAATAGCAGCACTTTAACACTGTAGTGCAGAAATGGCCTAAATCAAGGAAGCCATGGTCCTGAATTTACCAGATTTGAGCAGAGCTGTTGATGACTGGGGCTCATGAAGTTTTTTCACTCATAGGATCACCATAAGTCAAAACTTAAATAACAGCAAATAACAGCTAGAACAAGATAGTGGGTTGGACTGCAGAGGTAGCAGCATGAAGGCTGTGCTATAGAGATACTGAAGCTGAATTTCACATAATATTTTAAAATAACCAGCAAAATGTTTGTTTGTTTTCCTGCCTTGAAGCAATGGGCATTATGCAAATATTCCTGGTGCTTTTGCCATGGAGTGTCACAGATGAGTCTGTGTACATTTAGCTCTGGGAAAGCATTTTGAGTCACGCCACTTTGTCTAGCACATTATACTAAGCTCTACTTTCAAGTCCCTGGCATTGTATCTGTTCCTCTATGAGACAAATTTACCTAATGCATTTACTGTGGAACTGTCTTGACTGGGAAATAAGGAGGAGGAGGATTCTGAAAAGATGATGTTCCCTTCACTTGATGGTAATTCTGTACTATATTGTAATAATGTCTGTGACTGGTTTCATCATCTCCATGGAAAAGCTAGAGGTACTGATAGTCTTCATAATTCACAGATTTTGAGTGCAGAATTTAGTGTTTCATAATGCTGCCCTCAAAAATGCTCCCTGTTATTTGTTCTGCTGTTCCTGGTTCTTCTCTGACCCTTTCCACAACTCACCTATTTTTGGTGCTGGGCTGCGGGGCTCACGTGAGCAGCCTCCAGAGACAGGCTCTCGCTTCCTTGCTCCTTTGGCTCCTCACAAGCTTCCTGCTTGCGCGAGAGCCCCGCCTCTTCCTTTCTCAGTTCAGCCTGGGACCTTCCCAGGCTGCACTGAGTCAGGAAGTGGGACCGACCCGGCTCCTGAGGCTCCGCATACAAGGTAAGTGTGCGCGGGGCCCCCAAAGTGATGTGTGACCGTGCAGCATTTTCGGCTTCGAGCCAAAAATAAAAAAATGCATGTGCGGTCCATGTCAGGCCCTGGAGCATCACGCAAATGTGAGTGCATCATGTGGACTGCTCCTTACATTTGTGCGACACTCAAGAGGCCCTTTCACATCAGAAATGCCGTATGAAAAGGGCCTCTGAATCAGGTTTGAAATATTTTACAGAAAGAGAACAGCTCAGCCTCTTCCTAACTCAACTTCTCCTCTCCCTCACATCAATAGGAATGCCTTATCAGTTCTTGCCATAAAAAGATATGTTTCTTAAAAGCACAGTAGGAAACAGAAGTCATATAGAAAAGCTTTCAGTCCTTGTCTTCAGCTCTTTAACATCCACAAAATATACATTTTAACTTATATATGCATGTCTGGTATTGATTACTTGTGCTGTAAATTCAATAATTTTAACTGCATGGAAAAATATAAAATCTAAACAATCTTCAGTTTGAAACATATAGGAAAATATATTTCCACTAAATTAAATTCAGAGCCCCAGTCAACAGGCTGCCACATCTCTACCTCCTCCTCTGCAGCTGTAACAAGGAACAGGATTATAATTTAACTCTGTAGCCAAACAAAGCACTCTAGTAGACCTATATAAGTCCCATAAAGGCTATAAAAAGACCTGTAGCATAGGTTTCCCCACTCATGTGTGGAAACTTAGAAGTTAAAGAGATGATTTTGGTTTTTAAAAATGACACAAAAGAATGTGGAATGTTCTTTTGAGGACAAAAATAGCAGAGCCTTCTATAATAATGTCAAGCATAGCATTAGTCCTCTGTGAAGAAACACACACCTGTCTCTTGCCAAGAGTGAAACGCATGGAAACAATCGAGCAGAATGCTGTTCTTCCTCCAAACTGTGAATGGATAAGTCATGTCATTTCATATGTCCCTAGTGGCTACGGGATATCTTGAAAGTAACAAGCTGAGGGCTGTCTCTGATTTGATTTGCTAGCAGGCATTGTGAAAACCAGACACATACACCTCCTCATTTCTGTCCAAGTCAGTTTGACCTGGCCTGCCACAATATTTTTGCAAATGAAAAATACTCTCATAATTCCATTTGAAAGCTCATTTAATCAAGTCCTGCTTCTGTCTTCCACATGAACTTGCCTCATACACTGTGTGCACTTGAATTATTCTCTTTGCTTGAATAATTGATCAAGGTGACTTGTGGGAAGAAGTTCTGTTCTTACCTTACTGATCTTATTACTTGCTGAGCTCTATAAGCAGATTAGTCTTTAGGAGGGAAGGGGGAAGAGTGAAAGCAAATTCTATTCATACTCAGTTCCAGGCCTTCCTTGTCTACCCTTGGTATCCAGATGAATGAACAGTTGGAAATTAAATGTAGGTGGTCCTCACCTGTCCAACTGGCAAGAAATACCAGGACCATCCTTTTTCTAATTAACAGAGAATATTGGTGCATTCTGGTGTTTTTGTAATATGCTTGTTGATGTTTTTGAAAACATCAACATTTCTTGCCAGATTTTGAAAAGTGTAAACTTGAGCAATGAGCAAAGATGACCATCTCAATAGCAGTGTCAGGTTTTCTCAAAGCAACAGCATATATTGCAAACTTTTCTCCATCAACCTATTGTTGCTGCCCATTGACATACAACTTCCAAACCTGTTTATTATTTTCTCCTAAAAGATTCAAAATGGCATCCTTCTCTCTCCCTTTGCATAGATACAACACATGTTTTATTCAGCACTCATATCATCCTAGCTGCCAGGTTAAGAAAGTAGTCCTTAGGATTGTTTTGACAGCAAGCATGGTCTAGTGGTTTGAGCATTGGACTATAACCCTGGAGACCAGGGTTCGATTTCCTGTTTGGCCACTGTGTAGTCTTGAGCATGGCACATACTCTCAGCCCCAGAAAAACAGGCTCACTTTAGGGTGAACATAAGTCAGAAAAGACTTGAATGCACACAATAACAACAACTGACTCCTGATTCTGAAACGTTAACTGATAATTAAGACATATTTAGATATTTGTTAAGCTATACAGAAAGAATATGGGTATTATAAATGAACCTTCCAGGTGATGTTCACTACTTATGCAACTGATGCGTGAGGAAATCAGGAAGGCAGCCACAGACCAGATTCTTCACATGTCAGCATATCTAGTAGACATGGTCCACCCCCACAGCTGCACATTAGCGAGAAAGGGGTACCATATGTGTATAGCTGTATGAATGCATTGGTCCCTCCAGAGGAGAAAGCTGACCAATCACATTTCCCAGTCAGGTGGAGGAGCTCCACAAACACCAACAGTGGTAGATACGTAGGGGCCCCTCCACATTAATGCTGCATATATTGTCTGCAAGGAGTGTGGCAAACGGAAATCACTGCTTTTGCAAAAGAGCATAAGCAATGGTCATTTTCCTGATCCTCCACTCACATATTCATTGAATATGCAAAGGAGTTATTTGAACACCCCTGACATATTACAAATTGGCTCATATATACCAATATATTTTTTAAAAAAACAATTCTAAAAGAATGTTTTGTATTTATTTACTGCACATCACTTTTGGTGGACAAAAATACTATTAGTAAATATGTTTGATAAATAAACAAACAACAAATAAATGTCCTTTTATCTTTGGTTTACCATTGTGAACAGTAAACTATAACACGGGGGAAATTCCTCTTATTACAACTGGTAGCTAGGGAACAACTGGTTGGGAAGAGACCATGTTCTTAGCAATACTGATGTTCTTAAATCCATTATTACCACAGAGAAAGAAGGAAGAGAAAAAGAAGCTTCCTGAGCCAGAGAGTTTTTTCATGAAAGCTTCAGGAGGAGCTTCCAGGAACAGAAAGTTCTGCATTCTCAGCATGTCCTGCTCATGGCTGCTGCTGAATCTTCTGTGAGTCTTTTCCTTCAGAGTTACACCACATACATCAGTGGGCTGATTCTGGAAATGGAAATGTGTGCATACCATAATACACATTACATAGTGCACTGGCATGCATGTGTTTTAAGAGAAAGCCTCAGATATGAATGATGAGGTAGTGTGGTGTGACAAAGACTAAGAGTTTTGTGAAGTTGTTGGGTTCCCCTCACCTCTTCTTTTAAATCAAGGAAGGAAAATAAAAGTGCATCCACTGAATAAGTAAAAAGAAACCACACTAAAGGAAGAATTCAGGGGTAAAACTGCATCACCAGAGAGAAACAAAAACATGACCAGAGGAAATAATCTGTATGCTAATAAAATGGTAGCTGAAGCCCCAAATTAGCCTGGCTTGTAATAATTTTCTTTTCAAAAATACATCAAACATAATGACATCAGCCTTTGGCCTTGGAACTGCTGTGACGGAATTCATGTGGGCTAACGTTTGATGGCATGCGTAATTCAGCAACTCATAAAGGATGTGGGTCTCTCTAACAGGAAGGAGGCTTTGCTCAGGAACCAATTCTGAGAGGAAAATTGGGAATGCCTGTCTCTCTTCCTGCAGTAACTAGCAGAAGAGGAGGCAGTTCAGAAGGCGGCAGAACTGCAAGAAACATGAAAGCTTGCATGATGTATTCTGTGCTTTTTAGTTGGCCCAGTTGAGGTATCACTGTTTTGTGGAGTTAGGATTTTGTTGTAGTTTGCAGAACTACCATGATATTAAGCAGATGTGAAGCATGATTTTACTGGCTTTCTTCTGTCTCTGTAGGAGCCATGATGGTGAAGGCTATGTGTGCTTGGATTAAGTCAAAAGTAGATCTATCATATTTTACATTCTAGCAGTTTTTTTGAAAAATAATCTTCTAAAGATCAGGTTGCTAGACCATACTACAGAAACTATCCATTATTTAGTCCAAACTTGGAGTTACAAATTTGTTATTTAAAAGATACCAACTGAACCCTGGCTAGAACAAAATCAGTTCACCAATGAAGCCATATCAATTGATATCAAATGGTATAAAATTGGACTGCAATTTCCATGTTGGATTGCATGGACTACATGTGTTGGAGTATAAGGAGAATGGCATCCTGAGTGGTAGAAAAGCCATGCAGCAACAGTTTGCTAGGAAACCAGAATGGCCACTCCAGAGAGAAAACCAGCTCCTTTATGGGTTGGAGCTGTGAGGAAGAGGCTTATATAGCAGGCACAGTGATTTGATTGGAGTCAGACTTCCAGAAGCTAGGGCTAAGAGTCCTTCAGCTAGAAAGTTTTTCAGTCAGCTGAGGGGGTTGAATGAAAGGGGTGTTTTCTTAGACAAAACCTGGAGAGAGAAGACAGAAGAGAAATCAACCCACTTTTGAATGTGGTCAGAGAGTGACCTGGATTTGGGAATAGAGCTTCTGGTGAAACTGGAAGCCTGTGTGTGAGAGAGACCTTTGCCTTTATGCAGTTGTAAAGATATGAGGAACTGTTTAAACACATTTTGAAGATCTGTTTCAGTTTGGACATATATATAAAACCAATACTTTATTCTGTTTGTTGTTTTAATAAGAATTACAGTATATTTTTTTATAAAACTTAGATTCAGCTGAATGACTCTCAGGAGTTATAACCAAGCTGAACCATGCTACCATAAATTATTAAAGGAGTTCTAAATAACAATTGAATGGCTATACCCTTTTTACACAAGGGTGGTATTTTTGGGAAGGCCAGAGCTGTGTACAAAGTGGCAAGGGGCTTTAGCAGACTGAGGGAGGGGAAGCTGCCATTCCAGTCTGTGGTTCTTTTCCACACAGTTTTTTTTGCGCAAGGGCCCCTTGAGCGTCTCGTGAATGGGAGCGTCGGTCCGTACGACGCACTCCCACTCACGTGAAGCTTACGAGCCTAAAGCAGGCTGTGGGCGCATTTTCTTATTTTCGGCTCTAAGCCAAAAATACTGCATGGTCGCTCAATGCTCGCGGGGCCCTCGTGCACTTACCTGCATGCGGTGCACCGAACAAGTGGGTTCGGTCGCGCTTCTTCCCCAGCGCAGCCTAAAGTTCCCAGGCTGCGCTGCGAAAGGAAGGGGCAGGGCGCTAGCGCAACGGTCGCACAACTGGCAAGCCGCTGCAGGAAGCAGAAGGGCTGCCGTGAGTGGCTCGTGCAAACAGCTGCTCACGTGAGCACCGCTCCCCACTGCTGCGACAAAAGTAAGGTATGAAAAGGGCCCCAGAAAAGAAAAAGTAGGCCTTGTCTTCACACCGCAGTTTTCATGATCCCTCACCATTAACTGGACTGGCAAGGGCTAATGATATTTCCAGTCCAAAAATATACAGAGGAGTCCAGGTTGCCCATGTGGTTTAGAGACAAAGCCAAGATGGCACGTGGTAGTTATGCTGAGGCCTGGGGTAGACTATGGCAGTTTACTAGTGCAGCTAGAAGAACACGGGCTGGTTTTTACACCATATTACTCTCTCACTGACAGAATGCAATTCACCAGTAAGAAAAGAGCATACTGGCTGTTTGGCAATCCAAGCATAATTCCTTCCCCCTTGGTTTCCTCCCCTTTAGCCATTTGGATTGTGGGTGACACAGAAATGAGTCACTGTAGCATAGTTTCCAATGCTACGCTTATACAGTGTTCTAATATTTGAAATTGGGCCATTCCCTCCTACTCCCCAATGAATCCCCACAGGCTTACAATGTAATCAGACATAAAGAGGTATCTACTCAGCTGCACTCTGCTTCTCCCACTCCTTCTTTTTGAGGTTGAGACACTCTATAACAACAATGAATGGAGCAGAATGTTGCTGAAGAGATGTTTGAAGCTCCGTGGATGAATGGCAGGAGGAGGGTGAGAAATATAAAGAAAGAAGAAAAGTGAAGAGAAGAAAGGAAACCCTCCCTACTGCCAAAACAGCAACCACCAGTGTCACCATTGCAGCCATCACTTAAAAAGCATGGGCATCCAGACTTTTTAACATGCCAAATTATGTATTGGGGGATGCTGTTGGGTCAGAGTTCAGCACATGCTTAAATTAATCAGCAATTTTCCATTTGTGTGGATAGGGAGGAGGGATAGTGCAGTTTGCCGTGAGCCAAATTTTAAAACAAATCGATGATTTAATCAGTTACGACAGTACCGCAGCTTTGTAATCCAAATCATATGCTTTCTAATTTGGTCACAAATAAAACATACAGTTAAGGTGTTAAGATCACACCTGTGTCTATTTTTTTACAAGTTTATACTTTGAGGAGCCATCATGGGTAGCAGATTCTGATGTGTACACATGGAAAAATGGAGCCAAAGATGGCAGAAGACACAAATGCAGAGCTAATAATGAGACTTCATTCCTGATATGATGAAATTGTTATGTTGAGTCTATTCTTCATAGATCATATTCCAGTAGGTTGGAAGATTGGGGAAGTCGCTGGACCAGTCTTGGTACCTTCTGGCCATGGATCAACTCCAGGAAGTTTTGGATGAGACTTACTTTCTTGATCTATTTTAACTGGTGTTCTGGTCTGCTTTTGGCATGGCACTGCCTTAGTCACCTTGTGTGTTGACCTTTGTTGGGGAACAGATGGAAAAATGTGGCTAAGGAGCTTTTCAACAGCTTTTGATCTCATTTATCATATTGTCCTTCTGAAGAGGTCCTTTGAGTGATTTTACAGTTATTCCACTCCTGTTTGGAGGATGTTACAAGAAAGTAATGCTTGAGGGATAATATTACACAATCTCAAGCATCCTTAAGTTATCTCGTGTTTAACATGTTGAGAATGTGTATCATCAGTATATAAGATAGATATTGTTATTGTAGTAATTTTTATTAAAAGTTTAATCTCGAAAATAACCCCCACACACACACACTTCCATGCTTAAATGTTCCAGTTGAAATTGCTTATTTCCATTCCATACAAACATAATTTCCATCTTACAAAAAGAAGAACAATTACATTATTTCTTCTTTCATATCTTATACATTTATATCCTTACCCAATCCAATACTCCTTTCCATTCTTTCTCAAAGTTCTGGATAGATTTATTCTTCCAAGAAAATGCCAGTTTTTCAATCTCTATCATATCCAGAACTTTTAACTTCCACTCTTCTATACCAACGATAGATATTGTTAATAGGTCATTCCTTGTCAAGACAATTCAGGTATAGCCAATTCAAGATGGGGTCACACCCTCACTGAAAGAGCTGATGCACAGTTTGGCAGGGCACTGCTGAACAGATCTTTGCAGTTTAGGACTTATTCTGTGCAAAATTTGCACATTTTCCATAAAGAAAATACTGTTATTTGTGCTATTTTTGCACAAAACAACCACATGTAAATTTTGCACAGAGTAAGTCCCAAATTCAATATTACCTTCAAAAACAGTGGGGGGTGGTGGTGAAGATGTTCTTGCAGCAGGAAATTTCTTGCTGAAACTGTTTATCACTGGAGATCCAACTGGCCTGTTTGACATAGAATACCTTCTATCATATTCCATATGGCTCAGCTGTAACTCTTATCTATATGGACAGTGGTAAATTGACTTCAATAGTCTTTGTTCTGGTAACAGTGAACTCTTCATAAAGGTGAACTAGAAGCTGAACTCAAAACTACAATTAGCAGTGAGACTTTTAACCAGCACTGGGCATTTCAAATATCATGCTCCCATTCTGGAACACCTACACTGGCTGCAATTTTTTTTGACAAGTACTATTTTTTTTTAATCTATGAAGCCTTTTGTGGATCAAGACTCCAGTTCTCAGACCCTTGTGAATCTACTCTGACTATGAGATCAACATCTGAGGTGCTTTTCTATATGTTTTCTCCAAGAGATTGTTTGAAGGTGGTGAATAGAAAAGTGGCCCTATTATAGAATGGTCTGTAAAATAAGATACTTGCTTCTTGTTGTCAAGGTTATTGTCGGGCAGGCAAAGTTTCCTCTCAGTGGACAGCAGAGGAAGAGGCAATGTGGCCAGACAAACAGGTGCAAGGTCAGCAGGATTGTTTCAGCTATGACTTGTGTACTGGAGAAGGCCACATGCCAGAGCACTGATTGGGTCACCCTACTTGTTTCAGGGTGACAGAGAAGCATAAAAAGGCTGGTGTTTATAATAACAATTATAGGAAAGTATGGGCCGAAATAAGGGAAGATTTCCTAAGATGGAAGAAATTAGATTTATCTTTATTAGGGAGAATATCAGTGATTAAAATGAACATAGAATCATAGAATCATAGAATCATAGAAATGTAGAGTTGGAAGAGACCCCAGGGGCCATCCAGTCCAACCCCCTGCCATGCAGGAACACCCTCAAAGCACTCCCGACAGATGGCCGTCCAGCCTCTGCTTAAAAGCCTCCAAGGAACGAGACTCCACTACACTCCGAGGCAGCATATTCCACTGCCAGACAGCCCTGACTGTCAGGAAGTTCTTCCTGAGTTTCAGGTGGAATCTCCTTTCCTGCAGCTTGAATCCATTGCTCCTTGTCCTGGTCTCTGGAGCAGCAGAAAACAAGCCCTCTCCTTCCTCTACGTGGCATCCCTTCAAATATTTAAACATGGCTATCATGTCCCCTCTTAACCTTCTCTTCTGCAGACTAAACATACCCAGCTCTCTAAGTCTGTCCTCATAGGGCATGGCTTCCAGGCCTCTCACCATTTTGGTCACCCTCCTCTGGACTTGCTCCAGCTTGTCAATATGCTTCTTGAATTGGGGTGCCCAGAACTGGACACAGTATTCAAGATGAGGTCTAACCAAAGCAGAGTAGAGTGGTACCAGTACCTCCCTCGATCTAGACACCATACTCCTATTGATGCAGCCGAGAATTGCATTGGCTTTCTTGGCTGCCGCATCACACTGCTGACTCATGTTCAGCTTGTGGTCTATGAAGACTCCTAGATCCCTTTCACACGTACTGCTATCCAGCCACGTGTCCCCCATCCTATATTTCTGTATTCCATTTTTTCTACCTAAGTGTAGGACCTTACACTTCTCTCTGTTGAATTTCATTTTGTTCGCCTTGGCCCAGCTCTCCAATCTATCCAGGTCATTTTGAATTTTGATCATGTCCTCTGGCGTATTAGCATTATACTGCCCAGAATAAATTTTTTATTCCAAAATTTACCAATAATGATAAATGAAAAACCTTTTATAGAATGGAATAGGGAGCTAATGAAATTTGTGTGGAAAGGAAAGAGACCAAGAATAAAGGGGAAAGTTTTAGAAGTACAAAAGAAAGTGGAGGAATGGGTTTGCCAAATCTCAAGTTATATTATCGTGCAAATAGTTTAGAATGGATAACAGAATGGATAACATTGCACAATAAAAGATTGTTATATTTAGAGGGAGAAGAACTATACTTTGGTTGGCATGCATACATTTGGTATGGGAAATCCTCAATTGATAAAAAATTTAAAAGCCATCTCTTGAGAAAAGCTTTGATAACAAGATGGTTAAAGTATAAAAGGCAGCTGTACTTAAAAACTCCACTATGGATCTCAGTACATGAGGCTTTCTATAATAGAGAAAAACCAAAGACAGAGACATGGATTACATACAAAGATATATTAAAAAGCCAAGGAGACACTCTAACTTTTAAAACAAAAAACGAATTGATGACAGAAGGTTGGGATACACACTGGTTGTTAATCAGACAGTTATGGGAGAGATATAAAAAAGATGAAGTAGAAGGATTTGAATGTAAAGAAAATGAATTTGATAAGGTGTTAAGAGTCAGAACAGAACATAGGGTATGTCAGATATATAAAATCTTACTTTTACAACAAAATGAGCAGGAAACAGTTAAAAAATCAATGGTAAAATGAGCACAAAATATAAATCAGATAATAACAATGGATCAATGGGAAAATTCTTGGAAAATTACATGTAATTACCGGTAAGTTTAAGGGAAAATTATTACAAGATGTTATACAGATGGCATATAACACCAGCGCAAATTGCAAAGATGCAGAAAAACTATAAAGAGACTTGCTGGAAATGTGAGCAAAGAGGCACTTTTTATCATATATGGTGGAAATGTAAACAAGTAAAAGCATTCTGGGAAATAATACATAGTAAAATATAAGAAGTGTTTAAAATAAAGCTTATGTTAACACCACAAATTTATTTGCTTAATATAATAGAAAAATTAAAAATTAATAAGTCACAAAAGAAAATACTGATATATATGATAACAGCAGCTAGACTGTGCTTTGCTCAGATGTGGAAATTGAAAATAGTACAAAGAGTAGAAGATTGGTTATTGAAATTATATGACATGGCAGATGCCGATATTGTAATACAGTCTTTAAAGGATAATATGAATGAGAAGACATGAGAAGAATGGAGAATAGTACTCCCGTTATGAGAAACTTGTTGGGGGAAGAAGGCAACTGTTTTTTTAGAATAAAAATGAATGTATAAAAATTTAAGGATTTGTGCCTGGAGATTATAGAATCACTGAAAATGGTAATTTAGAAGTAAAAAGGTTAAAGAAGCTAAATGAAGGAATATGAAGGTGTAAAAGTTTTTTTCTGAAATTTAAATTTGAAGGAATTTAAATGAAGGAATTAAATGAAGGAATAATACAGATAAGGTAACATAGGTACCTTGAGTTTCGGTAAGCGGGGGTATGGTAAGGGAATTTAGGTAACTAGGTTTAGTATTTAGAATGTATGTGTAAGTTATAGTATATATGTTGGAAGTTAGGTTGAGTATGTAATATATATGTAGGAATGTAGTTTTGTTAATTTTTTGTAGTTTTGTTTTGTTAATTTGTATATGTTTATACTTTTTTGTATGTCATGAAATGTTATGTTATGTATGTTATGTATTTGGTATGTATTTCATAGTATTTAATAAAATTTCATTTAAAAAAAAAGGCTGGTGTTTGCTTTGACCAGCTGCCAGTTAGAACTCCTTAGCTGGACCTGTCCTGCTGCTGACAGTTTATTTACTGTAAGGGGGAGATGCTGCCCATTTCATCCTCTGTTATCTTTTGTTATTCTTACTGGTTAATTGCTGTTGGAATGTTTTACCAAGAGCCTTTATCTTAAGAGTGCGGCAATAAATTCTGCCTCTTAAGTCCTACTTAATGAGCCTCTGGAATTCTTTCTGCTTCACTGGGACCCTCTGCTGCGGCGAAGACTTGCTGCACTGATTGCACTCTGGTCATGCTCAGAGGAGCCAGATCCTACCAACCCTGACAGTTACATTGTCATCTTTTGAGTACCTCATGGAAATGCCCCTCTTTTTCAAGACATTTGCTCAGTTTAATGTCCCAGGTTTTCTGATTATTCTTGTTACAGGATGTTTCTGGACACCTGCATTGAATGATGACTTTTGTCTTTTAAGTGGTTCCCCCATATAGATAGATAGACTGATGATAGATGAATGGATGGATGGATAGATAGATAGATAGATAGATAGATAGATAGATAGACAGACAGACAGATAGATCATATTAGGTAGGTAGGCAGGTCAGTAGGTCGACAGGTAGCTAATAAATATGAGTGCTCTTTTTTGATGTAGCAAACTAACAAAACTTACTTTTAGTAAAGTGGTGGCTATATTGAAGAAAGTCTTTTTTTACAAATGTAGTTCTTTGATAATTTTGTTCTTGAAAGAAACAATAAATAATTTTATCTACTTTCTTCCTGCTACAAGAATGTCTCAAAGAACTGTGCAGTTTCAAAGACTATCAGGACTTATTTTGTGCAAAATTCACATGTGGGTTTTTGTTTTTTTGTTGTTGTTTTTTTTTTGTTTTTTTTTTGCAAGGAAACAGCATTTGCTGTCATGGAAACAGCATTTGGGCTACAGAAAGTATTATTTTGGTACCAAAAAATGATGTTTAATGTTCAATGTACAAAAATACGATTAATTTTTTACAAAATAAGTCGTGAACAAGGAAGATCACCATCAGTTCAGGATTCTCCTCATCATGTTTTCCCAGCACTTGTGAAACATATTTTTGATCACATTTTCAAATACTTTTGAATATTGTTTTTTGCATCCCTCATCTTTTCCCACACCTGACATATCAGCAGAGTTCTTTTTTGTGGAACACAGATCTGGCTGAGGATATGGTATTCTATAATGCATAGCTCAATTCCGTCATAGAGGCGCTCTTAAAATCTATAACTAGCTATCACCCTGGACCTTGCAATCCAAAGCAGGAGCTTACTTTGAAAGAGAAGGTGCTCTTGTTTCCACACTTATTAATGCAAATACATGTTCCTCCCAGGTAAAACAGAAGGTGAGGATGTGATTGCTTCTTGATTCATATTTGCTAGGGCTTCCCAGGGCCAAAGAAGAGTATGCTCCGATGGGCAAAACCAGCTGCAGACCAGAAAGTGGCTCTTCATGCATTACAGCAGCCCATATGAGTTCATGCAAGAATGCAGGGGATGTCAGCATTTGCGTGGTCAATTAAAATCTTTTTCTTCTCAGTCTCAAGTTGTTGAAAGCAGTTTATATCTCGTATTTGAAGCGGTTACTTTGAAAATGTCTTCTAAGGAGAGACACAGCATGTGTCCCTGACAGATAATTATGGAAGTGTGCTAACCCTGTATATGTCTAGTATGTACTTAAAACCCAGCCTGATGTTAATATATGGGTAAGGACTGGATCATTGCTCCATGTTTCATCTGTTTTCCCTACACAAACACCAAGAACTGGAACTAAATCAAACTTTTCAACATTACACATTGAAGAAATGTATCAGAACGACTCATCTCCCTGGAGAACACGTTTTAGTATTGGCCAATTGGAAAAGCTTCTTGTTGCCACAGAGGATAATGTAAGCAAAACTAGTGCAGGAGCCATTTACAAAGCATTTCCACCTCTCCAACAGGCCTCCACGCTGCCAAAAGGACATCCTTATGCATACATAAGAAGAATACTTTTTTTAAATCCCTGACAGAGAGGTTAATCTCCATGTCGGAAGAATAACACGTGAAGCGGCTTTCACATGGATCTAACACTGTAAACAAATCAGCAGTTATTTTTAAAAAGTAGAACAAAACTCATTTAACTTTTATTTTGGAAATGAGAAATGTCCAGACAACCAAGGAAAAATCCTAACCAGTAATGATGGAAAATGTAACTAAGATATTATTACAACCTCAGATTTGATTTGCTATGGTTAATGGGAAAATTCTGCAGTCTCTCCACATTTGGCCACAAACTCAAAAGAGCTTGCCTCCCACTTCTGCCTGCACATCTGAGTTTTTGTGGGGAAAGAACTTCTTGCCAGAGGAGTCCTTCTTTATCTCTCAACCATAAAACTACATGCTGCACTTGGAAATAACTTTTAGAAACAATTTGACATATTAAGGAGCAGGGCATTCGTGCTATTGCTTTGCTGAAAGAAAAGGGGGAAGATATACCTAAACCAAACTATTCTTGGAATATATGAGCCTAATGCAGGAATGGAAATCATGTTGTGGACTGGAAGTCCCATGAGCCCTAGCCAGCTTGGCCAGTGGTAAGCAACAGTGGGAGCTGCAGCAATAACATTTGGAAGGCCACATGATTTCCACTTCTGTCATAAATCAAATGGCTAGTCCCAACTAGATTGAACCCATGGGTTCAATTTGTTGGCTAGGAAATAGACATTTTTGCAAAAATCACTCATTAAACTGTAACTGAAAGTAGTAATTGGATTTTGTCTGTGTAGCCCTTAACCACATATACATGGGCTTTCCCTGAACTTTTCCAGGGAGTTTAGTGTTTTCTCAAACACCTCTAATGTCCCTTCAAACTATGTGTGGCCACATACATGGAAACACTTCCTCTGGCCACATCCCTGCTGACCCTATATCTCTAATCACTGAGGCTTCCCCATGTTTTTGAAATCACCACATGTAGAGTTTCCATATCTAGAGAGTAAAGTGCATGTAGGATTTTGTGCCCCATGTTGCTGCCAGAGCAGCAACATGCTGTTTAGAGAGGGTCAGAAATTTGACCTCACATCACTTTTAAAATTCGTGGTTCCCCTTCTTGTGAATAATGTGTGAAAATGGCTCCTGAATCAGGCTGTTTGTCTATCTCCCCAGTATTATCCACTCTGATTGGCCTCAGCCTTCCTCTGACTCAAGCAGAGGTCTTGTTCAAACTAAGAGTTTTTCAAGAGGTGATAGCAAAAGGAGGCTTAACACATAAATACACACACCCCTACCTCCATAGTTTGAAAGAATATGTGCCCATAGGCATCATGGGGCCAGGCAAGGAAGCCCTGCTACAGATATTCCCAGTATCTCTGCTCCCACTGCTGCCCAAGTGTTCAGAAAAGAACAACAAGAGCAATTCACATTAAAGTAGGCAATGAAGGATCCTGCTCTAATGAAGGATTTTGGCCCATTCAGGATGCTCTCCAGTGGAAGGATCTCTATTCATATACACTGATATGTGTATATATCCCCATTCCATTCTGTTCTAAAAGAAGGGAGGGTGAGGGTATGCTATTTGGTAGAGATGGGCAACCGAATCCTTGAATCCTCAGCAAAGATTTGAGATTTGTGAATCCGACTCACTGTCCCAAAATAAGCAAACCAAATCTTTTGAATTCACCAACCAAATAGTTTGTTGGAGACCAGGACACCTGAAAACCTGGGAGACCAAACACACAAGGGAAGATGGCAAGTAGGTGAGTTTTTCCCTTGGAGTAATGGTGGCCTTTGCTAACAATTTCAGAAATTACATCTGGAATTCTATTCTAATATATTTAAACTGAACATTTAATATTTAATATTTAAGTCCATTTAATATGTATGTTCAGCACTATTTTCTGCGCTGAAAATCAATGACACGTATAAATGCTGGGGTCAGTGGGTCTGATGCCTATCAGAAATAGTGGGGCAGAGGGCAAGGTCACACAATCTCATCCAGTGATTACCACATGTAGGCCAGTGTACCTCCTTCCACAAGATATGCCCACTTGGGCTGCCTGTGCCCACTCGGGCTGCCTCTCTCTGAAAGGTAATAATCTCTTTTCTTTTGAGACTTGAGACTAGAGGGTAGGGATTGGGAATTGTTGAGATTGGACTAGAGATTTGACTTGAAAGTTCCTTACAGGACTTGAGACTGGACTTGAGAGTAGAGAATTGAGACTGGTACCGAGGCTGTTTTTGTATTATTATTTTTTTTAAGTGCCTTGGTACAGAACTTGGGCTTGACTTGAGGGTAGAGAACTGAGACTGGACCAGAGGCTGGATTTTTTTTTTTTAAGTGCTTTATTGAGATTTGACTTGAAACTGCAGGGTGCAGAATTGAGACTGGACTAGAGTTGTTGTCTTTTTAAGTGTTGTTGTTACGTGTTGTTGTTGTTTTTTTAAGTGCCTTCCTTGTTGCAGGACTTGAGACTTGACTAGAAGGTACAAGTTTGAGATTTCAAGGACAACTGAAATATTCCTTTACATGGCTCCCTTGCGAAGCTCTTTCATACACAATTATGGAGTTTGTAGTTTTACAAAGTGTCACAGCTTTCTCTGCCAAAGTGTGCTCGTGCATCATTAAACTACAAATCCCAGGATGCCAGAAGAAGCTAGGCAAAGAAAATCCAGTTTTAACCTGAATTATTTCTATACAGTAGTATGGGGCCCTGTTTACACAGGCAGGAAAATGTGAGATTAATCCACATTTTCCTGCCTGTGTAGAAAGGGCCTTCATGTCATTTTCAATCTGAGGAGATCCTGAGGCAAAACTATGACAATTGTCCTGGCCAGATTTCTTCAGAGGGAGGTTTGCTTTTGCCTAGGCTTTTTCTATGGCTGAGAGAGAGTGTCTTGCCCAAGATTATCCTTCTTTCCCTTGCTTTTTAAACCTTTGTTTAAAAACGGATTCAAAAGATTCGAGATTCATGAGATTTGTGGATTCCCAGAACTTTCCAGGGATTTGGATCTGGATTCAAATTCGGAAAATTCTGAATTCATCCCATCCCTACTATTTGGTCATGTCAGCTTTCAGTGTGCTGGGTAATTGTGTGAATCCCCCTAACAAGTGAACCATCTCCATAAAACTCATGGGTTTGATCTAAGGCTCAGCTTTATGTGTTGCAGTGCTTGATATATTTTAGCCACTCACTGATAGTCAAAACTGAACCACAGGCTGCATGAGGCAGTAGGGTACATAAAAAGAGTCATGACATTTTCTGATGAATAAGTCTGCCTCAAAATGGCAGATGCTGACATTTGACAGAGAAGAAAATAGGAATCATACTTGGATCGATTTCTGATCTGTCACTGCAACAAGAATACAAGGGTTAACTACATCTTGAGACTTTTAGTATGTTGGAGGAGAGAAGCAGAGGTCTTTCCCTCAGTTTCTCCATGACCAACCATGCTATCTTGCTGCATCTGAGCAGGTAAGTTGAGACAGGAAAGCCATGAGATCACCTGTAGCTTAGTTCCTCTTCTCCATCTGGGTGTTAGAAGCGGTGGTACCAGATCGTTATAACAGTTATATAACATTGTGCATTAACTGATGACTCCTTTTCTTGCTTGTCTGTTTTCCTTTTGTTTTTGAGTCGTTATTCGATCATCATTACTTGCAAAAATAAACTACCTTGAATGCATTAAGCAGAAAGATGCGCATAGAAATAAGTAAGTAATAAAAAGAGACAACAGAAGAAAATCAAACAAGCTCAGAGGATTAGCATATTGGCCAATACTCAGGTAAGTCACAGTGGAGCACATTAAAACGGAGAAAAAAATTGAAACTTAAAGGCTATACAGCTGGTGGGAGAGCAAAATGAGGATATTGCTTCCCAAATAAGAATTCTGCTTCCAAATGAAATTTTCCCCCAATCCCCAAATTTCTAGTATTGCAAACAGGGAGGCATACAAAATTGTTCAAACCTAGGAATGTTATTTTTGCTGTGTTTGCATTCCCTTGGGAATTCTTCTTGCCCCTTTTCGTTGGATGCCTGATCTGTATTTCTAAACATTCAACTGATATTTAAGTTATTGCAGTGCTGCATTTCTCCCCATGTATATACATGCATTTATGATTGTACTAAAGTATCTTTGTGCACAGTATCAGTAAATGAGATTTTCAAAGAGATTTCTATTTCATTAATAAAAATAATATATTCATATATATATATAGAGAGAGAGAGAGAGAAAATGCAGATGATTATTTCTAACCTTACATGATATTCAGATAACCAAGAAATGGGGATCATGTGCCCCTCCCTGTTTGTCACATACTGATCTTTCATCAACTCTAACCAGCATGGTTAATGGTAAGATATGATGGGAGCTGTAGTCCAACAGCATCTGGAGGTTCACACATTCTCTGTCTCTGAGGAAACTTTGTAAGTTGATTCTCTGCATTATTTTACACAGTCAGAAATCTAAAAAAGGAAGGAAAAAGTAAAAAAAAAAAGGCAAAATGCAGTGAGCAGTTGGCTTATACACACATCGATGCCAAGTTACCACTTTATAGCTACCACTTTTATTCACCCTCTAGAGTATCCCACCAAGTGTGAAGGAAATTTTTACCAATCTTGTTTCCCTGGATATCATTTTTGGGGGGTGAGGAAATGTGGTAAAAGTTCTCACCACCACTTGGCTGGACTTTCCAGATGACGAATTCCTACATCCATATTTTGGCAATGTACCACTTCGTAAACAGTCTTCTCTAGCTTTTTTATTCTTTCTGGGTCATACTATGTGAGTCAGCACACAGTTTGGAACTAGGAATAGGCCTTCATATCCAGCCTCTTTATGGCTTTAGTGAAGTGTATATTATATACTTTCAAGAAGGAGGTGGAGAAAAAGGAGAGAAGGAGGCAACAACATCAATTTGCAAAACAGAATTACACAAAATAAAGAAATGTGGATGAATGTGCTTTATTGATTTAATTTAGTCATCATTTACTGTCTCACAATGATGTTACTCTTAAAAAAAAAAAAAGGGCCAAAGGACACACTATTATTTTCATTATCCCTTGTAGTTAATCATGATTTACTCGCTGCTTTCATGAGCTCCAACATGATATACAAATTTAATTTGATATTGCTGTCTTTTGTTACTCTTGTGATGATTTTATTGTTGATTGTGGGTTCATCCACTTCTAGGCACATGCAGCTGGGCAATCAAAACCAGACCTCTCCTCCCCTCTTCTTCCTGGTAGCTCCTCCAGATTCCTGAAAATGCTACTAAGGAAGTTGGATACCTCTGTCTAATGTTGCAATATTCCCCTTCCCCTGCCCCCACAGTCCACGCCATTCAGTTTTCAGGGGCTTGGAACAACTGCTATAGTAGGAATTCTTAAGGAAATCCACTGAAACCTAAATACAATCCTTTGTTTTTGACTGTTGATATCTGGTTTAGAAACGGAGATAGACTACTGCTTATTTGTACCATTCTGTATTGCTAGGTTTAATCTGAAACTAGGGCCATTTCTGCAGAATGTCGCTATAAAGCTATAGCAGCAACTCGTAACCAGTCCAGGAGCTGTGCTTCTGCATGATGTTGTCACTATTCAGCTGCTATTCTGTCCCCAAGCATTGCCAAATCGCCACATTCTATTTCCAGAAAAAAATCCATCAAGAACCTCCTACAGCACTTCAATCCTGTCAGCTGTTGTAGTGCAATACCATTATAACACATTATAGCTCTTCCTGTATGGCAGGCCCAGCAGTGGGTGGACTGTGGATGTGCCCAGCTTGTCCCGCCCTCAGCAACTCCCATGGCATAGTAACTTCTGTTATCTCAGTGATAAACCCTGTCCTGGGGTCTACAATTTTAATATTAAAATATGATTCAGTGTGCCTGAGAGGTCATCCAGATGGACATGTAGGCAGCAACGGTCAAACGATTGAAAACCCAGGTCAGGTCAGTAAAATCTCCAGTCACGTAGCCCGAGGAGACCTCAAGCTGTGCAAATCCACAGTAAACAAAGGGTCCTCAGCCACTGAGGAGCCAACTTGAGGGGATTAGCATCTTTTCCCCAAGTTGAGCACTGATAGCAATAAAATCCTATCAGGCAAGGACAATCTACATAAATTCACACCACAACCCAATGCAACTGAAGATCCTGAAACTTTGGCAACACTTTGTGATCTCATCATGCAAAAGGAGTTGCCATTGTGGACCTTCTTTTCCATTGCAACACCCTTTGTTCATCCTGGGAAAGGATTAGCCCTCCAGGTACATTTTCCCCTACAAATAGTCCCCGTTTTTGAGAGTTTCTTTGGATCACTCCAAGTCATCTCAGCAGACCATTTCTCCATCCATTGAATAATCCTCTCAGCCCTCTCCGTGCTGAGCTCCACTTCTTCACTGTTTCTCCTGGACTAAGACTTCAGGAGAAGGTGTAGTATTACCCCAGCTACAATCCCTTCAATAGTTCCCCTATCCAGTTTCCTTTCTTTTGCTTCTTAATAGGTCTTGAGTGAGTGTGTGAGTGATTGCATTGGTGCGTGAGACTTTTATTCAATAAAATCATTTTATTGGACATCTTCATTTGGTTTTTGGCTTGGCTTGATCCCATAAAAACTGGGTAAAAAGACCCTGCTAGATTACCCTGCCTCTCACATTGCTATTGCTCGTGCTCTGACTAGTTTCTATTCCCCATCACGTGGAGCACATTAAGGCGAGAGACAAAAAAGAGAAAAGCGACAAAAACAGAGTACGTGCTATTATTCCACTTTCAACATCCTATGGAATCCTGGGGTTTGCAGTTTAGGGAGGAGCATTTAGAATTCTTGGCCAGAGAGCTCTTTGGCCTCAGTAAACTACAAACCCTAGAATTTCACAGGATGTTGAAAGTGGTATAATAGCACTATAACAATGTAGTGCAGAAATGGCCCAAGTGTAACTGCAGACTTCATGGCCACAACATCTATTCTAATCTGGAAAATTTCTTTTTCTTCCTCCAAATTTGTTTTATGCTACCTGACTGGGTGAAGAGTTTCAGATATAAACCTCTGATAAAGGATAGTTTTGAGGCATGATTGGTGCTAATAAAGGACTAGTTACCCCACTTCAGAATTTGTAGACTTTAAAGTATGATACTGGTTTATATTTAGTTTTCCTTCCTATTTTTATGTTTTGGCTCCAGTTTTATTATTATGTAGTTTTGTTTGTTTTATTCTATTACTCATGTGGCATATTTTAATTTTTAGGTCATTTGCGTACATACCTGATATCCTTGGATGAAGAGGATAAAATTTAGAAAGAGACAGACGGACAAACAGATAAGAAATAATCGTCTGTGCATTGCAAAGATATAAACACAGTCCTATGCATGTTTTCAGTAACAAGTCCCATGGCATTCTATTGGATTTACTTAAAGAAGGGATAGGAAAGTTAGCAGGAAAAGGTTAGCATGTTATTTGCTGATGTGCAAAAAAAATCAAAATCAGTCACATTAAGGTGTCTCCAAGGGACCCCAGAAATCAGGGTAACATTTCCTATCATCTTTCCCTATTCATTTTAAAAGTCTCCTTTGAATCAAAATGTTTTATTTTTTTTATACATTTTTAAACAGTACAGGGCAAAAGTGCACATCATGCTGTTACAACATTGTTGCATTAATACAGATTCGAAACATGACTGATTTTGTTGTCTGTTGGAAGGGGGGATTTTTGACAATTCTTAATTTTTAATTGGCATTTAAATTTATGTTGCAGTATTATACCAGAAGCTTTTCAAGAATTAAGATGAAGTGAATCTCAATTCATTTGCTAAACAGGTAAGAAAGTTTGGATGGAGACTCAGTTGGGGAAGATTCAGTTGTGGAGACTGCCACCTCAAAAGTTAATCTTTCCAGAATTACTCTGGAGGAAGTGTTCTGAGTGTCACATGTACGGGATCCATTATTTTTGAAGCTCTTAACTGAAAGATGTTTGCTGGGGTCCAGCTTCAAAAATCAGTTACCTGTGACAGATGAAGACCCTATGGCCATTTCCGCACTAGCCTGTTATAGAGTGATGATTCCACTTTCAACCTCCTCTGGAATCCTGGGGTTTGCAGTTTCAGGAGGGGCCGGCTGGCCCCTCCCGAAACTGCAAACCCCAGGATTCCAGAGGAGGTTGAAAGTGGAATCGTCGCGCTATAACAGGCTAGTGTGGAAATGGCCTCTATGTAATGAACATCAGAATACTAAGAAAACTGCCTCCTTCCAAGCTGCCTTTGTTACTTGTTGGTTTAAGATCATTTAAATTTGGAGTTACACTGTACTCATAAACTAAAATAAACCAAGATACCTATGGTCATTTACATTTACTAAAACACTTCATAGTGAAATTAATAATTAGAAGAGACAGAAACATATAAAATCCACAGGAAAAATCAAAGATATGTTCCAAATGCTCCAAAATATGTGTATGTTTTATATTAGAAAAAGCCATGTGTTTCTATAGCCTTCTTTGGGGTGATATGAAATCTAACTGCAGAAATTTCTGAAGCTGAGAATCTCAATTCATTTGCTGGACAGGTAAGAAAGCTTGTGGGGAGACTCAGTTGGGGAAAGATTCCATTGTTAATACTGCTAACTCAAAAAATTAATCTTTCTAGAACTATTTTCAAGGAAGTGTTTTGAGTCTTGTGACCTAAACAGTGTTAATTCCTCACATGTACAGGACCAATTGCGTGATGTAAAATTTGTTGCCTCTTCAGTCTTGCAGCTCATTTAATTAATAACTTAATACATAACTTAATTCTGATGAAACGATGCTGAAATTCCAACTGAAGGCAATCATTTTCATTCAAAAAACAATAAATCTAGTTACATTGGCAAAGTTACAACTTAATTTAGACCTTAAAGGAATGTAGTTGGTTACAGCTTCTCACTGCTCCTTGTTAAGTATACAGAGGATTGGCACTTAAGAGACACTGGGGTCAGAGATAGTGATAAATCATTCAGTTAAAAAAGCTGTTTTCAAGGGAGTGTTTTCTGTAACCTGAGGTTAAATTAAGTACAGAAGATTAAGCTGTTACTGAAGAATACACACAGCAGATCTGCAGCTCACATAATGGGCCCTTAATGGGTCTCTCTGATCATATCAGTGCTCCTTCTCATTTCAGTTTTAGCGCTTGTTATTATCAGCAAATGGTTTCAGCATGTGTTTAGTTGGCAACCTACCTTAAATTACCAGATAAGCACTGTTTCTTCAAATGAGTTTTTTGAAAAAAACTAATTTAAGTAGCTACATGGGAAAAGTCAAATTTTTAATCTCCAGGTGATTTGGTACCATTGGCAACCTAATGCAAAGACAGAATAGTTCTGCAAGAAAAGATCCACTTCCCATGGCCAATTGCTTCTGTACTTGGCTAATATCTGGGCAACTATATGGAATTGACTGGGGCATACAGTCCATCTTCCTTGTTTGATTTGTAGAGTGTTATAGCCTTTCTGCTGGGAAGGCAATATGTATTATCATTGCGCATTATAAATGCTTGTTTCCCAGTTGCTTCCTGTTATAATAATGTGGCGGTTTTTCATACAATTTTGCATCTTTTAGATACTCCCCAAGCATACAGTTATCATTATATGACTAATTCTCTGGCTTAGATGAGGTCTGATAAAATCCATTTGGGAATGTCTATAGCTGCTCGTGCTGCCCAAGTACACATACAGTTAGGCTGTTAGGCTTAACCTTGCCAGAACTTTCCAGAAAGCTGCCAGACAGTTGAACTTAGTTTTGTAAAGTTTTTTTTAAAATCTTTTGTACTCCTCACAGACATTTTCTTTCAGTCCAGAGGCCTTGTTCACATCTGGGTCTGTGTGCTTTGGCCAGAAGTCGCTTGGCTTGCTGGGATTCATGAGCCACACTGGCTTTCCAGGGTTACAATTATGAGGTTTCTAAACTGTCTAGCCTGGCTCAGTTGTTTTTAGCGGTGCTGTGCTGGAGACAGGCAGATGATGGTCCTGAGTGGGGGGAACTCCCCTGTGCAAAGCTGTATTCTAAAGTCCAATGGCACGTTAATGACTTGTATCATGCAGCGACATCCTCAGACTACTATTGCTGAAGACTTACTCAAAGTGCTTACTGTACAACCTACAGAATTCAGGGAGACTTACTTCTGAATAGACTTGCTGAGGACTGAACTTCCTAGCAACATCAGCCTGCTTTGTGCAAAATGGGCCAAAGGGGTGATTTCATACAGAACGCTGATTATTTATTTGTTTATTTATGGTATCTCTGTATCATCACCCATCCATATAAAGGCTCCCATGTGGAGTTGCATTGCCAAGTCAGAGGTATCTTAGGCCTTGAGATTTTAAGGTCAAAACCTGAGACGCAGAAGTGCTCCCTGCTGGGGTCAATAAAATATGACAAATTACGCATCCACCACAATTGTTCGGCACATATAATTCAGGCCCTTTCCACATGTGGGAAAGGAACCGCACAAAAATGGGACTCACCGGACTTCTTCAGTGTCCGGGCGAGTCCGTCAGGATGAGCAGCAGTGCGAGCTCGTCGCTCCACACTGCTCCAGCATCCAAAATGGCGGCTTCCGGTTGGTGGAGGCTCTCCACCAACCGGAGAGGCTCGCCAGCCTAAAGCCTGCCCCCAGCAGATCTGCAGGCATGCACTAGTGCGCGCCTGCAAATCTGCACCAGAGCGCGGCGACAGAGTGACACGGGGTCACATGCTCCATGCTTTTTAAAAACCTCTTAAAAGAGGTTTTTAAAAAGCACGCTGCACGACCAGTTCCAGTCGCTCCGGAGCGAACTGAGATGCGGAACTATGAAAAGTAGTCTGCCCCAGTCCATTCCACGGTGCAGAAGACCTCCATTGGAGGTCACTCTGCACCGTTTTAATAGGCCGGTGCGGAAAGGGCCTCAGATAATAAACACCAGGGGCCCTTTCATGCTGTACTGCCATAGTGGTAGGATTCCACATTTAACTGCCATGCCTGCATCCTATGGAATCCTAGGATTGGAAGTTTAGTTAGAGGCACCAGAGGAGCTTCCAGGCAGAAGATTCTAAGGGTCGCAACTGCTTGAATTGCCAATCCCAGGATTCTATAGGATGCAACCATGACAGTTCAATTGGAATTAAAGCACTGGAATTGTGCATTGTGAAAGGGCCCCAGGCTTAGGAAAGTTTTTCTTAATAACAACAACAATAATAATCATATTAAATTTTTATTTGTTACCTACCTCTCCCCAAGGCTTGAGGAGGGGTACGGCACAGATACAATTAAAAACAAATTATAACCAAAATACATTAAAATACAAATACCTCATAATTAAAATATATCAGAATTAAAAATACAATTAAAAGTACAAATACAATTAAAAATACTATTAAAGTATAATTAAAAATAGACTGGATAGGCCTGCCAGAAGAGATAGGTCTTTAGCACCTTTTTGAACTCAAACAGCATATGTTGCTGTCAAATCTTTTCCAGTAGGTCATTCCACAGTCTAGGGACAGCCAACGAAAAGGTCCTCTGGGTGACTGCTGCCAGTTTGGTCCTGACCAGTTGAAGTAAATGGCCTCCAGAGGGCCTGAGTGTATGGTGAGGATTGTATGGGAGGAGGCAATCCTGCAGGTAACAAGGTCATTTCTGCACTACACTATTATAGTGCTATTATTCCACGTTCAACAACCTATGGAATCCTGGGGTTTGCAGTTTAGGGAGAAGCATTTAGAATTTTCAGTCAGAGAGCTTTTTGGCCTCTGTCAACTACAAAACCCAGTATTCCACAGGATATTGAAAGTGGAATAATAGCACTATGGCCCTTTCTGCACCTTACCTTTTCACAGAGGTGGAGGGCGGCATTTGTGCAAGCAGCCTCGTGCACGAGGCACTCACATCCCTTCTGCTTCCTCGCCACAGCTGGCTTGCCGGTCACGCGAACGCCCTGCCCCCTCCCTCCCTCCCTCCCTCCCGCAGTGCAGCCTGGGAGCTGGGACAGGAAGCACTACCGGCCCGGCTCCCGAGGCTCCGCAGGGCAGGTAAGTGCACGTGGGGCCTCAGAGCGATGTGTGACCGTGCAGCATTTTCAACTTTAAGCCGAAAATAAATAAAAAAAGTGTGCGCAGTTCGCGTCAGGCCCTTGAGCGTTGCGTAAATGGGAGTGCATCATGCAGACCGCTCCTCCTATTTACGCAATGCTCAAGGGGCCCTCTCACTTTAGAAACGGCATGCAAAAAGGGCCTATGACAGTCTAGTGTGGAAATGGTCTTGGACCCAAACCATGTAGGGCTTTCAAGGTAATAACCAACACTTTGTACTTTGCTCTTTGAAAGCACTGCTTTTAACAATACATGGGCATTGTCATCCAATAAAGAAGGTTTTACAGACTCAGTTTTCAACAATGAACAATCTATAATAGCCACTTCAAAGCAGCTGCAGCCACAGTGGCCAAGACCACACAGATGTATGTGATTTTCAAGGCAATGCCATCATCCTGAGAGTAGTGCCCTGAGATACTGGAATCCTACAAGGGATATATGAACTGTGTGTAGATTTCCATTGCTTTTTATCTTTGTGAGCTGGTGCAATGCTCTTTCTGAATGAGGAGTGGGTGCTATGTGGTCTGTTGGGAATGTTAAGACGTTCATGCCTTAGTGCTTGCAGGCTATGTTAGCTTTCAATTTTACAGGGAATACCTTCAATTTGGAGTCAAAATTAATAGGAGCCACTGAGGCATGTATTATCTCTTCAGAAGTCTGGATAATCATGGGCTTGTGTGGGTGTACTAATAACCACAAAAAGAAATGTATTGGATCAGATTGTTATGTTTTTTTAAAGTCAGATACTTTTCTGTGGTACAGAATAAATAAGTGTTAAGTGAAGACATTCCCATATTCAAAATGGCCCTCAAAATATTCTTGCACTCTGATTTCCATCAGGCCTGGTCCACTGCAGAGATAATTTTGTTTCTCTTTGCTGTTCAGGATTGTGACACAAAAGATCTGCGTGAAGAAAATGACCCACTTCATCAACCGAAGTAACATGAAAAGGTGTTTAGTCTGCAGTGCGTAGGGTAAGACTATGCAAGTTGCAGTACATATTCTGTTTCTTTTAGAGTTAGATCTGTTATCTACTAGCACCACTTCTCACTATTAAATATCTGAACCTCTGTATCAGATCAGTCACCAAATCACATCACCCCTTTCCACACTGATATTAGCAAGCATCATAGTGCTGTTATGTGATAGACTCATGATTATATTAGTTGAAGTAACACAAACCTTCTTGCAGTAATGCTGTGTAGGCATATGTTTGGTTCTAACCTTGAGTAGGAGTCCACTAGGTTCCCAATGTCATGTGAAGGTAGTGCAGCCTAGTAGGTATGACTTTGGCCAACTCTATCTGACATTTGTTCCACTTGTGAAATAAAATACTCTGGACCTCGTTGTACAACCACAAATAATGTTGGCCAATGGCAGTCACCATGTGAACCATACAATATATGGCGGTCCAATACTACTGCAAGACCTGAGCAGAGCAGTTGATGACAGAGGGGACTTTGAGTTCTCTCATCCATTGGGTTGCCACAAATCAAAGTTGACTTCATGGTAGTCAACAAAAACAAGATACTACTACACCAGTGGGTCTTTCTATTTTACCAAAGTTCAATAGGGTCTTGGCCTAAGCAATGAGCTTGGTACACTATAGTCTGAAAACAAAATGAAATCTAATATGCTTCTGACCCAAAGTACCACTCTCAGAGATTATTATTTAAAAAAAAAATTAAAGGATGATGAGCTTAAAAGACTAGACTCTTCACATCCAGTCTAACATTATCTCCTCTCCTTTGATTCTCTCCCCTGGCTGATTGCCTACATGAGCAACCTGACAAAAGAGAACATAGGAACCTATGCAGAGGTGCAATTAACCCATCAGAGGTCTCAGACTAAGAGGTTTGTTGCGGCCATTGTGACTTCTCAACAGGCAAACTCTGACTTGGGCCCAATGCTGAAACTGTGCCTACTTCTAGCTTTACTGTGCTTTTCTCCGCTGGTCCTATTGATCTGTTTTTTCTGTCCTTATCTAAGTTAAAGTCAGAAATGGTTTGCAGGATTGGAGTCCAAGTCAGAGTTGGCATACCAACGCTGCCAGAAAGGTTGGTTAGATAGACTGGTTGGATAAGGACAAGATAGATCAATTAGGTAAGCAAAATAGGATCTGCAGCCTGTGAGGACTAGTGACTCTCTTATTATTAGGACAATCAACCCAATGAGCCTGCTGATCCTTTTCTTTGCATGTGGGTCATGTAGTTTTGGCTATGTACGCAACAATATCCACTACCTAAACAATAGAAATTGAGGGAATGATACTCTGATCTGTGGTGACAAAGGCATGCCTTCCTTGGATTTATATTGAGCAGCATGCCTGGATCGTACATTCACATCAGCTATTTCGACTGTTATGAATCTCTTGGTCTACTTACTGGCAAAGTTGTATACCCTGCCAACTTATTAGCAGATTCATAGCTGTTAAGATGCTGCTTAGCAGATTTATGTGACAGCATTTCACTTAACAGTAGCAGAAAAAGGAAAGGCATTTTAAAAGAGCTATTCAAAATTTTGGCTGTAGATACATATATATCACTTCCTATCTGGAATGTTACTTTGTACATCACTATGGTTACAACACTAAAAACAACAGTCTGAAATAATTGCCATCCCCTAATAATAAATTTGATAGCTATAGTAAGTGAAATTCTACAGCATTCATTGCAGAAGACCTTGGTTACTGAGGGAAATGTCACTGCTAGAGCAGCTTAATAAAAGTGAAGTGATCTCAGGATAATTACACTTGATCATGATGTGTACAATTTGATGGTCCCAGGGCTTTTGAACACCAAGCTATTTTTTTCCCCTCCTGACAAATATGATGAAGTGTTTTATGGCACATATAATGGCCTTCATTTAGAAAGATGAAACTGCCCAGGTAAGGGTTTGTTCTGTTGCAACTATGGCAACCATGCTGTTATTTTCCCAGCTGTCTTAATGGAAAGACCATCCTATTCCTGAAGATGGGCATTTGAAAAAAGTTTTCCATCACTGTGACTTATTTGGAGTCTCCGTGATAGTGTTAAAGGCAGATCAGCTGCGAATACCTTTATATTTTGCTGTGTTAAAACTAGGGCCAGCCCAAGATAGGTAGCCACAAATGGTGTACCCCAAACAATACGTCATAGGTGCACAGAAACCAATGTTAACTTTTTTAAAAAATACCAGAGGCAGAAAATCTCACCAACACCATGATCTTCTCTTTGCCAGAAGTAAAAATTGAACAAAAAGTTTAATAACAGTTTGTCCCTTTTCATGAAACCAAAATTTGCTCCTGGACCCTTTATGCCTCTGCTTTGTTGTGCTTAATAATGCAACTTTATCTAACTTAGGGATGGAAAGAACGGGCCTTTTCGCACCTTACCTTCATCGCGGTAGTGGGGAGCGGCACTCTCGCAAGCAGTCTTTTGTACGAGCCGCTCACGGCAGCCCTTCTGCCTCCCGCAGTGGCTTGCCAGTTGCGCACCCCGCCCCTTCCTTTTGCAGCGCAGCCTGGGAGCTGTAGGCTGCACTGGAGGAGGAAGCACGACCGGGCCGGCTTGTTCGGCGCACTGCACGCAGGTAAGTGCGTGAAGGCCCCGCGAGCATTGCGTGACCGCATAGTATTTTTGGCTTAGAGCCGAAAATAATAAAATGCACGCGCGTCCCGCTTTAGGCTCCTGAGCGTCACGTGAATGGGAGTGCATTGTACGGACCGACAGTCCCATTTACGTGACGCTCAAGAAGCGCTCGCACAAAAAAAACTGCCTGCGAAAAGGGCCGATATTTTTAACTTGTCATTCCCACACTGAAAAATAGGTTTCCCAGCAATTGGGAAACAGAGGCAGCTACAAATGTGTAACCTAGAGTTACGTGCTCATGACTGTTACGTATTCACAATCTCTATGTAGCCCCTAGTTTAGTGGCAATAGTATCAAAATCATGACTAAGGAGTGATCATAAATGCAAAATAGTTATGGTTAGGTAAGCGTTTTGTATTCATGATCACTGTATTGTCACAATTTTTACACTATTGCAATGATCATAATTTTACTGACCAACTTACTTTACAACACATCAACTCCATCTGGAGAAGGATGTCCATTCTGCCTGTGACCACAGCACAGCTGAATGATGTTTGCACCAGTTGTGGGGGGGGGGTTAAGTCAAGAGAAATTACTTAGGTAAGTATTTAGTTAAGTATAAGCTGATACAAGATACCAGTTGTGGGTTTCTGTTTTAAAAAAATCAATTTTCTGCAGAGAAAATTAGTTTCCTATGCAGAAAAGACTGTTTTCTGTAGAAAAAGCAGGGGTATATTTAAAAAAAAACACAAAAAAACCCTTCATATTTCTCTCTGCAGAATAATTCTCTTGCAACATTTTGGGATGTTCAAATATGGGAAGAATACTCTAAAAGAATGTCTATTTCCCTGTATAGCAGGAAGAAAACTATACTTATTCATCCTCACAGAAAGAGACAAAATACTTGAATATTTGCGTCCATGCTCTGATTATTACCCTACTCTTCTGTTTTACTTTGGGTTCTGCTTTGACTTCTTTTCCAGCTTTTTTAAAATTTAGACAGGCCTGGCCTTTGATCTATGGGGCGAGTTGCTCTGATGTGCATCTTTTAGATAACCTTAACTGACTCCTACCTTGTTTTATTGCTCTGTTCTATAGGACCGATATTTCTTGCTCTTCTGATTGTCATATATTGTTTTCAATTTCAGTACAAATATATGGATTTATTTAAAAGTACTTCTCTAAGCCACTTTGGGCATTGAACATACAAGGCAGGATATACATTCAAGTAATGAAAACACTGAGAAGAAACAATGATGGATTTCAAATGTTTGGTGGGCAGAAGATTCCATTTCCTATCCATAGAAAAGCAGAGGAGACAGAGGGGCTGGTTCAATCTACTTCATTGGTTTGGATAAAGATATGATAACCCTCAGATTGCCACCAAACTCCTCGTGCTGAAGCAGTGGTTTTCCTTTTTCAAACAGTTCCTAAGTGTTCACAGTTGAGTGCCTCAATTATGGTCTCCATTTATAATAGGAAAATCTGTGTTCTGCTTATGTATTTGTTTAGAGTTCTGTATATGTGTTTGACAAAACAAGAATAAATTTTCAGGCAAATTGAAAATTCAGGCATTGAAGTTTAGGGAAATGTTACCCTAAGAGGTGGGGGACTTGGAGGTCTACCCACAATGCCAATGTTGCCTTAGAATTTGGGGAATTAAAGCTCAAAGGAAGCCTGTGAGAGAAGAGTAACTGCAGGATCTTTTCACCTGTATATACTAGTACTAATGGTAGAGATTACTCCAGTTAAAAGGTTAAACAGAGTATTTTATTGGGAATTAACAATCAGACACTCTCAAGAACCATATGAGGCTATCAGAAAGTAAGGCAAGAAAGGTTGGATACAGAGAGATTGGGTGGAAAGGATGGTAGCTACCAAACCTGAAGCAGAAGGTTGAAGTGGTTTGGCTCAGAACGAATCTGAGGGTAGCATAGAGGAATGGTAGTCTGGGGTACCACATTCAGCATAATACACCCAATGTACTACAACATACTACAATTTACTGGGACTGAAGTTGGGTTTTTATACCCTATTTCCTGCCCTGAAGGAGGGTGTGTGAACAAAGCAGTTATGGTTTTCTCATGGGGTTGACAAAGGAGTCTAGAATGGGATGCTTGTCTTAACTCTAGGTGAAAAACATTGATCAGAATCATGCCAATCTATCAATGACTGGTTGGCTAGGGGATCTAGGGATAATTTTCCATAGGGGACCATCTCAGGATAGTCTCTGATTGCTTTATCTGGGCACTTTTGCCTTCTGTTGTTCTCAGAAGTGCTCATAGTCTGCAGTCCTGAAAGGATTAATCGCAAGCCTATTAGCATTAGGCTTTCCCACCTAACTATCTCTGAACTTACGACCTGACCATTTCTGAGGTCATCCTGACCTGGCAACATGCTAACAGCCAGCGTACTTTCAAACATGTGTTTCAATCAGAAATATGACAAACTATGAAAACACAACATCCTGCAGTGTGGGGGGAGGCGTGGGGTGGTAACAGAAAATAGATACAAGGACTTTTGTGTTTGCCATCTTTAACATTATCTTTTCTGAGCACTTTTTTTGTGGGGGGAGGGATATTAGGGGTATCCCAACCTCTCTGGGATTTTGTGGGCAATTTGAGGGGATAAACATATCCTACATTGTATATATGCCACTGAGAAGTTGCATTCAAAATTTCAGAAGGATTTTTAAAGGGGTTAGGTAGTTATGAATTAAATATATATTTATATCTGAGGCTTGATAGAATGAATAGTAATCAACACTATTAAAATATAGGAAAATGTATACTGTGTAGTTCTTGGTGCACACTGCTAACTCTCTGTGTGTGCTAGAGAAAACAAGTACAGATTTCACTGAAATAACTTCTGATACGTTCCTTATATGTCCCTCCCCTAGGCATCAAGATTGGTGAGTTCTCTTCTTTGTAGAAAGCATTGTTAATCATAGAGTTATGGCCTCAGCCCCCAGGCTTGGTTTTTTCCTATTAAGGAGAGCTTGGTGAAGATTGAAAAATGTAGCAAGTTTGAATTTAAAAAAACAAAAAAAACAAAACTCTTATAGGCTCTTAGGTGGGCCCAACAACCTGCTTCATCTCCCATCACTTTGCCTCAGCATTATTTCAGTTAAGAGGTGTTCTTAATATCTCCAAAATGATCCAGTTCACTTTGGACTTATACTTCATCCAAAGATGACTCACAGACTTAAAATATTGTTTACTCTTCTGAGATTTTTTAGATTTATGCTGCCTTTCTGAAAGTGTACACATAAATAACCAGCATAGTTGCATTGTGATATTCTGTGTGATTTTGGAGTAAGAAGTTCATTTTTCAAAAGGTCATTTGTAATCCCCAGATTCCTGGAGATATTAGGAGGTAATTCTCTAAATCAGTGTTTCTTAACCTGGGTTCTGCAGACCTCTGGGGGTCCATGAAGTCCTGCTGCTGGACACAAACAGCAGTGGCAGCAACACAGATGCAGCAGAGAGGGGTGAGGGGCTGAAACAGCTTCCTTGCTTGCAAAGGAGAGAGCAGGGTGGGTGTTCTCAGGGACATGGCAAAAGGTGGTGTAGGTATCAAGGGATACAGCAGCTGGCATGTGCACATGCCTAAACTATGAGTTTGGAGACCAGGGTTTGAATCCTCACTCAGCCATGGAAACCCACTGGGTGACCTCAGGCAAGTCATATTCTCTCAGCCTCACAAAAAGGCAAAGGCAACAAATCTTGTCAATAAATCCCCCATGATTGGTTCACCTTAGGGTTACCATAAGTCAGTTTTCAAAGGGGACAGACATGACAGCTAGAAGGAACCTCCCCATGCCCGCAACATTTTGATGTTGTGTACCATCAAGCTACTTCTAACTTATGGCAACTGTAAGGTGGACCTATCACAAGGTTTTGTTTGGGAAGATTTGTTCAGAGGGACTTTGCCCTTTGCCTTCCTCTGAGACTGAGAGAATGTCCAAGGTCACCCAGTGTCTGAGTGGGAATTTGAGTCTTAGTCTTCAGAAGCCTTTCATAAATAAATAAATATTTGAATATTTAAATCCAAAGTTAAATATTTAAATCTTGAGTTGGACAACAAATTATATTTACAGGGGGTCCCTGGTAACAAAAAGGTTAAGAACCAATGCTCTAAATATTCTAGTGTGGCATTCCCATACAAAAGAGAAAGTCCTGGCAACTACTAACTTACCCAAGGTAAGTAAGTCAGGCAAAATGTGAGCCATCATTTCTATGTGCTTACTCTCTGTGGCAAGAGGCAGAAAAATTAAACATTGATGACTAACTTGCAAGTCTATATTTACTAGAGGAAATATAGAATTCCACAGTAAATGGAATTTCAGTTACACATTCAAGGATTGTTGTTATTGTTTTTCTAGGTCACTATAATATGGCTATGAATGTCATCCAAGCTGCTATGCTAGAACTACTTGGACTTGACCTGATGGGAATCCCTTTTCAATCAGTTTCTAAGTGATTCAGAAAGTATTTGGCTTCAGAATGATATTCCATCACAATCTGGGTCTATTTATGAAGTTCTCAATATTCAGCTTCTCTTGGTCCAGCTTTGCATGTACCAGGCTATAGTGCCAAATGGGAAGCATTATTTCAAGCTTTGCTTGTCTTTTGGAAAGTATCTTGTGTTAAAGATGGGTTCAAGCTGGAAATTCCTTAGTAATCCATTGCCAGGTGGCACACTCCATTGTGATCCTTTTCCATTTTCCTGTTTTTAATATTATGCTCTAGGAGGGTTCCTGTAAAAGCAATCATTGGAGAATGACTTCATACTGTTACCCAGTGACATGATTTTTGGAAAAAATGGTTCAGACAAAGGCATAAGTTATGTTGTGAAACCATTCCATTTTTTCAACACAGCTCAGAAAATTTCATATGGCTCACCATACTTTGTCCCTTTTGTGATCTTCTTTTGTTTTATCATTTTTATGTCTACATTGTTTAAATAATAGCAGATCCCACAAGCACTTTGGTGAAACACAAGATAGTTATAGTTAATGTCCAGAAGCTTTGAAATCACAAGTGGCCCATCAAAGTTTTCTGTTGAAGGACATTGCTGATTCCCTTTATGTTTTAACTTATATCAGGCAATCCATTTATAAAATATCTTCCAATGATTGCTCACATGTATTTTGTTTAATCAACCCAGTTGTATAAGATCATGATTATCACTATAACAGACAAGAGGAAGCTTGGCTTGTGTTTTATTCTTTCTCTCAGTGAAAAGAATTCCTAGACTGTAAAATGTTGCAATATCATCAGACACTCTTACATATCCATGCAACAACATTTAAGAAGGCCAATCTTATTGCAAAATGGATAAGGATGTTAGCTGGCATTTGTTATTGCAATTAATAGCTCCATAACTGCTCTGTATTCACTATGTAGTCTTACTGTAAAACCATGTCAATGACCCAGCTTCCAGTCCATCTTAACAATCAGCAGCCAGACTGGGTGAAGGATTACATTCTGCACAGGGCTGTCTTTGGAAACTGTTCAGAAACTTCAGTGGGTTCAAAATGCTGCACAGGCCAGTTATAGGATCATATCTCTTTCTTGTTGAAATTTTTCACTGGCTAGTGGTTCATTTTCAAGCACAATTCAAAGTTCCGGTTATGATCCATAAATCTCTATACATGATAGATTCAGGCTATTGCAAAGATCATACCCAGCTATTTGAATCTGCCAGAGTCTTGAGATCCTTGGCAATAAGGCTTTCTCTCTCAGTCCTGCCACATCACAGGCACATTTGGTGAGGACAAAGAAGATAGCTTTTTTAGGGGCTGCTCCTGGTCTTTGGAACTGCCTTCCACACAAGGCTAGGCTGCCCTCCTCTCTGCTATCCTTTCACTGGCAGAAAAAATCCTTTTTATTCTACAGTTTTTTAATGTTTAACTAATGGCAGGTAGGCTTTTATGAGGGGGTCTGTATTTTTAATTTTATTGTTACGTTTTTAACCATTATACTTTGTAAAATTTAATGGTATTTTAATATGATGCTTGCTTAGCTGAGTTTTACCTTCTTCAATTATCAAGGTTTTTTTTAAAGCTAATCTTGTTTTATAGCCTTCATAAACCACTTTGGGTCCCATGTTGGATGAAAGCAGCATATAAACTAAATAAAAACAAACAAATAAATAAATAAATACCTTTTGCCATCCCAAAGAAACATTTCCTGTTGTTATCTAGTAGTGTAAGTCTATCTATGTATAATTTTGTCAGTGTGCATACTGCTTACTATATCTGAAATTATATCTTGAAGCATCATTCTCCAGCCATGATGAAAACTGGCAATACTTGGCAGTCCCCTGTAAGGTGTACGTTCCTTGCCCTATGTCGACCTGATAAATGGCATTAAGTTCCACATAGTGAGGTCCATGATTAGCTTCAATATCAGTGGGGTGGGGAACCTACACTGAGTTTTAGTCTGCACTTTAAAGGAATTGAACATGACTGCTCCATATCCATTCCTTTGCGGTAGCAATTGAAATTTGTTGGGTGATGACTTGCACCACAGATTAGTATAATGAATGCCTAGTTGGGATATGTTAGGACTAGTTGGGTTCTGACAGCTTAATGCCAATCTGTATTTGTATCTGACAGCTTAATACCAACTTGTATTTGTATCCTTTTTGTATATTTATATATATTGTTATCTTTTTTGAGGTTTTTTTTATAATTGGATCTTGTTGTTCTTATGCTTGTCTATGACCATAATAAAAGAATATATACCTATATCCACTCCTCAGACTAGAAAGTTTGAACTAAAATCTGGATTCACTGTCCCACAGACATGGAAGCTATCCTTTGAGGTGTGAGAAACATTTGAATTTTTAGATGTCTTGGACTTCAGCTCAGAGAAACACTTGTCAGCACAGTCAGTGGTAAGAAATGATGGCAATTACAAACTAAAACATCCAGTGGCCACAAGTTTTGTCACCCCTAGTACAGTAGCCACATGCCACCATAGGATAGGAGAGAGCTAGATTCAAACTCTCTAACTGGGTGATTCCTAACCCCATTCCATCTCCATGTAATTCTAGTCAATGTGAGAATAACATGAACTTTTGGAAGAACCACGAATATTACCTTAAACCAGCGGTTCTCAACCTGTGGGTCGTGACCCCTTTGGGGGTCAAATGGCCCTTTCACAGGGGTCGCCTAAGACCATTGGAAAATACATATTTCCGATGGTCTTAGGCTCCATTGCCTCCTCGGTGGTGGTGCGCAAGCGCGAGCCATGCGCTCGCATCCTCCTGCCCCCTGTTCAGAAGGGACAGAAATCACTCCCCTTCGCCACTACCGGGAGAACCTTCTGTCTGATGGGCCAGCTGGGGGCGGCGGTGACAGCACAGGGGGCAGGCCCCTTCCTCTCCACAGCCCCTGCCCCTCTTGCCATGGAGGGGGGCACTGCGGAAGGGCTGGGGGGCCATAAAGTGGTGCTTTTCCAGGGGGTAAGCTGAGCCTGGTGCAAAAGACAAAGGCGCTGGGATTCCTCCCCCCCGGCCAGGGTCGACACTCTGGAAACTTTTCCCACACTGTCCCTCCAGCGGAAATGAGAGCGAAGCAGAAGAAGAGCCCGGGGGGTTTCTCAGAGTTTTTTCCTGGGGCAGACGCGTTGCTCCTCTTTCCCTCCCTGCCTGCCCCCCCCCGTTCCTGGCTGGTGAGGCGGCCTTTGCCGGGGGGGGGAGGCATTGTAAATAATAAATAAATGATTTTATGATTGGGGGTCACCACAACATGAGGAACTGTATTAAAGGATCGCAGCATTAGGAAGGTTGAGAACCAATGCTTTAAATTTCTTACAGCACATGTGGGATAAAAATGTTAAAGATAAATAAAGCTCTCTAAGACCTGAGGGGGTGTTTGGTTAGATCTAGACATGGATATGGAAGGAATATACAGGCCTCACTCAGGCGACAAAGCTGCTGAATTCTGTTGAAGGAGAAGGTGAACAGTGGTGCACTCATGGTCAGAATTTGGTGCAGAAGTCCAGGAGAACACTAAGGAGAATGAGCAGAAGGGGGTCTCAAATATAGCAGGAGCTGGCTTGGTCAAACTTTGTAGGATGTGACATAATAGATATTGCAGTTCTAATGGGTCTCCCCACTACCAGCACTACCCCTAAAACTATCCACAGTTTAAAATTTCCTAAAGGAAGAAGAAAAGCCCCATAGGGATCCAACTCCATATGCCCAGTGGCATGGGCAAGGTTCATGCCCTGACATTGTATTCCTCATCCCACCCTTGGAAACACTCTTTATTTGATTTATGACCCTTGTTCTTTTGATTTGTTTTGTTTGGAAACGGTTTTCAACTGATACAGAAAAAATTGCTCACCTTTCCTCTTATTCTTCAAGACAATTATGCAACACTGGCATGTTTTCTTTTGTCCCTCCCATCTCTCTCTGATATTGTTTAAACATCTCAGGAACCATGGAGATCACCCCAAGCAACTGTAGACTACACATTTAATAATCTGAGTTCAAATGTCATCATTTGGAATGGAAATGGCTTGAATCAATGTTTCATTCACTGAACTTAGTGGTTGCACAGTTTTTAAAAAAAAAATGTGGGGGGAATTTTATGTTTTAACAGAAGAAAACCCACATAATAGGCAGTGCCGTTAGACTTGTGTATCTCGAAGTCAGTGTGGAAATTTCAGAAAAAGACCACAATGAATAAAATAGTGGTTTGGTCTAGTCTGGGAGAAAAAGAAACAGCATGCATTCTGAGTAAGAACAAACCATTGAGTTTGATCTACTCTTTCGTTATTGTTTAACCAACCCTTGCTTAAATGCTGAGTCAGAGTTTAAAAACAAGACTGCATCAGCCTTTCAATAACTGCAGTAGTAAAGGTTATGATTTCCAGGGGAAAAAAATCTCAGAAGTAAAACTACTTTCATAACACTGAAGTAAGCAGCACAAACTTAAGAATCATCTCTTTGGTACCACCATGCTTGTAGGTAAAGGAACATATGTCCTGGATGGTGGTAGAATGAGAGACAGATAAGGTTCCTTAGAGTGTTTTTCTTTCTTTCTCTTGTCTGTTTTGAGTATAGAGGACTGACTTTACCTCCTCCTGCCTGCTTCTTACTCTTTCTTACACTCTTTCCACACAGCATTTGCAATGTGAAAGGGCGCCTGGAGTGTCACACAATTGTGAGGAGCGATCTGCACAACACACTCACAATCACGTGACTCTCCAGGGGCCGGCAGCCGCCAATCATGTACCTTTTCCTTTTTGGCTGGAAACCGAAAAAGGTGTGTGATTGAGTATTGCTCTTGGGCCCTGCGTGCACTTACCTGCCGTGCAGAGTCTCCAGAGCCACGCTGGTTGCACTTCCTGCCCCAGTGCAGCCTGGGAAGGTCCCAGGCTGCACTGCGGAAGGAAGAGGCAGCACTCTCACGCAAGCAAGCAGCTTATGCAGAGCTGAAGGACCCCGGATGTGAGAGCTTCTCACCGGAGGCTGCTCACGTGATCCCCACACCCCAGCGCTGGAAGAAGGTAAGGTGTGGAAAGGGCCGTAGTCATGTAGCCAGAAGTAGCAGGCACTTTCTTTCCTCTTGTCCATATCTGAAGTTCACACTAATGAAATTATCTCTTTAACGAGTCCTAAATAATCCTCATTCTAAGAATAGCTATTCCTACCAAATTCAGTTACTGGGTGAGAGTCTCATTTGATTGGTGAGAACCCATTTGATTTATTTTGATAAGGACTTACCCAAATTTGCAACTTTTCAGAATCTGAGATTTTAAAATTTTTGAATACAGGAGAAAATCACACTGAGATATTTATCCATCCTTAGCAGGATTACACTGGAAATGGATACTAACTTACTGCTAATCCTTTTACGTGGTGCCATGTACCCCAGTGTATACAAATGTGAGGAAGAATTCAACACAGAACTGTTCCTTTATTCTTTTCATTAGTGGAAAAATCTGAACAGCTAAAACAAGCCCTTGGCAAACATCAGGGTCATCTAGATTTTCTCAATCACATCATATTTTGTAAAGATGTGTACAATATTCCTGCAGTTTCCAGTCTTGACACTGAGACAATTGTGTAATGATGCCTTCTCCTTCTGCTTGTCAGAAAAAATGTCACCTTGAATCCCACTGGGACTACTTAATGAGTCATTTTCTGATGAATTGTCAAGGTTAGAAAAAAATAGAATGAAAACCGCATGGAGAGTATATACAGAGTGAAGCTTTAGTGTGAACTATTCCCAAGTTCATGTTAAATTTAAGAAGTATGTTTGTTCTTTGTATAGAGATGGTTCAATATGAATGGATAACCTTTAATACTGCCTTCGAAATACAAATGTCAGTTCTATGTTTAATCCAATTTTTAATTCAAGCACATGCCTTCTTGAAAAAAATAGTTTGAAACAGAACTTCCTTCCTAAAAGGTCTGATTCTGGCATAAAATGCTTTTGTTTGGCTGTAACTTTTCCTCCCATTCAACCTCTTCAAATATAATCAGTATATTTGCATCCTGGAATAAACATGATAACTCTAATGTGTCAAGATAATGGAACTGAGCTTACCGACTGGGATCCGAATACATACTCGTACATTGACATGAGAAGGTACAGTGGTAACACCAAAGCTCATTGCCCTCATCACATGAAAGTTGAGGATATTCTCAGGCAGCATCCACTGCAGGCTGAAGGGTTGTAGCTGGCAATTAACATTATCAGTGTGCATGCCAAAATCCTGTCTTGTCATATACATGAGGAAATGTCACAATGCTGCTTCTTCAATGGTCCAGTAAGCAGTATTCTTACTTTTCTTCATCTAATCTTTACTACAGTTTGCATACTGGAGCTGTCAAAATGAGTGGACACAAACTGGATTTACACTAGTTTAAATGTGTTCTGAATTCAAGACATTGTCCTGATCTTCCATAGAAGTTGATTACATTTCAGTATGCACACCTGAGTCCTTCTTCTTTATATCTCTAATAGTTATTTCCTGAAACAAAGCTGAATATCCTTTTTTTAAAAAGAGAATTCTGAAAAATTATCTGTTTGTTTTCTTCATAGTTTTTACTCTGGGTTCCAGAAAACATGGAAGATTATGGACAATGCTTTGACATTATTTATGGGCTTGTTAATAATTGATACTTTACATACATATTTAAAGAGTGAATAAACCAGTTTTCTGAGGAGGTATTTTAGCAGTGATCTATGTCCTTATAACTAGGATGTGATCTCAGCTAACAAAACCAATACAGTCCACAATCCTCTGATCATTTACTTGGGGAGTAAACCCCACTGAATTCAACAAGACGTATATTTCAGTAGATGCACATAGGATTGTGATGTAAATCAATCACAAGGCCTTGTTAATAGGCTGTACACCCCCACACTTTGATGTGGTTTAATTGGCAAAATATCTAATTGGCTTAAAATATAATTACACACTGCTATGGCTGCGTGGCCATGCTGTCTAAGAGGAAAAACTGACTGAACATGTTCATTGCAACATCAGGTCAGGTAAGATCTCAAGGTATAGCCAGGTCATAGTAAGGAAACAATCAGGGTAATTCCAGGAATGATGAGCTTACAGTTAGCCTTCAATGACTCAATTTTTAGAGACAATAGTGTCTGTGATGTTCCCACAGGAAAGATTATTATCTTGGTCTTTCTTCCTCTGACCACCAAACTTCCCTTTTGTCCCCATACTTGTCCTGCACACAAAGAGTTATCAACACTATGATAAGCCTTTTGTCACCTAATGCTGAGATCATTAGCCCATTTGAGATGTCATTGTCTACTCTCCCAACTTCATTGTTTACTCTGCCACAGAGCCATTAAACCTTCACCCTCCAGGCAGAAAAAGAGTGTTTAAATTTCAGTTTTGGGTTAGCCAACTTGCAGTACATTTGCCAAGGCCAGAGACCTGGGTGGCGAGCCACTCCAGAGAAGGGAGTGTGAGAGCCAGCCAAGAGGAGATAAGCAAGCACTCTACACAAGGAAGTTCATTTACCAGAGTGTCAAGCAAAAGCCGTAGTCAGAGTTCCAAAAGCCAAGGGTCAAGAGATCAATTCAAGGTAACAGGAATCAGGTACTGGGAGCAAGGAACAGGCAAGAGGAGGGCTTGAAAGAAGTTTGCCACAAGCAAAGGAAAGCTTCCAGGCAGGCAGTTATATAGCCCAAGACACAGGTGTGGCTAGTCACTGCTTCTTGAACTTAATCAAGGAAGCCTCCCTTTGCTCAGCTCTCTTGAGTCTCCGCCTTGTTTGTGGGCTGATTGGCACAGGCTCCAAACCATCTTCAGAACTGGATCCCTGTTGCCCTAAAGGAGCAGGCAGAGGAAAGTCCAAGCCTGCTTGGTCCATGGCAGCAGGGGGAGCTCTTGACCTGCAGGACTCACCTCCATCCAGAGCCACAGAGACCAACAGTTGGTGCTTGTCATCTCCACCCTGAGCAACAGGGACCAACAGCTGCTGCTTGCCATCAGCAGTTCTGACAGAAGCTTCAGTTATCACAACACTGGTTGCTGGTCATCACTCTGATTCCCATTCATGTACTGTCCTTGGGCTCCTATCTAAACCACATTGCTCTTTACTTCTCTACTGGATTTGTAAATATCACCCACTTCACCCTGAACTCTTGCTATCCAAATATTTCTTCCCTTTTCCTTCAGTTAGCCTTGTGTGATTATGAGACTGCATGGATCTTGTGTGTGATTGTTAATTCCTCTAATAAAACCAGTTTTGGATCTCTGGATGGTTCTTCTCTGCACTAGTATCAGTAGACATAGGTGCAAAAGATCTCATAAGGTTACCCCCTCTTTCAGGCCTCTTCTTTGACTTAATCTTCCCCCCTGTTTCATGGAGGCACTGGCATCTCAGGTTGACTCCCAAACCACCCATATTTTGGGATAACAGCCTCAGATGAGGAAGTTGTACTAAGAAACATATTTTCCCCCTTTGTAACTAATCATAGCTGTATACTTTCCAGTTCAGGGAAAAGAGTTTTACAATCTCATTTCAGAGTATAAGATCAAAATCCAGTCAAGCCCTTTTGCAATAGCTGCCTGGTTTTATCATGTCAGTCTGCATAGACTATCAGGTGCTATCAAAATAAACAAGGCCAAAGTATACCAACTTCTCAGGAAAACCAATTAAAATTACACCTGGTTCCAGGATGAGAGGAAAAAGACAGACTCCTATTGATTTTCTGCATCTTCATGATGGACTGTCACATGGGAAAGGTATGTGTTTTGTAATGTCTAAGTTCCCATTCTGAGATGCATAATAAAAGAGAATGAAAAAGAAAGGCTTGATTTATTCCAGAAGAACTTAATACAATGATCTGTGCATTTGCTCAGCCTTTGACGATATTCAGAATAACTCCACATCAACATTCTTCATTCCCCTGTTTAAAAGAGGCCTTGACAGCATTAGTCCAAAATTACTTTCAGTTTTGAAGGCTAATTTCTCAACAACTTAAAAGGGTCCTAAATAACCTAAAGGCATCAGATTCTGTATGATTGCAGAAACTAAGTGGAATCAACCCTGGTTAGTACTTGAACAAGAGACCACCAATGAGTATCAGGTACTATAGGAATTGACAAAACCTTGTCTGAGTATTTGTTGCCCAAGAAAGCCCTATGAAATTCATGGGGTTGTCATAAGTCCACAGGCAACTTGAAGGCCCATATGGACACACACACAAGTGCAATGACTGCGGTCAGACTAAGAATAACTTTATAATTTGATCGTTCTTTTTCTTAAATGGACATACAATAGACAAAATCCTTCAAAATGGCTTATGTATTCTTTTCTGGTGACTTCAGTGAAGCTAATCCATGCTTTCTTTCCAAAGCCAATTTTTAAACGTTCAACAAGTAAACTAACAACATGAGTTACTTTTAGTCTCACAGCTGCATTATGAAATCATTTTTTCAGTCTATCAAGCATCATGGTAAGTAGACGTGAAAGGAAAAAAGTATATCTCTCCCTAATTGCTACATATTTGATAGATTAGTCTTAGATTAGTAACTATTTGCAGATACTTAAGAAATGAATCATCTTAAACCCCATATTTAATGTTACTGACTTCATTCTAGATTATAGCTAATCCTTGTAACTGAATAGTACATAATTAAATATTCATTCCATGTAGAAAATATTTACATCGTTGAAAGGAACTGTCTGCTGGATTTAGAATAGAACACAAGAGGACACATTCCAGCTAAACATTTGGAAGAATTTCCCGATTATAAAGGCAATTCAGCAGTGGAATGGACTACAACTCTAGTGATATAGTCTTCTTTGCTGGACGTTTTTTGAGATTAGCTGCCCATTCGCAAAAGATACTTTAGTTGTAAATTCCTGAATTAGCAGGGTGCTGCCTTCCAGCTCAACAGTTCTATGATTTGATATTCTCTCTATTACATGCATGTGTGCATACACATACACACATATTTGTATGAGAAATTTCTCATTACAAACAAAAAACAACAACAACAAAGCAAAGCAAAAAGAGAAAGAAATAACAAGGAACAGAAAAAAGAAGAAAAAATTCATTTACTTTGACTTTCCTAACTATGGTTGTACATCTTACTATATAACTTAACTTCTCCAACTACCGGTATATACTATTCATGCACTTCTTCAACTTAACCAAACTATCAAAACCTGCAGTAAACATGTTATTCTCTTTTCTAACAAAAGACAATCAAAGGTTCTGTTACCCTGTTTACTGGGGGTCCCGGAACGGACACCTAAATAACCTTACAATTACAAAAGATGGGGGAAATTAGTCAAGAGCACTGGTTGGCACTACGAGAGACAGGGTAATACAGCAGGATTTTTAATGGCGGCACAGCGGTGCACAGCCAAAATTTTTGCTGGTCCCTGATCTAGCTGCCATAGAAACCCATTCGTGTAGTCCACCGTGAGCCTGTTTCCCCGGAGAAAGCCAATGCCCAAAAGGCCATCGTCCTCACCACGGTTCTCACAAGCCCATAACTGGAAACGGAATGTTTCTATGGACATCGGGATGTTAGTCCAAGCATGGGCTTGGTGACCCCCCCCGCCATATCCAGAAAGCTGGACACTCTCGGGCATAGGTTCACTGTATCTCACAAGTTTGGGGTGCAGCACATTCAGTGCCGCACCAGAGTCTACAAGAAGGGTGGCAGGAGTCTTTTCCCTCTCAGTCCCTATGCCTGCCTTCACCCAGAACCTTCCCCACCCATCTGATTTCAGCTTAGCCACAATGTTGCGGGGAAGCTTCCTGGACCGAGGGCACCCCTATTCCTGCAGATCCAGGATGGGATAGTATCCAGTCAGAGGAGAGCCGTTGGTCACAGCACTGACCGGCTGTTTACTTCCCGCCTGAAGCTGCTTCTCCAGAGCCTCAATCAGTTCAGAAGTGGGACGTTTGTCGAACTGGCTCATGTCCAGTCCGAACCTACGTAGCATACCCCAGATTCTCACTCTGTCCGAGGTGTATGTCTGGGCCGTGGGATCGTACCCGCCAGATGTCTCCCTGGGAGAGCTTGAGTCAGAGGGCTGTTTGGGGGCAGTAGGCTGCTGTGGGGGATTCCCTGCCTTGCTGGGCTGGCTGCGGGAGTTCCTTTTTTGCCACTGCTGGTTGTCCTGTCTGGGAGCTGGGCGCTGATTCCAGTTCCCCTTGGGAACTGAATTTGGCACCGTTTTCCGGTGTTGGGAATGGGGCCCATAATTCGAGTACGTGACCTCGAATATGGGTTCCCAATTCCCGGCTTCCTTCCTATGTGCCTTGATGGGGGGTCTGAGGGAACCAGCCTCTCATAGCAGGTCGGAGACCCTCCGGAGGTTGCTTCCGAAATCCTCCCAGTTAGTGGTGGCCAGATCCACCAAACCCAGGGCCATCTTGGTCTCGTTGTTCAAGCCTCCATACAACAGAGTCTTGAACTCCATGTGGTCAAAGTCGTACCCGTGGGTGGTCAGAGGGACCTTCTCAGCCAGAATGGTGAGGAGCTGCTTCCATGCCACGTAAGCCTCAGGGTTCTCACAAGGACCCTGTTGCTCCATGACATAGAGCACGCTTGCACTCTGTCCGGGCCACAAAATCTTAACTACCTCTCTTATCCAGGCATGGGCCTCGAGCCTAACCAAGCCTCGAGCTGCCACGGCCGATTCGAGAGTTGGGAGCTCAGACGGGGACATGCAAAGCCGATCAGGCCCTGGCCGTTGGCCGTGGGATGCGAGCGGATGACAACATTCAACCACATGATCCCCGTGGACCAAGTTAGAGGACCCAGTTGAACCGCAATTGCCTTGGCCTCGGTGGCATGCCAGGGGACCCTAGTCTCAGTGACCTGTGTCTCCTGTGTCTCTGCCCTCTCTGAACTGCCTTCTCCAAGGGGGTGGTCCATCTCATCATGGACCATATCTCTACTGGGTGGACTGGGATCTTAGGATCACTCCAATCCAGATTAAGGGGAAGAGTTGCCAGAGCATCCTCCGGCAAGGGCTCCCCGGAAAAATCCTGGGCAAAAGTTGGGAGCAGCTCCGGGCACACAGCCGAAATTAGGGCCTTATGGGTATGGAGCTGGCTCTCTAGTGCAGCGATTTGCTTAAGGCAAGCTGCATGACTCACAGCTTCCTACTGTTCTCTCACTTGCCCCACCATAAATTTGGCCACAGCTCGGGCATAATCCAGCTCAGCTTCTAAGGCATGGACTTTCTCTTCTCAAGTTTGCACCACTAACGTGATGTCACTAAGCTTCTGTGCGGAGGCCTGCACGACAGACGCGAACGTTATCTTGTCCGCACGCAGTGCCTCAGTCTCAGAATGAAGCCGGGCATCCTCCTTCTCTACCTCTGCTAGCCTCCCTCGGGTCTCAACAAGGGCACTACTAGCGTCTCTGGCCATAAGCCAAAGTCCCCAAGCGGCCAAAGCATCCTTTGATAGCCCAAATGAGTTCTTTGTCTTCCATGCAAGGGTGTACGTTTCACGGAGTGTGGTAAAGGGATCAGCTGTCTGGAAGATGGAGTCCTTCCAGGGGCATTTCCCCTTACTCAACACCTACCTTTCTAGCTTTCCTCGGACCTCCTCCTCACACATGAGGTCCTTAACAATAACTGGGCTCTCCTTGGCCATTTCAACACTACACAACTAAACTTCCTAACACAAAAGTGGGACCAGGAACTGGAGTGACGGATAGGATCACCTAGACCCCTGGGGGAGCTGTGGGGAAATGAACTCTGAGGAATTTCCCTAGGAAAGAGGGACGGGAACCTATCTCCAGCCTGCCCAAAGAAAAGTCCCTTTTGTTCACCCAAGCCCAGTTTTATACCTTGACAGTGTTGGGGACAAAAGGACGAGAAAACGGTTCAGGGACTGGGAGGTCACCTAGACCCAGGGGACTCTTCAGGAGTACTCTGCCTGCCTGAAGGGGGGGGGGACGAAAACTCCGGTACTACGCCGCCTGGCCAAGCAGCAGGGGAAAAGGGGCAAGGAACCAAAACCGAACCATTTCTAACTGGTTTTCTGGGTGAGAGGCGCCTTCCTACACCTCGAGTCAAACCTCTAAACCCTGTGCTAGATCGGGAATCACCACCCACACCTAGTATGCTAGCAAATTGGGATGCACCCGAAAATTACACAGCCAGGACACACCTGCGCTTTCACTGCAACAACAATACCTAGCGGGATGCACCCGTGTCTTCAACTCTGGGGGGAGAGAAAGGAGGAGGGACTCCTTTCTTAAGTGCTTTCTGTGCCTTGCTGCTATGGTGTTGGATGGGTGTAGATTGTTTCTGCCGTGCTAACAGCCTAACACTTCGGATCCCAGCCCACGATAGACCCCAAGTTAGGGATGTGATTCCCAGGTCAGCTTGTGCACACCCCTTGCGATCAGCAGTGCCAGGGCGGCTGACATACACAAACCAAGCAAGAAAGGGGGATAGGTTCCAACCCAGATAGAGTAGCTCTTGTAGCTCAAACACACAGAATTCTCACACACACACGTGTTCCTGCCTAACAGCGTTCTAGCAACTTGACTGGTCGTTCCCTAAGTCAGTACCAGCCTGATTTGAAGAGCTTCACGACTCCTTCTCAAACTAGGGGTACCGGGGCTGCCCGCGTTACTCCACCACTCTGTTACCCTGTTTACTGGGGGTCCCGGGAGGGACACCTAAATAACCTTACAATTACAAAAGTTGGAGGAAATTAGTCAAGAGCACTGGTTGGCACTATGAGAGGCAGGGTAATGCAGCAGGATCTTGTAACCCAATGTTTACAGGGTCAGGCCAAGTCAAGAAGCAAACCGTGTTGGAAATAATGAATGATCTTTATTAAATACAGGCACACAATGTAAGCAACACACGCACACATATAACTAAGGAAATAAAGGTTTGAGTATGATAGCAGGATTTTCAGAGGGATAGTTGATTCGGGTGATACGAAACCTGTTCCTGAAGTCCGGAAAGAAGGTAGAGAGCGATGCTGGGATTCGATGTATCTCAGCACGTGGAGCTGAGGGGAAGCTCACCAAGTAAAGCGGCAGCAAGGTGATCTGGAACTCGGGAGCGATCTGAGGATGGTCTCGGAATCAGGGGTTTTTATAGAGGGAAATGTGACTGCAGGCTATGACATACTTGGGTGAAAACAATGTGTTTCCGGCACGGAACGAAGCTTTGGAAAGGTCAAAATTTAGTATGATTAAGTTAAGTCCAAATTGACAAAGAGTTAGCCAGTATGCAAATGCTCAGTGCTTGGCAATTGAGTATTCAGCTTGCCAGGGTGCCTGCTCAGGGCAGGGAGTCCTTTGTAAACAGCGTGCATACATAATGAAGGTGTTTGCAGAGAGGTCTCCTAAAGCAAGGATCTGGCTATTTCTGGCCTGCCTGGGTGGAGAATGGAATGTCCAACAATTAGTGGCCAAACCTAGTTCTGTGCTTGTCTGGGGGCCTCACAAACACATGGAGAGGGGTGGTGGAAGAGAGCCAAATTATGATATTAAAATGATATCTAGGGGTATCTCCAAGGAGGCCTAAGCTGCAGTAACAGTTCCCAATCTTTCAAAAATGATACCAGCGATTTTTCTCTAATCAGTGGTGATAATTTGTCCATTTCAGCTAGGCTGGTCAGTTTAAGCAGCCAGTCTTCACTTGCTGGAATTACAGTGTTTTTCCATTTCTGTGCACACATAAATCTTGCTGTCGCGGTCCTTTGTGGTAATAATCTTCCATATCTCTTCTACATTAGGTCATGTCAATCCCAACAAAAACAATCCAGGCTTCAATGAATATTAACCTTAAAAATCTTCCAAATCAAACAATGTATTTGTTTCCATTTTTTCAAAGCTTTGTAGTAAGCATTTCTTACCAAATCCTTTAGCTTTGGCCATCCAACCTCTGTTTAAAAACCACCAAAGAAAAAGACTCTATCACACTCTGAGGCAGTGTATTGCACTGTTGGACTGCTCTTATTGTCAGGAAGTTCTTCCTAATGTTTAGACAGATCGTCTTTTCCTGAAGTTTGAAACCATTGCTCCATGTCCTAGTCTCTGGAGTGGCAGAAAACTGGGTGGACTGCTTTAGGGAAAAGAGGGTGTCTTTTTGATGTGACAACCAGTTAATGTCATCAGTAGGCAGTCATTCCAGTTGTTATGAGGCTGGTTAGGAGGTTTATAGTGGTATGTTTGTCTGCTAATATTATGTTCTCAGCTTGTTATTCTCCAGGACTGGAAAATGGAATCCCAGATTCGATGTCTTGATTTCAGGAGGGCAGATTTTGTGCATTGGTGTCAGAAGCAGACCTGTATCCCACAGCATTCCCAAACAACCTCTGGTAGATTAGGAGCACAACATGATGCAGGGAGTTCTCAGTTCAGTGGCCTCTGCAAATTTGCAATTCTACAGCAGGGCCATGGGGGGAGTGCCTTCAAAAAATATGAAAGGTTTACTTGGCTCAGTGTAAGGGACAAGAATTAGTTTCACAAACCATGTTGTTACACTTGGGGGGCACTATCCTTTTTCAGCAGAGTGGGAAGCTATGGAGACCCTTGCACCACTTTCTTGGTTTTTAAAAAAAAGATGGTGGAGGGGTAGAAGAAGGTGGTGCCATGGATAGCAGATGGCAGGAAACCCATCACTTTCCAGCTATTCTCAAAAGCTGGTTAGAGAGCTATAAGGGACTTACCATTCTGATTTTGAGGTGGCTTTATTCAAGGGAGCTTTGTGACTGTGTTTTTGGGCACTTAGGGTTGTGGAGCTAGTAACCAGTCAAAAACTGACAAGTTAGGATGGACTTTGCAGGAAGGAGACTTCTTCCTCCAAGGAGATTCTGTTGTAAGCCTGGTCAAGGCACCAAGAGTGACCAGTTAGGGTGTGGGTCTGTCATCAGGCTGCATAGGCTGGAGGGTAAAAGCCCCTGCTTGTTAAGTTCTTAGCACAGGTTCTTGGACAGATGGTCCCAGGGTTCTAGTTTTCTTTTCTCCTGCCTAGATAATTCCCCTCTTACATGAATCCAGATGATAGAGGTGTTGCAGTCAGCCTTCAGGTAGTTGGGTCTCCTGGCAACCAAGTTTGGTGGCTATTCTTTCAGGATAGGGGCAGCAACAGATGTTACAGAATGAGGCGTCCCCACAAGAGGTTGGGTAGCTGGATATCAAGGGCATATGCAGGATATTATTGGTAGGAAATTATTTTTGTGAAACTCTAAGGCCCTTTTTGCACCTTACCTTGATAGTGCTACGAACTAGAGCCCTCACGACATTGCCAATATCACAAGAGGCAAAGTAGAGAGCCCCTTGCAGTCTGCACATGGTAGGGCATTCGCGAGAGAGCACCAGTCCCCACCCGGTGCCTTGTCTGCATGTCGGCGTCCTGGGTCATGCCCAGGTCCCACCCTGTCCCCACCCCACTACCCCTGATTGGTTGGTGGTTTTTCTTTTTTGTTGTTGTTGTTTCATCAACTATCGTGCTAACGTTAGCACAATAGATCCTGCCAACAGGCTGTTTCATACTAGGTTGGTAAAGTGCTAATGTGCTAATGATAGCGCTGGGTTTTTAAAAAAACCACAGTTGGCCGGACCCCAGGGGCTGCTGTCGTCTCGAGTGTGAGTGGCGACGCAGCTCTGGGGTGGCCTCTCACAGCGACGTGTCATGCAGTGTTCCCTGCTGCAATGGGGGCAGTGGCTGGCCTGCTGCTGGGTGGAGCATCCCCTGGGAGTTGCTGCATGAGGGACAGGCAGCAGGGACTGCCCACACCCCGCCCACTCCCAGGTCCTTCCTGGAAGCACACCGGACGATGGCTCCGCAGGCCCTCTGGTCCCGCAACCGATGTGTGAAAGGGAGGATATATTCGCCTTTCAGGTGAAAATAAGAAAACGCGCTATCAGCACTATCTGTGGCTGTGATAGCACCTGGTTCACCAGAACATCATGCATTACGGCAGCTCATGAAGGGGGGAGGGAACGTGCCTAATACACTTTAAAAACGCCATGCGAAAAACGCCTAAGATTTCCTTTTCCAGTTGAAGAATTGGGTCAAGTACAAGGAAGGATCTGTGGCAGCTGCTACAAGGTCAGTCATAGGACCGAGGCCTGGAAGTGAAGTCACAGCAAGGAGAGGTGCTTATGTTACAATGGTATAAGGGGCCAGAGGGAACCTACAGGGAGGAGCGGTAAAGGTGGTGGCATAGCGAATGGGCCTGATTCAATGTTGAATGCACTGAGGAATGACACAGAGGAGAGTCACAGCTGAAAGTAGGGCCTCCTGGTGACAGACAGAAGATGGACAATACCAAGGAAATTGTGGACTTGGGAGTGCCAATGGTCCTTTGAGGGCAGTGTGCCAGGAAATCATAGGCTTTTGGTATACTTGGGGAGGGTACCCCCTCTGCACCCTTTGGATGCAGGGGTGGCCTAGTAGACAAGATGTGGGTTGGGAGACCAGGATAAGCTGGTTGCAGATGTGGTAAGTTGGTGGTAGAAGGACTTCCCTCCAGTCACCCTGCACCTGGATCAAATATGGCCATACCTAGTTGAGGGCAAACACGTTGCCTGAAATCCCTGGTGACAGGGGAACCACAAGCGGGCATCTCCCCAGGAGAATCCATCACCCATCAACCCCATGGTTCCAGCAGTACATGGGATGGTTTGGATCACTGATCAATAGGCGAGTTGGCCAATGCCTGGATCCAGACCCATGTGTGTGCCAACCCTTTCAGCAATTGTAGCTAATAAAAGTTGTGACCTACTTCTTCCATTCCTTATTGTTTGTTGGTGTGTTACTTAAGTGGGGTGTGTCTCACCCCTGACCATGGAAAGGTTGGGATTGCTAACATTTTCATTTCAAGCAGCCACAATTTTAAACCAGCAGTTTTTAGATAACAAACTATGAATACATGTGTCTATTTTAATGTATCTGTCATGGCATTTTGTTAGTATAATAAACTCAAAATTCCATTAAAGAACTAGAACTGGAAAAACAATAAATAAATAAATAAATCCCTTTTAGTTAGAATAGATTCTTTGGATTGGACTGGATTGGATTGGATTGGATTGGACTGGGCTGGATTAATCAAATGTTTTTTAAGTAATTGAAGTCACCATTCTAAATTTGGGCGGGGCAAAGTGTGGCCACATGATGCCTCAGGAATGTTTTTGTGGTCCCTGACATCTTCATAATCCTCAGGATGAGCTTTTTATGGCCCCCAAAAGAGGCTGAAGTGCTTCTCCCATAACTCCCCAAAAGTAACCATTGACCTTTTAAACAGGTAGCAACATGTCTCTGTATGGTTTAATTTTTTTTTTTTTTTAAAGAAGCCCCTGTTTTTGAGAATCAGAAAGAGACTTTTGGCCACTTTGGGGGTTTTGTTTTACTTTTCAATATTCCATATACCCCCCCTCTCCCAAAGGTCCTGGGGCATAAAAGTGGCTCCCATACCTGCTACAGTTGCCCACCCTTGCTGTCAACAGAGTGACTTTGCATTTGGAAAAACATGAGTAATCTATTAAAATGGTTTTTTATTTGGAAAGATATGGGTAAAAATTGTCTACACATAAACATCAAGATCATTGTTACTGCGGTCCAGGCTTACCCGAAGATAGCACTTGATATCGTTTTTGATATCAATCCATTCGGCTTTCCTTTGCCACCCTGCTCCACGTGTTTGCGAGGCCTCTGGACAAGCACATAAACAGGCGCGGCCGATAGTTGCTGGACATTCCATTCTCCACCCAGGCAGGCCAGACAGAGCCAGTTTGTCGCTTCAGGGACCTCTTCGGCAAACACCTCATTGAATATGTGTGATACTAACAAAGGCTCCCTGCCCCGCGCCGGTAACCTGACAAAGTTGTACTAAGCGCTCTGCATTTGCATACTGGCTACACTATTGTTAATTCGGCTTTAAGTCAATCATGCTAAATTCTGACCTTTCCAAGGCTTTGTCCCACTCCCAAACCGCATTGTTCTCACCAAGTAAGGTATGGCCTGCAGTCACAATTCACCCTATAAAAACCCCTGATTCTGAGATCCTCCTTGGATTGCTCCTGAGTTCCAGACCACCTTGCTGCCGCTTTGTTTGGTGAGCTGTCCACTCAGTCCCACGTACTGAGACTCCATACCAATGAACTCAATCTTTAGACCTCTCCAGGATTATGAGATAGGTGTCGTATCACCCATTTCCCTTTAAAAATCCCTACTCCAAGTCACTCTCTGATTCCTTAGTTATCTGTGTGATTGTGGTGTCTTTAATATGTACTTAATAAACATCATTTTTGCTATTTTAAACCGTCTGATTGCTTGACTGACCTGACCCCGTAGACGCTGGGTTGCAAGATCCTGCTAAGTTACCTTGTCTCTTGCTAGCTTTAGTGAGTACTCCAGCTAATTTTCCCCAAAGTTGTGTTGTTGTTGTTTGGCAATTTAGGTGTCCCTCCCAGGACCCCCAGAGATCAGGGTAACATCACAGGCACAGTTATTACATTTAAACCTTATACACTTCAGTGAAATTTACTTTCATGTAAATAGCTTTTACTTCGGATGGTATAACATTAAATCTGGAGTTTGATTTCTTGGCACTTTCCTTGCTATTCACTCCAGTTTTTAAAATAAATCTGTATCCTAGGGAATTAGCTGTTACAGTTATGGTTGGAATGGTTTATCGATTACTTCATACATTAGGATGCCAATGTTGTCTAGGTTATGTAATACTTTGCAAATAATGAGGGTTTTATTCAAGAAAACGCTTCACTTGGAAGAGACAAGAATGCAAAAATGCATTTATACATATGGAAATAGACATCATTCCTCAAGTATTTAATTTTGAAGCATGGGACAATCCTGTTTTAGCAAAACATTTTTTATGTCTTTGAGTGTCACTGATTGTCTTTCAACAACTGAAAGAGGACTCTAAAACTCCCATAGTCATGTTCTAAAGCCTGTGCTACGTGTGCAATACCGCGAGTGCATGCAATCGACTCTAAAACTTCACAATGAAGGAAATGAAGGAGATATACATATTTTTGCTGTCCCTTCAATAATGTGGGTTGGGCCAGGCAAAGTTGGCTAGCAGCTTTCTCTCTAATTTCTTTTTACTCTATACACGCGCGCGCATACACACATATATATTTACACAGAGGCATTGAAAAATGTGTCTCAAATGGAGGGAAACACTCTCCCATTTTTAGAATTCTGCTTACTTCACAAGACCCCTGTGTGAAAGGGTCCTCAGTTTGAAAGGATGTCTGGACCAAGTCTGCTTGATAGGTTTTGTGGTTGTTGTGTGCCTTCAAGTTCATTCTGACTTATGGCAACTCTCTCTTAGGGTTTTCTTGGCAAGATTTATTCAGAGGAGATTTGCTGTTGCTTTCCTTTCAGGCTGAGAGAGTGGGACTATCCCAAGGACATCCTTGGTTTCCAAAATGTTCATAAGAAGGAAAAAAAAGCCAGGAAGGGCCTTGAAGTTGACATTCAGAGCATACCTAGAACAGCCAACTTAGTGTGCATACAGGCTATAAGCAGACACATAAGCTAGGCTATTTCCGCACTAGACTGTTATAGCTCTATGATTCCATTTTCAATCTCCTATGGAATCCTGGGGTTTGCAGTTTCGGGAGGGGCCAGTCAGCCCCCTCCCGAAACTGCAAACCCCAGGATTCCTTAGGAGGTTGAAAGTGGAATCATAGTGGTGTAATAGTCTAGTGCGGAAAAGGCCCTAAGCAGGCACACGAGCAGGCTCACAGACTGAGCTGATACACAAGCTAAGTGTCCTTTCTGTTTATGTTATAATAATTATTTCTAAATATTTGTTGTTATGGATAAATCTGTTATTCCTTCTGCTATCTCCTTCTTCTGCATATGCAGAATATGTCTGAGCTAAAGCATGTATTAAAATTTAAAATCTCGGGCAGGAGATGGGGGAAAGGAAATTTTTGCATTTTGGCCTTTTCATAAGCTTTCAGAAGTCAATCATCCTCTTTATTGCCCTACTTTGTCTTTGCTCTCTTTTTCCCCCTGATGCCTTTGTTTTTAAAAGAACCTATCTGCTTCCTTGTGATATGTCAATCTTTCTGACAATTAATTAAAGTTTAAATGGCACAAGTAAAAACGAATATGAAATCCTCAGGCCATCTTTACACCCAAACCACAGGGAACATTTTGAACTGTTGACTCATTCACTGGACACCAAGGATAAGCTTTATCTTGGTTGGTATTATACTTTAACTATGCCAGACATGACATCGTCAGCACTGCTTAATGAAACACACACACAACCTGGCTCCTTTTGAAATGTAGAAGAACGATAGGCGGATAAGTCATATTATATGATTAATCTGGTGAGGATTTCATAGTGTGGGCTTAATTTTTCCTCCTACTTGTGGCTGGTTCACTCTTGTCCACAGTGTGTAGAAGAGAGGTATGGAAGATGTGGTCCTCCAGATGTTGTCGAAATGTAGCTCTTATCACCCCACACTAAGGGCCATTTAGTCCAGAACTGATGGGTATAACAGTTCAACAACATACATTCTCCCCAGGCGTATATCATGCATCCAGATGGCTGTATTGGAGCTCACTTTTTATGCCTAGTATGGTTCACCTAGTACACATAGTTCCTCTGTCATCCCTACTGTTTATCACCCTAGTGACTGGTACTCAGAGATTAGTACCTCCGTTGAACACTTTAGCTGTTCTAACTGGCAGCGACTGTCAGAACTGTTCTCCACAAACTTAACTAACCCCATCTTGAAACCATCACCTTTTTGTACTAAAATTCCCAGGATCCCCAATCCAATATGTCTGAATAATTCTGAGAGTTGTCTGAAAAAGGCCCCTGCCTGGGACTTTGGGCAACACCAGTATCAGAAAAAAAGAAATGTGCATGTGCACATTTGCATGCACGCAAACACACACACACATGCACGCACACAAATCAATATGGCTGGAAGTCTTCTTCCATTTTTATAAGAGCTGTTGTTGTTGTGTTGGAGAGGCAATGTAGGCAATTTTTTTGAATGGCAGAATTGCTTTTTGTGGAGACTTCTGGGGCCCTTTTCGCATAGCATTTCTGATGTGAAAGGGCCCCTTGAGTGTCGTGCACATGTGAGGAGCAGTTCACACGATGCACGCACATTTGCGTGATGCTCAAGGGCCTGACGTGGACCATGCACACATATTTTCATTTTCAGCTTGAAGTCGAAAATGCTGCGCAGTCATGCATTGTTCCAGGGCCCTGCGCGCACTTACCTGGTGTGCGGAGCCTCAGGAGTGGGGCTGGTCACACTTCCTGTCCAGTGCAGCCTGGGAAGGTCCCAGGCTGCACTGAGAAAGGAAGAGGCAGGGCTCTTGCATGGGCAGGAAGCTCGTGTGGAGCCGAAGGACCCCAGGCACGAGAGCCTCTCTCTGGAGGCTGTTCACTTGAGCCCTGCACCCCAGCACTGCAAATAGGTAAGGTGTGAAAAGGGTCTGGGAATGGAAACATTTTTCCTATTAAGGTGAGCAAAAATTTGGGGTGGGTGCTTGGAGAGGTGGTCTGGGAAAGACAGGTGGGCTGCAAAAACTGTCTTCATGGGTGGAAGTTCAATGGACAAATACTCTTGAAGTCCTTTCATACAATGCAATTGTAACTCTATGATTCCACCCTAACTACCATGGCTGCATCCTGTGGAATCCTAGGACTGGCAGTCGAGGGAGGGACCTTTAGAATCCTCAGCCAGGGAGCTACTCTGGTGCCCCTGACCAAACTGGAGAGCACCCAACAGAATCCAGAGATGGGGAGAAGAGACACCTCACCAAGTACTCAGTGGATGGCTGTTTTAATTAGGAAAAAGCCCAGTGCATGTCAGCCTAGATATATATTTCAATGACCTTCTGCAGAGGTTATGTAAAAACATAAAATAAATAAATGTAAATTTAAATTTAAAATTAAAAGGACAACACATAATCTTATAATAAGGCATACGTAATATATCATTATAATTTTTGTACACTGCTTAACATCTGTACAAACCAATATGAAATCTAACTGCAAAAATTTCTGAAGCTGAGACTCTTCTTCTGCTTGCCAAATGAAAAGAAACACATGAACTTGGCTCATGTTGGTAAATGGTCAGGAAAGAAGAGGGGAGAAAGGAGAGTGAGATAGCCTTCAAGGACAACTGGGCTAAAAAAAAAAAATCTGAGTCCATTTACAGAAGTGGGAGGAAATCAAGCTCTTCATTTAGTCCTATAGGAGCCGAAGATTTTAATTTTACAACCCACTCTACTTCTTTCTTTTAGAGCCCTCTAATCGTTATTTATAGGGATGGGATGAATCCAGAATTTTCCAGATCCAAATCTGGATCTGAATCCCTGGAAGGTTCTGGGAATCCATGAATCTTTTGAATCCTTTTTTAAAAAAAAAAGGTTTAAAAAGCAAGGGAAAGGAGGATAATCTTGGGCAAGACACTCTCTCTGAGCCATAGAAAAAGCCTAGGCAAAGGCAAACCTCCCTCTAAAGAAATCTGGCCAGGACAATTGTCATAGTTTTGCCTCAGGATCTCCCCAGACTGAAAATGTCATGAAAGCCCTTTGTACACAGGCAGTAAAATGTGGATTAATCCCACATTTTCCTGCCTGTGTAAACAGGACCACTACAGAGATAATCCAGGTCAAAACTGGCTTTTCTTTGCATAGCTCCTTCTGGCATCCTGGGGTTTGTAGTTTGATGATGCACCAGCACACTTTGGCAGAGAAGGCTGTGACAGCTTGTAAAACTATAAATCCCAGAATTGTGTCTAAAAGAGCTTTACAAGTGAGCTATGGAAAGGGATGTTTCAGCTGTCCTTGAAATCTCAAGCGTGTAGTTTCCAGTCAAGTGCTGAACTTAAATACGAAATGTTCAACTTAAATATCTTAGAATACAACCCTAGATGTAATTTGTGAAATTGTTAACAAAGGCCATTATTCCTCCATTATTCTTACATCTGAAAGTTGTTCCCATAGACATTTTTGAGGGGTTTGTAGTCCTTCCCACCTAGGTCTTTGGACAGTTGCATTGTATAGGATAGATGACAAAACTGCTATTGAAAGTGGTGAAGTGAACCCAAGTGCACCTCTGTTGGTTAATGTAGTTTGTAAATTCAGTCATTTTAAAAATGTAGCAGCAATAGACACATGGCCACAGAGTGGTGTCCTGTAGGCCTGGTTGCACCTATCAGAATGTTCATAGATGCTTTTTTCTGTTCCCTGAAATTACTATTCACCAAAATATCCCTAATGATGGTTTTGTTTGTTTGTTTGTTGTTTTTGTTCTTTTAAATAAAATCTGGAGCTTTCCTTGACAATCTGGTATGTGCTGGATTATGTGCCTGGGGTGGGGGGTGGAACCATGTAAACTGTTGGTAATATGCTTGAAAGTAAGAGTGCAATTGAAATAGTTGGATTATGGCCTATCTCAGGCCCTTTCCTCACCTTACTGTCTTCCGGCGCTGGGGTGCGGGGACCGTGCAAGCAGCCTCCGGTGAGACACTCTCACACCCAGGGTCCTTCGGCTCCACATGAGCTGCCTGCTTGTGTGAGAGCCCCGCCTCTTCCTTCTGCAGTGCAGCCTGGGACCTTCCCAGGATGCACTGGGGCAGGAAATGAGACTGGCACAGCTCTGGAGGCTCCACACGCCAGGTAAGTGTGCGCTGGGCCCGAGAGCAATGTATGATCATGCACTATTTTTGGCTTCTAGCTGAAAATGAAAAGGTGCATGATTGGCACCTGCTGGCCCCTGGAGCATCACACGATTGTGAGTGCATTGTGTAGATTGCTCCTCACAATCGTGCTATCCTCCAGACTCTCTTTTGCATGGGAAATGCTGTGCAAAAAGGGCCTCAGTTTTTAGTAGTTCAGAACATGATATTTGAGATGCCTTATGCTAACCCTGAAGCTCAACATCATGCAGATACCCTCTGTCAGTAGATATACAGGATTCTTTTCTGAAATCACTTTCGTTAGAATAGTTCTGTTTTAATCTCAGCAACTGTACATGGAAGAGATTACATCTAAGGCCCTTTTCACACGCAGTTTCTGTTGCGAGAGGGCCCTTTGAGTGTCGCATGAATGGGAGCATCGGTCCATACGACGCACTCCCATTCACGCGACACTCACGAGCCTAAAGCGGGACATGAGTGCATTTTATTATTTTTGGCTGGGAGCCGAAAATACTGCACAGTCGTGCAATGCTCCCAGGGCCCTCGCACACTTACTTGTCGTGCAGTGCATCAGATGAGCGGGTCAGTCACGCTTCCTTCTTCAGCACAACCTACAGCTCACAGCTGTGCTGTGGAAGGAAGGGGCAGGGTGCTAGCACAACGGTTGCGCGACCAGGAAGCCAGCTGCAGGAGAACAGAAGAGTGATGCAAGTGCCTCGCGCAAGAGGCTGCTTGCACAAACGGCACCCCCCACCTCCGCGAGCAGGTAACATGCGGAAAAGGCCTAAGTGATCTGGAATGGGAAGTATCAAATCTTAAATAACTGTTAATACCTGTGGATTTTCTATATAAAGAGGTTGTGAAATGATTTCCTGCTTTTTTTTACTTTTAAATCCAATTAATAGATTTCTGATTTCTTTTTTTAAAAATATGTGTTTATTGTGGGGATAAACAAATAGATATACATACAGAAATGAAATTCCAGAAACTACTACAATACCTTTAGTATTTCACATATGACTAACAAATTAATTATTTATGTGTGTGTGGATGTATTAATGTGACTACTACTATAACCCTTCCCTGACTCCCTCCTCTACCCCCCCCCCAGGGAACAAAGTTAATTTTTGTTTTAAACTTTCCTTTGATGTAGAGAATCATATTAATTATATATTTTATAATTGTATAGCCCCCCTTCTTTTATTGTCTCTATTCATTTATTCTGCTTCCATAGTCAATCACCTCCTTTCTACTGACACATATACCCCATTCATCTTTTTAATATAAACTATATATTCCAAAATATAATATTGAAAAAAGAAGGAGACGATAGGGTCGCTGCGCAGAGAAGATGGCGAATTACTCACAGGGGGAAGAGAAAAGGCAGAGCTACTTAACACCTTCTTTGCCTCAGTTTTTTCCCCAGCAGGATACAAGCACTCAACCTGGTGGTTGGGGAGCAGGGGAGGAAGCAGGGGAAATGAGGCACATAATAGGTAGAGAGATGGTACAGGAATACCTGGCCACACTGGATGAATTCAAGTCTCCTGGGCCAGACGAATTGCATCCTAGGATATTTAAAGTGCTGGCAGAGGTCATTTCGGAACCACTTGCTATAATCTTTGAGAAATCTTGGAGGACAGGAGAAGTTCCAGTAGACTGGAAGAGAGCAAATGTTATCCCCATTTTCGAGAAGGGAAAAAAAGAGCACCCAAATAATTATCGCCCAGTCAGCCTGACGTCAGTACCCGGAAAGATCCTGGAGCAGATCATTAAGCAGTCAGTTTCTAATTATTTAGAAAGCAACACGGTAATCACGAGAAGTCAACATGGATTTCTCAAAAATAAGTCATGCCAGACTAATCTTATCTCTTTTTATGATAGAGTTACTAGCTTGATAGATGAAGGGAATGCTGTGGATGTAGCATATCTCGATTTCAGTAAGGCCTTCGACAAAGTTCCCCATGACATTCTTGCAAAGAAGCTAGTAAAATGTGGGCTGGACAGGGCTACCGTTAGTTGGATTTGTAATTGGTTGACCGACCGAACCCAAAGGGTGATCACGAATGGCTGCTTTTCATCCTGGAGAGAAGTGACTAGCGGGTTGCCACAGGGTTCTGTCCTGGGCCCAGTGCTGTTCAATATTTTTATCAATGACTTGGATGAAGGAATAGAAGGCATGCTCATCAAATTTGCTGATGACACCAAATTGGGAGGGGTTGCTAATATGTCAGAGGACAGGATCAAAATTCAAAATGACCTGGATAGATTGGAGAGCTGGGTCAAGATGAACAAAATAAAATTCAACAGAGAGAAGTGTAAGGTCCTACACTTAGGTAGAAAAAATGGAATACAGAAATATAGAATGGGGGACATGTGGCTGGATAGCAGTACGTGTGAAAGGGATCTAGGAGTCTTCATAGACCACAAGCTGAACATGAGTCAGCAGTGTGATGCGGCAGCCAAGAAAGCCAATGCAATTCTCGGCTGCATCAATAGAAGTATGGTGTCTAGATCGAGAGAGGTATTGGTACCACTCTACTCTGCTTTGGTTAGACCTCATCTTGAATACTGTGTCCAGTTCTGGGCACCCCAATTCAAGAAGGATATTGACAAGCTGGAGCAAGTCCAGAGGAGGGCAACCAAAATGGTGAGAGGCCTGGAAGCCATGCCCTATGAGGACAGACTTAGAGAGCTGGGTATGTTTAGTCTACAGAAGAGAAGGTTAAGAGGGGACATGATAGCCATGTTTAAATATTTGAAGGGATGCCACGTAGAGGAAGGAGAGGGCTTGTTTTCTGCTGCTCCAGAGACCAGGACAAGGAGCAATGGATTTAAGCTGCAGGAAAGGATATTCCACCTGAACCTCAGGAAGAACATCCTGACAGTCAGGGCTGTCCGGCAGTGGAATCTGCTGCCTCGGAGTGTAGTGGAGTCTCCTTCCTTGGAGGTGTTTAAGCAGAGGCTTGATGGCCATCTGTCGGGAGTTCTTTGAGGGTGTTCCTACATGGCAGGGGGTTGGACTGGATGGCCCCTGTGGTCTCTTCCAACTCTACATTTCTATGATTCTATGATTGCCATCTATCCACTTTCCATTTTTGTTCATCTTTATGGCATTTCCAAATGCTATAATTCCCTCACCCCCGCCTGAGCTGTCCTCAGCATTTATTTCAGCAAATACTCCTCATCTCTATCCAACCTCAAATCCTTTACATTTAGAGTGACACATTTTTCTTTATTTAATTCCAAAGTTTTCCCTATTCTTCCATTTATTTCATTATTTATTTCCCACCAAAATCTCTGCACCTTACAACACTCCCACCATGTATGTATAAATGTGCCTTTACTTCCACTTCCACATCCACGCCAATAATTACATGGCATATATTTTATTACATAAGATAACTGCCATGGTGGTCTGTAACATTGCCTGAATTTATTCACTTATGGAAATGCATGAGCTCAATTGCACTCTAGTTTCAGGAATTTCTGCAAGTAGATTTCACATCAGCACGTACAGGCTTTAAGCAGTGAACAAAGACTGATAAATAATATGATATATATGTCTTATTATATATTATGTGTTGCCCTGTATACATATACGTGTACATATGCTTTATGCTTTTATGTAGCCCCTGAAAAAAGGCCACTGAAATATATATACAGGCTGAAAAGCCAAAAAACTAGCCATATAAATCAGCCAGCCATTGAGTGCTTGGAGATCTGTTTCTTTTTTTCCTCTGACCAAACGGCCATTCCCAAGATTCCATAGGATGCAGCTACAGCAAATCAAGTAAAAGTGTATAGTGTCAAAGGGCCCCTTGTGTATAAAGAAATTTCTACTGTTATTAGCTGAGAATACAGGTAAGGATTTGTACCAGTGAGATACAAACAAGAGCCTCTTTATTCCTCTTTGCCTTCTCAGTAGTTGATTCCTGCTGTATTTAGTCTCCACTATGAAAGTAGGGCCTAAATACCCTAAGACACCAGATCCCATCTGATCTTGGAAGCTAAGAAGGTCAGCCCTGGTTAGTACTTGGATGGGAGACTGCCAGTGAATATTAGGTGCTGGCAAAACCACCACTGAGGATTCTTTGCTTAAGAAAACCCCATGAAATCATGGGGTCAACGTAAGTCAACAGGTGACTTGAAGGCACATGCACACATGAAAGAAAACTGGGACATATCAGATTGAAATCTTTTTAGTGGCCATGTCTTAGTAAGAGATTTATTACCAGATGCTTCTCTCGTCTCTCCCAAAGCAAAGTCATGCTTGTCTCTGGACAGCCAGAGAATACATCAGCTCACAGGGCTGTATTCCAGAACTTTCAGGAGGAGAGCAAGTAACATGAAACAATAAACATCTGCTAAAAATGACAATTTCCAGAGTCTTCCAGGAGGAGCCATTTTATCCTGGGAACTCTCTAGTCATTGCAGGAAACAAGAAAAAAGATCAGGTATTATATGGTGTGGTTTCAAAGGTATTTGAAATTGTTTTTGTAGGGTTAAACTAACATGTAATATGTAAGCAAACAATACTAGCAGCCTAACTGCTTGGAACAGAACTGCCAGTTTTTTTCCTTCAACAGTTTGGAGTGCTTTGCTCTATCCAGTTTTGCTTCACCAAGCTTTCATAAATAACTTTAGTCAAAAATAACTTCTCCAAGCCCTAAGCATGCTAAATCACAGTGAGGTCCTTTTCACCACCCTTTTATAAACTAACTTATTTGATCTTCACACCACATCATAGCTGTCAATTCACCTCCTTTTCAATCCACATGTTGCAACAAACCAACTACCCTATATTCTGCAATGCAGATTTCTAGGCCATTTCCGCACTTTCAACCTCCTCTGGAATCCTGGGGTTTGCAGTTTCGGGAGGGGCCGGCCGGCCCCTCCCAAAACTGCAAACCCCAGGATTCCAGAGGAGGTTGAAAGTGGAATCATCGCGCTAGAACAGGCTAGTGCGGAAATGGCCCTAGTGATCTTCACTTGATCATTGTTTTACAGTGCTGCTTTGTCTCCTCAGGCATTTTATTTAACAGTGATACATGGAGACATTTTCTTTGCTTACAAACTTAAAAAAAAAAAAACCTTTATCCCCACCACAGGTGAAGACACAGAAGAGGCCCTTTTTGGTGGGTGTTCCCACATTAAAGAACTCCCTTCCACAGCAAGCTAGGCTGGACCCCTCTCTATTTTTCCTCCACCATCAGGCAAAATTCTTTTTATTTAAACAGTATTTTGGCTATTAACTCAGAGAAAGAGAGATATGCACTGAATTAAAAAAAAGCAGTGGTAATAACAAATCATGCAAAAGGCTTTAGGTGTGTTAGGTGTAAGGAGGGACAAAGTTTGATTCAGAGGTCTCAAGCAGCCCCTCTGTGAGATCACCAAATTCACACTATTTTTTGAGCTTTTCTTCTCTTTGGAAAGAGAAAGAGACATTTTCCTGTTTAGCACAGCAAGACTCAATGGCATGGGATTGCATTAAAAGATTGTGTCCTTCCTAAAATTGCATCTTTAGTCATGTTTGAACCCTATTTGTTGTAAGGAGGCCATTGACTACTCCCTCTTCCCACCTGGTAAGTCTTATTCTGGCCTATTTAATAAGCCAGGATAGGCAAGGGCCTAACATACCCATGGTAGCCTTCATCTCTTTTTTCTTTTCTCCCTCATGTGCAAGATTTTCTAACTGCAATTATAATTTGCAAATTGTGGTTTGCACAAAACCATATTTTTGCCATATTTGGTCAGAAGTATGAACTATGGCTTGTTTTCAGTCTCTTGCAGCATAAAAAAGAGGAAGGGCGGAAGAAAATGCAGCATCACCTTTAAGACTGTTTTCTATTTTAGCATGAGCTTTCACAGATATAAACCCACTACTTCAGATCCAATACAGAGTGATATTAAAGCCTCACTCTTGCTTTCACAGATCAATAGTAACTGACCACTGTAATTGCCCAGCCCTTTGACAATTGAGAGCAAGGGACATGATTTGCCTCTTTCTGGATCCTATTACATTCTATCCCACTCCCACAATTGTATAAACATGATTTATAACCTGAGGCTTTAATATCACTCTGTACTGCATTTGAAGAAGTGGGTTTACATTCATGTAAGCTCATGCTAAAACACAAACCAGTTAGTTTTAAAAGTGCTGCCACTTTACTTCACTTCCCTTCCTCCTATGGTTTGTTTTGAACCATACCAGCAACTTTTCAGCCACACACATACATAGAAGGAGAACAGGAACATACATGATAAATCCCTGCAATGTCTTAATCAGTGAAAAGATAATAGGATCAAGGCTGCTAGAATTAGCCAAACTGCCTGAATATTAGGGAATTATCACATCAAATATGATGACACAATACACAAGAGAGGAAAGGCTTAATGATCTGGACACAGTAAGCTGTACATTCCTCAATCAAGTCTGTCTCTTTCAATTGTGGTGGAAAATGCTGCCCTATCACCAGTAACTAAGGTATAACTGTCCAGCTGTTTCTATAAATGGAGTGATGGGCTCCATCTTGTCCTTCCCTTTAGCCACCAACACGTCTTTGGCTGTTCCTGTTCATTTGGATACATATGAACACACAGAGAAAGATGATTACAGGGCAAAAGTGATCATCCAACCCCTGGCATTTATGTGTATGCTTTGCAAAAAGCTGTAGACTCTTGTATGCATGGAACATCCCTTGGCAAACAGCATAGGCCTTGCTATAGTGTAGACCATGGGTTCAAAGGTACACATCTTCAGTTTCTTGGAGTTTGGGGTCAACAAAACAACCTCTCTGCATAATTATAATAATATGGTAGCAACTGTTACCTCACTGGTAAACCCTGTCCCAGGGTCTACAATTTTGATACTAAAATATGATTCAATGTGCCTGAGAGGTCACCCAGATGGGCATGTAGGCAGCGACGGTCAAACGATTGAAAACCCAGGTCAGGCCAGTACAATCCCCCATCACGTAGCCCCAGGAGACCTCAAGCTGTGCAAGCCCACAGTAGACAAAGTGTCCTCAGCCACTGAGGAGCCAACTTGAGGGGATTAGTGTATTTTCCCCCAAATTGAGCACTAATAGCAATACAATCCTATCAGGCAAGAACCATCTACATAAATTCACGCCACAACCCAATGTAACTGAAGATTCTGAAACTTTGGCAACACCTTGTAATCTCATCATGCAAAAGGAGTTGCCATTGTGGAGCTTCTTTTCCATTGCAACAGCCTTTGTTCTCCCTGGGAGAGGATTTGCCCTGAAGGTACCTTTTCCCCTACAAATAGTCCCAGTTTTTGAGTGTTTCTTTGGATCACTCCTGGTCGTACCAGTAGACCATTTTTCTGTCAGTCGAGTAATCCTCTCAGCCACCTCCATGCTGAGCTCCACTTCTTCGCTGTTTTTCCCGGACCAAGGACTTCAGGAAAAGGTGCAGTATTACCCCAGCTACAACCCCTTCAATATTTCCCCTATCCAGTTTCCTCCCTTTTGCTTCTTAATAGGTCTTGAGTGAGTGTGTGAGTGATTGCATTGGTGCGTGAGACTTTCATTTAATAAAATCATTTGTTAGACATCTTCGTTTGTTTTTTGGCTTGGCCTGACCCTGTAAAAATTGGGTAAAAGGACCCCATTAGGTTACCCTACCTCTCGCATTGCTATTGCTCGTGCTCCTGCTAGCTTCCATTCCCTATCACGTGGAGCACATTAAGGCGTCTCCTATGGGACCCCAGAAATCAGGGTAACACAACCACATTTCATCTCATATGAACTCAAGGACACATTGCAAATATTAATCTAAATAAAAAGTTTAAAAGGCTGCTAGAAAACATACTAATAGTGATAAAATTGCAACATACCCCAGTTAAAAGACTTTAGCAACAGTCAGTTAACTGTCAAAGGCATAAGTAAAAGCAAAAAGAGATGGGGGGGTCAGTCTATCTTTCTGTGGGAGGAAATTCCATAACCCGGGGGCAGCCACTGAGAAAGCTTTCTCCTCACCAGTCATCTTAGAGACAGCCCTCTTTGGAGGCTTTTAAAATTCAGGCAGGCTCATATCAGTCTTACAGATAGGCTGGACATGAGCCATTTAGATCCAGCTGAAGGGGAATATCTGTCAAAATATTGAGAGAAATAAAAAAGATCTTGACAAAAGTAACTGTACTTCTTGTTGAGGTGGGTGTTTGTCAGTCTTCAAAAAGGAGGCAGAATGAGTTGAGTAATTATAATCATGCTTGCAAGCATTCACTGAACTTCAGCAGAGCACAATATTCCAAGAGGAATGGGTGCATTTAGGAATGCGTTGATGTATTTGTTTATAATTTTACAGGAACAGCTCATATTATATATTGGTCCCCAAGTGCCTATTTTTCACTCTGTTGCAAGAAAGCTCATAGAAAATGTCTGACAGGGTCATCCTTCTAGCCTATACCTTCATATCCCAGAAAGGCACTGCATTGGGACTTGGAGGATGCCTAGAATCTGTAGCTGGCTGGTGGACAGACAAAGTTTTTTAACAGTCATTGAGCTGTTGGGTAGCCAGTGTACACAGAGACAGGTGGATTTGCATCATCACCATCACCATCATCATCATCCAGAAGAAACAAATCCAGAGGGAGTAGAATTGGATGCTGTATTTCTTGGTTGGTGTTGTCTTTCAGCAGCTTGAACTGAAAATTCCAAAATAACTGGCTTCTCCTACATACAGTGGAAATGATACTCTTAACAGTGTGTGTATGCCTAAAAAACTGAGAGAACTATACTCTCCAGACCTCCAACCCCTCTTGTTCCCAAATGAATATTGCATGAGAAAGATACAGCAAGAACATGGGGGGAGGAATTATGCCTTAGAATCAAAACAGATTTGTGGCAGCCAATGTATATCCAATTGCTTGCTTTTCCTTCCTTTTGTGACATCACAAAGTTCTGGGTTTCCCTATCTGCTGTAATTAATGGTTGCTGATGGAGTGAGGGTGGTTGGTGTCTTCACCCAGAACAGCTAGCAGTCATTTATAGAACAATATAAATATTGTGATACATGAAGAGCCTAAATACAGTAAAGCAGTGGTTCCCAACCTTTGGCCCTCCTGGTGTTTTGGACTTCAGTTTCCAGAAGCTTCAGCCAGCTTGGCCAACTGTAAGGAATCCTGGGAGCAGAAGTTCACATTTGAAGGACCAAAGGTTGGGAACCACTGCTGTAAAGGCACTAGATCCCATCTGATCTGGGATGCTAAGCAGGTCAGTCTTCATTAGTAGTTGGACAGGAGACCATCTACAAATACCAGGTGCTGTATCATAGAATCACAGAATCATAGAATCATAGAATCGGAAGACTCCAGGGGCCATCAAGTCCAACCCCCTGCTATGCAGGAACATCCATCAAAGCATTCCCAACAGATGGCCATCCAGCCTCTGCTTAAAAACCTCCAAAGAAGGAGACCCCACCACACTCCCAGGCAGCACATTCCACTGCCGGACAGCTCTGACTGTCAGGAAGTTCTTCCTGAGATTCAGGTGGAATCTCCTTTCCTGCAACTTGAATCCATTGCTCTTTGTCCTAGTCTCTGGAGCAGCAGAAAACAAGCCCGCTCCCTCCTTGACATGACATCCCTTCAAATATTTAAACATGGCTATCATGTCGTCTTTTAACCTTCTCTTCTGCAGACTAAACATACCCAACTCCCTAAGCCATTCTTCATAGGGCATGGCTTCCAGACCCTTCACCATTTTAGTCACCCTCCTCTGGAAACGCTCCAGCTTGTTGATATCCTTCTTGAATTGAGGTGCCCAGAACTGGACACAGTATTCCAAATGAGGCCTAACCAATGCAGAATAAAGTGGTACCATTACCTCCCTTGATCTAGACACCATACTCCTATTGATGCAACCAAGAATCACATTGGCTTTCTTGGCTGCCGCATCACACTGCTCACTCATGTTCAGCTTGTGATCTACCAAGACTCCTAGATCCCTTTCACATGTACTGCTATCCAGCCACACATCCCCCACCCTAGATTTGTGCATTCCATTTTTTCCGCCCAATTGCAGGACCTTACATTTCTTTCTGTTGAAATTCATTTTGTTAGCTTTGGCCCAGCTCTCCAATCTGTCAAGGTCATTTTGAATTTTGATCCTGTCCTCTGATGTATTAGCAACCCCTCCCAATTTGGTATCATCTGCAAATTTGATCAGCATGCCCTCCGCTCCTTTGTCCAAGTCATTGATAAAAATGTTGAATACCACTGGTCCCAGGACAGAACCCTGTGACACCCCACTAGTCACTTCTCTCCAGGACGAAAAGCAGCCATTGGTGATCACACTTTGTGTTTGGTTGGTCAACCAATTACCAATTCACCTAACAGTAGCCCTGTCCAGCCAGCATTTTACTAGCTTCTTTGCAAGAATGTCATGGGGAACTTTGTCAAAGGCCTTATTGAGGTCAAGATATGCTACGTCTATAGCATTCCCTTCATCTATCAAGCTTGTAACTCTATCATAAAAAGAGATAAGATTAGTCTGGCATGACTTATTTTTGAGAAATCCATGCAGGCTTTTAGTGATTACAGCATTGCTTTCTAAGTAATTACAAACTGACTGTTTAATGATCTGCTCCAAGATCTTTCCTGGTAGTGATATCAGGCTAACCAGACAATAATTGTTTGGGTCCTCTTTTTTCCCCTTCTTGAAGATGGGGATGACATTTGCCCTCCTCCAGTCTGCTAGGACTTCTCCTGTTCTCCAAGAGTTCTGAAAGATTATTGCAAGTGGTTCAGAAATGACTTCTGCCCGTTCTTTTAATATCCTTGCATGTAATTCATCTGGCCCTGGAGACTTGAATTAATTTAGTTTAGCCAGATATTTCTGTACTACTTTTCTACTTATTCTGTGCTGCATTTCCCTCGCTTCCTCATCTGCTCCCCACACCCTGGATTGAGTACTTCTATACTTTTTGGAGAAAACTGAGGCAAAGAAGGTATTGAGTAGTTCTGCCTTTCCACTTCCTCCATTATTAATTGGTCATCTTCTCCTTGCGGTGACCCTATCATTTCCTTGTTTTTCCTTTTGCTGCAGACATATTTTAAAAAGCCCTTTTTATTGTTGTTATTTTGTTATTTTGATGTCTCTGGCAAACCTGAGTTCATTCTGTGCTTTAGCTTTTCTTATCTTCTCCCTACATCTCCTGGCTATTTGCTTGAATTCCTCTTTCGTGGTTTCACCATTCTTCCATTTCCTGTACATGTTTCTTTTAACACTCAGCTCAGCTGAGAGTTCTTCAGTCAACCATTCTGGTTTCTTTAGACACCTGTCATTTTTCCTCCTTATTGGCACAGTTTTCAACTGTGCCTTCAGTATCTCACTTTTAAGAAACTCCCATCCGTCATGAACTCCTTTCTCTTTTAGTATTCTTGACCATGGGATTTCAGCAAGTAACTCCTTAAGTTTAGAGAAATCAGCTTTCTTAAAGTTTAGGATGCGTGGCTTCTCCTTCCCACTGAATGACAAACTCCAAAAGAGCATGGTCACTCCCTCCTAAGGATTCCACCACCTCCACCTCATCAACTAAGTCATCCCTGTTGGTCAGGATCAGATCTAAAGTATCTAGTCCCCTTGTCACCTCTTCCACCTTCTGGACCATGACATTGTCTGCAAGGCAAGCGAGGAATCTGTTGGACCTTGCAGTCTTTGCAGAATTTGACTGCCAACAAATATCAAGATAATTGAAATCTCCCATTAACACGGCATCTCTCCTTTCTGAATGTGTGGTCATCTGCTCTAGGAAGGCGTCATCCAAGTCCTCAGGCTGGCCTGGAGGCCTGTAGCAACCCTCCACAATCACATCCCTATTGTTTCTCGCTCCCATAATTCTTACCCAGATGCTCTCAACTTGGCTTCTCGGATTTAAGTCCTGGATCACAAGTGAAAACATCCTTGACATATAAGGCTCCTCCTCCTCCTTTCTTGTTTGGTCTATTTTTGCGAAATAGGTTATACCCCCCTATTCCTATGTTCCAATCATGAGATTCATCCCACCAGGTTTCAGTGATTCCTATTAAATCATATTTATTTTGTTGTACTAAGAGTTGGAGTTCATCTTGCTTATTCCTCATGCTCTGTGCATTAGTGTAGAGACACTTGAGACAATGTGCCCTTCATGGAAGTCCTGTACTAAAGTTACTTTCCCTCTCCCTGTTGGTCTCTAGTTCTACTTGGCCTGCCCTATCTATATCATTTGGGCTATTTTTTGCAGCACTCACTGAATCCGTGCCCAAAATAATACTGTCCCCCTCCCCAGTCAAACTCAGTTTAAAGACCTCCTGATCTATTTTGCAAGTTTGTTAGCGAAGCGTTCCAGCTGACGGTTGTAAGGTGTAGGGCATCCCGTGCCAGAAGACCATCTTCATGTAAATGGAGGTTGTGATCTAAAAATCCAAATTGCTCCTGGCGGCACCATCTTCAGAGCCAGTTGTTGATCTCCACTATTTTTCTTTCCCTTTGTGGGCCATGTCCTTCCACAGGGAGAAGAGATGAAATGACAACCTGTGCATGAAGGCCCTTTAGCTTCCTACCCATAAGTTTGTAATCCTTCATCATGCAATAAAAGCTGCGCCTCACTGTGTCAGTTCTGACGTGAACCAAGAGGAGGGGGTTACAGTCAGTGGGCTTGACCAGTCTGGTTAGCCTCTCCATTATGTCATTGATTTTGGCCCCAGGGAGACAGCACACCTCACGATTCATCCTGTCCGGGTTGCAAATGGTCGCTTCTGTTCCTCTCAGCAAAGAGTCCCCAACCACTAGAACTCATCACCTCTAAGGCTTGCCCAGGGTTACTCGACAAGCAGATTCCCTCATGGTTGCCTGAACTTTCTGTTTGTGCTGAGACTGTTGGTGCTGCTATTGTTGGATGTTGTTCTGCTGGTATTGGGGTTCCTGTTGATGATGTTGGATTTCCTCTGGATGATGTTCCATGACCTCTTCTTGCTGTTCCACTTTGTCATTAATAAGGTCAAGAACTTGGAAGCGATTCTGTAGCTCGAGAGTCTCTGTATGGCACCTTGCCTTTCTACTGCTGTGTGTCACATTCCTCCAAGCATCCGTCTCCTGGTTTTGTGAACCGGCTTCTTCCTCTGCTAGCTCCTTCGTGCACTCTGCCTTCAAAAAAGCCCTCTCAGCCCTATCCAAGAACTCCTGTCCCTCCATAATAATGTGAAGATTTGAAATGCGCACCTCCAGCTGTTGAACTTTCCCCTCCAAGAGGGCGACCAGCTTGCATTTGCTGCAGGTGTACGCAATGACATCTTGTGGCAGGAATAGAAACATGCCACAGCTGTGGCAGATGACCACAGCAGGTCCTTCCCCCTCCATACTTGATAGTCTTCCACTCTCTCCTCTGGAAATGAGCTTGAAGGCTGCTGGGAGCAGATATACAGAGCTGCTGGCTCCTCCCCTAGTTCGTCAGCGAGTCAGTTAGGACTGTAGGCTATAAGGAACTGGCAAAGCCACTTCTGAATATTCCTTGCTTAAGAAAACATTATAAAATTCATGGAATCACCAATAGTCAACAAGTGACTTGAAGGTGCACACACACCAGGACATGAGGGAAGTTCTAACAGATGGTTATCGAGGGGAAGCTTGATGTGGAATTGCCAGCTTCAGCAGCAGCTGCATTTAGATTGTCATATCTAGCTTCTAGCTTTTGCCCTTTGGAAGTGAGGACTGGATAATTAATAAACCAGTGCTGGAGCTGTTTTATCCATCATCCTAAAGAAAGTTTTATTTGACACCGTATGTTCCCTTGGTCAGCAGCTGTAGAGAATTCAGAGTGAAGAACCATCATTTCTGGAGGTTCTATTGTGTCTTCAACAACTTCAACTTCATTTAGCACAAAAACATCTTTCAAAAAGTCCTATTTCTATTTTTTTATTCCACATTGCAAGAGATACCATTCATTTGTTACCCTGTTTACTGGGGGTCCCAGGAGGGACACCCATATGTGCTCACACTTAACTACGTTTGGGGAAATTAGCTAGAGCACAAGCTAGCAATGCGAGAGGCAGGGCAACCCAGCGGAATCTTTTACCCAATGTCTACGGTGTCAGGCCAAGCCAAGGAGCACACCAAGTTATAAGAATAATTGAGATTTTTATTTAATACAGACAAACAGTGTGTGCAACACACTTACACAAGTAACTAAGGAAAATAAAGGTTGGAGTGGTATAGAGGGATTTTTCAGAGGGATAGTTGATTTGGGTGATCTGAAACCGGTCCTGAAGCCTGGAAGAATAGAGAGCAATGCTGGGGTTCGATGTGGCTCAGCACGTGGAGCTGAGGGGAAGCTCACCAAGCAAAGTGGCAGCAAGGCAGTCTGGAACTCGGGAGCGATCCGAGGATGGTCTTGGAATCAGGGGTATTTATAGGGAGAAATGTAACTGCAGGCTATTCTGTACTTGGGGAAAACAATGAGTTTCGGGCACAGGACAAAGCTTTGGAAAGGTCAACATTTAGCATGATTGAGTTAAGTCCGAATTGACAAAGAGGTAGCCAGTATGCAAACACAGAGTGCTTGGCATTTGAGTATTCAGCTTGCCAAGTTGCCTGCTCGGGGCAGGGAGTCCTTTGTAAACAGCCTGTATACATAATGAGGGTGCTTGCAGAGAGGTCTCCTAAAGCAGTGATCTGGCTATTTCTGGCCTGCCTGTATTGTTGTGGGGTATTGCAGCGTTTGATGGCTGAGCCTAGTTCTGTGCTTGTCCGGGGGCCTCACAAACACATGAAGAGGGGTGGTGGAAGAGAGCCAAATTATTGATATCAAAATGATATCTTTATGCTATCTCTAAGGAGGTCTAACCTGCATTAACACATTCGTCTGAATGGGATGATGATATGATGATACTTGAAAGGGCTTGTTCACCAAGTAATCCAAAACAAACAAGGATATGCTGCTTCAGTTCCTGCTGCTGATATCACAACACCATACAGTCAGTAAAGTATGATTATGTGGTGATATCTCATAGAGCAACTAAAACCAGCCAATTGGCTTCACTCTAAATGGAGCAAAGAAGGAATCTTTCCTCAGTGGCAACTGAGCCAATGCCCTCTACCTTGCCACACTCCACGCAAGAAATTTCATTGCCACTGCCGGTCTTCAGCAAGACTTTTACCCTGAGCTTGGTCTAGTTACACATTAATATACAGGAATAATTGGGCAGAACTCTCATAGGTATGACTATTTGGAAGGACAATAATAAATAGTTGGAGACTGGGGGGAAGAGGAGGAGGAGGACAGCAACAATCATCATCATCATCATCATCATCATCATCATCATCATCATTATCCCAGTCTTGACTATAAGGCAGCACAGATGTATGAAGAATAGATTCTGTTGCACATTTGGATGAAAATGTCAACCATCTGAACTTCATTCTTAAGCATTCTTTGTCTCTTGGAAATAAATAGGAAGGCAAGTCTCCATTCTTTCTTTGGATTTCTGGTGCTGTGTGAGTGTGTGTGTGTGTGTGTTATTTTGGAATGTTCTTCTCATTAAAACTGTCCAATATGCTGGGAACATTGCCCCAGTGAGCAGCTGGGTGCCTCAGTTGCTGGAAACAGGTGGGGGAGATCTTTCCTTCCTTCTACAGCACCCCTCCATCTGTCCTAAAAATATTTGCTGGAGGATTTATTAGTCAGCTGGATTTTCCTCCAGCTAGAAAACCCTCCAAAGCATAGCTGCAAATCACAATTGCAGTTATGAATGCATAATATATTCATAACTGATACATATTCATCATTCCTACATATTCAATACTTTAGCAATTATGTTGTTGATGACGTTGGTGCCTTCAAGTCATTTCCAAGTTATGGCTTCCCTAAGGTGAACCTGTCATGGGGTTTTCTGGGGCTGAGTGTGTGTGTCACGCCCAAGATCACCCAGTGGGTTTCCATAGTCAAGCGTAAACATCTCTCAACTCTGACTTAGTGGACAGCAGCCACCGCGAGTGATGGGGCCCTGTTCTCCTGTTGATTGAGGTACAGAGATTTGAATTTCCATGCCTCATCTGAGATTGATCTCCAGTGCAAGGAGGAATTGTGACAGGGATCCTGCTTCTGGCTGTCACACAAGAGATCTCTGGAAGGAATAGGGTTGGGAACTCCAGTCCTATACATCTTACTTGATAGGAGGGCAGACTTTCATCTCTCACAGAGGCTGCTGCCCTGTAAATCAGGATTGGGAGGCTTGAGCCAGGAGATGCTATATAGCTATGTAACTAAGGTAGCTGCAAAGCTAAGGAGCTGAACTAGAACACTGACCCATGTTTTCAGTGTCATGGTAGGCTGCAGCAATGAGGGGAAGAAATATCTGATAGTATTGTGCTTAACATTAGATGTAGCCTTTTGTGGGAAGATGATTTATACATATGCCCCCCCAAATGTTACAACTGAGAATTCTGCCCATTCAATTTACCATCTCACTCTTTACTTCAGATCCCTGATTTCTATTCCCTTTCTCCTCCTTATGCCACAAGCAACAATGCACCACAAGTAGGCTTTTAAATATTGCCAGTCCAACACAAAGGCAGGCACCTCTCAGAGTGGCTTTTCCCCCAAAACAAGGATAATTTGTGGGATCTGTGTGTGGCCGATCCTTGTGATTATACATACAATGTATAAACAGGTTTTCTGTTACAAAACTCTGTGGCACAGCTGTTTCTCATTTCCCATCTTACAGATGCTATCTTGCTTACATAGCAATTTAGTTTAAAGAGACTGTGTTGACTCAGAGGAGCAAGATGCACAATTCTCAGCTTTGACTGAACTTCACATTATTACTTGTATCACCAGCAGGACCTCGCGGTGGCTACAGCAGTATGTTTTAACAATATGCAAAAGAACATGGTTTCCAAAACTAGGCCAAGACCTACTCTCCAGGAGACTGGCTTAACACAGGAAAAACACTTGAGCAACATATTGTTATCCCAGCACACTGGAAAGTCCTGGTGACTCAGAATTTTGGCTTGCTTGTAACAAAAGAAAAGCTTAGCCTGACTGAAGAAATTAAAAATGCCCCCCCCCCAACATATACACAATTTCAGATAGGGCATGGAAGTAGGGACTAAATATATTAGCAAAATAACAGAATAAAAAAATAACAGCAAAAATGTATTTGAATCCTTGTGTTTCTGTTTAAAATGATTGTTGTCTAGTTAGATTAGTTCATCTGCGGACATTCATCACCATCTAGCAGTTCCTATAATAAACCAAGAGTTGCAGGGGCTCAAGGTAGGCCTGTAGTTCCATGGGGGAAAAATTCTTTGCAGCCACCTTCTACCTTCTGGCATTAACAGTTAAATGATGTTAGCTAACAGGTCTGAAAAAAGGACTCAGCCTTGAAGGGCTGTTGCCAATCAGAGTAGACATTACTAAATTAGGTGGACTGAGGGTCAGATATATTTTGTTCATTGTGGTCAGATATTTGCCAATCAGATATATGGGATACATGTTGATCATTCCTGAATCAGTCCGATTTGCAGGACCAGCAATATCATTAGATAAAATGAAGCATTGGCTTCTAGTTTTAGGTGCTGAGGCAGCAGAGGCAGCCCACCTACCATTCTTCCAGGGCCATTTCTTAGAAAACAGTTCTGTTTGTGCCTTATCGGCTCTATGTACCATCCAAGTTAGCCTGCTAACTTCATGTGTAATAGAGGGTGCTATTTCTTTCCCAGTATTGGACTGAATCTTCTGTCAGTTTCTGCCCACAGAATGGAGAGAATGCTACCTTGTTCTTTGTCTCTGGCAGCAAACTGCCTTGAGACAGCTGATTTGAAAACACCATGCCTTGGTTCCATCTCACCTAAACTATTGCAGTGTATTCTAGTAATGTAAAGAATATTTAAGGAATCTTTTTAAAAGTGTTTCAAAAACATGTGTTGCAAAATCCTCGTATGAAGAAACCAGAACTGATGAGAAACTTTGCCTTTCATGCCATTTGCCGCAATAAAAATTCACCCAAATATATTATTGGCTGCACAGAAATGGCTGTTTTCTGTGCAGCCAATGTATTGCAGAATAAGTCCTGAACTTTGAATAGTCTTTAGAAACTGTGCAGTTTTCAAACACTTTTTCAGACAGGGAGAAAAGTGCTAAAATTATTTGTTGTTTTTTTATAATGAAATTATTTAAGAATTACTTCCTTAGTGTGATCCACCAAGAACTACCCTTGGAGAGTATTTGGGAGATACAGTTGCTCCAAGGGGCAGTAACTAGGCTGCTAATCAACTTGTGTTTTTTATCCCAATGCTGAAAGTCCTACACTTGTTTCCCACACTCAAAATGCTGCTTTCAGCCTTAAAAGTCCTGAACAGCCTAGGGTCTGAACATATAAAAAATCATCTGTCTTGTTATAAAACTTTTAACTTAGTAACAACTTATTAACAGGTTAGACAAATGCATTGGGAGATTGGTCTACTGATGGATCCTAGCTAATAGTGATGCAGTGAAGCCAGAACTTGCAGAACTTCTTAATTAGCTAGGGGAATGAAATCATAGGCCACCTACTCACCCTACAGTTTCCTATTCTCTCTGAGCCTAGCTACAATCCTCATAATATCTAGAGAGAACTGGATTTTCCTGGCAACAGCATAATGTTGTGAGCCATCAGTTATTAACCTGTAGTCCATGGACCCTCAGAGGGCTGTAATGTTCTCATAGGGGGTCCATGAAAGCCTGAAGGTGTCTCAGCCCATCTCTTCCCCGCAACAGAGAGTCCACATGGCAGAAACCAAGGCAAAGGCATGCATGCAGATGGACTGGCTGGCGGGCTGGCAGGCTGGGCCTATGTGTTGCCTGTGAAGTGGCCACTCTACAGCAGATGAGAGAAGGGCTGAGCAGCTGAGTGTCAGCTGGAAGCAGTCACATCTCCTAACAGAAAGTTTCAAATCCCCTCCCTTTTTTTTTCTTCTGCACCAGGAGGGGAGAAGACCAAGATGGAAGGAGGAAGGGAGGTAAAGAAAGAAAGAGTTTATGAACAAGCAAAGGATCTGGCAGCCTTCCTCGGCACTGATGTCAACTAACCTCCCCCCGCTTTAGAAGGTTCCTCTAAAGAGATTTCTCTAAAATTTCAGAGAGGCTCCTAGTCTGAATAGGCAATATTGAGGCTAGTAGATGAGCTCAGTACAATACATTTTCTTTGTTTCTCTCAGATCTTCTCCCCTGCACTTCATAAAATGCATTTTTAATGAATGTCTTAGAAAATTATAGCAAGCTACGTTGAATTCTTTCTCAGAAGTAAATCCAATCAAATTAACAAGCAACTGCATGAACAATACTTTGAGAAAAGGGTCTCTTTATCTTCTTGGGAAAAAAGTTTCAGATTTGAGATAAGGATCTTAGTTTTGGATGTGATTTCACAGATCTCAGTATTTGTTCATCTCTGACCTGCCTCACCGACAGTTTTGGAAAGAACGTTGAGAAAAAAGTCATATTCCTACACTTTTGCTCACCATTAGTGTCTATTAGCCTGTTACCTCTGGCATCACTCTAGAGGATAAAGGCCAAGTTTCTCTTGAAATCTTGCAGTCCAAATGCAAAGGATTGCACCCCACATCTTTCCTCTTTGCCTCTTGTCCTTAGGGTGTAATATCATCCAAATTAATCATTACTAAGGCTCCAGTTGCTGATTTTTTCCTTCAGATTCTCAGACATATGAATCATCAGAAACTGAACCTTAGGTCTTGAGAACTTTTCTGAAAGCAGGCAAAATGATTTTGAAGTACATCTAGCCAACTGCAGAATCAATAGCAGAGGACCTGGGAATGCCTTAAATGTGAGATTTTAGGCCTGAGGTGGGGTGGGGTGGGGCAGGATGGGGTGGAGTTGAGTCTTCTCAAAGTAAAGCTTACATACTTAGAAATATTCTTGTGTCCTATGTTACACAAAGAAAAATTTTAGAGTGCGTATCAATTCTGGGCAAAACCGTATTTTTTCTTGGAAAGGAATCCTATGGTGGCCTTTCTAATGTGCACCTGTTTCAAAATGCATATGTTTTTTCTCTCTTGATTCACAGCAGTGTTAGAATTAGGTATTTTTTAAGCAAAGCAACATTGTCATTGTGTTCCTGGAGGAAGAACTAAAACTATGAAGACCATAGTTTGTCTCTCCATAAGCATTTACAATGTTAAAAAAAAAAAAAAATCAGCAAGGAAGCCGAATGCACAGTTACTTCACTCATATTGCCTAAGCCTTCATGCCAATCAAATTCATTGTTTCTCTGGGAAAAAAAATATCACTTGAATTATAACTGTGACATCAGGCAACATCTGGAGCAGAAAATTCCACTGTCAGCAAAAGATACTTCTGGACTGGAAGGAATCAGCTCTGTCAGACTATGAGTGAAGACTATGGACCCCATGTATTCCTGATCCAAGAAAACAGGGGTAAATGTAGCATTTGTGGACATAGCTTTCCACAGAATTTCTCTGATGAAGCATGCAGTGTCAAAAACATTTGTGACAGAAATATCTGCTGAGGGAAAGAGACAAGAAACAGCCATTTTGCTTCTTGAGTCACATTTATTTCAGTCTTTATATCCATGGCAGAAAATTATCATTATATACAGCCTTTTCCTTCTCTCGTAGAATTAAAAGGAAATAGCCTTTGCTCAGCAGTTCCCACTAACCATTTTTCTGTTTTGGTAGAAGGTGTCATTTATTTTGGAGTATGAGCTACTACATCAGAGAAGCTTCCAGCATCAAAATACATACAAAGGCATGGCGGCTTGCAAATGAGTTGCAATCTGGAATTTTTCACAAATGGTGAAGGAAATGTATGGAGGGAAGTGATTGACATAGCCATTATAGGAGGAATATTCTTTCAAATTTCTGTAGGGGGCAGTGGTGTCATGTTAAGTTTGGAAACGCAGGTGGACATCATGGCAGCCCGCCCCCCAGCCATGCCCCCAAGAATAGTCCAAAAATGCAGGCAGCTGTCTGGATCCATGTGTGCGTGCATGCACAAATGCACAGAACTCAGAATAATATATTATTGTTAGGAAAATCCAAACCTATCCAGACATTCTGAAAATTGCAACTAAGCTCAGAGGGAAGAGGGAAGTTACTCCCACTCCCTCACTTTCAATCTTTCTTTGGATAAGGATGTAAAGCTTCATTTAATTCATCCTCGCACATGGGAGCAAAATGTTTTAATAGCTGTCTCCCCATTTGTCAGGTTTATAAGAGTTTTCACATATTGCTTTTTTTGGCCACATTTGCATTTTTGGTGAACATTTCACACAGGCATTTTGACACAAAAACAGGGGGTTTTTTTCTTCTTCTTCTCCAAAACACCATTTCCCACTCTGTGTGTGTGTGCGCATGAGAGAGAGCATATTGTTTAGACAGAAATACAATGTTAGGTACAAAAGTGTTGTTTTTTTGTAAAGACAACAAAGGGGTGCAAACCCATTGATCTTCCTGCTCTTATTTAGGAGTCAAAAATCTTGTGGCAGTTAAAGGTTATTTTTTTCTGTCAAGTGCAAGACAATTTGCCAATATGCTTTCCATTCTTGTTGTGTGGAAGGTGATATCACTGTTTCTGCTAATCAGGAAGGCCCAGCACTAGCTGCTGTGTTCTCTGGCTCCGCTACAACATTGTTAGGGTGAAAACATTGGGGAAAATACTGAAAGAAATCCAAAGGCTTGTGTCACATACATCCAAAGAGAAAGGTAGGGTCCAGAAGAAATCGGAGGTATTTTAAAGGCATTTTAAGTCGCAACAGTTTCCTTTCTTACACCCCTTATGGATGATGATAATATGCTTACTGTAATATGCTTAGGAGGAAAAGGCACCTTTTTCAAAGCAAGGTGATTTGTGCCTTTGGCGTGCACACTTTGTACACTGGTCCATTTAAGAATTGGCTAGTTCACCCTGCTAAAATGAAGAAATGTTACTAAGGAATCAGCAGACAAGGTCAGAGACTTCCTTTAAAGATGCCCTTACACTGTGGGAAGAGAACAAACACAAAGCAAGAGAGAGAGAGAGAGATGGTTTGTGTGTGTGTGTGTGTGTGTGTGTAAGAATTTGTGTGCACACAAAAGTCATCAGGGCTAAGAAGTGTTTTGGGACCTTATCGTGAGAGTGACAGACAAAACACTGCTTCACGTCCTGTGCACGATGCTGTAAGTGGACTTGTGAAAAACAATATATTTTGTTGAAACCACTGATAAAATATGTCACAATTATGGTAGACTCCATACCCCACCCTATCACACATTGCTGTATTTTATCCAAAATTCAGTTTGTCCTATAACATAGCACAATGTGGCTACTCTCTTCCCACTTTCCCAAACCTTATGTGTCATACCTTTTATGGATTGTGCCCTTCCTCCACAATCCTGATAGATAGCGAAATGAGCTCATGGATGTACAGAATGGTAAAATTTCAATTTATAAGAACAGCTGACTTCCATCAACTGATGGTTCTGCAAAACCGCATTGCTCCATTCCAGGGGGAACCGAAGCCTACAACTTCCACAACCTATTGGACAACCAGATCCATGACTCATCTACACCCACAGCACCTGGACTTCCCATGCAATACTGGATAACGTTTCTGGCCACAGATGGATGGCTTGGCAAGCACATCCTCTAGCCAGAGATGGAACGTCAAATAACTGTGGTTATGTAGGCTTTGGGGGAATTGACCTTTCTGAAAACTTTTCAAAGCAGTACACTGTGATCCTGTCTTCGTCCTCTTATTCATTTCTGACTACTAGCCAAAGTTCATTTTACATAGAAGTGAAGATATGTAACCTTTAAACTCTCTCATAAAATGTGACATGAGATGAACACAGTTGCTAGTTCCTCTCCTCGCATCTTTCCTAGTGTCAGATTAATCCCAGTGCTGATTTAATCTATATTTGATTGTTTTTTAAATCTAATGTTGTTGTTGTTGTTTTTGTTCTAGTTGTAGAGAAATTTGCAGAAATTTGCAGTTCACCATATTAAAGGTGAACAAAATTCTCACCCACCTAAATCTGTCAAATTCAACAGATGAAGCTATTTTCAGCATGGATAACAGTAGATACCTGTTATGCAGCTATTGATTATGGGTTTATCAGGAGGAAGAATTCATAATCCTAATTCTATACCACAAACATACACAGAAATTCAAATCCATACTTCAGAGCTAAGCGCCCAAAATCTTAACCTTCATGGACAAATCTTTCTATTTTCCTTTCTTCCACACTTGAATTCACTGAATCTCAAAAACTTCCTGTTTCATTTAGGAAGAAATATGTGCATTTGTTGTTGTTTTTAAAAAAAGCAATTACCATCTCTTTCTAGTCTTTTCATATCCCTTTCTCTTCTGTACACAGTTGCAAGCAGAGTGCCATATCATTCTCCTTCATGTTAATGAAAAGTGCTATGAAGGAAGTGCTGGCCAGATCTGACTGAAGGCATCCAACCTCAGCTCAGGGACTGCTGTGAAGAGGAGCTGTGGGTGAAAACCATGTACCAAAAAAACAGAGGCTGTCTCTGGGAGAGCAGATAGGGATTTTGAACTGAAGCTGACAGGGTTTTGCAGCTGACAGAGACAGGGTATGGATTTCAAGGAGACAAGTCAGTTAGGAAGGAGAACTGACACTGGTTACTGAGGGAGCCTTGCAAAAATAGAATATTCAAGAGTTAATGTATTGTAATACTGAGTTTTAATAAACCTACAGCTGTTCGTTTTTTGTTTTTGTTTTCAAATATCTCTGGCAATCTCTATCAATCCTGATAAGGAGTCAGGTCACAGCTATTACAAAGAACCCACACAACCATAGGTCCACATTTAAGGAGTCATCCTGAGGTTCAGGAACACAATCCAGAAAAGAGTTGAGTGGAGTAACAAGGCCAAGGTGTGTGGCACGATTCCCAGGGTTGGAATGGTGGGGACAGCCTGGGAAAAGGGATCTGTCACAAGGGTGACCAGCTCCAGTGGGTGCGAGAGCCAGTTATTCTGCTCCAGGGACACACACACCCCATTGCTGCATGGATCACAAAAAATGCCAATTAAACAGAAAAAGAACTGAAAGTACTTGGGAAACTACTTCTCTTTTTGAAAAACACTGGATTTTTTTTTTATGTTAAATGGTGCAAGGAGTGCTCTCCATTTAAAAGGTTAATTACTTCTCTTGAATGCTTCCAAGGACAGGAAACCACTTTTTTATGGTCAGGGAATTTGGAGAAATCAAGGCCCACAAAACAGTCTTGGGGGCCTCACTTTGCTCTTCCCCAGAGCTGATGGGAGAAATCATGGATACCTTTTTTTTCTTTTTTGTAGAGGTAATTTAGAGAAATGTTATGTGCTTTTTCTGAAGATGTTTGTAATTAACATTTCCCCACTCTTCCTCATGACAAATAATATAATCCTGATGTCTTTACAATGTTCACTTTTTTTTTTCATTCCTGTAAAGCATTTTGCCCTATAAACTCTGTCCCTCACAATAAGGTACATATGAACTGATTCCTTACCAAATTGTAACCCATTCAATATGTTGATACATAAACACTAGAAGGCCAAAAGCTGACCTTTTAAGGATAGATATTTAGAAAATAAGATTTTTTGACATTTTATATGAATGAACATTTGAAAAAAAAAACCACAAACATATGCCTATTGAAAATGTCAGCCTGGATTACAATCACAAAAGAGTTTTAAGCAAATTTTAAAGAAGTAGCCATATTAGTCCCTTGCTGCATAGAAAGGAGGAAGGATGAAAGAGCTGGGAGGACATGTAGCAGCACTTCTAAGACTAACTGGTTTTTTATTTTAGCATGAGCTTTTGTGGATATAAACCCACTTCTTCCAGTGCGATACAGAGTGATATTAAATGATCAGGTTTATAAAGCATATTTATACAGTTTGAACCAAAGTTTGCCAATCAGTTCAGTGGTGCACCACCAGATGTTTAAAGTCCATAGGTTATACAGAACAGTTGGGATGATCAAAGAAGGCCAGGCAAATAATAGTGGTATCACTATGGCATGTTCACATATTACATTCAATACAGGTACAGCGTGTATGCCTGTGTGCACAGGCTGTTGATTGGTACAGAGGCAAAGTTATTTCTAGACCATGGCATTTTCAGTTTTCACGTATGGATCTGAAAACTTATGGAAAGAAATCAATCCATCTGAAATGTGGTACTGGAGAAGATTCTACAGATACGATGGACTGCTAAAAAGTCCAATGAATCAGTCCTTAAACAAATCAAACCTGACTGTCATTGGAACTGATTTCTAAGAACATACATAGTGATCTGAACATTCTCTAGAAGCCAAAATGACTACACTGAGGCTGTTGTACTCTGGACATACCATGACATGACATGAATTAGTGGAAAAGATGAAGACTTGGTAAAATGGCAAAAAGGGAAACTGCAAATGGATTGAAGATGGTAGGGCTGTCTATAAGTTGTAGTCAAGTTGATAGCAAATAACAATAATAATGGCACAGTCAGATTTTTCACATGCAACATTCAACACATATGCACTGTACCCAGATTGCTTGCCATGGAATGGAATCTACATGTGTTCATACAGAGTCCGACTGTGGGCTGGTTCAGCCCTGCCACTAGGCAGAGGCTCAGTATGACAGGTGCTTTGAGCTTTTTTAATTTATTTTATTTTATTTTATTTTTTATTATTATTTTAAATTTATTTTTATTTTTTTGCTCAAGCAGCCCCAATAATTTCATCAGCTTTGGGTATTGAATTTGTCCTAGGAACAGAGGCCTCATTTGGTACATTTCCTCAGAAAGGTAATGATGTCATGTGCTGGTTCTGGCTTAGGGGCTGGGCTGAATCCACTGACCAGATTCACCACAATCAGTCATGAGATTTTCTGCATGATCACACAGGACCATGTTAAAACATCTTGAGATCCCAAGTTATGTACTGTTAAAAAAAACCACATAGCATTACAAAAAATAAGATAAAATTACACAACTATATCTTGATAATCTAACAGATTTGTTTGAATCTCTGCATAGTCGTACCCTCCAAGTATCCCAGTTTGGCAGGGACAGTCCTGAGCACTCTTCTGTCCTCCCATATTTTTAAAATGCCCCATTTCTCTCTCCTAGCCCCACTTTTATCCTCAGCTTGCTTCAGCTGCTACAAACTGATTTCAAAGTTGAAAAATAGTTTGCACTTACTTAACTCAGCCAGGAAAGAAAAGATGAGGGTATGGAATCTTACTCTTCCCACCAGCTCAGGCAAAATCAGGCTGCTGTAGCTTCTTTTAGTTTTTGGCTTCTCATCCCTACTCTGACATTGCTTGGTCTCCATTTTCATCTGTGAAATGTTGGAGGGTATTTGTTAGTTGCGGTTGTAGTTTAGGGGCCTCCCATAAACTAAGACCTTAGACCATAGTTTACTTAGGCTCTTTCCGCACCTTACCTTCTTCCAGTGCTGGGGTGTGGGGATCGCGCAAGCAGTCTCCAGCGAGAGGCTTTCACATCTGGGGTCCTTCAGCTCTGCACAAGCTGCCTGCTCGTGTGAGAGCCCTGCTTCTCCCTTCCGCAGTGCAGCCTGGGAATTTCCCAGACTGCACTGGGGCAGGAAGCATGACTAGAGCAGCTCTGGAGGCTCCACATGCCAGGTAAGTGCATGTGGGACCCAGGAGCAATGCGCTATCGTGCACCATTTTCAGATTCTAGCCAAAAATGAAATGGTGCGCAATCAGTGCCTCCCAGCCCCTGGAGCATCGTGTGATTGTGAGTGCATCATGTAGATAGCTCCTCACAATCACACGATGCTCCAGGCCCTCTTTTGCATGGAAAATGACATGTTAAAAGGGCCTTAGTTTATGCATACACCCAGCAATGAAACCAAAGTTGAAGAGGGAATGGTTAAAGTTTCTCTCCACATCTGCTGTGATCCCATTAATGTTAAACCCTCACTGCTGATGTAATCTGCATTTTTTAAAAACCTACGTGATATCTAACTTGGCCCTGAGTCTGCTACAACACAAACCCTACAGTAGCCAACCAGACTCAAATCAGTGAACTTCGCCTTTAGTTCTTAAGAGCTAAGCGTGCTGCTAATTAGCAAATTCACCCTTTTTGACATCTGCACTAAAAGATGTCAAAGATGTATTTTATTATTTATAATGGTTAATACATTGTAAAGTCACTGACTATGGGAAGAAAAGGAGCTTTGTCTCCCCCTGGGACAAATGAAGTCAGAGGGCTCCTTAGGCCAAAAGAAGAATTAGATCTTCTTGCAACTACACAGAGTCGATTATGCAATAAAGCATCAACAATGAAAAAAAATCCCCTAAAAAAGGCATTGCACAGAAAACAGTACATTGCTTAATGAGATATCTTAATTTGCATTCAGATATTTTCAAAGTCTATTACTTGTGCAACTAATGGCAAAGGTATTTAGACATTAACTCAGAATACTGTGAGTTTTTTCTTCTTTAACTCAATCCTTGGGAATAACCAACCATGCTTCATATAATATTTTGGAAGCTCAGTATACTTGTCCATAAGAATATTGTGAAAAATTGTAGCTGCTTCCTTCTGAATGTGAATTTGCCTGGCTTGTAATCCTCAGATATGACACAATCAAATCAGATGTTATTTCCCTGAGAATTTCTTCAGATGTAAAATGAGGTTCTGTACACGAGATCATCTTCAACACTCATCCGAGTTTAAACACAATAAGTAAAAAGTCCTGAAAGAATATTTTTAAAGGCTCGAGGAAGTGAGAGTCCAGGTCATCTCCTAAATATGGAGAGAGAGGAGCCTTTGAGTTCCTAAATTTATCTCACCAGACTCTGTGGAAGACTGTAACCTGAAAATTCTGTGTCTTTTGAGCATAAGCTCCATATATATACTCAAGCTGGGGTGCTTTTAGGTTTGGAAATAGGTCACATGAGTTCAAGGAACACTAATCTTTTCTTTCTTTCTTTTTATACATCTTTTTTACTAAAAAACGGTAAAAAAGAAAAGGGAAAAAGCAAAACTAAACAATCAGACATTACATCACATTCATAACATAACAAACTTAATAACATCCAACACACAAAACAAATGCACACATATAACAAACTACATATCTTGCTGACATATTCTCACAAACACAGAGCACTTCCCCCTTTTCATGAGATACAGCTTTATGTCATTAAAAAAAAAACTCCCTCTGTATTTTTTCACTCATTATTTTCAACTCTATTTGCAAATTTTATCCTCATTACATTATTAGCTATTTCAACATTTCTTTTCTTTCTAAAACAAGTAAACCTGTTGCATCAGCACCTCTTCTCTTGCTTCTACCTCCTTCCACATTGATATATAGGGCTTATCCCTCATTATTTCAACAATTATAACTTTCCAACTTCTCTTCACAGTTGGATCTTTTCTTTCTGAATGCTCAGGACTTTTCCTGGGCTTTCCCACCGTTTCCTGTGGAGGTGCCTGTGTGCCTGAACTGTGATTAGCAGGCATAATTTGGCTTTAAAACAAAATGTAATATTGAGGGAGAGGGGACGAGTCTGAAATGTAGGGGCAAAATGATAAAGATCACCCAACCCTTAGATATCAGTTTGCACAATTCTTATTTGTGCTTTCATCAATAAGCAGCATAATCTATCCCACTTGACCATGGACTCATTTCTACCTTGGCTGGGGATGTATCCACAACTATAGTTGCTCTTCCTACTACAATTTGGGACTACAATTTGGCAAATTTTAGCTATACAGCAACTAATTTTTTTTTGAGATATAACAGTACAGAGAATCCTTGAGAAATTCAATGTTCTTGGGCCAGTTTGATTCACAGACAACAGGGATATCCAGATGTCTTGCTAATTGAATTGTTATTTTATTACTGTTACTTCCTCTTTGTCTCTAGTCCTCACATGACCAATAAGGGAAGTGGCCTCTGCCAGGACTAAAATCTCTCAACCCTATCTAACTGACAACATATCAGACAGAATATAGGTCTGTGACTGTAAGTTCATTACCATTCCCCTCCTATATGATTTTTAACATCTCTGCCTGTTAAAGATGCCAGGGAAGCCTCAAAAGCTTGCACAATCTATTTTATGCTTTGGAGTAGACCTAATAAAAGTATTGCTGCTTGTGGATTTTGGTTAATTAAAACGGTCAAATCCAGTTGGGTAACTCCAGATAAGGGAATGCCCTCCACCACCAGATCATCTTGGCATGCAGGTAAACCCTCAGGAACCATGAATTCCTGTTTGGTGGGAATTCCAGCTGGCTGATTACCAGGCAGTGAATTTGTAGCTAGGGTCAGCCCCTGGTCTTCTCATGGCTTCTTGCCATGCTGGGTGCCTGTAGACTCTTCCTGCCTGCATGGCAGCCTGCACAGCTACCACAGCATGCTGGGAAGGCTCCAGCTTGCTACAGCTTATCAGCTTGAACCAGCAGTTCAAATTGATTGGCTGTCCCTGCCACAGAGTTGGGTTATTTTTCCCTCTGATCTGGGCAGGGAGATTTATATGCTGGTCTCCCCCTGGCAGGAGCTCACTTTTTTCTTGAGCATTGTCCCACTCACCACCCCCTTTTGGCTAGTGCAGTTGGTGTTGTTGGTGGTTTCTTGGTTCATCTCTGTTACAACTGGGAAGGTTGGCATGGGTCCTGGAGCCAGGATACAGGTCATCTAGGACTTAAGGTCATGCTAACTTTGGGTGGCTCAAGGGGTGTGAGGTTGGAAGCAGGCGTGCACAGCATGGAGATGCATGCACCCCCTGCACCCCTCAGTGAACAGGTGTACCGTACCTGTCACAAAATGTTTCTAGCATGTGTCAGCAGATCAGGCTCATTGGTCAACAGGCAGGTTGGCCTGGATCCAGACCCATGCATTTGCCAACCCTGTAATATCTGTAACCAATAAAGATGTGGTCATTTTCCTCCATCTCAATTGTGTATGTGTGGTTTTTTTTCCCATCGTAGTCTCGGCCGTGAGCACGCAATAAGGTTTCCTCATCCCAGATCTAAGATATTTTAGCAAGCATGGAAAGGGTTTTTGTTTTTTGTTTTTTCCTGTGTTGCCTGCTCTTATTTAGTTCCTTTTGTCCCTGTGGGAGTCTGCATTTTATCATTTTGATTGTTTTTTGGTGTGGCTTTGCTTTGATGTTATTGGTTTATTTGCTCTCTGAACTGCCCTGAGCAATGCAAAGTACCTTGGAAGTGTGAGCTATAAATTTCCTAATAAAACCAGCAAATAAATATCCCCATGTGCATCTTTGCACTGAAGAGGAGTCTGGTTTTATTGTTGCTTTTTAATTCTTAAACAGCCCCATAATACAGTTAGTACTAATATACAAAAACAAATACTTGTTCATCAAGTACGACACTTTGGGTTCAGGGTACTTTACTGTTTCCAAAGTGCTGTAAAAATAACAACAGTAAAACCTTGATACATGTAATTTTTTTTCAGCTGACAAATTTCCAAATTTTACAGACCTCTTGACCTATCCTTGAAGTTCTGTAGAAGACTCTCATTGCCCATCATACACATCTTCCCCACAAAAAGATGCACTGTGAACAGCCTATGATAATTCACATGACTCGAACACATATATTTAAAGAACAAATGAGAAATGGGTGTCACAGGATCATATGAATTAGCTCTGCCGTAGTCACCTTCTACTCTAGTCATCCCACCAGCAACCATCACTATTGGTAGAAATGTTTCCCTGCTTTCTGTGCAAAAGGAAGGGCTGACAATGAGTGCATCTACCTTAAATATTTACAGTCCTTTGACACTACTTTGAGTGTTCCATCCTATGGAAGCCTGGGATCTGTAGTCTGATGAGACACTAGACTTCTCTGCCAGAGACCTTGAGTAATGAAGTTCAAGAACTCTCTAGCAGGAGACATGATTCACCTCCTGTAAACTACAAGTCCCAGAATTTCACTGAATGGAGCCGTGACAAGAAGAATAGATGATTCTATGTACTGAAGTATACATCTAGAACTCCTCTATGTGAGACATGACAAAAGACCTGATATAGTCAGAGTCTCTCTTTGCATGGAGGAATTCTATGGGCAACAATGTTCCCGGGAAGATCTTTCCCTTGAGATTCAAATATCTGAGTGATATAGAACCATTTTCATCAATTGCGTGGGGAAAAAGGGAGATATAGTAACCTTCTAAATGCTCTCAATGTGTGTGCATGTGTGTGTGTGTCTGAACCCCCCCTTCAAAAAAGGCTGAGTGAATAAGTATTGTGTCACCCCCTGCCCTTTCCTAAAACCCTGAGATATATCTATGTCTGTAGGTATATCTCAAATTTACATGGACCTTAGACCTCTTAACTCAGTATCTTGGTCTTTACTGTAGCTAACTGCTGATGAATTGCTGAACAATGTATGGGAACCCGATGGCTAAAGGAAACAATAATGACTCATCTATTTTACATGATAAAGTGTTTTAGATAGCATGAGTGCCTGTTTAAAATGTTTCTTGTTTGTTAAGAAAAAAAAAATCAGGATTCAATTTAAAGTGGTTAGCATGCTGTAACTTTTCCAGAAGCACAGCCTTACAAACAAAGGGGTGACCTTTCCCATGGAATGGCTAAGGAAAGGATTAGCTGGAAGACAATGAAGACGCTTTGAAGTCTAGGAAGAAGTCAGTGATAATACGTCCCAGAGAATAGCTTTTTTTCCCCCCAGCTGTAAATTTGCACTGAAGAATGAGGACATGATACATTTTATGCGGATATTGCCAGAGACTTGAGGTTTTTATATGGTCAAAAATTATTTGATTCTCCCAGTAATGGTCTTGCCTGTTTGTAAACACAACCAGTCCAAAGCCCTTTATGGCCAGTCAGCACCAGTGAGAGAGACCTGAGTGTATCATGTAATACTGTCAATAAAACTATTACACAAAGTAATAGGACTTAAAGGATCTGCAAAGATAAGCTATTACACAAATTAATGGGATGATGTCAGTAAGTCAGATAAAGAAATTAGCCAGGTTATAAGGAAGTTAAATGGTCAAGAAGCAAATGTTGCAAATACAAAAAGTGTAAATATTAAGAGCCTTATGATACTAGAGCGGTGTTCTTTATCCAACAAAGCATTAGAAGGAGGACATCAATGAAGATACTACACTAGTGTTACCCCAAAAGTTGGGAACCTTGAGGTCCTCCAGCCATACCTGTGCCTCTGTTAAAAGATGGGGAACTATTAGATCAAAAAGAGAGGCCTACAAGAGGTGGGGTAACCTTACAGGATCTTTCCATCAGTGTATACCAGTACTCCCTGTAGGACACTAGTTGAAAATTTATTTAAAAAAATATTTTTTTCTCACTTGATTCATCTGAATGTATAACCTGGCCATGCTAAACCTTGTCCTAGCTTCAGGAAGTCTACAGCCAGAGTCATAGAATCATAGAAAAGTAGAGTTGGAAGAGACCAGAGGGGCCATCCAGTCCAACCCCCTGCCATGCAGGAACACCCTCAAAGCACCCCCAACAGATGGCCATCAAGCCTCTGCTTAAAAACCTCCAAGGAAGGAGACTCCACTACACTCCGAGGCAGCAGATTCCATTGCCGGACAGCCCTGACTGTCAGGAAGTTCTTCCTGAGGTTCAGGTGGAATCTCCTTTCCTGCAGCTTGAATCCATTGCTCCTTGTCCTGGTCTCTGGAACAGCAGAAAACAAGCCCTCTCCTTCTTCTACATGGCATCCCTTCAAATATTTAAACATGGCTATCATGTCCCCTCTTAACCTTCTCTTCCTCAAACTAAACATCCCCAGCTCTCTAAGTCTATCCCCATAGGGCATGGTTTCCAGGCCTCTCACCATTTTGATCACCCTCCTCTGGACCCTCTTGAATTGGGCAGCCCAGAATTGGACACAGTATTCAAGATGTGGTCTAACCAAAGCAGAGTAGAGTGGTACCAGTACCTCCCTCGATCTAGATACCATACTCCTATTGATGCAGCCAAGAATTGCATTGGCATTCTTGGCTGCCGCATCACACTGCTGACTCATGTTCAGCTTGTGATCTATGAAGACTCCTAGAACCCTTTCACGCGTACTGCTATCCAGCCATGTGTCCCCCATCCTATATTTCTGTATTCCATTTTTTCTACCTAAGTGTAGGACCTTACACTTCTCTCTGTTGAATTCCATTTTGTTTGCCTTGGCCCAGCTCTCCAATCTATCCAGGTCATTTTGAATTTTGATCCTGTCCTCTGGCATATTAGCAACCCCTCCCAATTTGGTATCATCTGCAAATTTGATGAGCATGCCCTCTATTCCTTCATCCAAGTCATTGATAAAAATATTGAACAGCACTGGGCCCAGGACAGAACCCTGTGGCACCCCGCTAGTCCCTTCTCTCCAGGATGAAAAGCAGCCATTCGTGATCACCCTTTGGGTTCGGTCGGTCAACCAATTACAAATCCAACTAACAGTAGCCCTGTCCGGCCCACATTTTACTAGCTTCATTGCAAGAATGTCATGGGGAACTTTGTCGAAGGCCTTACTGAAATCGAGATATGCTACATCCACAGCATTCCCTTCATCTATCAAGCTAGTAACTCTATCATAAAAAGAGATAAGATTAGTCTGGCATGACTTATTTTTGAGAAATCCATGTTGACTTCTCGTGATTACTGCGTTGCTTTCTAAGTGATTAGAAACTGACTGCTTAATGATCTGCTCCAGGATCTTTCCGAGTACTGATGTCAGGCTGACCGGGCGATAATTATTTGGGTCCTCTTTTTTTCCCTTCTTGAAGATGGGGATAACATTTGCTCTCTTCCAGTCTGCTGGAACTTCTCCTGTCCTCCAAGATTTCTCAAAGATTATAGCAAGCGGTTCCGAAATGACCTCTGCCAGCTCTTTTAATATCCTAGGATGCAATTCATCTGGCCCTGGAGACTTGAATTCATCCAGTGTGGCCAGGTATTCCTGTACCACCTCTCTACCTATTATGTGCCTCATTTCCTCTACTTCCTCCCCTGCTCCCCAACCACCAGGTTGAGTGCTTGTATCCTTCTGGGAAAATACGGAGGCAAAGAATGTATTAAGTAGTTCTGCCTTTTCTCTTCCCCCTATGAGTAATTTGCCATCTTCCCTGCACAGCGACCGTATCGTCTCCTTCTTTTTCCTTTTGCTGAGGACATATTTAAAAAAACCCTCTTTATTGTTTCTAATGTCTCTGGCCAGCCTAAGTTCATTCTGTGCTTTAGCCTTTCTGACCTCCTCCCTACGTCTCCTGCCAACTTGCTTAAATTCTTCTTTGGTGGTTTTCCCCTTCTTCCATTTCCTATACATGTTTCTCTTAACACTCAGCTCAGCTGAGAGTTCTTTAGTCAACCATTCTGGTTTCTTCAGATGCCTTCCATTTTTCCTCCTTATTGGCACAGTTTTAGACTATGCCTTCAGTATCTCCTTTTTAAGGAACTCCCATGCCTCCTGAACTCCTTTCCCTTTCACTATTCCTGACCACGGAATTCCAGCCAGCAGCTCCCTAAGTTTACAGAAGTCCGCTTTTTTAAAATCTAAGATGAGTGTCTGGCTACCCTTATCTTCTCCTTCCCATTGAATGCCAAATTCCGAGAGGGCATGGTCACTCCCTCCTAAAGATCCAACCACTTCTACCTCATTCACAAGGTCATCCCTGTTGGTCAGGATCAGATCTAGAATATCTGATCCGCTTGTGGCCTCTTCCACCTTTTGGACCATGAAGTTGTCTGCAGGACAAACAAGAAACTTCCTGGACCTTGCTGTCTTGGCAGAGTTTGACTGCCAGCATATATCCGGGTAATTAAAGTCTCTTATTATTACTGTATCTCTCCTCTTTGAATGTGCAGTCATTTGGTTGAGGAAGGTGTCATCCAAGTCCTCAGCCTGGGTTGGAGGTCTGTAGTAAACCCCCACCAGAATATCCCTATTGTTTCTCGCTGCCTTAATTCTTACCCAGATGCTCTCGACCTGGCTTTCTGGGTTTAAGTCCTGGATCTCTTCACAGGTGAAAACATCCTTGACATACAAGGCTACTCCTCCTCCTTTCTTGTTTGGTCTATTTTTACAAAATTGGCTATACCCCTCTATTCCTATATTCCAATCATGAGACTCATCCCACCAGGTCTCAGTGATGCCTATCAAATCGTATTTATTTTGTTGTACTAGGAGTTCAAGTTCATCCTGCTTGTTTCCCATACTCCGTGCATTAGTGTAGAGACACTTAAGTCCCCGGGCTCTTCCTGCAAGTCCTGTACTATTGTTTCTACTCCTCCCGCCAGAGTCCTTTGTCTCTACATAGCTTTTCAGCCATAAGTGGAAGAGTTACATTTATTTCATGCCAATTAAACAATACTTATAGCCAATCATGCTGTATCACAGTTTGGGGGTATATGGCATGGTAACATTAGGGCTTCCATATAGCCCAGCTGCCCAGGTTTCACCCAGATTTCAACCATACTGAAGTATTTCCCAAGCATTGTTCTTGCATTATTAGTTCGTTCATTAATCCTTACAGCAACCCTAACATGTCAATATAATTGTTCTCATTTTGCAGATGGGATGCAAACACAAAATTGAGCACAGACATTGTTAATTAATTTTGGACTATTTATTTCACATGCAAGAAAGAGTTCTGTTTTCATTAATATGGGTAACTTCATTCAGTCTGAAATGGTTTGTGCAACTCTTTCCTGATTGATGGGACATGGTACAGTCCTCTGTACTGGAAAATTTCTGTGCTATGAAAGTGGGATTTGCAACAGGTTTTTTTTTTTTCATTGTGCCTTTATTGTACACTTGCTTGAAAAGTCTGTGTGACTTGGGTATGCTGCAGGTGTTTAAGTCTGAAAACATTTTTTTGGATTTGAAATGGGGGTATTCAGTTTTTTAAACAAATGATTCACTTGCCTGCTGTGTGTGTCTTGAGTCCAATCATTTTCTCTACTTTGAAATGGGTGTTTGGTACTGAGGGTTTTTGTTTGTTTGTTTGTCTGTTTGTTTTTTGTGAAGGGAGAGAGAAGTGATTTCTTCTGCAAACCAAATAACAACAGATAAAAAACGCAAAATGATGTATGTTTTAAAAAAAAAAAAAAAGATGTTCAAATTTCTGTACATAGAGGAGGAAAAAATCTCTTTGCATTCCAGAAGAATTCAGTACTATGACTGGTTTATTTAAAGAAATCACTCAAGGCATACTGTAGTATTCTGTTGAGAATGTTGCACAGAACAGAGCATTATTTTGAGGAAAAGTCTGGTAGTAGGTTAAATAAGTCCATTTTTGTCACAAGGGCCTAAGCAGTAAGGCGGATCCTGTAACCCTTAGAAGGATTTCTTTCTGTAGATGGTCTCATTGTGTAATACTGACCTTTTAGAAAGATCACCCTTGTGCATGTTATCTGACGCCGACATATGAATTAGCCTGCAATTTGACTTCACCCAGTTTCAAAACATTTATAGCAGCCCTTGTGCTGCTATAAGCTCAGTAGAGGATGAAATTCTAACATGAAACAATACACTCTGGGTTTTTTTGCTAAGAGTGCATAAGGCTATAGTCCTGTGCTTGGTTTCCCAAGAGTAAATCCCACTGAAGTCAATGGGACATGCTTCTGAGAAAACATAAAAATTGTGCCCTAAGAGTATCAACACCAACACAATCATCAGCAACAGCTGGAATTTTAAGATTGTTCCACAGTCCAGTCCACATATACATGTGTCTTGGAGTATACAAAGATCTCTAGAATGAGTAGTCATGATAAATGTTCATTTGTTGATTATAGAATGCAACTCTACCAAAAAAAAAAAAAAGTTTTGGAAGAGTAAACAACAAGTTAAAATGCAAACACAAAAGATAAAAGTAAAATTAAATAAGAGAGCCAGGGTGGTGTGGTGGTTTGAACATTGGACTATAGTTCTGGATACTAGGGTTTGAATCTCCATTTTGCCATGGAAACCCACTGGGTGCCCTTGGGTGAATCAGACTATTTCAGCCCCAGAGGAAGGAAAAGCAAACCCCCTCTTAACAAGAGAACCCCATGATAGGGTTGCCTTAGGTTGGTAATGACTTGAAGCATACAACAACAATAACAACAACCGCAACCTCAACAAAATCAAATAACACCTATATAATTGTTCAGGTAGAAAATACTTGTCTAAAATGTAAAGTCTTCAAGAGGTTCTGAAAACATAGTAATACAGTTGCATGATAGATCTCAGCTGGAAGTGTTCCATCATTTTAGGCAGTGATGGGTCGGCTTCTTCAGCTCACCTTAGAACAGACTCTGTATTTGTGGGCTTGTTCAGTGAAGTGTTCCAAAATGTTGCTTCTAATCCTGATTTATAAACCTGGTGCATAAACATTGGTGCTTTGCTAGCTGGCAACTGTACTTTGGATTAATCTGTCCCACCCCGTTTCCTTCAGAACTCACCCAGACCAAATTGCTACTTTAAGCAGAGAAGCAAATGAGATCCTGTGCTTCAGGTTATTATAAATGCAAATTGTAAAGCAAGATTATGATAGCAATGATAATGGCTATAACAACAACATATTGAACTAGCACAAAACCCCAGATCTATCTAACTCTAACACTTCAGAGAACAGCTGAGATTGCAGATGTATTAGCTGAGCCATTTGCAAAGCCTCCCCCCGCCCTTGCATAAGGCTTGTTCTATTATCTACACTGTGAGGCCATTTCCTCATTACACTGTTATAGTGCTATTATTCTACTTTCAACATCTTGTGGAATCCTGGAATTCATAGTTTAGGAAGAGGCATTTAGAATTCTCAGCCAGAGAGCTCTTTGGCCTCAGTAAACTATAAACCCCAGAATTCCACAGGATGTTGGAAGTGGAATAATAGTGCTATAACAGTGTAGTGAGGAAATGGCTTAAGAATTATAAACATCATATACATAACCAAAGTTCATGTGTGAGGATGAGTTCTTAACAATGATTAGGGTTTCAAAGTAGATTGAGGGGAGGAGAAAGGCATGTCCCATCAAAAGCAAAGAAAATATTACCCTCAAGATGTTGAAAAGGAGTAAATAATGGCACAAATGTCTTTGCTCAGCATCAGAAAGAAGAGCATGGACATCTTATGCCCCTGACTGATTCTAAAGGGAGTCTTCTTTATGGTATAAGCAAGCCCAGTATGAACCAGATCCAGGGTCAAAGAGATTAAGCCAGATTCATAATAGGGTGAAGCTTTCTCAACTAGTGAAGTTCATATTCTGATCTTCCCCAGTTCTGAATCCATGACTGGTTTGCATTGAGAAGTTTGCTGTTATTGTGTGCCTTCAAGTCACATCTGAGTTATGATAACCCTAAGGTGAACCTATCATGGGTTTTCTCAGGAAGGTTTATTCAGAAGAATCTTACCATTGCCTTCCTCTGAGGCTGAAAGTGTGATTTGCTCAAGGTCACCCAATTGGTTTACTTGAGTGAACATTCAGGTCTTGGTCTCCAGAGTCCTGAAACCACAACACCATGCTGGGTCTCAAGTAGGTTACCGCATGTGTATCTATTGTTTTAATAACAGAATGCAGGAGTAAGAACATGAGCCTGCAGGAACATGGGCCAATATGTACACACATATTGTGTACATATATTGTGCACATATACCTTTACTGCCCTTGTTGCAACTGCTTTAACTATACCTTCAAAATTGACAACAGAGTTGTTGCCAACAAAAGAATGTCACCAAAGAACTTCCAGGTTTTGCTTTACCTTTCTCTTCTGGGAGGGGAGGAGATGCTCCGATATGCAAACTGGTGGGGCTCAATGGTGTTGTTACCCTGTTCACTGGGGGTCCCGGGAGGGAAACCTAAATAACCAAACAACAACACAACTTTGGGGAAAATTAGCTGGAGCACTCACTAAAGCTAGCGAGAGGCAGGGTAACTTAGTAGGATCTTGCAACCCAGCATCTACGGGGTCAGGTCAGTCGAGCAGCCAGATAGATTAAAGTAATAAAAATGATGTTTATTAAGTACAGACAAATATTAAAGACACCACAGTCACACAGATAAATAAGGAATCAGAGATTGACTTAGGGATTTTCAGAGGGAAATGGGTGATACGACACCTGTCTCGTAGTCCTGGACCTTGAAAGCGAAGTTGGGGTGTGATGAAGAAGCTCAGCGTGATTGGCTGAGGGGAGCTCACCAAGCAGGGCGGCGGCAAGGCAGGATGGAACTCGGGAAGGTCTCGGAATCAGGGGTTTTTATAAGGAGAGATGTGACTGCAGGCTATGCCTTACTTGGTGAGAACAATGCGTTTTAGGCGCTGGACAAAGCTTTGGAAAGGTCAGAATTTAGCATGATTGAATCAGAGCCGAATTAACAATAGTGTAGCCAGTATGCAAATGCGGAGTGCTTAGTAAAGCTTTGTCAGGTTGCCTGCTCGGGGCAGGGAGCCTTTGTTAGTATGGCGCATATGCAATGAGGTGTTTGCCGGAGAGGTCCCTGAAGTGACGAACCGGCTGTATCTGGCCTGCCTGGGTGGAGAATGGAATGTCCAGCAATTATCAGCTGTGCCTGTTTGTGTGCTTGTCCGGTGGCCTCACAAACACGTGGAGCGGGGTGGCAGAGGAAAGCCGAATTGTTTGATATCAAAGTGATATCGAGTGCTATCTCTGGGTAGGCCTAGATCGCAGTAACAATGTGGAGGATGTTATGGCCACCATGGAGAGACATTTCTATTGCTGAATTTTGGTGGCAGCTGCAACTAAAATGAGAATCACACTGGTTGTGCTGCCTTTGTGGGTTTCTCAACAGGACAATGAGTTCCCTTGCCCATCTCTAGTTTAGGGCCTATCCAGACTGACTGCGGAAAAACACAAAACAGAAAGTCCCTGATTTTGTTCCTGTCTTTTCTGTTTTTTTGTTTTTGTTTTTGTTTTTCATCTACACAACATTTTCCTTATTCTGAAGTATTCCTAGGGAAATCACAGTGCTTACAAGGACCTTTTATTCCCACTCTTCAGGTCAGTTTAAAATAAAACAGTATTTTGTGAATGACATGTTCCTCTCCATGGCAGTGTGCTTCCGTTACCCAGAGTTACCAAGACAGCCACCACCAAGGAACATAGCAACTGTCCCCAGGATGGCAGATTCAACAGAGATCACATGAGAGAAAGAGGAATGCTAGCAATGAAATAAAATGCTCCCAATGCTTACCTACTGTAATATTAGTGAAGTATTCTAACACATATAGAGACCCAGCCTGGTATAGTGGTTTGAATGTTGGTCTACAACCCTGGAGACCAGAGTTTGATTCTCTGCTCAGCCATGGAAACCCAACGGGCGATCTTGGACACATCACACACTCTCAGTCCCAGAAAACCTTGTGGTAGATTTGCCTTAGAGTCACAATAAGTCGCAAATGACTTAACAGCACACAACAACAATAATTTTAACACTTCAGCTATAAGTCCTGAATAATAATTAGAAAGGTCTCAATGGAAATTACCGTAGTGAAAGGCAATTTCTGAAATGTTGCCTGAGTCTAAGGCCATTTCTGCCCTACACTGTTATAGTGCTATTATTCCACTTTCAACATCCTGTGGAATTCTGGAGTTTCTAGTTTACTGAAGCCAAAGAGCTCTCTGGTTGTGAGTCCTAAATACCCCTCCCTAAGGCCCTTTCCACAACTTACCTGTGTCCAGCGCGGTCATGCAGGGATCATGCGAGCAGCCTCTTCCGTGAGGCTCTCATGTCCCCGCTGCTTGTGCTCCACGGGAGCTGACTGCCAGCCAGCAGGCAGCATGAGGGCTCCACCTCTTCCTTCTGCAGTGCAGCCGGTTATTTTCCCAGGCTGCGCTGGGGGAGGAAGCATGAGGGCCACGGCTCCAGAGGCTCCACACGCAAGGTAAGTGCATGTGGGACCCTGGAGTGATGCGCAATCGCACACCAGTTTGGGTTAAAAGCTGAAAATGATGTCGTGCGTGATCAGTGCCTGCTGGCCCCGGCAGCATCGCGCAATTGCGAGGACGTAATCTCAAATGCTTCTCGCAATCACGCGATGCTCTGGAGGCCCTTTCGCATGATGAATGCCATGCAAAAAGGGCCTAAACTGTGAACCACAGGATTCCATAGGATGTTGAAAGTGGAATAATAGCACTATAATAGTGCAGTGCGAAAATGGCCTAAATGTGACATATGATCAGTGGGAGGGGGAGCAGAAAGAACATGAGAGGAGTGAGGGAGACCCAGAATATTTGAAGAAGAGTGTTATTTAAACATTTAAAGAATATTTAAAAAAAATATTCAAAGGAATGTTTTAAAGAGTGTGGATGTAAAACCAAGAATATGCAGATAAAATGAAAACAAAAAGAACTGGCATGTCTCAGTATTCCAAGGGACCTGTCTGGATAAGCCCATAAGGTAACAGTTGGGAGTCAATGGTCAAGAAAGAGCTTAAATTCTGGTAAGTAGAAAATGGAAGAAGGAATCTCTGAGTTTTGAAATTGTTCTCTGTTCTGAGTTGAACTGCTTTTGTTTTAGCTGACCAGACTTCTTTTTCTTAACAGTGGGACTAATTTGATTTTAAATAGGACAATTTCTTCTCTCATTTCCAAATCTTGGCTTTCAGACAATTGCTATGAGTCACAATGCCTTCTCAGTATGTAGAGGTGCCTAAATTCTACAGATACTCTCTCTCCATGACAAGCATTGTGTACACCCCCTCCCATTATCAGTATTGTATGTGTTCTTTGGCTGCATCTTGCTGATAGAGAATGAAGTGAATGTACCTATTTTTCATCTGGAAAGTTTTGGAATCTATGGAATTAATCCAGCTTTAGGAAACACTTGTGAAATACATGAGAATTAACTTCATAGACACATAGTTGTGTTTGACAATGAAGAAGCATTCCAGTCACAGAGCATATCTTCAACAAGTTTATGAAGTCTATTATTCTTATAAAACAGCTTGTGTTTTACTGGTGTCTGGAGTATTTTCAATATTGTGTGTGTGTGTGTGTGTGACGTTTAACAATTTGATGGAAGCCTCCTCAAACATATTTCCGTAATCTTCTTATCACTGGGAGACATTTTGTAACACATTTTTTAATTGTGGGGGGCAGTTGTATTGATGTTTACATGGAACAACTTTTTAGACATTGGCCACAATCCAATCCCATACACTTTCAACATGCTAAAGAATGTTGAAGTCTGTAATGATTGAGTAGCCTTTGGACTTCATTAATTTCCTTTTTTAGTATTTTCTGCCACGTTTCAATAAAATATAGAGTAAATATTTTAGATGCTTAAAACTTTAAACAGAACAGATAATCTTTAATTATTTTGTTAAAGTGCCAGAATCTCACAAATAGATCCATAGGTATAGGGGAAGTTGGGATAGGCTCATATGTGGTACAAAATGTATATGCTTCTATCTTAGACTCTTTGAAGGGTATCTAGGAAAGTGCAAGAAATAATATAATTCACAATTGCAGTCATTCTTATTTGTGCCATTGTTCAGTCACAAATATACATTCATTAAGTTATTCATTTATTAAAATTAAATTTCTTTTTTTAACTTTCATTTGGGCTTTTCAGCTTTTCCTTCCTTGCTTCCTCTCTCCCTCCCTTCCCATCTTACTTTTTTGCTGTGGTCTGTGGCAAAATGGCAGCCAAAGGCCATCTCATCAGGTCCCTTCTCACAATTTTACATTCCCAGAATGCCCCAACTGTTGAGTAATTTGAGGATGACATGGCAGCCATGTTACTCCAAAAGACGGGTTACTCAGAGGTCCACTCTTGACACCAGTGCCTCTGTGAAATGGTGGGGAATAGTTAGCTCAAAAGAAGGCCTGCAAAAGAGAGGTAACCTTTCAGGAACTTTTACATCTGTGTATGCCAGTACTAATGCAGGGAAACCAGTTGGAGATTAAAAGTATGTTTTATTGGGGATATCACAAACACATATAAGATCCACACAGTCACACAACCACACAAGGGTAACTGAGGGAAAAGAGGGAAAAATTGGAAAGCAAGAAGTTAGGGCCAATCACCCAGTTTCAGGTACTATTGATTCTGAAGGTTGAGTCATTGAGGGGATGTTTGCAAGCTCATTAACACTGGAGCTTTGTTGACTATGACCTGGCCATGCCCTGGGGCCCCATCTGACCTACTTTCACATGTGTCCAGCCAGTTCTCTTTGTCAGCATGGCTTTTCAGCCATAACGGTATATAATTTACATTTCATGCCAATTAAATTGTATTTGCCAATTATGCCATATCATGGAGTGAAGGTGGATGGCATGGTAACAGCCATCACTGAGGATTTCTGCTGCCTCAAGATAAAATAATTGCTATCCCCAAATTAATGACAAATGGACATGGATAGAATAGTGAAAAAGAATGCCATTTATTACCATTCACATTCACTTAATGAAGATGAAATCAAACATCTCTTGTTCAGTTCAATGGTTAATTCATCACAATACAAACACAAAACCTTGATATCTATGCAGACTCAAGATGCCTTCTTCTACACTATTGTTATTTCAGTCTAAACCAACAGAGCATGGAAGCTGAATTAAGGATGATGAACTGGCATGACACAGTTCCTCAACTTATTCTTGGCTCCAAGAACATTACAAAGGTCCTGAGGGAGAAAAGTCTGATTTCCCTCAAACTTTTCTGATTAGGTGACATGCCTTGCTCATGTGGAATGTGAGACACTTGCCTTCACTAGTTTGCTAAGCCATCGTTAGTGCAAAGCAAGGATATAGTTATGGGTGGGGCAGGTAAAATGAGCTCATTGTTCCTCCAAATAAGAATTCTGCCCACCAGATGAAATTTTCCTTCAGACTCCCCCCCCCCGCCTTTTAAAGCAAAATCATCCACACCCAGAACTCTTACATTCTTCTTTGTCACTTTGCCTGTCCATTATCTTTGGATGCCTAAGCTATATTTCTAAATCCTCCACTGAAGTTTTAAGTTGCCACAATGCTGTCAATTTGGGGACTGAAGGAAAATTTAATTGGGGGACAGAATTTTTATTTTATTTGCAAGGATGATGCCCTTATTTTGCCCTCCCTCTATAGCTACACTTTTGGTGCAAAGCAATCATGGGTTCCAATTAATAGTACTAGCATATTCATAGCATTTAATTTAAATCTCCCCATTTGTATACCAGAACACCACTTCTCTTTTTCTCTGTCTCTGTCTCTCCCTCTTTTTTTTTCTCCCCACTCAGGCAAAAGTTTTGAAAACAAATTTTATGGTGTCTCTGAATTTATCTACCAGTAAATTTATCATTCCTTCCCAAATGCCTAATTTAAATTTACATACTTGCAAGGTAAAATCATACAGTCTTTATGACCACAAAGATTAATGTCCATGTAAACCTTTCTAAAGGCATCAGTTCTGTAATACATCAGACACAATGGCCAAGATTCTGTAGAAAGCCCAATTTTAGAAGAGAAATATGCTGGATCAGGGATGGAAAGAACTAAAGGGAACATTCTAGAAAGCATATGAATCTGCAACTATCTACTACAGATTCTTAGAAGAAATTTTCAACATGACTTACGCCGCTTCTTATACACTTCACTAACAAAAACTGATGAAAACAGTGAAATGCCTGCTGATGAGTTCGTTCTTTATCCCCTTCCCTAACCACTGTGACTGGAAGTAAAAAGAAGAGACCTCTTAAGTGCTTGCTGCATTGGAAGCTAGAGCTGTCAGTCACAGAACTGCGTGCCTACCTCCTCCTTTTCTTCATTTTCCAAACCATATATTTTCTGTCTGTGAAGTGTTTGCAGGGAGTGGGGGGAAGTGCCTAACTGGATGGATGATTCTGAAGCCTTGGGAACCCGCTTGCTTGGAAGAAGTGCTTCAGATCTAAAAGTGTTTGGATTTGAGCTTCATCTGAAGTAAATGCACAGCTTTAATGTACACATACCAAAATTACAAGTAAAGATTGATTTGCAAGAAAAAAAAAATAAGCATTCAATATGCAGTTACTTATTGCATTTACTTCTACCTTTTCCTCCAAGGACCATAAGGGGGTGGACTGTCTTTTTGGACTCTTATTCTGCAAAAGAATGGGGTAGGCCTTTTCCCCTCAGCTCTTATTATTCAGAAATGAAAAGAATGTAGTAAAAAACAACAACAAAGAAAACCGATACTTGTGAAGACTTGGATATTCCTAAGCATAAAGATGTATCAGTGAATACCAAAGTTGGGATCATCCATACCATTGTATTTCCACGTTCTATGTATAGTTGTGAAACCTGGACAGTGGAAAGAACTGAAGCTAAGAAAAGTAATTTGAAGTGTAGTGCTGGAAAAAATTGCTATACATACCATGGACTTCCCAAAAAGACAAATTACTGAGTCCTAGAGCATATCAGTGATATGTTGAAGTCTTTTACTTCAAGTCTGAAGTCAAGTCTCAAGTCCTTGAAGATACTTTCAAGTCAAGTCTCAAGTCAAGTCTCATGTCTGGGAGCCAACTTTATACTCCAACCTGTATTCCAGAATTTCTGGACAGAGTTGAATACAGTCAGTTTTAACAATTCAAGCAGAGTCAGCCCTCCACATTTACAGTTTTGCCATCTGCAGCTTTGGAAGTGGGGAATAAGATCCTTCTTACTCCCCCTTCCTGAAGCTGGAGGCTTTTGTGCCAATGGGCATAAAAGAGCCTGCATGAGTATAGGATCCTTCTTATTCCCCATTACTGAAGTTTAAAAAGCTTGAGAATCATTTCTCTTCAAGCCTGTTGCCTCACACATTTGCGGTTTCCTTCTGAGAAATACACCCTGCACTCTGGGGGTGAGTCTTGTCTTCTGCTCTTAGGAAATGTTTTAGAAGTCTCCTCCAATATGTAGCAGGGTCAGGCTGCTGCGCAGACCTCAAGCCTGCCTCAATCCCATTGCCTAATCTGTTTGCTGTTCCCCTCTGAGAAATGCACCCACCTTTTGGGCTTGAGACAGATTGTCATGTGACCAGTAGGCAGAAAGAGATGGAAGCTTTGTTCAAAGTTGTAAGGTTTCCGGATGAACGTGTTATGTCACTGAACCAAGAGCAGCAAGTCAGTCACTAAATATATACAAGTCTCAAGTCAAGTTGAGTCAGTACATCATTCCTTGCTAAGTTGAGTCTGAGTCAAGTCACTGAAGTGACTTAAGTCTGACTTGAGTCCGAGTCGGTCAACTCAAGTCTACATCACTGCAGTACATCAAGCTGGAACTCTCACTAGAAGCAAATATGACTAAACTGAGGCTGTCATGCTTTGAACATATCCTAAGACAGTGCAGGTCATTGGAAAAGACAATAATGCTTGAAGTAGAAGGTACTGGAAGAAGAGGAGTACACTACAGATTGATTGACTCAGTCAAGGGAGCCACAGGCCCTGACACTGCAAGACCTTAGTAGGGCTGTTAATAACAGTATGACTTGGAGGTCTCTCATCAGAGCTCTCTCATTCCACCAAAAGTCATAGCAATGGAACATCTCCCTAGTAATATCATGTCACCATTCATAGGATCACCAGACGCCAAAGATGAATTGAGAGCAATTAGTCTAACAATATTCTTTTTTTTAAAAAAAAAAAAATCTAAAAAAGAATGTAGGACACAGCTAATCCAGCTCCGTCTCTAAAAATTAAATGTTTCATGTTCGAATTATAAAACAACTTCCATGGCCACAGATGTTTTAGCTAAGGTACTTCCAAGTAAGTGAAGACAAGCCAAAGGACAGAAGGTCATGTGCAGTGAATCCAAGTCATATATAAGTGCTTTATTTCACACTGCCAACAAGCCAGCAAAGAGCCTGCCTTCCAAAAACATTAAATTTTGGAAGCTCTCTTTTCTTATCTAGAAGAAAAAAATTATGGAGATGGAAAATTATGACTCCCCAGGCACAGAATATCCAAATCTACCTTGGGCTGTTCACAAAATCAAATGTGCTGAGAAGCCAATGTGCTGGAATCATGTTGGTGTTAAACACTGATACAATTTTCTTGTTATAGCAGCATTTGTCCTTAAGTCATTATTGAAGGAGGTGTTCAATACAGAACACGCACCTCAGTGCAACATCAGTTTGCAGATGCTGGTCCAAACCACCACAATCAGTTAGTGGTTGGTGAGAGCAGGAGGCTCTTGGGCACCACCCATCTTTGGTATTTCAGCAGAACAAAAAGAAGAGCAGTTGTTTTCCTGGATCCCTACTCTCCTATACTGAATGTGTAAGGAGAAGATGGAGTTTCTTTTCTTTTGGTTGCAAAACTAAAGCTGGATGGTTCTGAAAAGCCTCTTGCCTCCACTGGCTGTGGGGTTGCACCCTTGTGTGTCCAAACTGGTATTGTGCAGCCAGAAGCAAAAGAACCCTGGGAAGAGTACATGGACATAGATTTCTGATATGCCAGCACAATACAGGTTTTTGACCAAAGGGCATATGGTCCAGACACCCACTATAAATTTTAATTCTGCACTTCTTGATTTAATTTCTGTTTTGATTTGGCCCTGTCTTGGTCTTCTTTCAACTAAATCTCTCATGTCATGATCCAGTTTATGTTACTGTAAGTGCTGAACATGGCTGGGGCTACCCATTTTAGCACCAAGGGCTAGAAGGCTGCAAAAAAGCAGAAGCAAATTTATCCTCTGGGGAAGCATCATCTATCCTGTACTAGAAAGCACTGGATATGGAGTTCTGAAGGGTTAGACAGTATTAACAAGTGAGAAAACTCTAAATTGGGCTTGCGATGATGTCACCGTGCAGATGTTCCATTGCTAAAAAGTTCTGTTTGTTCCAAAAGTGTCCAAAGTGTGGAGTTACTATGATTCACAAAATGTTTGTGTAACAATCGCAATGCTCTTTCAATGAACAATTAATAGGTATTTGGGAAGCCCAAGGCTATGTGGATGGATGCATCTTGCTATTTTGGTGAGTAGCCAAAGGCTATGGGTTGGTGAATCTGTCTGTTTTGGTGGGAAGCCTGAGGTTAATGATGGATGACTATATCCATTTCAATTTCTCAATTTCCCATCTTAAGTTAATTCCATCCTGCTTTGCAAAACTCAGTCTAAAGCTTAAAAAGAAAGTCCTCATGACACTGATGTATTGCCTTGTGCAAATTTTTGTAGATAGGCACACTTTTTTGTACATAAGCTTTATTGATAAATACAGTTTTGCAAGCACATTTCCCATCATATTAGTTGCAGTTTCCCTCTAGTAATACATGAACTTTCATGCTTATGTTTCCCAAATGCACACATTCAGTTTACACCTTTTTGTTCATAGATCTGCACTGCAGCATTCTGGGAAGTTCAAATACCACAGTATAGCTACATTGGTTCCTGTATGAATTGGGGAAGTGCAACATTCTTATCAAAATGGAAAGTTCATATCAAAATGCAAGCTGAAAGACATTCTTCCCACTCCTACCACAAGCTGACATGGACAGAATTACCTAATCATTGAACTGGTGTATTATACATTTCAGAACAGGGCTGTCAGAGCTGCATAGTTCCATGTTTCTTTTTTGAATTACCCAGATCTATTTCTTCATCTGTGTGCACTTTTCTGTAACTGGTCTGCTTGTCCTTTTTAGCATACTGTGGTCTGCCTTGCATATGTAGCTGTATAAGACAGTTGTATCCCAAAGAATTAGATTTGTTGCTTCATTTGGGAACTTACTTTTTTTTTGTTTTTTTTAAATATTTTTATTAAGTATTTCAATTACATTGTTAAAAGAGAAAGGAGAGCCAAAAAACAGGAAAAAAACAGAAAGAAAGAAAAAAAATACACAATAACATATCATAGATATTATCTTCCTTATCTTCCTAATTAAATTATCATATTTTCCTTAATGTCCTGAATTTACCCTTATTTCTTATTTTCATAATTATCCTAATATTCTAATAGCTTCTCCTTTACTCCCCCCATTCCCCCCCCCACTACTTTGTTTTATTGCTTCTTGGGTACATGGGCCCTTTCCGCACATTACCTGCTCACGGAGGTGGGGGCTGCCGTTCGCGCAAGCAGCCTCTTGCGCGAGGCACTCGCATTGCTCCTCCATTCTCCCACAGCTTGGCTTCCTGGTCACGCAACTGTTGTGCGAGCGCCCCGCCCCATCCTTCCGCAGCACAGCATTTTCGGCCCTATTCGCATGCAGTTTCTTATGCGAGAGGGCCCCTTGAGCGTCGCATAAACAGGAGGAGCGGTCCGTATGATGCAGTCCCATTTACGCGACACTCAAGAGCCTAACATGGATCGTGGATGCATTTTTTTATTTTCGGCCTTAAGCCAAAAATGCTGCGTGGTTGCACAAGGCTCCCAGGGCCCTCGCGCACTTACTTGCCCTGCGGTGCGTCGGATGAGCGGGCCGGTCACGCTTCCTCCCCAAGCGCAGCCTACAGGTCCCAGGCTGCACTGAGGAAGGAAGGGGCGAGGTGCTCACGTGACAGTCGCACAACCAGGAAGCCAGCTGTGGGAGAATGGAGGAGCGATGTGAGTGCCTCGTGCAAGAGGCAGCTTGTATGAATGGCACCCCCAACCTCCGCGAGCAGGTAACATACAGAAAGGGTGTTCGGCTTGAAGCTGAAAATGAAAAGGTGAGTGCGCGGTCTGCTTTAGGCTCTTGAGCATCACGTAAATGGGAGTGCGTCGTATGGACCGCTGCTCCCGTTTACGTGACGCTCAAGGGGCCTTCTCACATAAGAAACTGTGTGCAAAAAGGGCCATGGTTTTTTTTCCACATTGTTCTTGCTATCTAGGTTTTCATAACTGAAAACTTTGGCTGATTTCCTGCTAGTGACACATGCTGGCATGAAACCTGTATGTCTTTTTTGCTCATTGCAGAAATAAGAATTCACTAAACCCCTCCAGGGGCCCTCTTGATACAGCCATTTAGTGGCTGGTTGGAGAGGCAGTGGAGAAGCTTCCAGGGGTGTCATTATGGTCAGAGGCAAAATGGCAACATCATCCTCCAGGAGCACTAGAAGATGCCTGGGAGGTCCTAGGTGATGAATCTATCATTGTGAATCTGCCTATAGATACATAGGAGGATGATTTTCCACTGCCCCAATTCTCCACCACTACTGAATAGCCATTGGAGGGACCTGGTGAGTCCTGCCAGAGATGAGAGGAGAAATGGAACAGACATCTGCCTGGGCAAACCTTTTTGCTCCATTTCTCCATGAAGGATCTCAATCTTCATTTGCATTTCATGCTATCAGTATAATTAAAATATTGCAATGAATAGCTCTGGGTAACATTTGTATGGATGATGAACCCTCACCAGTTTGAGAGAAATAGCTAATACTTTGGGTGTGTGTTTGTGTGTGTCTCCAGGATCCAACTTTCAAGCTGGAGACTTCAAAAAAAAGTTTGCTGTCACACATGTTATTTTCAAAGTGAAGCACTGCAGGCAACATCAGGCATTATTCCATCAACAGAACTCTCACGAGGGCTTACTTTCAGTCATTTTCCCTCACCAGTTACTGGCAACTTCCTTATAAGGAAATGGCTCCAGAGCTGGTTGGAAATTATTACAAAGTTAGGCATAGTCAAGGCAAAGAACAGCTTTCAAAATGTGTCTAGCCAAAGGCATTTTGCTGCCAGAGGCAAAACAAGAAATGGTGTTGCCCACCCTGATCAAAGATGCATGAGTCTAAACCCAATTGTTAGTCCCAGCTAGAGTAGACCCATTAAATCAACACAATTCAAGTTCCCGTTATTTCATTTGCAAGTAACAATGGGATTTAGGCCATTGTGCCCATTGTTGGCCAAGTTATTTTAGGACCCAAGGAAGTATATCCCCTCACTGTTTTTTTTTTTCCTGGGAGTAAAACATAGAAACACAAAAATAGCTAAAACATTCTGCCCTTTCATGGCTCCCAAAATCAGCTGCCTGAGGCAGCTTCTCCACTCTTCCTAATGATAGAGCTGGCCTTGATGATTATTTCAGCTCTGAACATTTTGCCTCACTTACATGTTTGCCTTCTATTTCATTTTAAGCTGCGAAGCACCCCAGAATTATTTTGGAGCGGAATTGGATCTGAAGAGTTTGAGCCTATAATCCTAATAAACAGGATGTTTGTGAACAGAGGGAGTGGACTGAATTGCCCTTTTTTAATCTTCTTCACTCTCAGAATTCTAATGTTGGGTTGTGAATTCATATGCATGTTTTCAATTCTGTGTATATCACACAAACACAAGAAGCCACATTGTTTGAGCTCCACAAAATTCTGGCATTCATGTAGACATACTGACAAGCTTTTGTCTGTCCAGGCCAGAGCCTAGAAAAATTCTTTCTTTGTGTTGTAACTCCCAGAATCCCCCAGCCCCTGGTCATATTGGCTGTAGCACTTGTGTATGTTAACAGTTCAAAAAAGTAGATTGCATTTGTTACAAGCATACTTTGGAGCACTCACAACAACGCTGGATATAAAGCTCTGACATACAAGGGGAATGGGTCATGAATATGATGGGATGTGGATATGTTAGGAGAGAGTCTGCCAAGCACTAAGCTTTTCACAGTGGGAGAGACAAGCTTGTTGCAGTGCAGCTGCTTGACCTGAATTAACATGGTGGGATGACAGGCTGAGAGAAAACAGAAGACACGCCCCTGGAGAAATGTAAGAGAAAGCAAGGCAAACCAAAAGCATATTCAGAAATCAACCATTGCTGGTCCTCTAGGTCTGGAAAAAGAAAATGGGTACTTATTAGCACAGATACTGTTTGCTTTTTCATCTGTTTATTGTCATCTACATTGCTATAGTATGAAGCTTGTGGACTCAGTGTATTAATCAAGACCAAAACATGGCAAAGAATATGGCAATCAGGTAGAGTAACACATCCTCCTTATTGAACATGAAGGTATTTAGAGTTTAAAAATCATTTTATTTTTACACTGTTCAAATTAGTCAGGTTGCTTTAATTGTGCACTGTCAGTGGGAGGGGAGGACATGAGTATTTAAATAGATAAATAAATATCATTTTAAAAATAGATTGGATCCAGCAAAAGCTTCCCGTCGACAAGAGAGCTCCTTCCACTGTGGATTTCGATCCTGTGAAGGTTCCCCTCCCCAAGAGAAATGAAGAAGCTATTCTTGCAGACTTCCCCAGTGTTTTGAAAGACTGGGAGGCCTCATAACAGGGAAGGGATGGAAATGAAGTATGCCAGTGGAAAGAAATTGCAAAAAAACAAAACAAACAAAAACCCCACACCTCTTACTCCCTCTTTCCACCAGCAGCCCCTTTATCCACTTAGGGATGTTCCTTTTAGTGATACAAAAACTCTGGGTTTTTGCCTTTATAAAAGCAAAAACAAACAAACAAACAAAAAAACTGACTAAAAAGTCCTATCAAAGTGAATACCATTCTGGCAACATACAGAGATTCATAGTGGTTACCCTGTAGCCTCTGAACTTTCTGCTCATATATTGTCAAACAAGAGCAGAAGGGAAGCCATCAATTTGAATAAAATTTGCACATGCTAACTCATAGGTATAGATGCCAATGTAGAAAAAAAATAGAATGATTAACATAGCCTTCTACGTGGTTTAAAGTAGTATTTAACATTGTTATCTACATGTGGATTGAAGTGCACCTTTAAGAGCAACTCAAGCCAATTCCCTCGGCCTGGATGGTCAAGTCTGTTTGTTTTTCTCACATTCAGTTTCTTTTTAAAATAATTCTCACATTCTTTCCATGCCAGACAGATAGACAGTCAGTCAGTCAGACAGACAGTGATGCATCTTGGTAAATTCTAATCAAACGTGGACTGCTGCAGAATTTTCACCCAGCTCTAGTTCACATGACAGTCAGTCATAATTCTATTGTAACCAGAGCCAGCATGAAGTAGTGTTTTAAATGTTGGACTAGGATTCTGGGAGACCAGAGTTCAAATCTCTATTCAGCTGTGGAAACCCACTGGGGGATCTGGGGTGAATCATATTCTCTCAGCCTCAGAGGAAGGCAAAGCCAAACTCCCCTCTGAACAAATCTTGCCAAGAAAGCCCCATGATAGATTCTTTTTAGGGTTGCCATAAATCGAGAATGACCTGAAGGCTCATGATAGCAACAATAGCAGCAACATCAACAGAGCAAATATTTTGCAAAATCAGCTTTGGTTTTTGCATGAAAACATAAGACCAAAGCCAAGAATTTAGAAGTTTTAAAAGTTACATATTTGTTACAGTCACCCAATAAAAAGCACAGTTTTTCCAGGGATGGCTACTCCGTGATCCTACTCAACAACAGAGATATATATCAGAATAATCACTACACTCTGAAACAATTGGGTAGTATCCTCCAAAGTTAAGGAGTTACAAAACCAAACTAGTTTCCTTAGGCGTACTTTGCATGCGCTCCATCAAATCTGCTAGGGGAATGACATTCATCCTTACCCATACAAAAGTCAATTTTATTTTAGTGGAGGGTGGATCAATCAGATATTTTTTAATTAAGGAGGAGGGTGCAAAATGAACATGTGATCTGTTCAGTAAACAGCTGGCTATATCTGAACCAAAAAGTGTGATAGTATGATATAATCCACAAAAATGAAGGTTGTTCATTTTTTAATTTTGAGTGGAGAAATTTATAGTGCCATATGTGACCCTAAATAGAAGACATAACAGAAGATTTTGAAGGTTAAAAGTTGAGATATTATCTATGTTGTGTTATGTCTTTTATGTATAGGCTTCACTCTTCTCATAGAGGAGGGGGTTGAAATGATAATAATAAGAAAAAAACGCATCCACCCCGTGGTGGAAGTTTTCTTTTAAGTATTTCTTTAGATAGCTACTTGAATGTTTTCTTTTTCTTGTTTTGTTTGAAGAAATGAAAAAGTGATATGATATGATGTGATAAGATGTATGTATAAACTATTCTTTTATAAAAATAAATATATATAAAAAAGGAAACAGCTGGCTATATCAGATGTTTGGAACTGCAATTCAATATCTTTAAGGTGTTGTAGCAAGATTTGCATGACAGTATGTGTTCTCCACGGGCTCTTAATTCATTCTCAGAATAAAATAGACCCAATTCAATATCACTGGGAATGGTAAGGGAGAATTGCCCAAAATTTTCCCCCATGACAGTGAGTTGATAACTGAGAAGATGCAACCCTACCAAAAGAAGTCCTCTGGTCACAAAGTAGTCTGGTTCCTGATTGCTTGTCTTTCAACAGATTTCCACCTCAATTAAAATATAATATTTAAGACTGTTATGTCCAGATGTGTTAGTTTCATGTCCAGATGTGCTAGGGCTATGAAATTACAGAACGACTCTGGCATTTGCTATCTTGTATAGGCTGAAATCAAAACTAGTTTTAACAAATTTGTGTATTTGGGATAGGAAGGAGTTTGTCTAGCTGCCTGACCATTCTGAACCAGTGTAAGAGATTACTGGGCTTGCTTGCATCAAGGCCTATTCAGAACTTGGGAGAAAAAAATTGTTTTGCTTTTGGAATAACTTCTCCTAGAATTCCTCCAAACAGTAGGGAATGTGGCTATGCTGTCTGGAGTGAGTTTTTGAAGAAGTAGTCCAAAAAAGTAACTTGCTAAGCTATGCTTGCTTTTGCTCCAGTCAGTGGCATCTGTTGGCTCCCATGTTAGTGGAGTAGTGCAGCCTCTCTGGAATTTTTTCTGAACTTTAAAGGAAATATCCAAGAGACTGAACCCCAAGTAGGTTTAGCACCTTGAACAGTGCCTTAAAAACTCAGACTAAAACATAGGCCATTTCCACACTAGATTGTTATAGCGCTATTATTCCACTTTCAACATCCTATGGAATTCCTATGGAATCCTCAAAGGCCCCTCTCTAAACTGCAAACCCCAGGATTCCATAGGATGTTGAAAGTGGAATAATAGCGCTATAACAATCTAGTGCAGAAATGGCCCTAGAAAGGATTCATGAGCATTCTAACATGGGAGTCAACAACCACTGATGGTCCCAACAGGAGTCCCACTGTAAATTCCCAGGGTCTGATGCTCGGATCTTTCTTCTGTTACTCCTTCCCTGTCCAAGCAAGACAGAAAGGATGATAGGAACAAGAAGAAGAAACAGCAGCCTATCCTTGTCTTGCCCATACCATCTGGGTCATGATGCAGAGTGGACCCATAGGGATAGGACAAGAAGGGAGGAGAAGGTGGGGCTATTCAGAAAAGTGGTTCCTTCTGGGTGTATCTTGTCCAAATGCCTTCCTCTATTACCCTACTACCAAAATCCTGGAGCTAACAATGATGGTGATTACATTCTTGTTTTGTACAGACACCAGAGCATGATAGGTTGAAGTTTTATCACTTCTCAATTAGGGATTGAATTTTGATGTTGTGTGACTTCAAATTGTTTCTAACTTATGGCAACCCTAAGGTGAAGCTATCAGAGCATTTTCTGAGATTAAGAGTGTTTGAAATGCTCAAGGTCACCCAGTGGGTTTCCATGGCCGAGTGGGGAATCTAGCCTTGGTCTCCAAGGTCGTAGTCTAGTGCTCAAACCATTATACCATGCTGGTTCTCTGGGGACTGAATTGCACAGCACCATAGTGAAATAAAGAAAGTTTTTCCCCAACCATTCTCTTCTAAAGGAAGGCAGTCACTTTTTGATAATTTATATTGAAACTCCTTTGAACTTTGTTGCCATTTTTATTTTTTGTTATTTTTTATATTAATTTTATTATAATTCCACTGTATAAAATATACATTTCTCACTGTACATTTACCGAATTGTTACAATTGTCTTCCACTCCTCTCTGGATTACATAAAATGTTGTATCATTGACATATCCTTATGCATCGCACTAAGTTTATTACAGTTCCAAGATAGTTCCTGCATTTCAACCCAACTTTACATGTTCCATGATATTTCTCTGATTTTCTACTTCTAATAAACATGTTACCATGAATTAAGAATTGTTACCTGTCAAAACCCCGTCCATATCCAGGACAATTTGCCATTCATTATTGATATCATCATCTGATTTTCCTTTTAATCTCTGAGAGAGTTGCCATTTTTAAAGGAAGATCATCTCCTCAATCTGATGGAATTAGAATACACAATATTGGTCATTTTGCCTTCCAAAAGAACGGCATGCAAAGTGCTTATATCTTTTTGAATTTCTAGGACAAACGTCAGTTCAAATGGATTCAAAATAGATTTTAATCACAGAATCAGACTGCAGTAGAATCTTATACATGCTCACCTGAGAATAAATCCCACAAAACTTAGTAGGCCTTGCATCTCAGTGGACAAGTATAAGTTTACAGTGTTAATGATGAAGGGGGGTATTGTCTGCCAAATGGTTAAGAGTTTTTAGCAGGTTCTTTTATTGATTTTATTGTTTTTTCTAATCTTCCTGAAGTGAGGCACTGGGCCATGTAGTGAGATGTGTGTGTATGTGTATCCATCTTACAATCCTAAAATAAGTACGTTAGACAGATAAATGTAAAAATGTGTCAGTCTCATTTTTATTGTGTTTCTTGGAATCCCATTGGCATTCTTGTCCCACTCATATCAGGTTCCAATACTTCCTATTGTATGAAAGTTTGTGCACATTATTAAGCGGGGTTTTTCAAATTGTAAGCATTTTTGTACTCATTTTTCTCATGTACACATTCTTGTATGTATTTTCCCTAGACACGAAAATGTGTTTGTCCACATTCTTCCAATAAGTACATTTTTAGTAATGCATATCTTACAAATGGATATGTAATTCTGTGTGCACTTTTCTCCACCAAAGTATATCCCAAGCCTCAGAAATGTATGGATTTTGCAAGGCAAGATGTAGTTTATCTTATTGTAATTTTTGATACAGGCAAAATAAATATTTTATACGAAAATGCAAACCCAGTTATTTTCTTCTCCATTCCTAGCAAGAATTGGTAAAACATTTCTGGATGCTTTTAATGTAGGACTGGATTCAGTCATGTTCTGGCTATCATTAGAGTGTACAGAAGTAAGATCACTTGGAATGTTTCTCAGCAGTTGTATGAAGCTCCACCAAAATTAATCACCTTCTCAGAACATCAAGCATTTAAATACTTTTCCAGGCCTGAGGCTGATTTTTATGTTATTTTATATGTATTTTTGTGTGTGTGTGATAAATTGGGCCCTGATTTTGAACTTGTTCTTAGAGCAGATTCCTGCCTTGCCATCATTGAGTTCTGCCTAGAATATCTGTGAAAATTTAGTGTCTTAGGGCTACATTCAACCATCCTTCTCTACAAGCTGTAGGAACTCGGGAAAATATGTTTTTTATTTACCAGAATAATTTTAAAAGTCGCAGTGGAGCTAAATACATTTTCCTTGCCTTAAGGATAGCTTGTGCTACACTATGCCAGGCAGAAAATTTTATTTTATGGAGAGAAATTGGTCAGCTATTTTTGTAGGTCTGCTAATACACACATGAGCTAGAAACCTGTTGGCACACTATGCTAGCAGATGCAATTTCCTCAGTGGCTTGCAGTGGTGGCAAGAGGAGGCAGACAAACTTTTCCATCCTGAACAACCTATTTTTCAAATGCTTTACTTCCTTCATGAGCATGTATCCTGGCCTTTATATTTTGGCTGCCAGTGATTATGCTGGTGCAGTTGGCATTGTAATGTTGTAATGGACTGACAGTATTCTGGCCATAGTATGGGGGCGTTATTGCTCAACAATGGTATTGCATATACAGAATACCAGATTCTGCACTTGGCATCTTGTAAAAGAATCACATACAGAGGAATGTGGGGGAAAGTCTTGACTTCAGACCTTGAAGAGCCACTGCCCAGATAGGCCAATGAACTAAGGCAATTGCTTATATGCTGCTACTTTGACTCCTATAAACTGAAGAAATGAAGACAAGTACAGTCATTATCTGATGGAGGATCCAAGAGTTTGATTTTCCATTTGTTATCAGGATACAAAGGTGAAGATGAACAGTTCAGTTGCTGGTCAGAGAAAAGATATTCTCTCACTGGATCACACTGCATTATTTTTATGCAAGCTCAAAACCGTGGTGATCTATTTTCCACAGATTATATAGTCCTCTGTCTAGCAACACTTTTAACCCATAGCTCTGTAGAAGTATTCCCAGAAAACAAGTAGGACTGGTGAAGCATTTACTATCTCTGATACAGGTGTTGTCATTCTTCCAAGAAAAGGGGTGATGATGGGATGACAGGGCTATGAAATGTCCCACTCTGCTCCAAACACTGAGTAGCCCTGACTGCATTGACAGAGATATTGGTAACAGTTGTACAAATGTATCTTCCCAATCATCCGACCCCAGATCCTGTATACACACCCATACTCTCATAATGATGGGCGTTTTGCTAGAAGGGTGATAACATGCTGAGCCATCCAAGGGCCAGGTTCATAATAGGGATGGGGTAGAGTTTTATTTTAGTTTATTTTATAATAATATACTAACATTTGCAAATTTCATCATTTTCAGGATGGAATGAACTTGAGGGCTTTAAAAAAAAAAACAACAACCCTGAATACATGAGAAACCAATACTGACAGATTTATCCGTCAAGGCCTATGCCTCAGAGAGCCAAAAGGCTGGGACTTTGGTTTGGATCCCCATATATTCAGTCATATATACTCTCTAACTGTTCCAATTTGGCAGGGACAGTCTCTATTAATTTTTTAGTCATCCCGCCTTTTCATCTGCTTTTCAAATGTCCCGATGTCTCTCTCCTCCTTCATCTTTCCCCCTTTGTCCTCAACTTACTTTAGTTGCTGCAAAGTCAGTCTAAGGTGCACAAGTAAGTTGCATTCAATTAATTCAGTAGAGGAGGAAGAGGAGAGAAGGGACAGAATCATGTCTTTCCCAGTAGACTCAGGAAAAAGCAAAGTGCTACAACCTCTCTTAATTGGTGTGTTCCTCTTCATTAATAACTTTTGCTATTTTGACTGTACTCTGATGTTGTGCAGCCACATGGGTCTCAGTTTTCATATGTGAAGTGTTGGAGGGTATGTTCATATTAGTGTTGAAGCTGGAGTGCCACCTTTTTTCTGAGAGACTCCTCAGCATTGCCAACTATATGGCAGACATGCTGGGAACAGCTGAACCAACTGACTCATGCAAACGGGGAAGCATTTCTTTCAGTTTATTTTTGAAGATTTTACCAAACTTTGCAAATTCCTTCAGAGATGGGATGGAAAGCATGTATGATTTTTTAAAATTCAGTTAGCATGCAAGACGATCTGGAACAATTTTCAGAACTCTGGTTCTAAAACTAAAAACAGTACTCAGAAATGGGTTATTTTTAACTCATTTTTTACCCACTCTTTTTAGACCTATATATTGATCACATGCAATTGTAATCAATTAATCAATCAGTTGGCTGCAGTTACCTAGGAATCATCTCCACCTTTATTTAAAAAAAAAAAAAAAAGCTAGTCAAACTTCAAATTACATGGGATTGCATGGCACGCCTCATAATTTTTCTTTAACTGGTTGCTTGTCCTAGTTACTGGAACATCATAGGAAATATAGAAAGAATTCTATGGGTTGATAACTATGCCAGCATTCTAACCTTCCCTAGGGCTATGTTTTTGAATCAGAGTAATGGTCCACATCTATATTGTTTTCTTTGCCATCAGCTGCCCTGCCCTTTAGGCAAGGATTTTTCCTACTTGTTATCTGTAACGGCATAGGAATTGAACCTGGGAATTTTTGTATTAAACATACATGCTCTCCCACTGAACTGTAGCCCATCTGATTACTGTTTGTTTGAACTTTGTTGTTGTTTGCTGTAGATATTACCCAAATCACCTGGGAATCCGGTACTAGAGACACAAAAATCCCCATCCAAGCTTTCTTTTTAAAAAACACAAGAATAAAAGTGCCCCTTTGCATTTCTGCCAGTGGCGGATATAATGAGGAACTAAGAAGCAAAGCAAGGATATGACCCGGACCTAACACTGCCAAGAGAACTCAAGATCAACCCTGCCATTAGGCAGAGTGAACCAACCACTTTAGGGAGAAGATCTGCAGTGTTGTTAATTATCTACTTAATTCTTCTTGCATATCTTCAATGCCAGGGAAAAGGGAGAAGTGTCTGTGGGATTTGCAAAATACCTTGTGTAGCTTTTAGGTGCTATGAACCTGATTTGGGTAGTTGTGTATTATTGTGGCTGGATGAGCAAATTATCTTTTCTATGGTGCCTCAAGCAAAAAAGTGTCTTGGGATGGCAATGAGAGAACAGTAAAAGTTTATCAAGGCAAGGAAAATTCCGTAACCTGTTTTTCGGGGGGGGGGCGGGGGGAGATGCTAAGTGAACTGGACTGCAGTTCATCATACCCGTTGTTTGGTTTTCTTCTAACCCATTCAAATAGCCATTACAAAGTGACTCTATCAAGGTCATGTTTCATTACATGACAAAAACTACATACAAAATTCCCTTTCTGTTTAACCTATGTATGATTGTCATTCCCACTCCATTATGTACCTCTCCTCTGCTTCTCCATCTGTTACATTTTTCCAGATAACATTGCTCAAGGGTATATCATTTTAATTGAAACCATTTCTTCTGGAAAGTCTCCACTTTGGAAAAGAGGGCTTTGGGCTTTTTTAGTCAAGTTTGAGTTCACTAATTAGGCTCAGATTTTTTTTTCTTCTTCTTTTGGGAGGATGGAAATTCTTACAGCTGTTGATCTCATTCTGATAGGGTAACTCATTTTCCAACTGAAGAAGGATAAAATGTCTGGGAAGTATATAATATTGTACTTGTTTTAATTTGCTAAAGTTGGATGTTTTCCTTTCTGCAAAGGAAAAAAAAAGCAGTTTAAATTATGAGGGTTAAGAAAAGGATAAAAAACAAGCTGGCATCCATAAGTCTTTAAAACACAATGTGAGCTTTAAACACCATTTTAGCCAGTCAATGGTAGTAACTGATTCAAAAACCTTCCACTCGGTTTGGAAAATGATTCCTTTCAGTTTATATTTGGCTACATGTAGTGAAACAATATAGTAGAACCCATTAAGCTTTGGTGTCAAGGAGGCTGAAAAATAAAATTTGGACCAATGTTCATTTATTGGCTATCCCTTTATTTTTCTTGATTCATGTCGCTGGAGAAATCAGTTAGAGGAGGGAAAGTAAGAAAACATGACTCTAGGGAGGGGGGAAATCACCCTATTAAGAATCTGAAAAACTATAAAGATACTAAAGATACTAAATATGACACACAGTCTTTTGATTCATATATTTATTTAATTTTTGTATTGTTTCCTTGATTTCTCAGCAGAAGAAAACTGACATAACTGGCGGTTCTTCATGGGCATCTTGAAAATCAATGACTTTATTACGGTATGTGCTTTTGGGGACGATAGCCCACTGTGTCAATGGTATGAATTATTGGCAGGTAAAATGCATGATATTTATACATGTTCAAGCATTTACAAACAGTTGGTCAAATGATCATGAAATGCATAGCCATTTCTTTGTAGAGTCCCAAAATACAGTGAATGAGCCATTCGGAATAGCAATCCAGGATAAAAATATTGAATCAACCTGACTTCACCAAGCTAGGGTCATTTCAGTTATTTAGGGGAGATGAGGAAAAAATCAACTAATATTCCATTGGTGGCAGTCCTCCTGGTAGCTGGCATCCTACTCTATTAGGATTTTTTTCCAGACAGCTCTCAACAGTTTAATTTTTTATAGTCCATCTGATACAATACCATTCTGTTGTCCCTATAGGACAACGAGACCAGAGATGAGTAAATCTGCCTGCTAACTGGTGGGTCTGACCACTACTGTGAAACTTACAGGAGTACCAGTAAATTTTGAAGCATAGATTCTCATCATGTTGAGATGTTTTGCAGTTAAGAAAAATCTATTCTTTTACCTGTGCTATTGAAAGGCTAAGTTCAGACAGAACAGGAGGGCTTGATAGAGTGACAGATGATGGCATCATTCCCACTAATCAAAACATACCAGTGCCTTACCCTAATAGGTCTTGCCTCTACTACAGTACTTGGAAGTGATGATAGTGAAAGGTAGGGCAGAGCTTGGGAGCTGTAGTCCAATAAATTTTTTTCCAGATTCTGGTGCACAGACACACACATGCACACTGAATTCTGAATGCTGAGTTCAGAAATTTTGGGCCACACCTAGCAAGATCAGGAATTAACTTTGTTAGCAGTGAACAAAAATACTCCTTATCTTTTCTTGTGACCTTCCAGACTAAGTTCTGGCATGGAAAAAAAAAAGGGTTTCCTTGGTTCAGCCCTAAGGACATTTGACTATAATTGAAGCCTGTTCAGAAGCGGGGGGGAAGAGATGGTTCTCTATCTTTTATCTGGACTTTTGGGAGCACTCAGGGTAATTCGGGAGCAAGTTTTCCACCCCCCCCCATAAAGAAGCCTTGTAATAGTTCAGCTACCTCCCGTGTAGATTAACAGAGTTAAAAACATCACCTTAAAAAAAAAAAGACCTCACGTCCAATAACTTTACAACAATGGAGAATGCCTGGAAAATAATCAAGAGTTTATGAGAAGTTATAATCTGAAGGAAAATTTATTTAAGATATATTACAGATGGTATTTAACACCACTACAAATTTCCAGGATGAGTAAAACTAAGAAGTCTGCTAAATGTTGGAAATGTCAGAAGGTTGGATCCTTTTATCATAGTTGGTGGCGGTGTAGAAAGGCAAAAGAATATTGGATACAAATGCATGAACAAATAGTGAAATATTTAAAAGTCAAGTTTCCAATGCTACCAGAGTTATATTTACTGAATATATTTGATGGAATAGATTTGACTGTTAGGAAAAAATATTCAAAAATATAATGTTACATGATATATGCAGCGAGAATCATTTATGCAAAAAATTGGAAGGATGCAAATATACCATTATAAGAAGATTGGGTAGTAAAACTGTATGAATTGGCAGAAATGGATAAGCTGACATTAATGTTAGAAAATAAAAATAATAGTAATTTTAGACAGGAAGGGGAAATTTTAAATCCTATGTGGAAAAAGAAATGGGGAGATTATGCACTGACAGGATTGTATGATTAATTTCATTAAGATAAGGTTTTAATAGGATAAGAATTTTGTTAGGTATATACGGTTACTTAAAATTTAATAAATTAAATATTATCATTAAATATTAAATATTAAATAATTTAATATTATAGAATAAGATATAAGTGATATATTAACTTTATTAGAATAACTAATATGACGAGGTAAGAGGAAATATAAGTGGAATATAAGTGGAAAATATTTGGGAAAGATTTATATTTAATTAAGTATGATTGCGGCATTTGAGTAGAATAGAGTGCGTAAACTGCAGTTAAGATTATGGGATATTACAATCATAAAGCAGGATCAAGAGCAGAAGATGAGTATCTATCCAGTGGCGGGAACGAAAGAAGTCATAAGTATGCTTGGAGTATGTAAGTGGATGTTTTAAAGAATGTACTTATTGTTTATTGTTGATTGTATTGTTTAATGTATTGTATTATATTGTACTGTTTTGTTTTTGTTGTGGTTTGTTTGTTTTGTTTTGTTCAGGAATTATGATAAGAGTAGGTAAGCTCATAAATATAACATATTGTACTTTTATGTTTCAGTACTAGTAAAGGATTATACTATAGGGTATATACAATATATTTTTAGCTAATATGTTAAAATATTTAATTTAATTCATGGATTTTTATTGAATAATAATTAGCTTAGTATAGGGATATATAGGTACAAATATAAGTGTACATAGGTGTATACATAGGAATAATGATGTATTATCAATTAAGTATTTGTAATATGTATTGTGTAGTGTGCAATATGTACGATGTATTAGGTTTTGTATAAGTTATAGATTATGTTTGTTTGTTTGTCTATTTCTAATTCAATAAATAATATTTTTAATGTTAAATAAATAAATAAATAAATAAATAAATAAATAAGACCTCACAAGTATTTCTTTTAGTAAGCCCCTGCTTGGTAAATATACATTTCAGGAAGCCCCAACCCCATCTCTTGCCAAGGAGAGATTTATTACCTACATTAAGACAATAGATCAACTGAAGACCTAAAACACACATTGGAATTAACTGGTCTATCAATTCAGGAAGTACAACTCCATCTTTTCCTCAATTCAAATGTTGCTGTTGTTACCATTGCTGTTGTTTCCTCACTATATCAAGAAATATTCTACTTCAGAAGCAAGTTCTGTTGCTCAAGTGAAAGAAAATCATTTCTGTGAGAGCTGAGCAGGTGCTTGGCAAGGTGGATACCATCAGTGCCTTGGTGACTAAAGTAGGAAAGGAAAATCTCAATCCATACTTTGTAGTCACAGGGATGACAGGGTATGTGTGTGCCACAGCCAAGCACAATTGTTGACTAGATAAATATTCCAGTGTGGACACAGGCTGGAGCACCTTTCCAACCAGCAACTGTGTATTGTCATGAGGCTGTTTGTAGTATGCTTTGTTTCTATACACTACCAAGTACCAAAGACCACCTGCTGAAAGGACATCTGCTATACAACTACACAAAGGTGCAGGAACCCTCTCCAGGTTTCACTCTGGCAACCCTACTTCCTGGTGGTTTAAAGTATGGGTGGGAATCCCACCACCACCATAAGGGTCACACAGGAGATGCTGGTGGTTTCTCAAAAGAAACCACATCACTAACTGTTGGTGTAATACGTCCAATGTTATGAAAACCCTTTTTCTGTTTTAAAAAGCTAACCTCAACTATTTACTGGTCTTTCATTTCTAACCATCTCCTGGCACATTGTCTTCCGCTCTCTTGTGCTTTCCAGTTATTGTATTTGCTTGTCTAAAATGTATATTTCTGAGATGTAAATATTTGAAAAAGTTGTGATATACCAGGCATTCTCTAAAGGCAGGGTAGGAATCATGTAGCCCTCTCAATTTTGGAATGCAGCTCCCAGCATTCCTCACCATTACCTAGATAAGCTGGGGCTGCTGGGATACATGATTCCCATCCCTACTCTAAAGACACTCTGTCTTAAATATATGACTAAGGTTCTTTAAAATGAACTATGATTTCTAATGTACACTGTAGCCCCATGAAAAAGTTACTAGAATGGAAGAGTGGAGGACACCATGCTGCCTGAGGTAAAGAATATGGCACTCACTCCCACTCCATGTATGAAGGCCAACTAGATTGACAATTGAATTTTACTTGAGCCTTGGTAAGAGAACAGCATCTTCCACCATAGGGTGGCAAACTAGGTGACATATATCAAGGTTCATGTGGCATGCAGTTCTGTCCTTCAACAACTCACCGCTACTCTCTACCCACCCCCCAGTATATTCTGCTTTGGGTGACTGCCTCACCCTGCCAAATGCTGGGGTAAAGAGATATGTGCACCAGTGCCATCTCTCCAGACCAAACTCCTTTTTTCTCCTGACAAGAAATTGTAACTGTGTTTGCAGAATGGAGTTACAGTCCTCTGCATGCTTGGAATTTCCAAAATTATACTGTAGAGGCCCATTCAACCAAGCTTAGTTACATATTCTCTTCTTTGGACCTCCCCAGTCAATACAGAGAGGTTGCCCTGGACCTCTTTAACTTTCCTAGGGCTTGTCTGTTCACCTTATATACCCTTTGTGTACTTCATTTCAATTTTTATGATATCTCTCCAGGTTTGAGACAGTGCTGTTTTTCATTATCTGTTGCCTGATACTTGAAAGATTGAGCGATTTTTGAGGAATCCAGTCTTTGGGGGCTTAGATAGAAACAAATCTGATCTACTCATTGGATTGATGTGGAGACCTCATTTAGTAATTTCTCAATACACATCCTGAATATGCTAATGCAATATTCATTTTTTTTACAAAAAGTATAAAAATATATTTCAAAACGTATATCTTCAGAGAAAATGACCACCATTTTCTATCAGCTACTTAGTTAAGAATACTTAATTAAGTTCCTTCTCTTGATCCCGTCCCCTAAACCTGACAAAAATATCATTCGCCAGTGTTCTGATCAGCAGCACAATGGATCTCCTTCTCCTCATGCAGCTGATGCCTAATAAAGGAGGTTGGGAGGGGGAGTTACATTTGTGGCAATAGTGTCACAATCATGAGTAAGTAGCAATCATGAATATGGAACAGTTGCCTGGATTTATGCATCTGTAACTCTTCCATATTCATGATCACTACTTAACTAAGTAGCTGATAAATACTGGCCAATATTTTTTTAAAAAGGGGATTTGTCAGAAAACACTTTTAGCAGGGTACATGGAGAAGTGGAAATATTTAAATTCAAAATACACATCATGCTGATAATTTTATGTGGCCTACTGAAACATGCAAATACCTCATACAAGCTTTTGAATTTTCACAGACTTCTTCATTAAGCAAAGATGTGAAAAATTGCATATATGAATCATATTAGAGAAAAATATTTAAATAGGAGTGGTTAATGTGAATTTTCATCTAGATTTTTTTAAAAATATGAAGAAAAGCATGGAATCATGTATGTCTTAAGACATGTAAAAAAATTATAATCATGCAATATGGTAATAGAGTGATTCATCCAACACCCAGTGTTGGAAACTGAAATTGAGAACTTCTGTGTGCTAAACATTTTATGACAACAACAACAACAACAACAACAACATTTATTTCTATCCCGCCTCTCCACATGGATCGAGGCAGCAAGCAACATGAAATACATTATACATTATCTACCAGTGAACTCTAAACTCAGTCTATGTAGGATTTTAGAGTCCAGAGTGCCTTTGACAACACACAATGATAATACTATGATTCCACTGCCACAGTTGCATCCTATGGAATCTTGAGAATGCCAGCTTGGTCAGCTGCAGCAGAGGAGCTTCCTGACTGAGAATTCTAAAGGCCCCTTTCTAAACTACAAATCCCAGGATTCCATAGGACATTGCCATAGCTGTTAAAGGGGAATCATTGTGCTATAACTGTGTAGTGAGAAAAGGCCCTTGACCTACTCTGTTGAAGATAGAAAGACACAGAGAAGGACATAGAAAAGAATCATCTTGTTTATTTGAACTAACATGAGAATAATGGTTTAAATAAGGATAATTGATTGTTTTGATCCTTTTTTATTGTGACAACAAATATTTTCAATATAGCAGGGTCAGAAACCACTGGCACTCCAGAGTTTTTGTACTACATCTTCCACAATCATTTTGCATTGTCAGTTCTATGCAGGGGTCATAGAAACTGAAGGCCAAATTGAAGTTGAAGGCCAAAACAGATGGAGGACCAAAGATCATGAAGGACTTTAATAATAATGTGCATAGATTTCAGTGTGCCAGGCATGCATATGTGTAAAGATTGAGAGGTGCTAGAGAAATGTGGAAAGTTATCTCCTGTCAAAAGAACAATATAGTTTTGAATGTCCCCAATAAACAATTTTACTTTTTTGAATAGGCAGACAGCTGTCACTTGTTCCACACAGGACTGAATTTGGTGCTTATTTTAAGTTTCCATGGCAGTTTCATTAAGGTTCCAGTAATACAAATGAGATCTTTCTTTAACTCTTAAGATCCCACTGAACTATGAATGGATGGAAATGAATATCAGACAAGCATTTAATTCAGTTGTTCAGCAAATGAAATATATGTCTACAGACATGTCAGAATGTGATAACTCCCAAAGAAGATTTAAATCCATAAGAAATGTTGATAAAAGCTTGCGCAATGCATACTTTTTGTTGACAATAAAGTCTAGGCAAGTAACAGCACAAGGGTTGGACAGGAGTCAAGATGAACAAAAATATCTTTGCAAAATGTTTAAATAATAATTATCAGATTGTTAAGGGGTGTGTGGTATTGCGCATGTATTTGTTCAGCTCCCTGGTAAGCATACCTGTCTTTGCAATAGGAAAAGCAGAAGGAAGATGATACTCTTCCAAGGCTGTTATCTGAGAGTCTTCTCAATCTCTATCACTAGCCCAACAAATCTTAGAGAATATCAGCCATACCTCCTCATAAATCTTGGATCCGTCACTCTCATCACTCTGCCTCTCCGGGAATCTTCAACTACTGCCAACTTCTGCGTTCCATAAATTCCAGCCTTGCTCTCCGGTTTATATAATTCTGAGGCAGAGGTTGGGAAAAAGTACTTTTTGGGGCTATAACACCAAGAATCCCCCAGACAGCATGGCCAGTGGAGCCTTTGCTCATGTCAGAGGTTATGGCAACACTCTTGATTCAAAGCGTCTTCTGATGAACCCTTATATATATCAACAAATTAAATATTGAGGGACTGATATTCCAAGTTAACCACTTGTTTAAACATGTCCATAATATTATCTCATTTTAATGTCTTTCATTATATAGTTTATGTGATAGTATATCTTTCAACAGGGATCAATGGGAATATTATTTAGTTGTGTGTGTAGAAACTGAGTTTTAAAAAACTGCAAGAGAAAGTGAAACTGGCAGCTTGGCCTATGTAAGCAAAAGCCATGGAGTACTTAGCTCTGTTTTTAAATCTCCCTGTTTTCAGCCATGTTTGTGGTGCCCAGGGTTGCTACTTCTTTTTCTTCCCGGAGGCTCCTCACCTTCACCAGGTGCATGACAGGCGGCTATGACATGGTTACCTTTTGCTGGGATAAACTCACTTTCTGAAATTTAAAAGGAAGAAGAGCAAGGAAGCAGGACTGATAGCTTTGCCCATTCCTGTTTTTAAGGTTGTCTCCATATATGACGAATCATAGAATCACACAGTTGGAAGGGATCCCAAGAGACAGGCAGTCCAGTGCTACCCAGTACAGTAAACCACCATTAAAATGTAACTTTAGAAGCATTCATTTCTGTTTAAAAACCTCCAGCCAAGGCGAGTCTTCCGAGGTAGTCAAACAGCTTTTATCATGAGGAATTTCTTCTTAATGTTTAGTCAGAATCTCCCTTGTTGTAATTGAATCCATTGCTTTAGATCCTATCCTCTGGAGCCACAGAAAACACATTTGCTCTTTCTTCAATGTGACAGTACTTCAGATACATCCAGACGACTACAATAATCTTCTCTTATTTAGGCTAAACATACTAAACTGCCACAACTGTAGGGTTTGCTTTCTAGACACGTTACCATCTTTGTTGTTCTCCCCGAATGTATTTCAGCTTACCGATATCCTTAAACTGTGCTACCTTATACCAGGTGAGGTCTGAGCAAAGCAGACTATAATAGTAGTGTTACTAACCTTGATGTGTATGCTACAGTGTTGTTGAAGCTGCCTAGAGTTACCTTGGCTATTTTTGCTGCTGTATCACACTGCTGACTCATGTTTACCTTGTGAGCTACCAAGTCCTTTTCATATGTACTCCTGTCAAGCCACATATAACTCATTCTATATTTCTGCACTTTGTTTTTTTCTTGTCAAAATGTAGTATTTAAATTCATCCCTGTTGAAACTTCCTTATAATTCTCCAATCTGCTAGGGTCATCCTTTCTTTCTTCTAAGACACTAGTTATCCCTCCCAGCCTGGTGTCATACACAGATTTGATAAGCATGTCCTCTATTCCATCATCCATGCTATTTATACAGATGTTGAACAAACTTGGCCCCAGGACAGAACCCAGAAGTACTCCATTTGCCACTTCTCTTCAGGATAATTGGCGAACACTCATAAGGTTCCATCAGTCAGTCTGCTACAAATTAACATAGCAATGACATTGGCCATTTCCACACTAGCCTGTTATTGCACCATGATTCCACTTTCAACATCCTCTTGAATCCTGGGGTTTGCAGTTTCGGGAAAGGCTGGCCGGCCCCTCCCAAAACCGCAAACTCCAGGATTCCAAAGGATGTTGCAAGTGGAATCATCGCGCTATAACAGGCTAGTGTGGAAATGGCCATTGTCTATTCTACATTTTACCAGTTTGTCTGCAACAATGTTGGGCAGGACTTTGTCAAAGGCCTTACTTTTGACAGAAACATCTTTCCATAACGAAAAGCCACAGAATGGCCAATACACATATACAATGCCAAAACCATCTAAGCATTCAACCTGAGGTGTTTTGCTCTAATACTAAATAATGCACGGCTAGTTTTCTGCTTAATGATGATTACACAATTCTTTAATAATTAACATTGCCACATCAACCGTTATAATGTGGCCGTGTCAGCAATATATGAATTTAACTAGTTCTAATATTAAAAGGTAATGTTAAGATGGGAATGAAAAAGAAAATGTAAGTTTACCTTTCCTGTGCTAACCATGTCAAGGAACACTTTTATAGAGAAATTAGTAAAGAAAACCAAGAAAAGCAAGATCTGCCAGAAAATATTACAGCACGGAGTGCTCCAGATTTCTATGTATTCCATTCCATCCCCCTTCCAAAATTTTCTGTTTTTACCTTCTTAGAATTCAGTCAGTCAGCGTTCTGAAACCCAATTGTTATTTCCGCTATGGCACCCTTGGTGAGGACCCCCAGATATCCTTTTGATATCATTTAATTCGGCCTTAGCTGGACTGGCTCACAGTGACCTCATCTCACGTGTCTGCAAGTTCTCCGGACAAGCACGGACGGAGTGCGGCTGTTAACGGTTTCCATTCCATTCTCCATTGAAGCCAGCAACTCAAAATTCACCAGAAGCTTTAGGGAACTTCCCGCCACAAACTCCTCAATAGCCACACGGTTTTCAGTCAAGTTACTCTTTTATGTTGGGCCCATCAACGTCTCGGCTAGAGTATTGTCTTTACATGCAAATCCCATCATGTTAATGATGACCTCACCAGATCCCTTGTCCAGCACCGAAACCTCTTTTGTTCTCTTTGGGATTGCCATAGCCGAAAGGCACAATCTTCCCTATAAAAACCCTTCATTTTTAACCGATCTTTGGATCACCTTTGTTTAAAGGACTCCCCTCAGAGCCCCACGCTGACCTTTCTTCCCCGAATCTCCAACTTGTCCCCAGGACTACGGAACAGGTCGTATTGCCTTCCCTTGCAACTCTTTTCCTTTTCCAGTTAGTTAGTTTATGTTTGTCTTTTGTGTTTTGTTCTCAATAAAGAATTGTTTTTCATTTGTAAAACCTTGTCTAGCTACTCTCTGACCCGCCGCTGTATACATAGGCTTAAAGATCCCGCAATGTTACCCTGCCTCTTGCTAACCAAACAGTGTTCTGACTAATTTCCCCACCTTCGGTATTTTAATTGGCAAAGCCAGGCGCTCCTCGTGGGACCCCCAAATTCTCAGGGTAACACAATGAAATTGCTCTGTTTTCTAGGTCATTTCCACACTACACTGTTATAGTGCTATTATTCCACTTTCAACATCCTGTGGAATTCTGGGGTTTGTAGTTTACTGAGGCCAAAGGGCTCTCTGGCTGAGAATTCTGAATGCTCTTCTCTAAACTGCAGACCTCAGAATTCCACAGGATGTTGAAAGTAGAATAACAGCACTATGACAGTGAAGTGCAGAAATGGCTGTAGTCTCACCCTTAATGGTTTCCATTGAAGGATTTAGTGTTTCTGCAAGTTTGCGGTTCTTCTGAGCATATTTATACTTCCTTCTTGAGTCAAGCATAGAATATTGTTGGATTGCTATTGCCATCAGCCCTGGCCAGTATAACTAATGTTGGGAGATTGTGGGACTGCCGTCCAGCATTATCTGAAGAGGCACATATTCCTGCTAAAATGCTGAAGCAGTGTGCTGTAAGTAAGACAGTTTCTGTATCTCATTATTTTCCCTGTATGCTATTTGTAATTGTTTCAAAAACTTGTCTTAAGAAGACTGAGCTTTTTGAAAATGTGAATTATCAGGTTTAGTACAACTGTATCCTTTCCTTTATAAACAGTGTGGGATTTTCTCCCAAATGGCTCACAAAAGCCAATTTGGTGGAAGAGGTGAAAATTGACCACACATTAAAAATTTCCTGAAGGAATCTCTTCTTGAAAATATATCCTCTTGAGCTAAACTGCTCATATAATATTAGTTAATCTATTGGGAAAACAGATAACAGATGTGAAATTCACAGCCACTTCAGTAATGTCTAACTCAAGGAACAAAAAGATGCACAAAAGAACCTTTGTTCACCAGAAGCACCAGGAGCTCATTCACACAACACAATTAGAGCACTATCATACCAGTTTAACTGTTTTGGCTGTATCCTGTGGAACTCTGGAACTGGCAATTTAGGGAAGAACTTCAGAATTCTCAGCTAGAGTTCCTCTACTACCTTTGACTAAAGCACAAAATCCAGGATTGCATGTGATAGGACCATGGGAGTTAAGTGGAATAATGGTGCTATAATTGCATAGTATGAATAGGCCCTGGGAAAGGACCTAAGGGCCATGCTGGATCAGACCAAACACTCATCTGGTCCAGTGTTCCACTCACACAGCTGCCTCTCAGCAAGATGCAAGAAGCCTACTAGTGCACTAGACCCTTCTCGCCTATGGATACTAGCAACTGATACACGGAGACATGCTGCCTCTGGTAATGGTGGGAATATATAGCTAGTAACCTCTGATAGCCTGTCCATAAATTTCTTCAAACTTATTTCAAAGCCTTTTCAACAGCCATCACCATGTCTTGTGGTGGCAAATTCCAATCTAACTATGCACTGTGTGAAGAAATTTATTCTCTTATTTGTCTGAGAATCCTGCTATTCAATTTCAATGGATAGTCCTAGGTTTTAGTTTTATGAGAGAAGAGGAAATGCTTGGCTCTGCTCTGAACATACCACAAATGGCTCTATACACTTTTATCCTGTCTACTATGCCACTTTACCTTCTTCTTCTGTTGTTGTTAAGTTCCAAACTTCAGTAATCTTTCTTTATATGGGAGTTATTCCAGACCCCTGAGCATTCTGGTTGCCCTTTTCTACAATCTGCTTCTAGAATTTTGGGAGAAATTCAGCTGTGGAGGTTTCAAAGGAATCTGTAGTATCCATATTTTGCATTCTATTGCTTAAAAAAAAGCCCTATTACGTATGTGTCTTTCATTGACCTTTTTACACTGCACCCAAGGCTAAAGGAAATTTACTGATCCCTTATTCTCTGAGGAAGGTAGCAAACCAAATTAATTTAGCTAAAATCATTTACTTTCTGCTTAACTGAAAGAAATACACCACCTTTCTAGTGCAACCCTGTGCATGTCTCCTCGTATGTGAATATCATAATAGGACTTTTTTCCTCCCTGGGTAAGTAGGTATAGGATTCTAGCCTTAACCTACAATCACATGAATGGCTGACTTAAGAATAAGCTCTCTTGGACTGAAATGGATTTACATCAAAAGTCTTTTGCATGTCTACTTAGATTTAGACATGTGAGTTCTTACTGGGAATAAATCCCATTGCAATTGTACGCAGAGAAGCTTTTTTCTGTGTGGACTCACAGAAGATTGTTCTATGAGAACTGCAAAATATTATTGTATTACTTTATTTTTTATTTACATCCTGCCTTTCTCCAGGCATGGGATTCAAGGCAGCTCAAAACCATTTCACACTTAAAATTTCTCTGTAATTTCATAGGAATTTGGGGAAAATATCACAACAAATATCATAGATTATAAAAATACTAAACCATGTAAGTGGTAATCCATAAGGAAATGGTTTCTTCTAATCATTTAATTGTATTCAGTTAATAAGAATCCAGTAACTTACTTATGAGCAATATAGCAGCCCATTGCAGAGAGAAGAGAGTCTAGACCAAGCACGGTTGACCTAACAAGAGGGAACCATTGTGTCATCTTTATCAAATGAAAATTTCTTGGCCAAGAATGTGACCAGTTGGAAGCAACTGTTACAGCTGCGTTTGCTTATACGCATAGTGAAGTTAGATGGCTCAGTACTAGATTTGCATGCAGTTTCCAGCAAGGTCATTGAGAGTACAGGGTGGGAGTTTAGTTATTTTTGGCACTAAAACTAGGGTCTGGGACATTTTGTCCTAGCTTTACCATCTCATATAATTCTGATGGTAAGGCTGTTAACATAAAATCTAATTATTGTTATCCATTAACTCAGATCAGGCTCACAAATCGGATCCAGAACAATCTTTCATAATCTATAACAGCACAACTAACATGTGGGATCTCTCAAGATCCACATGTTGATGTGTTGATATAAACCTCATATAGTGCACTCCAGTATCTTGTATGGCCACTGTGAGGTTTCTATTCACAAATTTACAGTTTTATTCAGCTAGAAAAGTTGCTAAACATGGAATATCAGTGTTATGAAGAGGAAGAACTGACACCCATTTAAAATGGTGGAAACCTTTAGAAATTAGGCGTGCCTTTGACACAGACCTCAGGGTTCTGGACTGGACTGTTTCAGTCTTCCAATAGGAGGATCACATTTTTCATTGCTCTCCCCATGAAAACAAATCTTCTGTTCATCTTAGTCATCCTCCTTATGAGCTGCTTCTCTAAATGGGGGAGACTTTTTGCAAGATCCTGCATTCAGAAATATAATACTGGTTTCACTATGAAGAGGTACAGTTCAAAACTCAATCTTACTTCTCTGCCACATTGGACTCCAATATGCAGAACAACTTTAAGAAGGGAAATAGAGTTTAAGTGATTTCATTTTCTCCTTCTTTATTGAATGAGGCCTGGTTCCATTCCCAAGACATTGGTTAGTTTACATCACCTCAAATCCCAATCATTGTGATTGACTGTTTTTAAATATAGAACATCCTCATTTTCCCCCCCAAAGATACAAATGAACTTTGCACCTATTTCAGATTGCATTTCCTTCAGATTCCGTTAAGATTAATGACTGTAACTTCTTGAAGTGAAATCAGATCCAGACCTCCCTGTCAGGCTGCTCTCTCAACATCATGCTGAACTCTGCATACAATACTTCTTTTAGTCCTTGTAATTTTCCAAAGTATTTGAGTTCTGGCCAAAGATTTCTCCCATTGGGCTTCTGTAGGAGAAAAAGTAGAGGAGGGTTTAGGGATTTGCAACAATCCCATAAACATTCTACTTAGAGATTATTTATTTAATTTTCTGTTACATTAGTGCTGAAGAGCACTGATCAAAATTAGCTGTTGTTCAGTTAAAAAAATAGCACCCACATACTCCTCATAGAAGTTCCTTTTGCTAACGCCTGTGACTATCCCCTCCATGGGGTGGAAGAACATATCACAGTGCTCAGCTTCCATGATCATCAAATGAGATACAGACAAGAATTCTGTTTCCACCACATGTTCATGGCAACAATTCCACACTTGTCATGAGAATCCTTCCTCCCCTCATTCCTTAATGAGACCAGGATAGACATCCCAACACCCTCTCACAAAGGTTGTCTTGCAGCAGTTGGTGCAAACATATCATGACCTCAATCATATTGTTAGCCCCTATTAGAATAAACTCACAGAAAGAATGGGATTTAGTATATGCAGACTCACCATTCATCAATTGATTCATTGAGTCTACAGCACTAGGATTAACTAAGAGGACTTAGGCCCATGAGTGTATCTTGGATTAGACCCTCTTTGGAGGACCATGAGTCAGAAAAACATCTCTCCCACTCCAGCAGTACATATTGCCCAGGACCTTGAAAGATCACAAATCAGGACACAATCAATATGTTCAGCAGTGGGTCTTACCTGAGACCAGATCAGAGTTTGAGTAGATGGATTTGGTGTCTAACACCATTAGACAACCCACACAATCTGGAGCATAAAGGCTAGGAAATCTGCAAGTATCACTGGACAGGACAGTTATCTCCCCTACGGGGCAAAAGGTTTTCATAGTAGTAGGCATACCTCTACTGAGTTCAATGGGGTTTTCAAAAAAAAAAAAATTTGAACTATTTTGAACTATTCTGAAGAAAGAACATCTCTGAGTGAGAAGGGGTTCTGGATGGAATGAGTTCAGCCTTTGGGAGGACTTTGTGAATGCGTCCTTCTTACTTTCTCCTTCATCCTTCCTCTGGCAAAGTCTTTACCTTCTCAGCAGTTTGTACCCTCTAGCTTAGTCTTTTCCTCTTTCTGCAAAAGCCCTCTAAGAGCCCACTAAATTCAAAACTCACACTCAGATAACTACCTCCTCCTGCCTGGTTGCTGTTGCAAGATCTCTTGCATCTAAACCGTTCCACTCTTTCCCACTGAATTTCTGGTGTTTCTCTTTGTCACGTAACTATTTTCGTGCTCATAAACACCAAAGTTTTTCTCATCACTGGTTGCTGCAGAATCCAACAGCCCTACTGCCAAGGCTGCAGCAGCAGTTGTAGTGTAAACCTCTTGAACCTTGACTCTAAATGTTAGCTTTCTGCTACATTGACATTGTGTCTGCTAATGAGACACATTGTAGAAATCCTTGGACTTTAGCTCTGGGACAATAAATTAGATCAATCATTAGATGAATCAGCCTTTCTTTCCCCAACAGTTTCCAGAGAAAAGATAACTCTTGATAAACCATAAAGATTTTGCTATGGGAGGGAAAAGATCATTAAAATGAATGTGTTCACAGTGGGAGTAGTGTCATGATAAAAATGAGGGATCTATGCACCAGGAAGTCCATTGTTTGGGTTACAGAGGGATGAGAATATCTTTTTCCAGCTCATTTTCATAAGAATGTACCCAAATTTACAGATATCTTAATATTCAGGAAGCATAGAACTTAAGTTAGGGGGAGATGACTGTGGAAGAAGCCACAACTGCCAGAGTCATTGATCCAGGCCCAGGTTTTGAGTATTTTACACTTACTTACTTACTGAGTTTAGTTCCCTAGGGATTCAACCATGCTCTTCTCAAGAAGACTCCACACATTTAATGCTTATTTAGTACTACAACATGATGGGAAGAAGTGTACCTGTTGAATTTGGCTGATGTGAAAAAAAAAATATTTTAGCTTGACTTTACAGCATTCATTAATTTCTTCATATTTGGGAGGGAAAGAGCTTGTATTTTATTTAAAAAATGAAAGGAGAGAGCAAGACTGATAGGCTTTTCCCATCCATCCTTAATTTCAAAATCTTACTTCAACCATGAGGTCCCTATGGATAAACTATTTTCTATCAGTCTGAGTTCACCCCATCTGCTAAAGGGGAGCAAACAGTACTGACTTCCATTACAGGATGGATCTACTTGTTATAGCTATGGACTTGGAACATGTCATACACTCTAAGTTCCAGAAAATCCCATGATAGTTTCACCTTAGGGTTACCATAAGTCGGAAAAAAACTTGAAGGTACACAACAACATATGGATGTGAAGGTCTTGATAGGGTTAAGTGTTATTGCCATGTGTTCTTTGTCTTTTCACTCTAAACCCCTCAGTGAAATTCTAGCTACTTCCCATGAGTATTTAGCAAATTGTGTGTAGAGCACTGTCTTAAAATATGAAAATGACTAATGTTAAAAATAATTGAAATCAACCAGGCATATCAATACATTCAACACACACCCAGTAGGGAGGGAATATGAATGTGCTGGCTCCATGCAAATGTTATATCTGTGTGTGTGTGTGTGTGTGTGTGCATGTGTGAAGATTTGAGTTGTGACCATAAGGAAAAATGCTTCGTTCAGTTCATGCAATGACAAGTAAAGAAATGCAAAGTACATCCATGAGGGTTGATCTTAATGAACCATGTTCCAGATTATTTTCAGTTTGGAAATTATCTGATAATACAAAACATATGACTATGAACAGTCTCATGAGTGTCGGCTGCTCAAATTGTTATAAGCTTGTGTACCCAGTATGCAGTTCAAGATATAATAGTGCTATATACACCTACCTGAGCAGGAACAAGTCTCATCAACCTAAATGAGTCAATTTCTTTTGCACAGACATGTATAGAATTTCAATGTAATTCTATTAGTGTGGTTTGAAATTGACAGGTGCTCATGTTCACAGGAGACCAGGTATTAAAATTCCAAGAGCAGTTTTGAATAGTTTGCCCTATTTTCTTGGTTTAGTTGTTAACAAAAAAGCTGGATTGTCACAGATTCTAGTTTATGACATCATGGAAAGACTCCAGTTTTTTAGGTAGGTAGTTAATGAGGCTACCCACCTATTAACTATCAATTCACACTCTCTCTTCCCCAGAGAAAGGCAATGGCAAATGTCCTCTGCACAGATCTTGCCAACAAAACCCTGTAACAGGTTCACCTCAGTGTCACCATAAAGCAGAAATGACTTGAAGACACACAACAACAAAGTTAATAGACAGCATACCCACACTGCCTACCACCCAATCATGCTTTCTGTGTATTGCAGCATAAACACACACACACATAAAACAATGAAATTTGCTACTCCCTGAGAACCTCATACCAATGATTTCAAACATTGTGCCTGTGGATTTGCTTCTCAAAGAAAAGGTTTCAAGAAAATCCTCTTCACACACTGAGAAGAGAAGCAGGCTTGTGTCTCTTAGCCCTGATTTCACCTTTCATGGCTCCAAGTGCCAGCTCTTATGCACTGCATGTCCAGATAGCATGAGACAGGACTCTAAGCTCATACCAAGATATACTTGTCTAGTTTCAACAGACAGGAGAGAGGAGCGCTAACAAGGGCTTGTGTGGAGGAGCTCCATGTACACACTTTATAATACGCACAGAGATGACTCTCATGCTGGATGAATATACAGCCATCTGAGGATGTTGGTGGCCCTGGCCTGTCTGCATCCCCTTTCACATGTGCTTTGAATGTGTGAAAGGATACATTTGTATTCATCTAAACTGATTATTTCATGAGACTTCATTTAAGCATGGGGACATCTGTCAGTTTTGCTTGCTTCCATATTCAAATTGGTTAAATCTCATATTCTTTCTATGCTGGATGTTGAAGATGTTGAAAAAATTTGGTAAACAACTGAAAAACAATCTGAAACACATATCTCTCCCATTTTCCCCTGCCAAACTGATCTGTTATGGATATCTCCAGAATGGAGAAGATCTTCTTGTACTTACTGCCTGTCAGGTAGGTGTTACAGATGTCAAATCAAAAAAAAAAAAGGTGGCAACCCCAGTTCAGCACCATACACATGGCTGAAAACTAGGGATCTGAAGAAGCCTTGATAAATTCTGTATTACTGATACATTGAGAAAAGCTGATGGGTTTTTTTTAACCACTTGTCATGTTAGAGAGCCTAAGGTAAAGGGAGAACTTGCCAGTATGACCACAATAATGATACAGCATCTCAAGGGGCATGAAACTTTTTTAAAAAACTTAGGCCATTTCCACATGGGGTATTTAAAACAGTGCAGTGTGTCCTCCACGGAGGACATCTGCACCTTGGAGCAGACTAGTTTCAGACTACTTACCACAGATCCGCACCTCAGTCTGCTCCAGAACGACCCCAAGTGGTCCTCCAGCCTGCTTTTGAAAGACCTGATTTTTCCAGTCTTTCCAAAGCACGGAGTGCACCACTGTGAGCCTGCTCCCTTGTGCAGATTTGCCTGCGATCTGCTGAGGGCAGGCTTTAGGCTAGCGAGCTTCACCGGTTGGTCGAGACCCACGACCAACCAGAAGTCGCCATTTTGGATGTTGAAGCAGTGCAGAGTGATAACCATGCACTGCTCCTCCTCACCCCAGACCAGACCGGACCGCCAGAAGATCCGGTAAGTAGCAGCGCAGGGCGATTCCCTCGTCCTGTGCAGAAATGGCCATAGTCTAGCTAGACCTCACAGTTTAATCCAGTTTAGAAATCCATGAGGTAAGATCATGAGGTCACCAGAAGCAAAAAAAAAATCTTCAGAGAAGATTTTGGGACTGGATGGCATTCCGACTCAAAACACTCCTGCATAAGAACAAGACAGATGTCTTTTTGGGAGAGGAGTTTACTGAAATTTGTACTAAAAATTCATGCAAAACTAATGTTCTTCCCTCCCCCTTTTATGAAGCACAAAAGGACTCGTTGATTGCTCATAAAGATGCAAAGAATCCATTCAATGCTTCTGATTTTTAAACCTCCAAGAACAGCAGCTTGTTGCAGCCATGTATATAAATTTGTACAAAACTTGTATCTGCAAATACAAAAGCTCGCTTGGGACTGACTGTAAATGTCTCGCTCATTGCAGAGATGAGGAGGGGGAAATGTGGTTGCCCATTTTTGCATGCAAGAACAAGACAGAACAAGGATTTACATCCTTATTAGTATCCAGGGATTCAAGCCAAGAATTTCAAGAGTGCATCATTCTGAGTTCTGAGCCTAAATAGACAAATTTATTTGTTTTGATTTCTCTGATGTTTTTGGGGTTTTTGTTTGTCAGCTCAGGCTTTTTTCCAGTTTCAGTATCACTTTATTCATTAATTTTGCTAAACATTTATCAGCAATGATCTGAAACAAAACTTTCCACCTATTTGTAATTCATGAAAAGGCCATCATTACTTTTGGAAAGCTGCTTGGGGTGTGGCGCCGGATAGCAGAGGTAACAGAAAAGCATATGACATTCAAAATGCAATACAATCTTTGTGTGTTTTATTGGTCTCTATGCTAGCCAAGACAAATGGTGAGAAACACTTTTCTAAAGTAAATGTAAGTGATCAATTGACAGTTACTGCTAGTTTGTCATCTTCCTGTACAACTCCTAAGCAGGAATTTGATATGCAGCATTTTAAAACTGAGCTGGCTTTGGAAAACCAGCATGGTGTAGTGGTTTGAGCATTGGACTACAACTCTGGAGGCCAGGGTTCAAATCCCCATTCAGCCATGGAAATCCACTGGGTGATCTGGGGTAATTCACACTCTCTCAGTTTCAGAGGAAGGCAAAGGCACCCCTCCTCTTAATAAATCTTATAAGAAGACCCCATGATAGGTTTGCTTGAGGGTTGTCATAAGTGGAAAGCAACTTGAAGGCACACAACAACAAAAACAATGTTTAAAATATGTATCTAATGTTTTTTTTCACTGTGTCTGAGGGAAAGAAATCTATTTCAGCTTTAAGGCCAATTAGAATTCTTTTAAATGTTTCCCTGGATTTCAACAACAATACTCAAAACTAGGAGTTGAGTCAACCAAGAGAGGCAATAAAATAATATCCATTCTCATTTTTAATGCAAACAATGTGTGCATGTAAAAGAGAAAGAGAAAGAAAAATGTACATGAATGTAGTTCAGTATTAAACAAACTGGCCACAGTCCAGTCAGAATCAAACTCTTGTCATTTTCTGTTGACTTCAATCAGAGAGTTAAGCATAGAAAAAGGAATCTAAAAAGTAAGGCCTACTGGAAGCATTTGCTGAAAGAGCAGCTTCCTGGCAGTAATATTTGGGAAGAATGTGGATTGAGACACCAGCCCACTACTGAAATCAAAAGTTTTAACAACCATGTATTAAATCAGAAGAAGATAGATGGATTTTCATCTCTGAAATACTCAGACATAAAGGAAACGCTAATAGAAAAAGGAATATTAACATGAAAGTAAATCAGGAACATCTAGACTGAAAGTTATTTATTCATTCTTTCTAGACAGAAAACATACTGAATTAGTTTCAGTCGTCTATTCCATCTTTATTAGGTTGTTTATTACAGTTGCACCAGCCAAATACCTGAAGTGAATAGTGACAATGTTTATGTCTGCATTAGCAGATAAGATTAGACTGGCCCAACAGAGACTTGTATAAGGGGAAGAATGGGCAGCCTGGCCTGACCTCAAACTCTGTTCACGTACCACAATTCTTGTATGCTCATCTGACATGCTGGAAAAGGGAACAACTTCAAATGTCTTACTTTGGGACAGCCCAACTAACTTTTCCAAGATGAATGAATGAAGGGCTAAGAATCTGGCAGCTAGGTTTCAGTAGATGCCAATACTCAATAACACTCTGTCAAGACCGTTCCCCCCCATTCTCTCCTCCTCTTAACTGGTTTGCTAAATTCAACAATCAGCAATAAGACAGGGGAGAAGCTGCTCAGTTGGAAGTGTGAAAGATAGCAGATCTCTGAAGCAGAGTAATCAAATTGTCAGGCAGAACATGAACAACATCCAATCCCACACACATGCACACATAAACACATTCACAAAGATCTAGCTGAGAAAATAAATAACCCCCGTCTTCTATGTAAAACATGTAAAAGTAGCTTTATTTACAAATTACTTTTTCATAACCAAATACATGGAGAGGAGAGGAGAGGAGAGGAGAGGAGAGGACAGGAGAGGAGAGGAGTGTGGCTGCAAATTAGAGAGATGCAGGAAGAGAGGGTAAGTTCAGGCATGCAAAGTTTGTTGAAATCTAATGCTCCTGAAGTAACAGTTATATCTGTAATAGATGGGGATGGTAATGCCACCTAGGGCATTTACCTCAGTCCATAATGCTTGGGTTATCCCAGTCATCTAGTAAATATTGGGCAGTCAGAAAATGCTCACTGAATCTTCTGGCAACTACATTTGCTGACTATAAACTTCTGGATGTAATTCAAGGTTATCTAGGTATACATTCTAAGACCTGCATGGCCTGGGCCCAGAAATAGGAAAATTATTTGAAAAGTGTTAACAGTTTAATCCCCTGTTAAGGAGGTCGTTATATATCTCAGTAATAAATCATGATCAGTTAATTAACTATTAATATTTTTCTAGTAAATTTCCTATCTTTGCCCATGGCAGGTCTTAGAAACCAGTTCTCCCTGTATATGTGCATAAGTCAGTTAGTTAGTTAGCTAACCAGACTGTATTCTATATAACTTAATTGGAAGTAAAAATCAAAGCTTAGAAAAAGTTACTTTTAAAAACTATCTGGAGATATTGCAATTGTGGTTCTAAAAAGTAAATTTTCTGACCTCTGGTTAAATACATCAGAAAGAAACCATTTCCCTCTTGACCTCTGCACAAGCCAACACTGTACATAAGCATTTATGCTTGCACAACTAGGAAAGGGCAACATGTCCTCCTGCATGCAGAATGGGATATTGCTCTGGAGTGTTATGGCACCGTGCAACCCCCATGATTGGCATGGTTTAATTGGCAAATATTATTTAATTGGCACTATTAATTGGCATTCATATAAATGATACCTGAGATGACAGAAAGGTCATGCTGGAAGAGGCAAATTATTGACTGTAAACATGACATAGCAAGGCAGATCAGCTGCACCCACCTCTTCGGCAAAAAATCCAGTCATTTTCAGGACAATAGCATGGCCATTCTGAAGACAATAGGCTTAAAACACCAAGCCAGACTCTCAGAGCTGAAATGAGGAAGTTCCCAACAAATTGTGATTGTTCAACCCTGGTCCATGTACACCTGGACATTTTCTTATTGTTTCCCCTACCTCTGCACAATACTCAGCTATTACAACAACCATTATCCTCTTGTCACCTAAGCACTAAGACCATTAGCTCTGTCTGGACTTCATTGTTTGTGTTGCAGCTCCCATTGTCTGTTTAGCTGGGAGCGTGAGTCACAATTGTACATGCAGGATATTTTTCAGATACAAGTACCCTTGATTTTAGACTGTCCAGTGCAGTATCTTGCCATTCCAAATGCCACTTTGTCCATCTGATTCCCAAATGAGAACTGTCCTTAGGTGCCTACCTAAGCCATGTTTCTGCTTCTCTTCACTGCTCTCCAGACCAGTAAACATCATCCAAGTCCCTCAAAGTCCTCTGTCCCACTTTCCTCCCTTTCCTTCAGTTAGTCCTTGTGTGAGTATGTGAATGTTTGATCTTTTGCATGCATATGTGAACCTTGTTAATAAAACACATTTTTAGTTTACATTTTTAATCACCAGCTGGTTCTTTCCTGCACAACATTGTAAACATTGGTGGAAAAGATCTCGTTAAGTTACCCCCCTCTTGCAGGATTCCCAACTTTGAGCTAATTATTCTCCACTTTCAAACAGAGGAACTGGCTTTGTGTGTTGGTCCCTGTGGCAGCCACATTTTGGGGTAGCAAGAGAACTTCCAAAGCCAATTTGGTAGAGATGGGACACTGCCATTGGAGGGGATTTCAAATCCCCCGGGCAAGGTGACTACCCACACCCCAGGTTTGTTTCTCAATGATCAACGACAAAGAACAGGACCTCTTCTGCAATTGCCCCAAGACCCTGGAATGATCTTTTGGTGACATAAAAAACCTGTTTTTCTGTAAAGGTTTTGCTTATTTAGCAGGACTCCTGAGGCAACTGGCAGGTGAATCATGTTATCTATTGATTTGAGTGAGATTTCAGTGGAGGTTAATGGTCTCTGTTTAATTATCATATCAGTATTCCATTATATTCATTTATAAATTACTCAGCCCCTGGAGAAAGCAATAAATATAACCGTGTGAAATCAGATAAATAAAATGGGAAAAGACTACAGAAGATGTATTGCACGATTGGACAATTCCTCAAACTGCAACCATGAAAAAGCACCTTGGTTATTTAGCCCTCAACTGACCCATCCAAACTTATATCTGGGTTATCAACAAATTTATATCTGTGGAGAATACAGGGATATGAATTAAGGAAAAGGATACAAATACAGATTGTGTGGTAATGGGTATGCCAGACATGGAAATGTAAACTGCTAGCCAAGTGTGAACTGGAACAGAAGGAGAAACTGAAGTGCAGAAGGATAAATATAGAATTACTTTGGCTTTCTCCATTGGAAGGGTGGCCAAAGTGTGTGGCTTGTATAGTAAGTACATGTGGTTCTCAATTTGTTCAAGAGCAGCTCTTGGATAGTGCTAAAGTATGAATATAAACATATTCTGGAGAAAGAAGGGGCCTTGAAGGCACAATAAAGGTCTGCCTTTGTGACCTCCCTCCAGTTCCAGTGACATACCAGCAAGGGGCCTGAGAAGTGACCAAAATATTATGGACTATTTACATAGCAGACAAAGAAACTAAACTAATATGTCACCCACTGAAGTGATATCATTACACATGTCTGCATGTTAGTGTGTTTATATGGGCTAGTAACTCTAGAGGAACACAGCAAACCTATGTACAGCTATTTCACCTTGGTTTGCCTATTGGTAATTTACAGTAATCAAAATCTGTCTGATACATATTGATACATGCCTGTTCAGAAGTATGCCTCACTGGGTACAATGGAAAATACTGGCAAATGTTCTTGAAAATCCATGGATATTCTAAACTGGGCTGGGTTGGGCTAATAGAAGGATTGGCAAACTGGCTAGAATCTGAGAGCACAGAATAAAATGTGAGTGGGATGAAGGTTTTGTTTCCATGTGAAGTGGCACTAGGAAGGGGTGACAAATTAAGGAGAGGCTTTTAAAAACATTGACAGCATGAGAAAAATATACTGAGGGATGGGAATATAGAAGGATCACAGAGTATTTTGGGAATGAGTGAACTTTGACATTGAAGTTACATTCCTGCAAAAGAAATAGTGGCATATGTTACAACAGGGCTTCCATCCTAAACATATTTATCTGATGTTAAATTCTGATGTTGTGAACTTTCGGTAACATACCATCCAACTGTCCCAACTGGGAGAGACAGTCCTGATGAATCTTTTGTTGTCCCACTATTGTTGCTGCTTGTAAAATGTCCCAGTTTCTCTCTCCTTCTCCCACTTTCCCTCTTTGTCCTCAGCTTATTTCAGTAGCTGCAAACTGAGTGCAAAGTCCAAAAGCAGTTTATATTCAACTCTGTGTGGTAAGAGGAGAGGAGAAGTGGAAATTTGCCTTTTCCAACAGGCTCAGACAAAAAGCCCACTACAACTTCTCCTGGTGTTCTTCCTTATTAACAGCTTTTCCCATCTTGACCACACTTTGATGTTGCTTGGCTACACATGTACCAATTTTCATCTGTGAAATGTTGGGCAGTATGAAGTGAACACTCCTAGACTTCAGCTTTATTTAATTTCCAGTTTATGAGTCATTTACAATTTATAGGAGACAAAAGTGCCTTTCCTCTAGATAACCACAGTCTCCAGCTGTGGAAGGGGATGGTGGAAGAGAGGGACTTGCTGGGAGGAACACTCATCCCCTCACCCTCCTTCTGACACCACATATGACTAACCACAATAGAAGAAAGAAGCCAAGGCTCAAATTATAAGTTAGGGCAGCAAACTGGTGGTGTTTATGAATCTGCTCCAGGACTATACTTTGAAGGAGCTATCCAAGGGGTTGAATCTATGGGCAGGATACGATTCATCACCAGGGTTAGGTCCTCTAATGTCTGGACTAAAATCTACAGTGGCTTCACTTCCCCACAGACCTTGAAACCACAACCCACCACTGCAGTGGATTGCCACTTCACAAGCCATCACTGCCTTACATTTCTTAGACAGCTGAAATATACATGTGTGAGGAGAAATAATCAGAATGGAGACTGCAATCAAGAAATCAGAAGACTGGGACTCTGAAGGACAGTTATGAAGGATCTAGACAAGATCCTCAAGTGTAAATCATTGAATACAAAAGTCACGATGTTTCTCTTCAGGCCAGAGCAGAGCCACAATGGCTCCTAGCCCTACATCAGAAGCTTATGTTTGGGAGCTTCAAGGATGGGGTGGCTACATAAATATTCTTTTAAGGTGTCAAAAGCCTTCTATTCTGCCCTTACCCCACTTCACCCTTCTGGCAGTCCTTTTCTGGGTCATTTCCATTAATGGAATCATTATATGGGCAAAACTGGGAACAAACATCCAAAACCAACCAGGTTTAAGAACTGTCTCAGTTCACTTTTGGTATATGACTGGGGCCATTCTGACATGTTTGCTACTTTTTCCTTCACAGGACAGATACTACCACCTTCAACAATGTGCCCTAAAAAGTGTACCTGCCATGCAATAGTGCATTTGCTGGGATTGGCAGTAAGCCCTGCTTATCAGAGCGCAATCAGAACCCATCTTAGATACCCAAGGTATTCCCCCCATGATTTACTGCAGATGAGGATGTCATCTGTATAAGCAGCAGCACATTCCTGCCCTGTCTCTAGTATCCTATCTGTAAGTCACTGTAAGATAGCATCCATTCCATGTAACCCAAAGGACACAGGTGTAAATTGATAGGAGTCACAAAGGCATTTTTTCCCTTTACTTCTGGAGTTGAGCAGATCTTTCAGTATCTTTTCATCAAATATGAAGAGGTTAAGTATTGGGCTTGAGCTAACCCTCCAAAGTAAGTGTCACACCAAAAATATAGCAGAGATTGCTCCCACAGTTTTGGAAGCATGCCCAACAGCAGAGAATATCTTAGCAGCAATGCACTGTAGCCAGGAAAAACTCACCCATGCCAATTGTTTTCTTCCATCAAGGAGGCAATTTATTCTTGAGTTACAATGTGTACATATTTACAAGAATCACCAGAAGGCATTCCAGCATCCCCCTGCTTGCTCTTTCTGACAGAGCCTCCAACAGCCACATCAGACACCAGGTGCAACTTGTTGGCTAGCTCTCTGCTACATTTATACTCACACTAGTTGATGCAATCCTGCCAGCCTTTGCATTCTCCCCACATCTGATGCAACATTCTCCCCTGATTGCTCATCAGCATGACTCAGCTAAAGTCACATGGCTCTCCACAGGTGCACTTAACAACCCACATCACAAAGTATTTTCTACAGGTTTGGTCCAACCTTTTCTTGACAGTAAGTGCCCTACTCCCAGCATCAAACCTGGAGTCCAAATTCAAATAGCAGAAATCAAAACAAAAGCAGACAGAACCATCTAGTCTGGTTGGCCATACAAGGGGCTCTGGGATTCTTCAGTAACACCTAATTCCAACATGGCCTCTACTTTCTTATTAATCACATCCTGTAACTTCCAGGGCCATGCTTTTGTGGGAACTCTCATTAATGAGCCAAGTTGTGTGCTGATATGATGGGTTATCAGGGTGGTGTACCTAAGTTTTTTGGAGAACACAATTTGGAATTCTTGCTCTAGCTATCATCTCACCTGCCCTTGTTGCTCCTGGTTTAACTGAGGGTCAATGAGGAGACCATCTTCCTCCTGCCACTGCTTGGCTACAGGTCCTAAGATATTCTCATCTCCTTCCATCCAGAATATGAGCCAGTAGATCCTCTTGTTTGTGCCACTCCTTCAAGAGATCAACACGGAATATATGTCATTGTTTTCAGTTTCCCAGTACTTCTACCTCATAGTCCTACTTGTCTTGTAATTTCAAAGGGCCTTTGGCATTAGGCAAAGAGTTTGGCCACTGAAGATCATACAAGTACCAGCACATTTTGTCCTACCTTAAAGTGTCAAAGTTTCACCTTCCTCTCAAACAATTGTATTTGCTTTACCCATGGTTCTTGTATAGTGTCCCTTGCAATATGAGCTATCTCCTTCAAGTGCTCTCTCATCTGCAACACTTGATGTAGCACAGTCTTACGCAAAGGTGGTTCTTCATCCCACCCCTCCCTTACTGAATCTAATATTCCTTTGGGGTTAGGCCTGTACAACAACTCAAATGGGGAATACTCTGTAGAGGCTTGGTGTCCAAGTTTGGTCTGGGCTGGTAGCCAGGAGAAGCTGATAACACAGAGATCAGAAACTCAGCAGTAACTTAAGTGGTCAGTTTACTTAAGCAAGGAAACAGCTTTGCAAATGAAAAGCAATAAGGCTCTCAACAATGTCCATAAATCAGACAGGCAAAACAAATGCAAGTCAAAGGCAGAAACACACACAAGGGCAGCAAACACAAATATTCACAGAAGAAATGATCAGTTGATTGCGGGGAAAGGCTCAGTTCTTATAGGCTCCAGGGTCAGCACAGCTGGTGCCTGATTAATTTGTGCTTGGCATAAATTCACTGGAAGCGACATAGGGGACCCTCTTGGTGTCTACGCTGGGCAAAGGTAGGTATGCATAGATCATTCTCTGTGTCTGAATGAGAAGAGCTCTCTCCTGGGGCTGACACTTCTGTCCCTGAAGCGGGTGGTGGTACTGTCTGCTCTGCAGGTTCTGCTGTAGCAATCTCTGTGTCAGGGCTCAGAGCAGGTTCTACTGCCTCAGACTCTGAGTCTCAATCTAGGTCCTGGAAGCCCATGACACTTGGAAGATTTCTCAGTTTATATCACTATTTGAAGTGATAGTGAATAAACTTTCTGAACACTTTTTTCAAGGTCTGGATTGAACCATTTGATTAGTCTGTTAGTTTGAGGATGATACAATGATGACCATAAGATTTTCACCTATAGCATTGACCACATCTTTTGCAACATTCTGTTCATAAAGTTTTGTTCTTAATCAATTATGATCACTTTGGGGAATCCTGCTCTAGACATGAACAATAATTACCGGGCTAGGTAGTTGGCATTTATGAATCTTAAAGGAACCACCTTGGGATAATGGGTACCATAATCCACCACAGCCAGAATATAGGAGCAGCTATATGTTTGAAAGGTTCTGTCACCAAGGACATAGGAATTAAATGTGTTCTGTGAGGGACCTTTGAGTTTGGTTTTCTGGCATTGGGCTCAGGAGGCACAGTGCTACTGTAGTTATGCATATAATCTCTGGCAAAAACGAACCATTGTGTCAAAGGTTACGAAGTTTACTGCTAGATGATCTGCAGCAGGAATACAGTGGGCAAGGTGCAACACTTCCCAGTGTAAAGGCATAGAGATGAGTATTTGTGAGGTCATCCTTCCTGGGAGATAAGGAGGGTAAACACAATAGATTAGATCTCTTCTCCTTTCAAAATATACTCCCTTCTTATCAGGCCCTGCTATACCCTCAGGAACTACTTTGTCGGTGGCTGGGCGGGGCCGGGCAGGCTTGGGTCTAGCTCAGGCTGAGGCTGGCATCCTGGAAGCCTTTGCCAGCGGAGTAACAGCAAACCAAAGCAGTCCAGCAGCAAACTTAAGCAAGCCTAACTTCAGGCGAAAGACAGCAACAAAAAGAAAAGGTTTTCCTCACCCAGGCAACGAAGAGTTAAGCTGGCTGGCAAGGCTTCCGAGCAGAGTCTCGGCAGGAACGAGGCGGGACCGCAGCAGCACGGACAGGCAACTCACAGAGAGCCGTTGGTTGTTGCTCCATGCTGAACTCAGCTCCTCCTGGGATCTAAATAGGAGCCTGGTGCTGGCTCCGGCCAATCTGGGGGTGGCTGCGCAGCTGGGAGCCGTTAGCCGGGCTCACAGCTGTGCGTCCTCAGCCAGCTGCGAGCCCTCAGCCTGCAGCCGACGGTCCAGCAGCCGGCAAGAACAGCGGGCAGCCTCCTTGGCTTGCCGCCGCTGTGGGAACGTGGGAGGGAGGCCGACGGGCTCCTCCGGATTGGTCCCGCGGGTGGGCGGTGGCCCAGAGTGGCGCCTGGGCCCTGCCCACCCCGGGCGCACACCTGGTCGGCCTCCTCCAGTGCCGGTGGCTCCAGCGTCCTCCGGGCGACTCCCCTCCGCGGTGACGGCTCCGTCGGCATCCTCGGCGGCGGCATCAGCCTCCCAGGTAGGCTCCGTGGCGGCGGCAGGGCAGGCGAGGTTCGGGCAGCCTTCTGCGGTGGCGGAGGCCTCCCTGCCCTCGTCCTTGGCGGCGGCAGTGCAGGTGGGCTCGGAACGGCCGCCCGAAACCGCGGGTGGATCCGCGGCCTCCTCCGCGGCGGCGGTAGCCTCAATGGCGTCCGGGTGGCTGTTCCTGGCGCCGGAGGACTCCGCCGCTACTCGCGAGGAGACCGGATCGTCCTCCTCCTCAGGTGCTGCGTCCGGAGCCGCGGAGGCCCCGACATACTTGTTGTAAGGCAATATGCAAAGTAATGTGTTGTAATTTGACAGAGCAGTTCAATAGTTTCCACAGTGAGTGCCTAACCCCCTTTCTGATGTCAGTAATGATCTAAACTAGAGCATCCTGCCCTAAAGAAGGCACCATCTCTAAAATCTCAGTATGTTATCCTATGATAATATGAGCCCAGGCCATTCCATATAGTTTGATATCTCCATGGATAGAACAGATCAGCATAATTTCTGCTGTAGGATGGGTAGGGGCCTCGCACATCAAAGTGAGTCTACACACCACAAAGGCCATTATTTTGTTATTGTTTACTCTAGTGGCTATAAATCATGTGTGTGTATTTTTCTCTTACCTGTGCAGCTTCTGATGTATTGGCCCACAAACACTTCATAATGAGACAGTCTTTCTGCACCTATACCTCAAGTCCACATGTAAAGGAGATAATCAGTTTTCATGCTTTCTCTGTAGGCCTAGGAGCTTTGCTTCTTCCTGCTGTGGGGATGGTCTGGAAGAATGGTTTGGCACCTTTGTTATTTTTTTCCACGTAACCTGAGTCTGTTTCTTTCAAGTTTAGAGTTCTCTCTTGTATTGGGCATCTGACTGGATCTTGAAAAACATGCCATTGCATTCTTACCCCCTTCCTCCATGGAACATTTTGGCTTTTTTCTACACCTACGAAGGCTTCAATGTCTGTATCCAAGTCTTGGGTTGATGACATTGCACCCAACTTCAGACCTGGGTGGTAGGGCCAAAGTGTATTGCTTGATCCACACAAGTTCCACCACTTCTGTAGATGACATCACTGCTGGTTTCAGCCACCACAATTGAGTAGCTCAAATATGCTGTCCTATGATGTAATAGTGCAAACCAGGCTTCTATCTCAACTCGTAGAGGAGCCAGCATTAAGTATCCTCAGAAATATTCAGTTATCGAGAGTGTCTTCCTTTGCTTTGGCATAGTCAACAGGTTCTTCCAGGGCTGAATAAACAGGGCATGAGGATTAGGGCTCAGTGGACTCCTGTTACTCACCTGAAGGTGTTCAGGAAGGTTTTGGGGTCAGCATTAGGATTGACTTTAACTATAAACACAGGGATGTGCTCTCCAATTATTCCCTCCAAATTGCTGGCCATCACAGTTATGTTAGGAGTCTTGAGGAGGCCAGGCAATTGGTTGCATATCTGGGTCTGAGCTACTTGTTGAATGGCAAGCATCTGGTCCAACAGCTAGGCTTGATGGGCCAAAACTTGCTAGAGCAGACATTGCTGCTGTTTGGCAAACCACCCAAACCAATTTTTGGGAAAATTGGTTAGGCTTCACCTCCAGGAATTGTGTTCACATTCTCCACCACTGGAACTCTACCTCATCCAGGTATTCTGACTCCCCACTTGCTCATGCCACTAAGCTCTCCAGCATCATGATCATTGCCCCAGTGTCCCAGATACGTTAGTGAGTGTGAGTGTGGTGTTAACAGACATCCTGACACTTCCAATGCCTTGGCCCATCTTCTTCTTACCTAAAGTCTGGTATGAGAAGTGAGTTAATCTAGGATGGGAGCATTTGTGGGAAGAAGAGTTCAAGGGGAAATAAACAGTGAACAAAGAGAAAGTATTCAGCTCCAATCATTCATGCACCCATTATCCTAAAAGTAGTGCTCCCTGCTTTATGTATGATTAAAAGAAATGCAGATTAAACAACAGAGGCTGCTGTCTCAGCATTACCATCATTAGCATCATGTTTCCAAGTTATGGGTGTGTTTTAATTTTCAGCTTTATGAAGTTTCAGTACATTTGTGTGAAATTTACAAAGTTTGGTTGTTAGTCATTGATCAATGAGAGAATGAAAATCACACTCCCTTTGTATCTACTTTTCTTCAGCTGAAACAGTGTCTTGTATCCAGGTAAAATGAGTGGAACTTAATTCCTATTGAAATCCATGATTATTTATGGCATGGCTAATTTGTCCCATCAATTTCAATGGAATTCAATTATTTTTTTCTGGATCCAGCCCAATAGTTGGCCTCTTATTCTTTGCTATGTATGTTAATCAACAGGAGTCACTGTATTTGCTGCAGGGAAGCAGGAGAGGCATACATTGCAACCCTCAGTTCTCTGAAAGTGGAGAGAAATAATCTATTCAATTTATGCTGCAGGTCATGAAGTCACTCCAGACGGCCTCTGCCTTTGCAGAATCTCATTCACTTCAATGTGATCAAATTGGTTATGTACAGAGGTGCTGTAGCTTGAGTGGATTGTGGAATATGGCTAAAGTATACTAAACTAGATCAAAACATTACATGAAGAGCTATTGCTAAATTCCCAAATTCTCAGAAGAAAATGGTTGTGGATTTGTACAGCACAAGTGCTCTTGCTCCAGAGCAATAAATCAACACTTCTACCAATGTTGTCTATGTAGCATTTGAACAACAAATTGCTCCTGCTTTTTACAAAACTCATTGCTCAGCTCTCGCTTATCAACCAAATAATCATGCTGCAGTGCAATCCAAACTGAATACTAAAAGGAGCCCAAGCAATCTCCCTCTTTTATAATGCTTTCCACTTTACCTGGCTTCACTGTCTTTTCCAATGAGTTGTGTAGTGTCACAGTATGCCCGAAGTATTACAGCTGCAGTTTAGTCACCATTGGTTCTAGTGAGACTTCTGGCTTTATTTGCTCCAAGACCAGTGCATTTCTCCTTTCAGCAGTCCATAATATCTGCACAATTCTTTTCCAGCACCAGACTTCAAATGATTTGCTTTTCTTCCTGTCCACTTTCTTCATCATCCAGTTGGGGAAGTTAGGATGGCTCCTTCTTCATTATCCTTTGCGGGGCAGGTCTAGGCCTTTCTTTTTCAGCAAAACTTTGGAATTTTTTTTTTTAAAAAGAGGTTTTTATGGTGCTGTACTATCCTTAATTTGTTTTAAAGTAAGATTTTAATTAGTTGTAATTCTGTTGTTATTTAATAATGTCTTAGTCTTAATGTGGTAATACTTTCAACTACATGTGTTTCATTGTGTTCTTTGCCTTTTTCTAAGCCTCCTTGAGTCCCAGCCTGGGAGCAAGATGGGATATAAATAAAATGATCAGAGGATGGAAATCTATGCTTGGCATAGTCTTTAAATCCTACAGGGATGTGCTTCAGATTGTGTTGTATCACAATGATGGATGGAGTGTATTTCTTTAGCCTTACTCTAATTTTTGACATTATCCAATGTGGGCAGATTTCAAGCATCCAAAATTTTGAGTATTTTTCATTTGGTCACTCAAGATCCACCCAAATGACATGAAAAATAAGATGGAAAAGGAGATAATGCATTAAACAGGGTAACATTCCTCCCACCCCCATTTCCAAGCAAGTTCCATTTCCCTTACAAAAAAAACAAAACAAAAACAATAGTGACGTTTTTTCCATTTAACAAAGTGGGAAGAGAGACTTATTGCTGCCCCTACTGTTGAAAGAATTGTGATTTGGAAGACTTTGCTGATTAGCCAGAAATCACCCAGAGATCTACTTGTAGACCTCAATCTACCTTCTATCCAATCTTGCTTCAGTTCATGTAGAGACTTTGTTCAGGGCCATTTCTGCACTAGATTGTTATAGTGCTATTATTCCACTTTCAACACCCTATGGAATCCTGGGGTTTGCAATTTAGGGAGGGGCTTTTGAGGCACCTCCCTAAACTGCAAACCTCAGGATTCTATAGGATGTTGAAAGTGGAATAATAGCACTATAACAGTCTACTGCAGAAATGGCCCAAGTTTTCAATGAACATACCTTGGTAGGGAGCATCAGAATCCATCTGGAAAGCTGTGGGAAATAAAGCATGCATATTGATTTGTACAGAGCCAGCCTGGTATAGCAGTTTGAGAACTGGACTAGGACTTTGGAGGCAAGAGTTCAAATCCCCACTCATCTGGGCAACTTGGGGCAAGTCATACCCCCCCCCAGACTCAAAGGAAGGCAAAAGCAAACCTCCTCTGAACTATTCTTGCCAAGAAAACCCTGTGATTAGGTCACCAGAAGTTTTTATTATTATTATTATTTATTTGTATCCCGCCTCTCCATATGGATCGAGACGGCGAACAGCTTACAAATAGCAGGTATTTTCTATACATGCCCCCAACAAGCTGGGTACTCATTTTACCGACCTGCGGAAGGATGGAAGGCTGAGTCAACCTTGGAGCCCGGCAGGATCGAACTCACAACCTTGTGGCTTGCAGTACTGGCATTTAACCACTGCGCCACCAGGAAGCTCCTGTCGCACAAGTCAGAAATGACTTGAAGGCACACCACCATCACCACCACCACCACCACCACAAAAACAACCAATTTGTACAAAATGCCCACTGCCCACCACCTCCCTGAGTAACTTTCCCCCATCTGATGGAAAGAAAAGTTCTCTCTGAGTTAACATCAGGGGCAGTGAATACCAGGAAGAGAGTAAAATTATTGAAGTGTTAGGGAGAGAAGTGTTACACAAAGGTTCCCATTCTTCCACTGGAAAAGTTCCAGAACCTGGAAGTTAATTTAAAAATAATTAATTACAAATATTGTTACAAGGCCCTGAAATAATTCAGCTGTCATTACAGTTTTTTTTCCCCAAAAGTAAGTCCTCACTTTCACATTTTTCAAACATGTCTGAAATTATTACCTCTAGCTATATATGTATATATATATATATTTACTCCATAATACTCCAAGCAAATGGTGTGTGGTGGAAAACACACTATCCTCATATCTTGGTCACTTAAACATCCACAACAGAGTATGAGTCAGAAGCATGAAGGACTTGCACCATGGGATATTCCTTCTCCACCATTTAGTGAGGTCACACAGCCCCGGGCTATGAAAGTGATAGTCACACTGCAAAATGAATGTGGCTATGCCTTATCATCTTAGAGCTGGAGTATAACCTTGTTAGGCTGTATTGTAACTTCTTCTTGTTGTGTGCCTTCAAAGCCATTTCCAGTTTATGGTGACCCTAAGGTAAGCCTATTATGAGGCTTCCTTGACAAGATTTGTTCAGAGGGGTTTGCATTGTGTGACTTGCCCAAGGTTACCCAGTTAGTTTCGCCAGCTGAGTGGGGATTCAAGCTCTGGTCTCCAGCATCCCAGTCCAATGCTCAAACCACTACACTATGATGGCAATTTTGTACTGTAACTAGCTGTTTCCCAACTCTGAGATGTTCCCCTGCCACCTCTTGCACATCAGAGACAAATATGTGATTCAAGTTTGATGACAAATATCTTATTTCAGCATTTTATGTTGAGCAATTTTTTATTTGTGTGACCTGTGCAGGGTCAGATGATACCTATGGGTAAGATAAACTGGATATCAGATGGAATGTTTCTGCAGTTATCACTCCATTATCTCAACAAGTGTTGCTCCAAAACAATTGCAAAAAAACAACACAAGGCTTTGTTTTATTTGGCAATGTAGGCTGTTTAGAAATATTTCAGAAGGTTTTCACAAAAGATTTGCTCAATTGGAATTGGGCACAACCAAATCAATGCAAGTAAGGAAATGCATATAATCTGCCACAACTTAGCCATCCTCTGTCTGAATGAAGATTCTGGCTAGTGAGGATCCCTGTAGCATGAATGGGCAGGTATTTTTCAAAGGTCAAGGACAACCAGAAAATGAAAACAAGAAGACTTTGCCTAGTTTACTCTGCGAGGTGCAGAGAGAGTAAGCAGTTCATTTTTTATGAGAACTTATCGGAAATCCACACATGTCTTTACAACCTGGTAAAATTTAATTCTTTTGTCAACTTTCAGAACAAAAGATACATTATTGTGCAGTGAGAATCTTCAGTTCCTGCAAAAACAGCTTGGGGCTTGGAGCACCTTAACCATACAGTCGCTTTATACAAATTCATAGTGTTCATTGTATCCCACTATATACAATCGTATCTCACTATATACTAGTATATAGAGTGATAGGTTTCCATAGGGCAGAATCTCTTTCACCAGATGCACTTCTGGCTTGCCAAAGCTTATGACACTAGACATTTATTAGACCTCAGGGTGCCACAAGTCTCTTCCTTGTTATTCCAGATTACCATGGCTACCCCTCTAGAATTTCAATTTATAGGCAAGTCTAGCAGTTTTTTGTTTTTGTTTTTTTAAAAAACTGGATCAGATTCAGGTATGGCTAGATGCGGCCTCAGCTTGAATGTCAAGAGAGGATCTGTCGCATAATACAATGAGCAGGATAGGTTAATGGTCTGAACTGATATAAGGCACACTCCTAGGTTCCTATAAACATGCTTATGTCTGTCATGTGCCCATGAGGCCTCTGGCTGCTGCTTGACTTTACACCAAAGACCTTCCCTGGAGGACTGTTTTGGGGGTATACCTGCAATTCTTAATAAGGAATACATTTTGTTGTTGGTGTTATGAAACACAATACAAGATTTAGCTTTTGAGTTTCCTGTCATGCTGTAGCCCATTCAGAACAAGCTTCTATTTGCAGTAGTTTTGAGGGCATATTTGAATCCACAATAAGAAAGACCCTGTAATTACTTTGAAGTAAGAATTTATTGATGGGCTGAGGAGCCTTTGAAGTTCAGCTTCCTGTTATGTCGTGCACCTCTCCTACCGATGCTATGAAATAACACTCTCTCCATTCCACAACTGTTTGGAAAATGGGAGTAAATGCCATCCCTTGGACAGTCAAACCACAAATACAGAACCTCTGCATTGATGAAAACCTGAAATGGCCTGGTTCTTCTTCAAAGTAGATCAACAAAGTGCAAGAGAAGTGCCCTGAGGAAATGCCTGTAAAGAAAGGAAACAAGCAATGAAAACACCCAAGGCCTCCCCTGAAAATGGATGTTTCCACTTATTGTTCATTTGATACACTGAGAACCAAAACTGGGGAATGCTTCCCATCAAAAGATCCTGTCAGATAGAGATGATGTCCTTGGTGGAGGGGAAAAGGCAAAGATGAAATAACATGGAATGATTTTTAAAAAGCTGACAAAGATAACAAAGCATTGTATTACATAGAGCTAAGGGGTGGGCAATTTCCCTCCCCCCACACCCTTCCCTTCATAATTGGTTTGGTCTTCTCTAAACTTTTCTCAGAAAACTTTGAGAGAAAGCTCAGGATTTTCCCTGAAAGTTCTGTGCCAGATTGCAATGCTACTGTATTTCAAGCACAGGGAAGAACTTTATCTCTCCCTTCTTTCACTAAAATTACCAAGGAGCTAAAGAAGCCAGGTGGTCAAGGATGGTGACAGAAAAGTGGAGCCCTTGTCATCAGGTGTAGGTGCTATGTGGAGTTTCCTTAACCAACATAATATAAGATCAGTTTCTTCTTCTGCAGCAGATGTTTATGGCAAAGGTTCTTCTCCTCAATTCAAGCAGTAGGACTGCTCAGGAGGGCACTAACATGGAATGTCATATAATATCAAGAAACATAGCCCATAATCATGTTTAAGCACCAATGGGATGGAAATCTATGCCATAGGACCTTCTTCTGTAATTGGTTCCCTGAAGGCACGGAGCCACACCCTCACAGTCAATCAGTAGCCACAACAATAGGGGATTCCCACATATCATCCAGTTGTAGAGACACAGCTGGGTAAAAGGAACAGTGGCTACCTCCAGGGAGCATGTTGGACGTCCAAGAAGGTGACAAATGTTTCTTTCTTTCTGGCCAAGCAATTGTGGGAGCCCTCTGTCACTCTAACTACTGATTAGCTATGGGGGTGGGGAGGGCAAGCTGGCACTTTAAAGCTTATTTTGCACATAGGGGCATACTCAAAGAGGTACTGTTTACCTACTTCCAGGTGAATGAGAAAGTATATGTGCTGGTGTAATGGGAAGTTGTGTCTGTCTCTGTCATCATGAAGATTTCAGCCATATTTTCTTGAAAATAAATCAGGAGGGGAGGTACTAGAGATGACATTTCCTATTATCGTGGTTGTAGATGTTCCACATGAGTGACTTAAGATAAGTATTCCACCTCTGCCATAGTCTCTGCCATGTGATACTATCTCTCACCACAGTCAACCCACCCACTGGGGGTAAGAAAAGAGGGCAGGTTCTATAGAGAACAGCACCAGCTACACATATTGGCCATCACTGTTTTCCACACAGCTGAATGGGCACAAAAATCTGGCTCTGAGATATCCTTCATCAGAACCAGGCATTGTGGTGAAATGCCCTGGAAGACTGCTTGTACTACTATGGATCTGCCTTCTCACCACACACCCACATACACAAGCAAACATTTGAGTGCAAGCTGGCTTTGGATAGCCATAGGCCCACAATTTCTCTGCTGCACTAAGCAGCCAGCATGATTCCCCATAGCCCACTGATGGCCCAGTCTAGGCAACCAAAGTGCTGAGCTGGATGCTTCTCAGCTGTGGCATGTGTCACAGGTCCAAAGTGCCCCATGAACCTCACTGGAACTAAAGGAGACAGGCCCTCCATAATTCACTAGGACCTACCATGGCCCTGTTCCATGTGAATGTCAAAGCTGTGCAGAAGACTCTGTACGTCTGTTTCCACTAGCCATCTCAGAGGACAATCACACATAGCCTTGCAAGAAGAAGTAGTGTTGAAGGAGAAGAATACAGAGACTAGGTAGGGTTGGATAGTCCCATTATGACAATGCCTTTACTTCCTATCGCAACAAGGGTTTGTTGCTCTAAAAGGTCCCCCAGTAGTGCCAGCATCTTCTTATAATTTCAGGAATTATTAGCTCAAAGGAGACCTGTGAGAGGAGGGTAATAGCAGGATCTTTTCACCTGTGTATACCAGTATTAACTGTAGAGATGACTACAGTTAAAAGTTACATGGGGTAATTTCTAATAAAATACCCCATGTAACTTTTAACTGGAGGTTCATGAGACTGCTTGATTTCTTGCATGTCTCTGTTAATTTCTAACAGACACATGCAAGAAATCAAGCAGTCTCATGAACCATACAAGGCTATTGAAGGAAAAGGCAAGAAAAGTTGGTTAGAGAGGGATTTGGGCTGGAAGTGAAACAGAAGATCGAAAAGGAGTGGTTCGTCCACTAGAGTTTGAAGGCAGCATGGAGGAACTGGAATCTGGGGTGCAGCATGATGCCCAAAGTGCTAGCAAATCAGGGTATAAAGGGGTGTGAGTTAATGGCTTTCTTGAAGAGCCAACAAAAGGAGTCTGGAACAAGCTGACTGTCTTAATTTTAGGTGATGAAACATCAATGAGAGTCCTGATAGCCGCTTAAAATCTTGGTTAGCTAATGTGAATGGGAAAGGTCTCTGTAGGAAATGTGCACAACAGGGATGCTTGCCTGCTGTACCCGGGTTTTGCCAGCTATTGTATTTGAAGGTCAGGTCATTGAGAGGATTATCCCAAACCCATTAACATCAGGAGTTTCTGACTAATACTCTTGAACCTTTTACCTGGCCATGTTCAGTTGTCCTGACCTAGTACATGCTCACAGCCAGTGTCCTGCTATCACATGTTTCCAAGCCATAAGTGTTCAATTTTGTATGAAAATGATATTTTTTTTGTCAATTTTGCTATCCAGTGGATGAAGGGTGTAAGGTGTAATAATAGGTTGAGTTTGACTAACAATGGAACTCAGGTTCCATCTCCTCTCATATTTTGAACTTTGGCATCATCATCAGTTACATAAAACTTATAGAAACCTGAGTTTTACAGGTTGTTGTGGGTTTTCCAGGCTTTGAGGCTGTGTTCTATTAGTATTTTCTCCTGACGTTTCGCCTGCATCTGTGGCTGGCATCCAGGCTAAACACCAGGAGAAAATACTAATAGAACACGGCCTCAAAGCCCAGAAAGTCCACAACAACCTATGGATTCTGGCTGTGAAAGCCTTCAACTTTACATTAAACCTGATTTTCATTTACATGCCCAGAGATTTCTTCCAGAATTCTTTTAGAGATGATGACGACGATGATGATGATGATGATGAGATGATGATGATGATGATGATGATGATGATGATGATGATGATGATGATGATAAATTTATTTGAGTCTCTTTAGGAATTTATCAGGAGGGCCTGAAAATAACATAAGAGAAGATAAAAACCATTTTCCAGCAGTTTCAGGTACAAGGTTTTCCAATCCTATTTATAGGTATCAGAGACTGGATGTGGGACTATACATGCTAAGAACATATATCCCTTACTCCAAGAAAAGCAGAAGTATTCAGAGTGAGGGCAATAATGCTTCCCTTCACTCTGAACTATTTTATGGTATCATACAATTGTCTATATAGTGACATGTTTTACTATTCCCATTTCATTTTTAAAAATTAGTTAAGGCCATGGTTCCAGGAGCAAAAAGATTCAGACCAATGGTGGTGGGAAGGCACTTGAGTGGGCCTATTGATATCTCCCAGCTGAAGTGGCAGAAACAAATGTTGGGCTGTAGGGTCAGAGAATATTGTGTGCCCTCTCTGCTAGCTCCACTCTTGAACATTTCGCACAGCCCTAGCTTTCACAAAAGGTTCTTGAGAAATTCTGCAATGTGTCTTCAATTAATGAAGAAAAACTGACTCACAGTCGGGGCACCCTGGAGGTCTGTATTTATCCTCTCCTAAATCACTTCCAGATCAATGTAACTCCATTTACAAGTGACATTATTTATTATCCTAACATGTGAGGATTCCATTGTGAACTTTAATTTGTCCTGGTAGGCCACAGGAAGTTGAGGGTGGTGAGAAAAGGGGAAAAGACTTGAGCTGATCTGCTGAATATATACATTGCTGTTGCAAGTGATGAAGTGCAGCAAAGGATGTTTCTAGTACGTTCTAAATTGTTTAGTGTTTTTGGTGCTATTTTATTGGCTCCTTTTGAATTGGTAGAATAAGGAATTACTTAAGAGCATGATAAAAAATCAAGAGTCTATTCTATCAGAGGAACCATATAAAAGTATACAGGACCAGTGAACTGCAGGCTGGAGTGTGACCCTGTTTGTTTCTGCCATCTATCTATCTATCTATCTATCTATCTATCTATCTATCTATGAATGAGAGAGAGCCAGTGTGGTGCTGCAGTGGTTTGAGCATTGGGCTACAACCCTGGAGACCAAGGTTCAGTTACCCACTTGGCCAAGGAAACCCACTGTGTGATCTTGGATGCATCACATGCTCTCAGTCCCAGAAAACCATGTGATAGTTTTGCCTTAGGGTCATAATAACAACATGAAAGTGCACAATAACTAGAGACAGAGAGAGAGAGAGAGACAGAGAGAGACAGAGATCTGATGTTAATAGTCTGCACTCCAAGATCCCTTAACCTATATTCCAGAATAAAGTCAGTTTTAATAATTTAAGCAGAGTGAGCCCTCCACATTTGCGCTTTGAAAGTGAGGAATAGAATCCTTCTTATCTCCCATTTCTGAAGCTGGAGCCTTTTTCCGAAGTGGGGAATGGGATCTTTTTTACTCCCTATTATTCAAAAGCTTTAGAAAGAAGGATCTTTCCTCTTCAACTCTACTACCTTACACATTTGCTGTTCCCCTCTGAGAAATACACTCTGCAAGTCATAGAATCATAGAATCATAGAAATTCAGAGTTGGAAGAGACCACACAGGCCATCCAGTCCAACCCCCTGCCGTGCAGGAACACCCTCAAATCAATCCCGACAGATGGCCATCAAGCCTCTGCTTAAAAACCTCCAAGGAAGGAGACTCCACTACACTCCGAGGCAACAGATTCCACTGCCGGACAGCCCTGACTGTCAGGAAGTTCTTCCTGAGGTTCAGGTGGAATCTCCTTTCCTGCAGCTTGAATCCGTTGCTCCTTGTCCTGGTCTCTGGAGCAGCAGAAAACAAGTCCCCTCCTTCCTCTACGTGGCATCCCTTCAAATATTTAAACATGGCTATCATGTCCCCTCTTAACCTCCTCTTCTGCAGACTAAACATACCCAGCTCTCTAAGTCTATCCTCATAGGGCATGGCTTCCAGGCCTCTCACCATTTTGGTCGCCCTCCTCTGGACTTGCTCCAGCTTGTCAATATCCTTCTTGAATTGGGGTGCCCAGAACTGGACACAGTATTCAAGATGGGGTCTAACCAAGGCAGAGTAGAGTGGTACCAGTACCTCCCTCGATCTAGACACCATACTCCTATCGATGCAGCCGAGAATTGCATTGGCTTTCTTGGCTGCCGCATCACACTGCTGACTCATGTTCAGCTTGTGGTCTATGAAGACTCCTAGATCCCTTTCACACGTACTGCTATCCAGCCACGTGTCCCCCATCCTATATTCTTGTCTTCTGTTCTTAGGAAATGTTTTAGAAGTCTCCTCCAATATGCAGCAGGGTCAGGCTGCTGAGCAGACCTCAAGCCTGCCTCAAGCTCATTGCCTAACTAGTTTGCTGTTGCCCTTTGATAAATGTGCCCACACTTTGGGCTTAAGACAGATTGTCCTGTGATCAGTAGGCAAAAGAAGATGGAAGCATTGTTGTAAGAGTTGTAAGGTTTCTGGATGAATGCATTATGTTACTGGACCAAGGGCAGCAAGTCAATCACTAAAAATATACAAGTCTTGAGTCAAGTCCAGTTAGTGCATCATTTGTTGCTGAATCGAGTCTGAGTTGAGTCTCTGAAGTGACTTAAGTCAGACTTGAATTCAAGTCAATCAACTCGAGTTTACATCACTGTGCAAAGCTATGCTGGTGAGAGACAACTGGCTGAACACATGTGATGTGAAAATAGATCAGATAGGACCTCAAGGCATATCATCCACTTCACTCTAATTTCCCCAGGTCATAGTCAGGGAAGTTCTGGTGATAATGGATTTGCAAATGTCTCTTGACAACTTGACCTTTAGAATCTGCCTCCATGGAATGACTGATTTCTTCGACCCTCTTCCTCTGTCCACTGAAACTTCCCTCTGATTCCTCATCTGTCCTGCCGTTAAGAAGCTATCACAGGACTTTTCTGCACTTGGTTTTTAAAACGGGGCAGTGCGTCCTCCTGTGAGGACGGTCGCATTTGGGGGCGAACTGAGTTTGGACTACTTACTGTTTGTCCAGACTTCAGCTCGCCCCGGAACACCCAGAACTGGTGGTCGCCCGTGCTATTGAAAGACCGATTAAAAGAGGACTTTCAATAGTGCGGTGCGCTCCAGTCTGTCACTCTGTGAAGTATAGATCTACAGGCTCGCGCCAGTGCGAGTCTGCAGATCTTCTGGGGCGAGTCTGCAGATCTTCCGACTGGCGAGCTTCTCCGGTTGGTGGAGAGCCTCTGCCAATCAGAAGCCTCCATTTTCGTCTCTGGAGAGTGTGCAGTGTGGGCGCACGCTGCTCCGGACTGTCGTGGATCGTCAGGGGGGGAATGTGCCAGTCTGGTGAGTAACGGACTGCCCCATTTCCTCTCCAAAGTGTGGAAAAGCCCACAGTTCTCATCAGTCCTTTGTCACCTAATGCTAAGGCCATTAATTTGTTCTGGAATCCATTGTCTACTCTGCCAGAGAACTATTAACACCTTCCCCCTCAGGGAGGAAACAAGTTATTCAAACCCTGGCTTTGAGCCAGACAATTTTTAGTACACTAGTACCCTGGACATAGGCTGTCACTCTGCTGCTCTGATTCCCATTCTTGTACTACCCTCACACTTTTGGTCTGAGCCATGTTGTTTCTTCTCTGCAGGATAAGTAAATATCATCCACTTCACCCTAATTTCTCACTACCCAATTTTTCCTCCCTTTTCCTTCAGTTTGCCTTGTGTGATTGTTAGATTGTGTGGACATTGTGTCCATGTGAGTTTTAAAGAAGACTTACCTCTGAATCTCTGACTGGTATCCCTGCATGAGTACTAGCATACAGAGGCATAAAAGATCCCACTAAGTTACCCTCCTCTCACAGGCCTCTTCTTTGAACTAATATTCCCCCCACCCCATTTCATGGAGGCACTGACATCACAGGTGGACCCTTGAGTCACCAACATTTTGGGGCAACATGCCTTCTGGTTATTTCTGACTTATGGTGACCCTAAGACAAACCTATCACAGGATTATCTTGGCAAGATTTATTCAGAGGGGGTTTGCCATTGCCTTCCTCTGAAGCTGAGAAAGTTTGACTTGGCCAAGTTCACCCAGTTAGTTTCCATGGCCAAGCAGGGATTTGAACCCTGTTGTCCAAAGTCATAGTCCAACATTCATACTACTACACTACTGTGCCTCTCATTTCTAGATTAATCATTCCTTGGAGGAGCTGCTGCTGCCCATTCCAGCGGGAGGGCTGCTGAAATTGGTGGTAAATAGTGTGTAGCTTTCTCTGCCATCTTCCTAACCAACCATATAAGTAGTTTTTAAAAGGGTCACCAAACAAGTAGCCTGAAACCTTCCTAAGCTGAAGAATTAGCCCTCTGAGGAATTCTAGGTAGACAACTGCACGTAGCAGCCTGAGATACCAAAAGCACAAAGGCAGACAGGTAGGTGGTCCTAGGTAGCAAATGACAGCAATATCAGCAACAGGGTATAGGAACAACTAGGTGTATATAGCCAGAAGACAGACAAGATTAACAACAGTCTGACATGCAGCAAGGGAAGAAGCTGGAAAAGTTAATTTTTGAACTATAGGCATTGCCAGAGGGAGGAAACAGGGAGCTGTTATCCAAAAAAGGAACTTTTCCATGCTCTGATAGAGACAGAAACATATGGATAACTCTAGCAGTAGGCTAAACTCATCAGGTTTAAAAGAAATGGAATATAGTGAGAGAACTCTTTTCAGATCATTGCATTTGTAAACTGAGTTTTAGTCTGGAAAGTTGAAGATTGGAAAGCTGTAAGCTGAGTTTTGTCTGGAAAGTTGAAAATTGGAAAGCTATAGTGTCACTTTCCCCTTGCATTCTCTTCCTCCCTCCCTCCTTTCCTGTATTTTGCTTTTTCTGTGTTTTTCAGACTTTATTATTCAGGCTTCTACTGCTGACTGTGGGGGAGAGAGAGCTAAGGAGAAGTGAAATGGTGCCAAAATCACAGCTTCTAAAGCAAGTGTCTGTTGTGTCATTGGCCTTTGGCTTGTGAAAAATGACAAATAGACTAAGATGGTTTCATTAATTCCATTGCCTAGTTCATTCCATCAGTGGCTGTTCCTCTAGTGTAATTCTTCAAAACAGAGATTCCCACTTGTCCTAAAAGGATTTACACTGATCTTTTGGGCACTATTTAGGTCTATCACCAGGCAGATAAGACAATACTGGAACAGGATTTCATAACGTGGGCGCGGATTGTTCAGCAGCACTGAAATAAGGAATAGGTAAGCTTTGGATCCAAAAGAATCAAGGTCATAGGAGTATTTCCAGTCTGGTGGAAAGTAGAAGAAACAATTCCACAGACAGAAGGGTAGGGCAAAGACATCAAAGGGAGCCAAAAATTAAATGGAAAATCAAATAGAAAGGTAGGGACAAGCTCATGGTTGAAATGGAAGATAAATTCGTTGGAGGAGAAAGGATTTAAAAAAAAAAAAAAGCAAATAAGTGGAGACACTAGTTGGATTTTAAATCTACATGGACTTTGATTTGAAAAATCTGCCTGGCTGCAGGTTTGTTAATTTGCACCAGGACATTCTACTGATATAAATAAAACTTATTGCAAAGAAATGGTAAATGCTCTTGTAAGGCTGGGTCTAAACCATATTCAATCCAGTATAATTTAAGAATTCATATTAACTGATTTGGATTATCCAAAATTATAATCATAGAATGATAGAACTGGAAGAGAATACAAGGGCCATCCAATCCAACCCCCTGCCATGCAAGAGTAAACAATCAAAGCACTCTCATCTTTAATTTCATCTAACATTTTAAGATCCACTACTTATCATACAAACTGTGGGGATCAAAATGTACAGTTAAAGTGGGAACAATCTAATTGTCCCGAATACAAGGGGGAAATGTTACATTGACAGGCACTGGGCATATGAGTAGGGAAAATAAACTTTCTATCAGTAACTTGCAGCATAGTGTTAAGAAGGTTTACTTTGAAGTAACCCACTCAGCTCCATATTTATATAACTCATTTATGTACAAGAACCAGCTCTGACATACACCCAACACATGTGAAATATATGTGTTTGAAATCATAACATCTGTAGGCATTGATTTCTCACCTTTATCATCAGCTCAGACTCTCCCACCACTCTGATAAAAAGTGCTTATGGGCAGCAGCTAGCAATTCTGATAAGGAGTAAAGATACCATTGGCTAAAGAAACAAACTAAGAGTTTATTGTAAGAACTCCAATGAAGACAGGAAAGCTATCTAAGGGACAATGAACTAAGATAGTTTTATTTTTAAGGGAAGTGAGAGAATAAGGAGGTGGGGGTACCCATAAGTTTCCATCTCAGAGAAGCTAGGATAGGTGGATAAGAGATTAGGAGACTTTGGGTCATTGAAACTATTTAATCCTTATCACCACTTCTTCCTCTAAGACATTAGCCATTTCCACCCTACATTGTTCTAGTGCTATTATTCCACTTTCAACAAGCTATGGAATCCTGGGGTTGCAGTTTAGGAGGGGCCTTTAGAATTCTCAGCCAGAGAGCTCTTTGGCCTCAGTAAACTACAAACTCGAGAATTCCACAGGAGGTTGGAAGTGGAATAATAGCACCATAACACTGTAGGGAGGAAATGGCCACTATCTCTTTAAGCGCTGGGTGTTGTTGCATTTCCAACATACAGAGGACACTGGAAACAAGGAGAACGGACCATTATCAATACTACCACCAAGCTTCTCTCCAACCTTAGCTACCCACTCTCTTCCTCATTCGAAGAGATAGAGAAAATTAGACCAGACTTGTGGGCGCAGAACAGAAACCACCATAAAAAGCAGTTGTTATAGTGGAACCTTCCCTTCCCTTTAAATGAACCTTTCTCAGAGTCAAATAGTGGGACCAAGAAACTATAAGTTATCACTTGCAATATCCCAGGACAACTTGCCCCACAACATCTCACTCTAAGGTCCACTCAAGGCAAGGCATTTACAATCTGGATGGCTCTGAAGAGTGTGGTTCTTCAGAGCGGTGTTGAAGGCCCTCCTGCTCAGACCATTTGGTGCTCTAGAACCTGTGGCAGATGTCTCCCTATGCCCACTGCGAGGGCTGGTTTTCAAGCATGCATGCTATTCTCTTCCCATTTTTGTCCTCCAAGACCCCCAGTGCTATTTGGTGGAAACACAGTAGGGTTGTCCAAGGCTACTCTGCTCTCACCTGTGAAAGGCCGATAATCTAATCACTACAACACACTGATTGTCCTGGAATATATGCTATCTACACTGCAGTTATGAATGCCATCATCATGTTAAGACATTCCTAAACCACAAAGTTCTGTCATAGGCAGGAAAAAAAATGTCAGTGACTAATTGTTGTTGTGTTCCCTTAAGAGTCAGCTCATGCATTTGGTGAGCCAATCCTTTTATGGAATTAAGTCAGTGTTTTCTCATCCTAGTAGTGCAAGATGGCTAGTTTGTGTTATTTTCCAGTGAGAATGGAGGAAATCTGGATTTTAATTCAGTTTACCATAAAGTGTAATAGTCTGTCCTCATTTAGGCAAGCCAGTACTGGATCATTGGCCCTTTTCGCATTAAGTCTTCTCGCGCGAGCGGGGGAGGGCGGCTCGCACATGAAGCCTTCTCCGGGAGGCTGCCGCTTCCCCCTCCTTCCTTCCGCAGGCGAAGGAATGAGCGGGGAAGCGGCAGCCTCCCGGAGGCGGCGGCGGCTCGCGCGTCCGTCCATTCCCCCCCCACGCGCGTGAGAAAGGAGCCTGTTCCCTCCATCCCCCCCGCGTGCGCGAGAAAGGCGCTCCTCCCGTCCGCCCCCCGCGCGCGTAGAGAGAAAGGCGCTCATCCCGTCCGCCCCCCCCACGCGCGAAGCAGGACGTGTCGCGTTCGTCGCGCAAACGCCCCGCCCCGTCCCTTCCTTCCGCAGGGGCGGAGGGAAGGAAGCACGACCTGGCCGGCTCCCGGACGCTCCGCACGAGAGGTAAGTGCACGCGGGCGCCGGGAGCATTGCGCGAGCGTGGGTGATTTTCACTTGGAAGCAAAAATGAAAAAACCCGCGCTCGCGCAGCTTCAGCCCCGTGAGCCCGGCAGAAGTGGGAGTGCGTCATGCGGAGCGACGCTCCCACTCCCGCGAGGCTCACGGGGCTGTAGCGCGAGAAAAGGCCCGTGCGAAAAGGGCCATTGTTTTTCTCACCTAAATCACTGTAATTCCCAAAACAAAAACCACTTACTCACTATCCATAAGGCTCAAGCAACGTCTGATGTGAACATTTTGAATTTTCAAACTAAGTAGAATGCAAAGCAATTAGTTAATACAGTTGGCATGCTTAATTTGGCTCTTGTGCAAAGGGACAGTATCCTTCCATCAGTTTTATAATTACAGGTAAATAAATAAAATAAGCAACAACTTCCCTTCCTAATAAGGGGAAATAATATGAGATCAAATTTTGGCTAAATTCAAGTGTGAAACAAATTTAAAGTTCCCTTCTTTGGGAAATTATAAAAAAAAAATTGGAGAAAGCAAAATAATTTCTGATGTGATCAATAAAATTTGTCATAGAATTAATGTCAAAAGGACTGAAGTAGGTTGGCATCGAAAAGAAAAATATGGGAGAAAAGGGGGAATCCCCACTGATTTCTGTTCCAGACCATTGTATCTGCCCCTTCTCTGTGTTCAGGATATTTATAAAAATCTTCCCAGAAATTGATCTGTCACTTATCAATTGAAATATTTATATCATTTTTTTAGATCATAAGATCTCTGGGCAAGATACAGAAATTCTATTAGTACAATCAGTAGTTGGAAGGGAGTGGGCTGCCTTTAATTCCATAACTCCATTTTGGTAACAGATAGTTTGCATGTACCAGAGCTTGAAAAAGCTACTTTTCACGACTATAACTCCCAACTGGCTGAGGGAATTCAGGGAATTACCATCCCTAAATGTAACCCTTGGTATTAGCCATTTCATAATCGTAGACACCCTGCTTTCCGAATAGGCTTCTACCACTCGTCCCTGGACGGTAGATAAATTTTTTGAAAACAGAAATAGCTTTCTACTTCATATTTGTTGCTTGGTAAATGTAGAAGACAGATATATTTTTGAGTAATAAAATTCTGCAGCTGTGTTGGCTCTCAAATCCCCCTACAGATTTAAAACCATTGTCAACTATGGCTAGATGAGTTCCTTTAATTCAGTCATTGAGGCTCTAAAAGACATTGTCTTTCCAAAGGTGAACTAATCATCACAGTAATAATATTATTGATACTCATCGTTCCATTACTCCCCCCCAAATTTTTGGGGGGTCTTTGTTTATTTAGTCACTCCATTGCCTAATTTTTTGTTAGTGCAAACACACACATACACACACAGCATTTCATCTGACATCCTTGCATCTTCTTCTGAGACTATGTAGTCCCAAGTCCAAAGATCATTTTAAAAAGTTTGTTAATAGGAATGAGTGATCAGTTTTATTTCTCTGTGGTGCAATGTCCATTACAAAACACAATGTCCAGAATTGTACACTTACTATTTAATTATGTAACTCTCTTAGCTGTGTAGTTAAGTAGTGTGTCCCAGTTCAACTCCCCCAACAATTCTGACTTATCAGGAAGCAGCCACTGTAAGCTACAGAGTCTGTTCTCCTGTCGATTGAGATGCAGCAAATTGATGTTTCCAAACCCTACCCCCACCCCATGACTGATCTCCAGAATACAGCCAGAAGTAGGATCTGTCTCCATACCTCCTCACACTGGAAATCACTCATGGAAGGAGAGTGGATTGCTCACAATGACTGCTGCCCAGTAAGTCAGGAGTGGGATAGTTTTACAGTCTATGTGTATTCCCTACACTGTTGAATCTGAAGAGATCCTGAACATGAATCAGTTAGGAATGTGTAATTCTAGGTTATGCATTCATACTCCAGCCTATATCAATACAGTATACTTGCTAAAACAGATCAAAACATTTAGGTCTTTTTCGCATCTTACCTGGTGCCACTGGTGTCATGCAGGGATTGCACAAAAAACCTTGACTGGGAGGCACTCGTGTCCCCTCCGCTTCCCCTCTGCACCAGCTCCATGCTGGCTGGAAGGAAGCGTGAGCACTCCGCCCCTTGCTTCTGCAGTGCAGCTGGGTACTTTACTAGGCTGCGCTGGGGGAGGAACCACAATGGCCACGGGTCCAGAGTACGCAAGGTAAGTGCATGTCAGGCACAGGAGGGATGCACCATCACAGATCATTTTTGGCAACAAGCTGAAAATGATATAATGCATGATTGCCACCTAATGGCCTCAGGAACATCACGCAATTGCGAGGACATCATGTGAAACAGTCCTCGCAATCATGCAACACTCCTGAGGCCATTTTGCAACAGGACTGGCTTGCAAAAAGAGCCTTACTCGGGTATAGAGAGAAAATCCCATAAAAAGTAGGAAATAAACGAGCAAAACTGAATATTAGCAAAATATCACTACGGGCCATCTTTGACAATGGCAACTAACATTCTTTTCATAGCACTCTCCCATCCTGCCATGGGGATAGGAGAAGGACAGGACTGCAATGATGCTTCTGAATGACGTTGTTGCAATCCAGTCCTTCTCCTGTCCTCAGGTGGTGCAATCAGGGGTTAAATCATTCACAGGTTTTCTGCGCCAATGACCCATGATCACACCACCATCTTGCTCTTACCTGTCCTGCAGACAGGCAGGAAGCGTGTTCGCAGCACTTCCTGCCCCACTGCAGCCTGGGAAAGTATCCAGCTGCACTGCAGAAGGAAGCGATGTGTCCATCACACTCCCTTCTGCAAGAAGCCAGTCCCAGGTTGAGGGAAGCACTATCATTGCACTCCCTTCCTGGCAGAGCTGCTGCCAGGATTGCCACTGGATACTGCTGCAAGAAGGGAAGCTGTGGAAAGGGCCTTAGACAACTGATCCCTTCTACAGTCCATTGCTGACACCTTTGCCAATTTGCAATGGATCTTTTCGACAAGTTTATCAAATTAGTACATCCTAAATCTGAATCAAAAATTACCTACCAGGAAAAAATCACATACCTAAGGGGAAAAAGTGACTGAAACTGTTCAACAGATATTGAATTATCTAATTTTAATTGAGAAGGTCTTTGGGAATTAGATCTTTTTGGCACAAGAGAAACTTCAGTTTTTATTTCATTATGAAACAAATGCTTTTTGAATGAAACTTGTGTCCCTCAGAGGAGAAACACATTGTGTGATCTGCTTCAGTGTTATTCAACCTAAACAGGATATTCCAGTGTGTGAAGCCCTTTCAACATGGACATGGTGCCCCAGCATGGGATGTGAGAGGAGCAGGATTGCAACAATGCTTCCACAAGACTTTGTCCATCAATGACCCACACTTACCTGACATGCAAAAGGGCCAGAAATGTGGTGGAGGTGCTTCCTGCTCTAACTCAGTGTGAGAAAGAGCCTGGCTGTGCTGCAGAAAGAAGATATGTGTCCCTCACCCTCACTTCCACAAGGAGCTGGTCCAGTACAGAAGAGAGTATTCCTATCATGATCCCTTTAGTTTGTTTGTTTTGCTCTATCACAGTTCTTTACTTCATCTGTTAAAGCTCCATTGCATCCAGTTCTTATATGCAGGCTATGATTTAGGGATTAATCAGAGTCACTTAGCTATTTTTGTTCTACCCAGTTAATCTCAAAGACTGACAATTAATTAAATCAAAAGTGGTTGAGAATACCACCTAAAGCCTTTGCATTTATTCTAGTTTTATTCATCTGATTTGTATCCCTCCTTTTTACTGTAAGTATGACACCCAGGTTAGTTAACAGTGAGTTTGTCTATGCAATTAATATGAGAAACAACCCCCACTTACACAATCAAGAACATATTATTAAAAGAAAGAGCAGCATCAGGGGCCCTTACACACTATAGAGTTAAAGCACTATGAACTGCCATGGCTGAATCCTGTGGAATCATGGGATTGACAGTTTGGTTAGAAGAGCTCTCTGGTTGAGATTCTGAACACTCCTCCCCAAACTGCCAATCCTAGAATTCCATAGGATGTTGCCATAGCAGTTAAAATAACATCATAGTGCTACAATTGTGTGGCGTGAAAGGGCCCCATGTCAGCAACCTTCCTGCAGCCATCTGTATCAGCTGAATTTTCCAAACACTTTTCAGAGGCAACTTCTCACAGAATGTGTTATAGCAGGATAAACGGAAGGTAAATAAGACATGCATCATCACAACCACATTTGGAACGGATACAATTGACACACTAGTGTCATTGTTCTGGCCACTGCTAGAATCTTGGCATGTCAGTTCAGTACTGAATCCAAAAAGGCAGCCAGACTTTGAACCTGAATCTTCCAGGGAAGTACAACTCCATTTTCAACAGGTTCAAACATTCCTTGTTTTATTGTCAGCAGAGCCAAAACACCTCTGTCTTGTCTGCATCAAAGTTCAGTTTGTTTGCCTCTATCTAGTTTGCTACCAACATCAAGAAGAGGCAGGCACAGCTCCAACATGCCAAGACCCAGAAGCAGATGAAAAAGCCTCCTTCCATCCCAAGTGCCACTGTCCTGGCCTCAGAGGAAGAGAAGAAGAGACAGCATCTGCTGGACTGAATCCCCTCCCACAGTTCCATCCCCTTTCCCTTTTGTGTCATGTCATTGGCCCTTTCCACATTCTACCTTTTCTTGGCATTGGGGTGCGGTGCTTGCACAAGCAGCTTCTTGTGAGAGGCCCTCGCATCCAGGTTTCTTCAGCTCCGCACGAGCTTCCTGCTCGCGCGAGAGCCCCACCTCTTCCTTTCTCAGTGCAGCCTGGGACCTTCCCAGGCTGCACTGAGACAGGAAGCACGACCGGTCCAGCTCCCGAGGTTCGGCATGCAAGGTAAGTGCGTGCGGGGCCTGGGAGCAATGCGCAACCACGCTCCATTTTCAGCTGAAAGTCAAAAATGAAAAAGTGCGTGAGCGGTGCCTGCCAGGTCCTGGAGCATCATGCAAACGTGAGTTCATAGTGTGGACCGCTTCTCACATTTGCGTGACACTCAAGGGGCCCTTTTGCATGGAAAATGGCATGTGAAAAGGGCCTTGCTTAGATTGTAAGCTGGAGGGCAGGGGACTGTTTTCTTGTTATTTTACTTTTAAAGAGCCATATATAGCAATGGCACTATATAAACTAATGATGATAATGAAAGCAAGAGAGACTGATGTAGAAGCAGATCAGCTTTCTTGGATTTAGATTGAAAGGAGAGAGGGGATTCAGTACCATCAGCAGGTTTCAGCTCTGCATGGTGCATAAGCAATTGTGCTTTAGAACTCTTTTAGAAAGTAGCCATTATTCAGCAGCTATAGTTTGCAGATGAAGTGAACCAAGAAGAGGGCATTTTTCTTGGCTCTATTGTCAACATCAGTTGCCTTTTATGCAGTTGCTTTCTTGTTTCCTTAAAAGGTGGGAGATCTTGAGGCCTACCCGCAGTGCCAGCATTCCTTAGAAGTAGGGGGAATTACAGCTCAAAGGAGGCTTGCAAGAGGAAGGTAACTGCAGGATCTTTTCACCTGTGTATACCAGTACTAACTGTAGAGAGGACTCCATTTAAAAGGTTAAACAAAATATTTTATTGGGAATTAACAAGCAAATCAGACACTGTCAAGAACCATACAAAGCGATCAGAAAGTGAGGCAGGTAAGATTGGAGAGAGCGAGATTGAGTAGAAAGGGTGATAGTTACCAGTTCTGAAGCAGAAGGTTGAAGTGGAATGGCTCAGTCTGAGAGTAGCAAAGAGGAACAGGAATCTGGGGTACCACATGCAACGTAATGGCCAACATACTACCATGTACTACAATTTACTGGGGCTGGAGCTCAGGTTTTTACACCCTATCTCCTGCCCTGAAGGAGGGTGCATGGACAAAGCAGTAATGCCTTTCTCATCAGGTCTGGAATGGGTTGATTGTCTTTACTTTAGGTGACAAAACACTGCTGGGAGTGCTGACAATCTATTAATGTTTTGGTCAGAAAGTGTAATAGGGAAGGTCTCTGTATGATATCTGTATGATTTATGACAGTCAGGTCCATAATTGCTTCACCTTGTCAAGGTCAGAGACCTGGGCAGCAAGCCAACCTAGAGAAGGGAGTGTGAGAGCCAGCAAAGTCCAGCCAGGAGGAGACTAGCAAGCACTTTACACAAGGGAGTTCATTTACCAGAACATCAAGCAAAAGCCATAGTCAGAGTTCCAAAAGCCAAGGGTCAAGAGATCAATTCAAGGTAGCAGGAACCAGGTGCTGGGAACAAGGAACAGGCAAGAGGAGGGCTTGAAAGAAGTTTGCCACAAGCAAAGGAAAGCTTCCATGCAGGCAGTTATATAGCCCAAGACACAGGTGTGGCTAGTCACTGCTTCTTGAACTTAATCAAGGAAGCCTCCCTTTGCTCAGCTCTCTTGAGTCTCCACCTTGTTTGTGGGCTGATTGGCACAGGCTCCAAACCATCTCCAGAATCGGATCACTGTTGCCCTAAAGGAGAAGGCAGAGGAAAGTCCAAGCCTGCTTGGTCCATGGCAGCAGGGGGAGCTCTTGAGCTGCAGGACTCATCTCCAGCCAGAGCCACAGGGACCAACAGCTGCTGCTCATCATCTCCACCTGACCAACAGCTGCTGCTCATCAGCAGCAGCTCTGACAGGGACTTCAGTTCTCACACACCTGGGCAGTTTCACCTTCTATTGTTTTCAGGAGTGCTTGTAACTTACAGTTTTTGAAAGGATCATCACAAGCCCATCAGCATCAGGCTTTCCAGCTTAATCCTCTCTGAACTTATGACCTCATCCTGTCTGAGTTCATCCTGACCTGACATATCCTTACAGCCAGCACACTTTCAAACATGTGCTCCAGTCATATATACATCCAATTATGAAAACAGCACATCCCACAGAGTTCAGGTATATGGTGAGGCTACAATCTTGTCCCTCCACCATCCAGGTAACTGAGTGTACCTCTGTCACCATCTTCAGCCCACAAAATCAGGTTAGTTCAGTCCAGAAAATAAACATTCCCTTCCCACTCCTCCAGCAAGCAGGAGGTTTTATGTTACCTATAATGGTGGAAAAGGAAGAAACTCAAACTGGTACCAAATGAAAGCACTTCAGCCACTATGACCATGGCATACTCTCCCTTCATCCAGAGCAGAAAATCCTGGACTAGCTGATTAATTGGTCTGTCTACCATAAGGCAAATTCAGCTCACAATGTGTCAAGGCCAATTTTGGGTATGAATTTGGGTATTCACTCTGATAATTAAGAAATGATAACAAGAGAGCAATAACTTGTTAAGAAAACAGAGTGCACATTTGGAATGCAATCTGTTCTATGGATATCTCTTGTCTATATATAGGTGTGTGTGTGTATGTAGCGGGAGAGAGAGCGAGCGTGTTTCAGCACATAACTGTGGTTGAAGCCATCTAGGAAGTTCTGAGACAGGAACTGAAGAACGTTTCTGAGGGATTATGTACATCAGTAAGAAAACCTTTATCTTTGTACTTACAAGGAGAAGTGATTTATCAGTTATGAGATCACTGTTACATTCTCAGAGCTTTCCCTTTTCATGCTGCTCACTTCAGACAAGCACCAATTTGTCGATGTGCTTTTTTGGCAGTTCTATTTCCTTTTGCCCCAGGTCCTGAAATTCCATTTTGTGGGAACTGAAAAAGAGGTGATTGTTTCTTTTGACATTGCTCAGAAAGGGCTTTAAGAACATGCCAATAAAGATGTGCCCAGCTTCCAAAATACACAGTTTCTTCATCCATCCTGGCACACTTGCAAAGAGAAATATTTTTTCTCCCTACTTTTCAACTGCATATGATCCAATCATCCCAATTTACTAGCAACAGATTCTATTTTCTCATTTTTCAAACTTGTTCATCACTACCTGTATTTTAACCCCATTTTGACTTTGGAGACATTTTAGTAATGTCTTTTCGTTTGTTTTTGTTGTTACTGTCTGTACCTAAGCTGACATGTGCACTTACCCATTTTTTTTTCTAAGACATTTTTCTGATAATCAGTAGCCAGTGGTTATGCTGGCTGGAGAGACCTGGCAAGGTGTAGTGATTTGAAGATTGGACTATGACTCTGGAAACCAGGGTTTGAATCCCTGCTAAGCCATGGAAACCCACTGGATGACCTAGGGCAAGTCACACTGTCTCATCTTCAAATGAAGACAACGACAAACCCCCTCTGAACAAAACTTGCCAAAAAAAAAAAAAACCATGATAGTTTCTCCTTAGGGTCAACATAAGTAGGAAATGATTTGAAAGCCCACAACAACAAAGTCCAAAAAAGTAACTTTTCTGAGTCCCGATTCCAACTCTGTGTGTGCTTGTATGCCTGTGTGTCCCTGCCAGGAGTGTAGCTACACTTGATTGGCATCAGCCAACCACAAACACACACACACACACACACACACACAGATATCTCAACTACAACCAGCACTAGAGGCCAACATCATTGGATTATTTACCTCAGCTAATGAAGAAATTGGAAGATAGAAAAAAATTGTTCTGCTTGAACTAATAATCATTGCCATCTCCAGAAACTGTGCTCTTGCATTTTGGGAGCTATTTTGCAGCCAGTTAGGAAACACTATGGGACCTGAAGAACTGCCTCCAATTCCAAAAGTGAAGGCTGATTTTTAAGAGTACATTTTCCAAACTCTGAAGACAGCACATTCCTATCAACAGGTATATGAACCCCTCAGATGCACATATGTAGAGATCCTGGATTCCACCAATGTTTCTATGTTCACAACACTGGAGTGAGGTCTCCTGGTCATTCTGCTGCTTCACCAGCGCTGCTTTGTGCTGGAGAACAAGCTGTGCATGAGTCAGCTGAAGCTGAATCCAATCATGACCAATGCCATTATTGTTGGCATGGTATTTAACCCCAGAGGATATGTATATTAGTCACTAATGAAGGCCTCTTGGGTTGGAAGGTTTGGAGTTCTTATGTTGCAAGAGTGTTTCAATCAAAACACTTCACTTTTTTTCATGAAGATAAAGAAAAGGAGATCAATCCTAAATCAGATTATGTGCAGATTTCATAGCTCCAAGAAAGAGAAGAAAGGAACCACAGGCAGAAACCAAGAAACATCGATATTAATTTGAAAGAGACAGTCGATCAAATATCAAAGGTGGCCTCTAAAACTCAATAGACAGCCAAGCTATGCATAGGACAGATTTGTGAATGAATTTGAATAGTTTCCAAGCCAGAGGTTGTCAAAGTTACATTTTTGAACTGCAAAAATTCCAGAATACCCCAGTAGCTAGGGTATCCCAGAACTTGCACTCCAAAAATAATTGTTTATCCAGTCCTTGTTCCAAACAACAGTTCTAGGCAACAAAGTAGAACAAACCAGATAAGGAATGCAATGGTTTTCCAGACTTAAATTCTCTTACATACCCCACTGTCCAGGTGAAAATATACAGCTAGACTAGACCATCTGTTATATTCCCTGCAGTTAATAGGTGGTTTGAAAGGGCAATTTTATTCCAGAGACCAATGAAGGGAACAAAGAAAAAATGCTTTGTTTTGTACCTTATTCCTGTGGCTGCTACTTGATTAAAAAAAAAATGAGTGGCAGAAATGTATCATGCCACCATCACAGTGGCATTAAAACAAGCAAAATTTCTCCTCTTAACATTGTCAACATAATTATAAATAAAGCAGAGCTTAGGGAAACTCTGTTATGAATACTGACTTGAAAAAGATTTTATCTAATACAGTCATCCCTCCACATTTGCTAGGCACAGGATCCCCATGAAAACAAAAACAAAAAATATGAATAACTCTAGGCCCTCCCAACCATATTTAACACAAAAAAAGGTATGATCACCATATTCAATCCACCATGGATTCTTTTGAGGCATCAGGGTTCCTTCATAATGCAGAAGTGGGTGGCTGGTGGGGCTTACTGCCTCCTCCACTGCTGCCCCACACAATTTTTAATAAGGACTGACAGGCCTCGTTCAGAGTTTTTCAGTCTCATGAGGCTTGCAGTCCCTATTAAAAATGGCCTAGGGAGGCAGCAGAAGTGACAGCAAATAATCCGTGAATCACCACATTTGCAAAATGTAACCTGCAAATGTGGAGATCTGACTGTACAATGAAAATATGAAACATAGTGCCACATGCCTGCTTAGTCACCATTCTTCACACAGGTTTCCATGGAAGCTAACTGAGATTTATAGTGGGCCTTTGGTATTTGCTAGGGTTTGGTTCCAGCCAACCCATGGACACTGTTACCGTAGTTTCTAGCCCGGACTTGTGGGATATTAGATATCATTTGATATCAATAATTTGGCCTTCTTTACCCCTTCCTCTCCACATGCTTGCAAGGCCCCCGGACAAGCACGCACGCAGGCACGGCCACAAATAGCTGAAATATTCCAAACAAATCCAGGCAGGCCAGAAATAGCCAGACTGCTGCTTTAGGAGACCTCAAGGCAAGTACCACATTATGTATGCATGCAACTTACAAAGGACTCCCTACCCCGAGTAGGCAGCTTGACAAGTCGAATACTCAACTGTCAAGCACTCCGTGTTTGCATACTGGCTACTCTATTGACAACTCGATCTCAACTCAATCATGTAAAATACTGACCTTTTGGAGGCTTTATCTCCAGCTCGAAACTCATTGTTATCCCCTGGGACGGACTAGCCTAAGGCCACATTTTCACCTATAAGACCCCCTGATTTTGAGTGTTTCCTCAGATCACTCTTGGCTTCCATCCCTCCTTGCTGTCGCTTCGTTCGGCGAGCCTTCCCCTCAGCTCGTCATACTGAGAATCTCCTCTGCTACGGACCTTTTTCTTCAGACTACCTGGGCTTCAGGACAGGTGTAGTATTTCCCATACAAAACCTCCTCTGAAAATCCCTCTATCCCACTCCTACCTTTCTTTCCATAGATCTCTGTGTGAGTGTGGTGCATACACGTGTTTGACTGTATATCAATAAAAACAACCATTATTATTTACTTCTGTTTGCTCTTTTACTCGGCCTGACCCCGTAGACATTGGGTAAAAGATCTCACTACGTTGCCCTGCCTCTCGTAGTGCTAGCTTGTGCTCTTTGCTAATTCCCAACTTTAGCCATTTCCACACCAGACTATTATAGCGCAATTATTCCACTTTCAACATCCTATGAAATCCTGGGGTTTTCGGTTTCAGGAGGGACAGCTGGTCCCTCCCGGAAATGCAAACCCCAGGATTCCATAGGATATTGAAAGTGGAATAATAGCGCTATAACAGTCTGGTGTGGAAATGGCCTTGGTAATATTTGGAATGCACTTAGGTGTCCCTCACGGGACTCCCAGAAATCAGAGTAACAACACCAACATTGGTGGATGCTCAAATCCCATTATGTACATTGGTGTAGTAAAATTTTGTCCCTTATATAAAATGGCAAAATCAAAGTTTGGTTTTTGAATTTTTTAAAAAAATATTTTCAAGCTGTGATTGTTTGAATCCATGGATACAGGATCTGTGGATGTGGAGGACTGACTGTATTTTAAATCCACTCCATCTACTATCTGTTTTAGGTGGTCTTTAAGAACCAAAGAAAATATGGCAATGGGAGATCCATGGTTGTCTCTCTCACTTGTTTAAACAGATTAAATTTGGTGTATTTGGAGGAGGCCCTATGTAAATTAGAGTGTTTAGAGGGTTAGCACTTTCTTTTGTGGCATTTTCCGTAATTCTTCTCCTTGTAGTGCATCTTTCCTTGTAGTGCAAATACAATCCTCTCCCAATCTGGGTAGATACTATATTTGATCTTAGCCAAAAGGCCAAGAAATAATCCCCCGAACTGGATAAAGAATGTCATGGGAAGTAAAAGTTTAAGACCGCTTCCACACTAGACTGTTATAGTCTAGTGCGTAAGCCTCTCTCACACCCATCAGAATCCTGATCCAAATTGTCACTCACACACAAACACGTGCTATTTACAATTTACATTTGTATGTTTATTTAAATATCTATATCCTTCTCTGTAACAAAAAAAATCACAAGGCAGAGTGCAATCAAATCCATTTAAACAGTTTTTTTAAAATACTAAATTCAAAACAATAAAAGACAAGCTAACCACTGAAAAACCTATTATACAATCTAACAATTGAAAGCAAGCCAAAATAGTTTAAAGCCATGTGCAACAGACTCCAAAGGCTTTAATAAAAAGTCATTTTTAAACTTCATGTAAAATGAAGCCCATGCCTTCATATCATTGCTGATTGTGTAAATGATGTTAACATTTAATCTGGCCCCTAGTTGCTGTTTGGAGCTCACTGGTGTAAAACTATTTTCATTTCCCAGATTGTGTAATTGTTGGAGCAATTTTTTTTTTTCTGTGCACTTCCAAGCTGGCTGAAGTGGTAAATATTTGTGAGCCTATTCAGCGGGTCTCCAGTCCTTCCTGTGTCTGAAAAATGGACACAGGTTTTGTGTTAATAGCCCACTGCATAAAAGTTTTCTCCCCAGCTTTTCTCCCAATACAGCTTAAATACTCCTCTCCCCACCCAAAAAAAATTCTGTTTAAAGGATTCTGCCAAACACATTAGATTAATTTGAATCATCATGTCAGCCTTGACAATAAATATTCATGTCAACAAGCACATTTTTATGTATCTTGCATTGAAATGATTCCTGAGCTGTCCAGCCAATAAGAGCTGAAGAAAAGGTCCAGCTGTGCACATCCAGAGAACGTGGATTATGGCTGTCTAATTTGATTCATGCTCTGTCACTCTATAGAGTTAAAACGGTTACTGTCACACATCATTTCTCTGGACCAGGTACAAAAATTTATGACATGGCCACTACCCTCATCCTCTATCCCATAGATAAAATCTCATGTGTCATAATCTTGCCACCATTACATTTACAGCTGTCATCCTGTTGCACATTTAAGAGATTATAAGCCCCTTTATGACTGAGCAGTTTAGAACTGCAGCATTGCATGACAGTCGTATTCCCAGGAAGGGAATGTTGTAGCTGCACCATCAAGTGCACAAGTGGAATGAGCACTGTGGCCATTGCACAAGGATCATGATGTGTAACAGTACAGCACTTTGGAGGAGAGGCTGCTCTTGTCAAAGAGAGGGGGGCAATGGCACCCAACAGAGCCACAGGTCATTGATAATCCAGAAGGAAGGGCAGTGGAAATTCATGGGTGCCTTGTGCCAAGCCAGAAAAATGTCCCAACCTTTTGCAGTGTCCCATTGTGTGGTGGGAGCCCCACTGCAAGGTAGCTCATCTTGCATCATACAGTTGGAGCTCCTGTTGCACAATAGGATATCTTGTACGGTTCCCCATTGCACATCCCCTCAGTACTTTAACAAGAACTGGCAATGTAATTCCATCATCAAAAACTTATGCATTTGAGAGTCTCAGCCTTATATCTGCTAATGACATAAACAGCCAAAATCATTTTACAACCTTTGCTCTGTCACATTCCCCCATTAGTACATTGCTGCATCTGATCAAAAAGACCTTAATAGCTTTGAAATAAACTGGAGGAATGTTTGGTATCCTTTAGTTTGTTTAACTTCCTTTTATGTCCTTATATGCATATCTGCCTCATCCATATTTATACAAGTTTACAAGTTTATTATTACGGCAAAAAGCCAGCAATCATCCATATTTATAGCCAGGAAAGGCAGTATAGCAGATATACATGTTAAATACACACTATGGGAAGCGTCCTTTAGACACTGCAAAGCCAATGTAATTCTAGGCTGCATCAATACAAGTATAGTGTCTAGGGTCAGGGGAAGTAATAGTACAACTCTTCTGCTTTGGTCAAATCTCAGCTGGAATACTGTGTACAGTTTTAGTCACCACAATTCATGAACAATATTGACAAGTTGGAACAAGTCCAGAGGAGGGCAACCAAAATGGTAAAAGGATTGGAAACCATGCTCTATGGGGAAAAGCTTAGGGATCTGGGTGTGTTTAGCCTGGAGAAGAAAAGGCTAACAGGTAACATGATAGCCATGTTTAAATATTTGAAAGGATGTTATATGGAGAATAAAGCAAAATTGTCTTCTGCTGCAGTTCAGTAATGGAATGCATTGCCTGGGAATTGCCTGGAGTTTCCTTCTTTGGAGGCTTTTAAACAGAGGTTGGGTAGCCATCTGTTGGGAATGCTTTGATTGTGCATTCCTACATAGCAAGTGGTTGAACTCAGCGGCCCTTGTGCCCTCTTCCAGCTCTATGATTCTGTGATTACTCTGATTGAGGTCTACATTCAGTTCTTCTTTGTCCTTTGAAAACTAAGGACCTAATTCAGATATTTCCCTCAGTTTTGGGATTTGTCAGCCCTAGCAACCACACTGGCTTTGCTGCCCATTTCACCACCTCTTTCTTGCTAGAGACCAGAGGCAGAGTAGTACAGCACAGCATAGGGCTGGTCTCAAGTCTACTGGACTGCACTGCCAAATGCTGCTCAGCTTCTGAGGTAAGAAATAACAGAGGAAAATGTCTCCACTTCCCTGCATTGAAAGTAGGGCCAATTTCCATTTTACCATTTCAAAGTGAGACGTTACTACTGGCCCTTTCCTCACCTTACCTTTTTCCGGCGCTAGGGTACAGGGATCGTGCAAACAGCCTCCGGCGAGAAGCTCTCGTGTCCCTGCTGCATCAGCTCCATACAAGCTGCCTGCTAGTGTGAGAGCCCCGCCTCTTCCTTCCGCAGCGCAGCCTGGGAGTTTCCTAGGCTGTACTTGGGCAGGAAGCGTGACTGGTGTGGCTCTGGAGGCTCCGCACAACACACTTCCAGCCAAAAATGAAAAGGTGTGTGATTGGCACCTGCCGGCCCCGGAGCATTGCACGATTGTGAGTGTATCGTGCAGATCACTCCTCACAATCATGTGATGCTCCAGGCACCCTTTTGCACGGCAAATGCCGTGCGGAAAGGGCCACTGTCCCACCCCACTCAGTATATAAGACACCAGAGAAGAGCCTCACTTTATTTCCAGAACAGGCCCAGAACTCCCCAGTATGCAGTCTTTCTTTAGAAATAACTTCTGTCTTCTTGGGAGCCATGATTTCAGTCCAGATGCTGAAGTGGGAAGAGCTTTTGCACCATTTTTATTCAGGACTGTGATTCACTGAAGATGGTTTTGCAAGATTCTGTTCCTTCCAGTAATTTTTGACCACGTCAGCTAAGAAACAATACACAATAGAGTGTGACTAATCGTCCATTAGGACCCTTCTTCAACGCAAGCAAACACTACAGACACAGCTGGGTATATACTTTGCTGAAGAATCTACTGGATAGCTATTTCTCCAGCTGCAAATGGAAAAGCACAGTTAGTCAAGAATAGGAATGATTGATTGACCCTGGTCTAAGCTACAAGCTGAAAGAAAGAAAGTCATTTCTTGATAAGAAGCAGACTATGACTCAGAGGGCTTTTTCCTTTCTTTCCTTAGTACTCTTTCCTTTCATGTGGAGTATGGCCAAAAGAATTTCCCTTGCTGTGCAGGGAAATGGTGACAGCTGAATTGTGCATCAAGTTTGTGCATGGGAGGCACTTCCCAATGGCTTCTTTTTGTGCTGCTTTACTCCAGTATCATTTAGATCAGGGCAAGAAGCTTCACTGTGTACAGGCCTTCATTGGTTGCACCAATCTACCATGGACCACATGGATGTAGCTTCCACAGTTGCCATCATATCTGCAGTTACCACTGAATGAAACTATCCAGGCAATAATAAGCAAGCATCACTAATGCCAGGGTGTCAGTACAGGACAAGGAGGCTTAAGAAACAAGGACCCAGGAAGCTGCTATTGCCTAGCTCAGTCCAGCACCTGCTGCTAAGGAACAATCATACTTTGCTTCCCAGCACATGCATTCTTTGGCACTGAACTTTATTTCTTTGTTTGTTTATTTATTTATTTTTAACTCACTTGTTTAAAAGTCAACTATATGCCTTCAAGTTGCCTGTTTTTATGGCCACCCTATGAGTTTCATAGGCTTTTCTTGGGCAATGAGTACTCAGAAGTGGTTTGACATTGCTTTCCTCTTAATATAATCTATAGCACCTGGTGTTCTTCCCTTCCAGATGCTAACTAGGCCACACTAGGAATGGAAAGAATGTTTTAAAATATTGAGAAGATGCGTTTTTGTCAAATGTCATGAAGTTCAGACAAGGAGAAACCTGGACTGATGACAATCTCCACAGTTTGGGATTTGTTATTCACAAAATTTGTTCATGGTCTTTTGGATAGGAAACAGCACATTCTGTGCATGACACAGCATTTTCTGTACAGCAATATTATTTTCTGTACAAGAAGTTCTGCTTTTTTTCTGTACAGAATGTCTTTCTATTTTCTGTACAGGAAATGTGGTTTCTTAAACAAAAAGCCTGTGAATTCTGTGCACCATGAGCAACTGCAGCATTTTATTTATTTATTGGCATAGAATTACTACTTCTCCATAGCTGTTTCCTTTGCAGAAAATACCATGACCATAAGTTCCAAACTGTGAGAAACCTTTCAAAAACATTCTTGCAGCAGGAAAAAAATTGCTCAAATTACTTGTTGCTTCATTTGAGAATGCAATAAGCAAAGAATTACATCCTAGCTCTGATCCTGCTTAGTTTGTGAGATTAGGCAGGATCTGGTGCCTTCAGGTTATTCAGGATGCTTATTTAATTTTATTTGTAAAAGTACTTTTCTCTCCAGGAACCCCTGCTAAACAACAAGCCACATTTTCATGACTTCTGAGTACCTTTCAAGGGCAGCCCCATGTAGTTTGCACTATAGTAGTCTATATGAGAGGCAATCAGAGCACAGGTTACCATAGCCTAGCTTCCTTTCTTACAAAGGATCACAATTAGCACCCCAGATGGCAGTCAGTGTTCCATCCAGGGCAATCCTGGGTCCAAGAATATCCTCAAGCTATTACCCTAAGCCCTTTCCGTGCAATGATGGCGTTCTGGTATGGGGACATGAGAGGAGTGTCCCATGATGATGCTTCGACAAGATGTTGTCATGGACCTGTCCTTCTCACATCACCAGCCAGCGCAATCGTGGGATATATCATTGATGCAGTTTCTCTGTCAATGACCCCCAATCATAAGATACTTCCATACTTACCTGCCACACGGAAGGGCCGGAAGCACAATGCAAGTGCTTCCTGCCCCTGCACAGCATGGGCTGTACTGCAGAAGGAAGAAGTGTGCCTCTCGCTCTCCCTTCCACAGGGAGCTGGTTGGATGTAGAGCGGAGCACTCCCATCATGTTCCCTTCCTTGCAAAGGTGCTGCCAGGATCACAACTGGAGGATGTTGGGACAAGGTAACCTGTGGAAATGGCCCTAGTCTTTCAAAAGAAGTGCAACAGTATATCCAGATCACACAGTGACTCTGTTCTGTACTCCCTCTTATTTCATTTCTGGATGACTCCATTCAAAGTGCTGATTTTGATCTGTAAACTCATAATGATTTAAAACCTTTCTTCAATTGAAAGCTTCTGCTTGCACTAACCACTGGAAGGAGCTACCAGAAGGAGGGCTTTCTCAGAAGCTGTGGCCAGTTGTGGAATGTTCTCCCCAGAGAGATTTACCTGGTGCCATTCCAGAATTTTAAGATATAATTTTATTCCTAGTATTTTTTGTTACCTTTTAAAGAATGTGATGGTTTTCAATTTACTGTGTGTATTTGTGTGTGCGAGTTAGTGATCATTTTAATTGTTTGCATCATTTTTCATAAATTGCTGCAGGAATATGATTTCAGTCTAAAAATCTTTATATGAAAAAAGAATGAATAAATAATGTCTCTATACAGCCTTACATAATTTATCCCCCTTTATTATTCTCTATGAGCCTTTTTTTTAGTGGTGGTTTTATCATGATTTTTAGAAAGGCTTCTTTCATGCAGACCCGACTAATGAGAGTCCTTAAATGTCACTGTAGCACAAAACTTGGCAAACAACACTTCACCCCAACAGACCAAGTTTTGTCGTATATGAAAGTAAATAAAAAATGGGCTATGTGTTTTGAAAGTGAGAGTATTTGCATTCATATCCTTCATGGCTCAATGACCTGAACATGAAACAATGTCATCATGAGTAGAAGAACCACTCCTCTTATTTCTCTCAGGAAAAGAACCACAAAGAAAAGTATGGGGAAACAACAACACCACATAGAACTTGAGGATCCATTAACCAAACTGTGTTTTGGCCTGATAAGGCATGTTAGATGAAGTTCCTTAACAATACAAATATTTTGCCATGGTTCATTTATAAGACTTCCCAATTATTTTAGTGCAATATTTCAATAGAATGCATTTTTCTTGTTTTCAAGGAGATGAGTGATCTTCTGAAAACACAAGCCCTACTTTGCAGGGGGAGGTGGGGGGAGAGAGAAAGTTCAAACAAAAGGGCTGATTCTTTAGTGACACCAAAGCTCACAGTTAGTCTAGTGCAGACCTAAATGAATAATTATTTTTAAAAAAAACTCCTCTCCAACCTCACCATAGGCAGTTAATTTGAGCGGGTGTTCACTGATTGGGGACAGGCATATGAATGGGGTGAACAAGATTTCCTTTTTAAGGAAAAAAAAACGTATTTTCACCCATTGCTGTACCAGACAGTCAGCAATGTTATCTGATTTTCACTTACAGACACAGACTCTTATTTATTTATTTTTATTTTTGTATGAAACACAACTGAAGCATGGGAAGTCACTATTTATGACGACCAGCCATTTTATCATCCATAACTAAAAAAAAATGGTGGGTCTCCCACAAATTTTAATTCTGCTTTCATTATAGTATGGTGGCATGCACCTTACCACACCCAGAAGTTTCCAGAGTGAGCCTCATTCTTGAAACATAATGTGCTTTTTAAGATGGCATCTGCCAGCTACGAGATTCCCAAAAGCCTGATGGCCGCTGTGCACTAACCATGAAATAAGTACAAAGACTGATGTGTAGGATGTTAATGATACTTTTAAATTGTTTTATCTTCATTGAGAAAGATCGTCTCAGCATGTCAGGATACCCCATCAAGAAAATGATCAACTACTATGTGATTTTGCATGTCAGGCCTTTTTTGTACTTTTTCTTTTTAAAATCTTATTTTGTGTATGAAAAAGAGCTTTCATCAGAAACATTTTTTCACATAAAACAGTGTGTTTTGTGTGAAATATATTGTTTTCTGTAAAAACTGTTCTTTTTGCACAAAAATTGAGTTTTTTGCGGAAAATCCAAGTCATTTGTGCAAATAATACTGTCATTGAAAAGCCCAAAATGTGGGGGGGAAATCATTGCGAAAACATGCAGACTCTCTCTTAACTCAACCAGGAGAGAGAAAAACTTTTGGAATTATTTGTTGTTGTACTCAAGAACAAAATAAGTGGGGTTGTACATCCCTAGAGGCATGCCTTTTGATGGAATCTGTGATTGAAACCTTTTAACAAGACACATTTTAAAGCAAAACAAGTTACTGAAATATATTTTGAGTTACTTAGCCCTCAGTTATTCTGCTATGTCTGACTGTGAGGGATCCAGTGTTGGCTCCATTATTTCCTTTGGACAAAATGCCCTTTGTGTCCACCCTCTCTGGGTGGGTCCACACATTCCTTGTCCCTACCATTGCTATAGTTGTACCTTCTCTTGTCCTTCCCTTCTGGCCCCAATTCACTCAGCTCCCCAGAAACTGAAGGAAGTAAGGGAAAGAGAAGCTGTTCTTCCCTTCTCATGCCTATCATTGGTGTGTTCTCCCTGAGAACAGTAGGGTGAAACTACATGAAAAAAGAGGAATAGCAAAGCCAGGAGACCCAAAGGTTGGTGAGCCCCACTCAAATGATACATCAAGTTCACCAGATTCCTGCTGATGAAACCTTGAAGCCAACCCAATTAAGATTGTCCCATGCACAGCCATTCTGTTGTTTGTTAGACATGACCTTTCTCCTAGATAGCATTACACCTCCGTTCTGATTTTGTAATAATATGAGGATCAGATGAACATGAAATGCAAACTTTTTTTAAAAAAAAAAGGTTGACCAATTTGCACCTAACCACATCTTGTACTTATTGCAGGGATAGAAAAAATATTCAAAAATATTGAGAAATGATAAAAAGAAGAAGGCAATATATGCAGTGTAGAAAACAAATGCTGTTTTATCAGCAAGAAACTTATTTTTGGCATAGAAAATGCCATTTTCTGAGCAAAAATCCCCATATGCATGGGACCGGGCACAGAAAAGTTTCAAACTGCAAATAATATTTTAAAACTACATGATTTTCAATTATTTCCTTGCATGGAGGAGAAAAATAAAATAGTTTGTGCTTTCCTGCCAAAATGAAGTTTACAAAGATATTCTTCCCTAAATAATTATAAATGTCTCAATAGATAGCTTCAGTAGAAATAAGGCATGTGTCCCCACTTGCAGATGTTGTTGAAGTTCCCCTCTTATAAATTCCTCACAATAAGAATAACAGCAATAAGTCCAATGATATCTGGAAGATTACACATTGCTTGCCCGTTACCCTATATATCCTATAATCCCAGCATTCAAAACAAGACTAGGGACAGACTGAGTACATCAACTAGTAATAAAAAACTTCACCATAGGTGCAAAGTGGGAGATTTCCCAAAAGCCATGCTCAGGAAGATTGAGTTTGTTGGGGAATTATTTGGAACTCCATCTTGAGACCCTATATTCAAAACAAGAAGTCCACTAAGGACAGACTGGTATGTGAACTAGCAATAAGAAACTTAGTCATGGGTGCAGAGTAGGAGATTTCCCAAAAACCATTGACAACAAGATTGTGTTTGTTGGAGAATTGTTTGGACCTTTGTGTTCCATTTTGACAGATCTATGGGACATGGCTTCACAAATCTAGTGAAGTGGGTCATGGTCTGTATTTAGCAACTGCTGGTGTAAATCCAGGTCTCCTATCCTAAATGGGACATTCTTGAGGCCCCTGCCCACATAACCACCTTTGTTAAAGCATTTTCCCAGACTTTAGTTTGATTTGTTTTCCCCCAAATATTTCTGAGTGGCTTTCCCAATATTGCGGATTACCTTCTGCAATTACTTTGGAATGTGTTTCACTGGGCAAGTCACTGATATGAAGTCATCTCAGAAAACCCACACTGGGAAACAATGAGAAAAGAGAGCAAATATCCCATTACCAATAATAGGATAGATACTATAATATGCTATATCATTATCATTACCATTACCATTACCATTACTGCTATATACAACACGGAAACCAATGTTATCTTAAAGTGTGAACAGCTATAATTTAGATTGACTTCTAAATTAGAGGATGTATTTCAATTTTTTTCTCAATATCCATGCATAGAAAAAAAAAAGATTACATTTTGCATCAATATAAAAATAGGGAAAAGTCATACTGATCAACAGCTTCAAGCTAAATCAAGACCTTTGCTACTATAATCTTATAGTAAAAAGCTATTTTACCATATGGAGACCCACAGTTAACAATGGACGAAACATCTTTAAATATTGTAGTTTGAAAATGCGTCTATCAGTAATTTTGCCCTACAGAGACTGACTGACACCAGGAAGGTTCCCTCAAAGATTTTTCTTTTCTTTTCTTTTCTTTTTTTGAGTAACCTCTAGACAAAAATGGTGGGTGGTCCCAGAGTAAAAAATAAACATCATTCAATTTGTGATTCCCCCCCCCTTAATTGCAATGTTATGTTTGTAAATGAAGCCTGAGAAAAGATAAACAGGCCTAAAATACTGTGGATGAAGAAACTTTCTTGTAATCTGTGAAGGATTTATCTGTTCATAACATTGTTTGGGTAGTTTATAGAATAATATCTATCATATATACCATCACACATTCTATAACAAATGACTGAAGTGTCCTTTCACTATAAATATGTTTTTAACTCTCCATGGTTTCAAATATTCCTGTAGGTTCCTATTCAAACTTTCCCCAAAGAACATCCTCCAGTTTAATTTAAAACAAAAGAAACACAAAGCAGCAGGGACTCCGGAGACTGAGTCAGAAAACTCATCCTCATGGCATCCGCTGGTCAGTATCCAAGTAGCGTCCTCTCATCAACAGAAGTCACAAAGAAAGGGATATTTTGGGCCTTTTCTCCTTCATTTGCAGCCTACTGTGCCCTTCAGTCTGGTCCAAAAAGAATTTCAGGGAAATTGGGGAAAAAAACCCTAAGAAGACTCATTTGATGACATATTCGTGGTCATTTTCAAGGTGTGAGATGATGTAGTCTTCCCCACCTAGGAAAGGGAGATGCAAAACAATTTAACAAGCGGTAGGTGGAATATGTCCAGTCAAGAAACTAGCCCATTAGCCAGCTTTCCCCAATGTGGTGTCTTCCATATGTGTTGGACTACAACTCCCACCGCTCCCACTTAAGTCATTTTCGTCCTACACTGTTATAGTGCTATTATTCCACTTTCAACCTCCTGTGGAATTCTGGAGTTTGTAGTTTGCTGAGGCCAAAGAGCTCCCTGGCTGAGAATTCTCAATGCCCCTCTCTAAACTGCAAACCCCAGGATTCCATAGAATGCTGAAAGTGGAATAATAGCACTATAACAGTGTAGTGCAGAAATGGCCTTAATTTGGAGGTCATAGTTCAATGGATATTGATTAGACTATAGGAAAGGTTACTGTAAGACGTTTTCCCCTTATTAATAGAATCTTTGACCTGCCAACTGGACATGCAAGCCAGATGTGCTCAGGCTATATTGGGCAGCAGAACTTACTTGGCTTTTGTATCTTTACCTTTTAGCTACAACTGTTGCAGTGAAGAACTGTTCAGCTGAGAATAAGAAGAAATAAGCCTTGATATTTGTATTATTTTTTTATTTACATTTTGATATAGATTCCTCCCCGCCCCCCGCCCCCCACTGCCATTATAGTTTTTCCTGTGCAAAAACATGGTGACATACACATACCACACCTACACTTGGCTCTTTGTCTTCCCTGGAGGTGAAATAAATAAAGATTTGGTGTTTTGAACTCTCTCTGCTTGACAGCAACTGAAAAGTGAATTGAGGACAGGCTCTGCAGAATATCAGCATGTTAAAGCATAACACTAACATGAAAGAATTTTTTTAACACTCCTGTCTTGTGAGAGTTTAACAGTAGGAAAAAGCAGCTGCAAATTGCCTGCTCAACTTTACCAACCTTGTTCCTTTCCTGCTGCCACCATGCTCCTTCTCATTCTAGAGGATTCTCCTCACCACCACCTCCAAAAAAGCCAGAAACATAGTGAGAGCAGTTGTCTACCTCATGTGTTCTGCTTTTACGGCAGCAGTAGGCCAATAACATTTCTGCTTTCATACTGACAGTTCAACTGCTGGGTAACCATTTCTTTTGCCTGTTCACTTGCTAGTAACTGGCCCACATATATCCTTAACTTAGGCCCTTTCCGAACAGTATTTGCCATGCAAAAGGGCCCCTTGAGCATCGTGCAATTGTGAGGAGTGATCTGCATGACGCACTCACAAATCGCGTGATGCCGGCAGGGGCCGATTGCACACCTTTTCATCTTTGGCTGGAAATTGAAAATTGTGCACGATCACTCATTGCTCCCGGGCTCCATGCACACTTACCTGGCATGCCGAGCCTCTGGAGCCACGCCGGTTGCATTTCTTGCCCAGCGCAGCCTGGGAAACTCCCAGGCTGCGCAGCGGAAGGAAGAGGTGGGGCTCTCACTCAAGCAGACAGCTTGTGCAGAGCTGAAGCAGCAGGGATGCGAGAGCCTCTCACCGGAGGCTGCTTGCGCGATCCCTGCACCCCAGTGCCGAAAAAGGTAAGGTGCGGAAAGGGCCTTAGTTTATCTGCTAAGGATATATGTGGGCAGCTGGAAATCTCCCTGCACCTTCTGAAGGAATTTTCTAATAGAATGGAGAAGCTGGAAATGACTGCATTTCTTTGGATATAGGCTATTTCTGCACTAGACTGTTATAGCGCTATTATTCCACTTTCAACATCCTATGGAATCCTGGGGTTTGCAGTTTCGGGAGGGGCAGGCTCACTGCGGAAAGAAGAGGAGGGGCTCTTGCACGAGCGGGCAGCAACTGCGGAGCTGAAGAAACTGGGACGCAAGAGCCTCTCGCTAGAGGCTGCTCGCGCAATCCCCACACCCCAGCTCCGCAAAAAGGTGCATTGCGGAAAGGGCCAAAATTCAAAACCACAGAATAAAAATGTTAACACACAATTAAACCATCAAGAAGAATTAAAATGAAGTTAAAATACATAATTAAAAACTCACACATCCATTTGCTTTCATTTCTCCCACTGCAATCCATCCAGTGCCTAAACACTTTTACAGATTGTCAAGGAAACCTGCTGAATGGAGTGGGTTACGGAGAGAGTGTTACTGCAGTCCAGGCCTACCCGGAGATAGCATATGATATTGTTTTGATATCAAAACCATTCAGCCTTCCTCTGCCACCCCGCTCCACATGTTTGCGAGCCTCCAGACAAGCACGTAAACAGGGGCGGCCGGTAATTGTGGACATTCCATTCCCCACCTAGGCAGGCCGAACTGAGCTGGTTCGTCACTTCAGGGACCTCCCTGGCAAACACCCTTTTGCTTATGCACAATACTAACAAAGGCACCCCTGCCCTGAGCAGGTAGCCGCACAAAGCCATGCCAAGCACTCCGCATTTGCATACTGGTTACACTATTGTTGATTCAGCGCTAAGCCAATCATGCTAAACTCTGACCTTTCCAAAGCTTTGTCCCGTTCCAAACTCATATTGTTCTCACTGAGTAAGGTATGACCAGCAGTCACCCAATTCTGAGACCACCTCGGATCACTCCCAAGTTCCAGACCGTTTTGTCCAGCGAGCTCCCCTCAGCAAACTGCGCTGAGCTTTCTTCCCTGCACCCCAATGAACTCTATCTTCATGTCTTTTCAGGACTATGAGACAGGTGTCGTATCTCCCATTTCCCCCGAAAATCCCAATTTCCACTTTCTTTAGTTAGCTGTGTGATTGTGGTGTCTTTACTGCTTGTTTGTCTTTTAATAAAACATCTTTTTTTCTATTTTAAAAACCATCTGATTGCTTGACTGACCTGACCCTATAGATGCTGGGTTGCAAGATCCTGCTAAGTTACCCTGCCTCTCGCTAGCTTTAGTGAGTGCTCCAGCTAATTTTCCCCAAAGTTGTGCTTGTGTTTTGATTATTTGGGCGCCCCTCCCAGGAACCCCAGAGAACAGGGTAACAAGAGGACAAGGCAAAAATCCTAAAAACCATCCCAAGGTGTGTCCCACAAGCAAGGCAACTGGGGTGGCAGAAGGCAGAATCTGTAGGCAGCTGTACTAATGAGGAGAATATATTAGTTTGAAGCATGTAATTTGAAAGTCGTGTAGGCAACATGTTGTTGGACTGCAAGTCCCATCAGCATAGCCAACAGTGAGGAATTCTTGAAGTCCAGAAATGTTTGGCAGACTATAGGGCCCTTTCCACATCCTACCTTTTCTCTGCACGAGGGTGAGATGCTTGCACAAGCAGCCTCTTGTGAGAGGCCCTCGTGTCCAGGTTTCTTCAACTCCGCATGAGCTTCCTGCTCTCACGAGAGACCCGCCTCTTCCTTTCGCAGTGCAGCCTGGGACCTTCCCAGCTTGCACTGAGACAGGAAGCATGACCGACCCGGCTCCCGAGGCTCCACATGCAAGGTAAGTGCATGCGGGGCCTGGGAGCAATGTGTGACCGCGCACCATTTTCAGCTTAAAGCCGAAAATGAAAAAGTGTGCAAGCGGTGCCTGCCAGGCCCTGGAGTGTCGCACAAATGTGAGTTCATCATGTGGACTGCTCCTCACATTTGCACGATGCTCGAGGGGCCCTTTCACATAGAAAATGCTGTGTGAAAAGGGCATAGGTTGCCCATCCCTGATCTAGCTGTCTTGAGCAGTGTGGGACTAGAGTTCTTTGCCCTCCACTTGAACCAGGAGACATAATCCATTCTTCCTCCTGACTGTAGCTATACTGTGAAAGCGAGCCAGAAAATCTACTGCCCTATCATGCTTCTTTTTCCCTCCTCCACACTGACAAAGTTACATGAACCTTGATCCAAAGAAATCCAACCAGAAGCCAGTTACTCTTAGAACTGATGGCTTTAAATTTGAATATTGAAAGCAACTTACAGTGCAACACAGGAAAAGGTGCTTGGGGAAAAAACACAGCAAAGCTGTCTCTTTCAAAACTGTGCATTGTATGGAATGATTTGTTGGTGCACTTTTGAAAAAAAAAATAAAAATCAGTGAAACACACTGAAATCTGACCGCTGTGTTGAGTCAACAAATAAAGTCTGCTGAGTGAGACACTGAGTCAAGGGCTTCTTTTGGTGCAGAAGGAAAAAAAATGTCAGCGTGTCTGGTCTGAAGGAAGAAATAACACCCTGACTGTGTTACATCTGTCACCCTTCTCCTGACAAGGCAGTATTTCTGATTTGTTGAAAAATGTTAAAAACATAGTCCACCAATTCATTTTCAATATGTTATATCACTGGAAAAACAAAGTTCAAAAGTGTTTTAAAGTTCATGGTGCTTTTGAGTTTTAGAGTCTTGTATTCCCAAGTAACACAGCTCTAACAGAAGCAAAGGCTCCCTGAGTGCTTGAGGTTTCTCATTGCACAATTCACCCTTCAGGGAACAGCAGCAAAATCCCTGCTGCCTCCAGACAAGACTTACTGTGTAACCATCCTGTGTAGTTCTGTGCAAGTCACAGAATTTTGCAGGGAGGAAGGCAGGTCTAATCATTACTCGCTTCCATTTGTAGGCCTCCTGTGTCTTACCTCCACTCCATCCAACATTTTTCATAGCAGAAGAGGATTCTGTTGAGGAAAAGACAATCTCTTAGATGCACAATGCTCCTTGATTGGTAGCACTGAGAGTTCTTTGTATGGAAGCACTGCTGGGCACAGAACAGAGAAATCAAACAGGGAGCATCTTTTACAATCTTCATGCATTCAGACTCAGGCTGACTTTTGTCAAAATGAAGTAGCCCCCGGAGGCACTTGGTCCTATATCCCTAAATGGGACAGCATCTGGGCAAACTGTTAGTTAGGAGTCCTGTGAACATTATATATCATATGCAGCTCCGCTCTCCGATGGGATACTTACAAGCAAGAGCTGGAAACATCCATCATCTGCTCCTTGAGATACTAGCTACACTCTGCTTAATGACAGTGCCAGCTCCACATACACTTTTTAAAAATGTTAGACTGAGCAGGGCCATTTTATCCATCAAGCATTTTAGGCAAAGTGGCTACAAAGTTTGGGCCTGCAAAATTTTAGAGCCTACAAAAATGTCCCTAGTAGTACACCAAGGCAAGGTAGGGAGTCAAATACAGGGGTGTCTAGGACCTGGAAAAACCTTAATGCAGCCCTGAGACTGAGCATTAAAACTTCCAGGAGAGGACTATTTTAAGCTATGAGGTTCCCAAACAAAAACATGAAATCTATGGAAGGCCCTTAGTGATGTCAAAGGAGACAGATCCTGGTGATGTTTGAAGGGACAATGTTTCGGGATGTCACAGGCAGTGGACCCTAGTGTTGTTTTAAGCATGATACATAAGATGCTCAGAGTAAGTCATGCCAATAAAAAAGCACCAGTTTTAACAAGTGAGAGTACACATACACATGTATTTCCAGACAGTGACCTCGCCCAGTGATTCCTCCTCCTTGCCCTGAAGACTAGAGAAGCAGCACTAGACCCTGAGATTTAAGGATTCATCTGGGCCCTCCTTCCCTGCAAGTAGGCCTCTGCTTCTAGAATAAGGTAGGAAATACACAGCTCCAGGTAGCTCAGACAATGGTGAGGTATTCTGGAAGCTGAAGTTCAACAACATCTAGGGATCCACATCTTTCCCATCCCATTCTAGAATGTGAGTGACTCTTTGCTTCATCTTTTGGTGACTCTTGGTTGCAACAGTCCTTTTCCCCAGCTGTTTTCCAAAAGAAAGCTGGATCCCTTGTATGTTCAAGGATGAACATATGGCCTGCAGTATGTTAAATGGAACCATACCAAGATAATACTGGAAGGAACTCAAGTTATTGTTTAAAACAGCGATACTCAAAAGTCAGCCCAGTATGTGAGTCAGAGGGGAAAATGCAAAAACTAAATTCCAGAAAAAGAAAGAGAATAGCCTGGAAGAGATTCATCTGAGAAATTGCCACAGTTTTTATTTTTAAAAGGAACATGAATATAATGGGCATGGATGAAAGTCTCATTTTCCAAGGCAAACACAGAACAAGCACCTGAAATTAAATTTTATTTGAATTCTATTTCAGGAATTAAGTATTTGCCTGACAAATATATATTACCGGTACTCAGGCCATTTCCGCATTATGGACCCATCCTATCATGGGAACACGTTGAAACTAGGCCATGATGAGTGCTATCACACAACATTGTCACAGTCCTACTCCTGTTCCAACCCCAGCCATTGAGATTGTGCATTATACTATTACCGGACAATATCTGGTGATAGGCCCCTTTTGCATGATGATCGCATCAGTTGGGGATGTGCAGGAAGGGCAGAAGTGCTATCAATGCACTTCCCTCCTCAGTGCAGCACAGGCAGAGGCCAGCTGCAGTGAGGAAGGAAGGAGCATGTCCTGAGCACTACCATCTGCTGGTAGCTGGCGGGGTGCGGAGAGGAGCATTTGGGACAGACTCCCACCCCAGCAAAGGCACTGCCAGGATGATGCTGAGATGTTTCAGGATGCAGGTAAGGTGCAGAAAGGGTCTCACTCTCAGGTACAAATAACTAGATAGAATTATCCTACCCTTTTAACTTCTGTAAGTCTTCTATAAGAATTTTGGTTTTTTGTTTGTTTGATCCAAGAGCAGCATCATAAAATGGGGAGGAAGGCAAAATCCAAAGGAGAACTGCATCCCAGGCTGGTTGTGTGAATGTGGTTGGCTTGCATCAAAATCTGATCGGCTTGCATGCTAACCCACTGATTTCAATGAGCATGTTATACACAGACTATATTTGGAAAGTTTTGGTTTCTGCAGCACAATAGAATTAGTTCTAACTACTAATCCAGAACAAATGTAGTGTGGATTGAATCACCTTGCTATACACAACTTTCTTCACCAGGGATCTGTTGAAGTGAGAGAATTGTTGGAAGTGCTCTCATAATTGGTGGATAACCTATAGATCAAGGAAAGTCTTCTCATTACCACTGGTGGTTGATGGTCTGAGCAGGAGCAATCCCTCACACCACAGTGGCTGGTTAAGATGCCCATCACTGGTTTGGAATATGGGATGCCAGTGGCTATTAAGGCCAAGGAAAATGATACCTCTGAGACAACAGACGACTTTGAGCTTACATTTAAGGGCAGATTTTTTTAAAAATAGGAATAATTTTTTTAAAAATACATTAAAAGGTACTGAAAATTACAAAATTACAGAAAAATAAACATAAAGTTTAAAAAAAAGAGGAGAAGAAGAAGAAGAAGAAGAAGAAGAGAGAAGAAGAAGAAGAAGAAGAAGAAGAAGAAGAAGAGAGAGAGAGAGAAAGAAAGACAGAAAGGAAGGACTTCTGATAATCTTTCCAATGGTTATATATGCATATAGTTCTTCATCCCCACCTCTCTAAAAGAACAACAAATTCACTTCTTTTAATAGCTGAGCTTTTCCAATAATCAAAACTATAAGTTACAAACTCCAGTCTTTGGTAAATGTCACTAATGATCTTTCTTTAATCAACTCATCAATTTGTCCATTTCAGTTAAATCTGTTAGTTTCAGCAACCATTCTTCCATAGTGGGTAGTGTTGAATTCTTCCATGTTTGCACATACAACAGTCTTGCTACCATATACTGAAGCAATCTTCCATAGCTCTTATCCAATTGTGCATCCATCAATGCCAATGAAAAATTTTGATTTTAATTGAATATTAATTTTTAAGATCTCCTGCATCAGTATGTATATTTGAATGCTTTATTTTTTCTTTCTCATGTGTCCATCATACATGGTAAAAGGTCTCTTCATGTTTTTCACATTTCCAACATTCATTAATACCTTTTTATAAATTCTAGATAATTTCTCTGGTGTCATATGCCAACGATACATCATTTTAGAAAAGTTCTTTTTAAGATCATAACATAAATGTAAACTTAAACCCCTTTGTCCATATGTTTTCCCATTGATACATCTGTATACTATAACCGAAGTTCTTAGTTAGCATACAGTCTCTAACTTGTTCTTCTTCCATCTCAAATTTCAATAAAACTTATAGATTTGCTAATTATTGTTATGTTTTTACCATGAATAGGGAAACCATTTAGTTTTAATAGTTCTGGTACCAACAGTTTTGTGCCAAATCTGCTATTGATTAGTAATATTCCATGCCCATCTTGAGAGGATCATAAATATGTGGGAAAAGTGATGAAAGGTTGCTGACCCCTTTGTTAGAGCTTTTTTTATTAATGTTTAGAACTTTGAAGAATCCCAGTTTGTTCCCAGATGTAATTCAGCAACATGTGTACATCAGTTTGCAAGCTGTGTGACAAATAAATAGTTTACTAAAGTACATCTGTTTTAACTTAAGATTCGGTTTCAACTAAATCAATCTATTAAACTTAGAATTGTGTCAAGCAGCTCTTGACGGAGTTGTGTAGCAAGAGCTTTTGCCGCTTGGGGCCAGTCACTAAGTTTGCCGCCCCTTTCAATACACACCACAAATACTACAAAAAAACAAACCGATGTATATGGAAATAAATTAAAACACTATGTTTATTTTTGAAGTAAAACTTTAATTCCAGCATTCTATAATGTTATTTTTCTTGCTTTTCTGTTAGCAAAATGGTCAATGATATTGCTGAAGTGCATTTCATCACTCAGTTGCTGTTCTATAGACAGTATGGCAAGATTTCTTAAACTCAAGGTACTCATTGTAGATCTTAGGTAATTCTTAATTTTAATTTAGAAAAACTCTTCTCATAACCAGCAACACTTACAGCAATTGTGAGGAAAATTCACAGTGGTATTACAGTATTTATCACTGAGTTCTTGAGACCACATTTTAGTATAAATCGCAAAAATTCAAGGGGACCATGTTTTGTCAGAGACCTGTCCTCACTACATCTCATCCTCCCAGTCCAGAAATCCCAGACTAAGCCAAGAATCTCTATCTAATTCTGCAAGATGATGGGGAAAACATGTATTTGTGAGTGTATTTCTAATTTCAGCTTTGGCAAAAACCCTCACACAAAGTAATGTACATTATTATTATTATTATTATTATTATTATTATTTTATTATTATCATTATTATTATCATTATTATTATCATTATTATTATCATTATTATTAAAACCTACTATTCTAGTCATTACCATAAAAGCTAAATTACCACATGTTGGTATTTCCAAATGGGGCAAGAGAAAGATACTACTGCAATCCTTTGCAGACTTACACATAAATGCAACTAGATCTAACTTGAGTAGGCATACCAAGTACAATTAATTCAATGTGTCTACTTGAGTTGGGACTACCAGTTAGAGTTAAGTCTCATGTGGAAGTAAAACTCACTGGATTCTGTGAGATTTTCTTCCAAATTAATAGGCACAGGGGAAGAAGCAGCATCAAAAGCAAACTTCCTGGGGAAACCTGAGAAGCTGGGGATAGGAGTAAAGTAAAAATCTTCAAAAATGTGAGAAAAATGTTCTCATAAAAAGACAACAATGATTTACTACATCAGTAACCCCATTCCACACACATACACTGCTGAGCATGGCCACCAAATCCCAGTCCGTTCATCTCATTTTTCTTATTACAAGAGATCATTTCTATTCATGTATACCAATTTCCCGCATGCAGGAGAAAGCAACAGTAAAAGAGTGTTCTGCAGCAACTAAGGCCCCAATCCTAAACATATTATTCAAGGAGTAATTTCCATTAAACAGAGCTGGACTTACTTTTGAGCAAGCAAACAAGCAAAAGATACTTCTGCAAACTGTTGTTGTGACAAGGCACTGCAACTTTATACAAGGTAGCTGGGAGTAAATTTCATTAAATCCAGAGGAATGTACTTCTCTGTTGCCATTGACCTGAAGGGCACACCCTAAAAACATGGGGCCGATGAACAGCTTACAAAAGATTAAAACTTTTTCCTAAAGAATTTTTTAAAAAGTATAAATTGAATAGCCAAACCCATATTGTGGTATTAGCTCTGTAAAGGCAATAAAAAGGCACTAAATCTCTATGCAAGCTTTCAGAACAACAGACCACTGCACAAGCCATAGACATTTGAAAGAAGGCAAGGGAGGAGGTGAGGATTTTGGAAACATGTGGTCTGCAAACATGTTGGTTTGGAACTAAGGGAAAAGTTATCAAACTATAAAAATAGGCGCCACAGACTACGTTTAAAGGGTAAAATGGATACTCTTTAGAAACCGCGTGTAGCAATAAACATAACTGATATACGTTTCAAGTTTGCAGTGCAGAAGCCCTTCTCTGCCTAAGCTTCTGATGTTGTGCTTTTGTCAGGGAAGGGGAGCAGAAGGAAAAGCCCAAGGCAAAACAATTGTAAGAGATGAGGGCAGGACAAAACTTAGCAGACTGCAGCCCTCTTTCTCTGTGAGACATGGCACATATCGCTGCAGAAGAAGTCAATGTAAAAGGGTCTGGAGTGGAAAGAGTTAACAAGCTGAACAGAGGGTGATTCCGGACAGCTCAGAGGGGAGGGCAATTTATTTGGATTCCTGATAGCTCCATGATCTGGGCTTTTTTGTGGGGAAATGATTCTGGGGCGGGGAAACGCCTTTGCCTTTGGTGACAGAAATTAAGGCTCTTCCCGCCTCCCTCCCTCCCACCCCCATGTCATTAACACTTTCTCTCCACATGCCTCTTTCTTTCTCTGGCCTCCCCCTCCCCTTTCCAGTCCCCACAACCTGGAAACCTGAATGCAGAAGAGCAAACAAAAAGTTCCCTTGAGGCGAAGCCACCGCCGCCACTTCCCAGAAGCCACTCGTTGTCCCTGCACTGCCCCCAAAAATCTGCTGCCCACAAAAATCACCACACCCTCCTATCTATGTGACTGTCTTGCTGGCATTCTGCAGTAATTTGGCTATGTCATGGCCTCTCCCTGCTCCATGTTTCATGAAAAAAGCAATGATATAACACCCCTAACTTAAAAGGTTCAAAACCTATCCTTGAAGCTTCTCCTGAAAAATGTCACATGACAAGTTGTCATATTCCTTAGCCATGATAATACTAATGCCTTCACCATTTATACCCATCTGTTAAGAGTTTAGGATCATAGAATCATAGAGCTGGAAGAGACCACAGGGGTCATCCAGTCCAACCCTTGCCGTGCAGGAACACACATCAAAGCACTCCCAACCAATGGCCATCCAGCCTCTGTTTAAAAACCTCCAAAGAAGGAGACTCCATCACACTCTGAGGCAGCATATTCTACTGCAGGACAGCTCTGACTGTCAGGAAGTTCTTCCTGAGGTTCAGATGGAATCTCCTTTCCTATAGTTTGAATCCATTGCTCCTTGTCCTAGTTCCTTGAGCAGTGGGAAAAAAAACCCATTCCCTCATCATATGACATCCTTTCAAATATTTAAACATGGCTATCATGTCCTCTCTTAAACTTCTCTTCTACAGACTAAACATACCCAGCTCCCTAAGATGCTCCTCATAGGGCATGGTTTCCAGACCCTTCACCATTTTGGTCGCCCTCCTCTGGACAAGCTCCAGCTTGTCAATATCCTTCTTGAATTGAGGTGCCCAGAACTGGATGCAATATTCCAAATGAGGTCTGACCAAAGCAGAATAGAGTGGTACTATTACTTTCCTCAATCTGGACACCATATTCCTATTCATACAACCAAGAATTGCATTGGCTTTCTTGACTGCCACATCACACTGCAGACTCATGTTCAACTTGTGGTCTACTAAGACTCCTAGATCCCTTTCACATGTACTATTGTCCAGCCAGGTGTCTCCCACTCTATATTTGTGCATTTCATTTTTTCTGCCATTTTTTCTGTAGGACCCTTCATTTCTCTCTGTTAAAATTCATTTTGTTAGCATTGATTTATGTAGAGGTCTCTCAAATATCAACCCATGTGTCTGAGGTTCAGAGGCTCATTCCTAGGGCTTTAGCAACTAAATGGGTGTTCAAACAAATACTCCTCACACATTAAGTGGACTTCTACAGGTGTGTGGAGGTACTTAAGGAGAAACACTTACCTTGTTTGCTGAATGTATGGTCAGTGGAAGGCCTTGCTGTCAAATAAGTAGCCGAGAGAGGCTAACCTCTGCAGCCTTCTGACTCTCCTCCTGCAGTGCTTTAAGCGCTTGAGGGAATTCAGCTGCAATTAACTCTCTGGTGTGCTCAGTACAAGAAAAATGTCTCCCACCCTATATTTGTGCATTTCATTTTTTCTGCCTTTTTTTCTGTAGGACCCTTCATTTCTCTCTGTTAAAATTCATTTTGTTAGCATTGATTTATGTAGAGGTCTCTCAAATATCAACCCATGTGTCTGAGGTTCACTTAGTGACAGAGGCTCTGCTTATTTGACAAATCACAAGTGATAGGAAGGATCAATTAAGGTAAAATCAAGTCCCAAAAAACTCAGACTAAAGACAGGATAAGGAAAGTGGATACAGTTAACTTAAATTTTATGTTTAAAAGTTCATTACATTTAGTCAGTTGGTGCAATACCTCCTTAACAACAACAATACAATACAAATAGAATACAAATCTTTATTATAGCCATAGACCAGCATAAGGAGGGTGGGATAAGTCAATTAAAAACATAACGCTTTGCACAGTGGCAGTATCGTAGCCAATGAGGTTAATCCAAGGCATGATTATTGCTAATTGGAAATGTTTTCTTTAACACCTCCCTAGTTCCATGCTCCTTTTCAGGTTTTATGGCCTAAAATCATTATTGTGTATTTTCTTTTATTCTTGCATGAGCAACCAGCTTTACCTCTCCTGTCAGACCTTCAAGACACTAGCACTCAGTCTGTAGAGTGGTTTTCATGGCAAGGTTTCTTCAGAGGAGATTTGCCATTGCCATCCTTTTTGACTGAGAGAGTGTAGCTGGCCCAAGATTACCCAATGGGTTTCCATTGCTGAGCAAATATTTGAATCTTGGCCCATAATACAGTCACCATAAGTCAAAAATGACTTGAAGGCACATGACAAAAACAGCTCCAAAATGTTTAGGAGCCTTCTTAAACTTTGAATTCATTTCATTCATTCATTCATTCATTCAGTGTATTTGTACCTTGCTTTGCCCTCCAAGAGGCAGCCAAATGCCATTATCATATAACCCAATATTTTCAAGAGATAAATATGGAAAATTATCTCTGAACACATTTCTTTTGTTGTTAACATCCTATGAGCCAAATTTTGATATTTTGCCTAACAGAACCTCTTTGTTCCTCTAAAGCACTGTATGCACTAGCAAAATCACAGTTCAGCTGGAAAGGATACCAAAAGTTTCTATATAGCTTAGGATAGTGATGAGTCCTACTTTATGAAAGGTTGTTGTTGGGTTCCTTCAAGTCATTTCAGACCAATCATAGGGTTTCCTGAGGCTGAGAGTGCGTGACACGCCCAAGGTCACCCAGTGGGTTTCCATGGCCAAATGGAGAATCAAACTCTGATCTCCAGGATTGTAGTCCAACATTCAAACTACTACACCAAGTTGTTCCTCTGTACATCTATAAATTATATATTAACATTTTATGGAAGTCTGTTGTCTCTTTTGTCCTTCTTTTGGGATGATGACTTTCTTTTCTTTTCTTTTAAATCTTTTTATTCATATTTCCAAAAAATAAAAACATACACACACAATAAACGAAATAGTATACATACAATCGATATCTCCAATGATTACATTCCCTTCCATTGTAACCTGGTACAGAGTAAATAAATATTCTTGTAATTTTTTGACCATGTCCCCTATTACTTATAACTTGATTCCTGATACTCACAGCATAACAACTATCAGATCATTTATCTAATTAATAACCCTACTTCTTCAAATTTTCATCTATTATGCTGCTTGTTTGTATGTTAAATTGTTGCTATTACTGTAACTTAACTCTCCACAATATGTAGTTCATAGTTCATATGTGATCATGATTGCTTCCACATATTAATCGTAGTTTTCTACCAATCAATTTCTTTTCATCCACCACTATTGCCTCATTTTGTACCATTTAGCCTTTCTCCGAATGATTAAAGCTTTCTCCAATTATGAAGGAATTGAATTACCGGCGCCCGTTCTATCTCTATTTTCCCATCCGTGTAACCCCTTAGTCTCTGTGTCAAAATATCTGTAATCTTAATTTCTTGCAATTTATTAATCCAGACCTCAATGTCTGGTGTTTTGTGATTTTTCCACAATCTGGCATATTCTATCCTCGCCAGGGTAATCATGTATAACAGTATCCTGGTATATTTCTTCTTAGTAGCTAGATCTATCATATGCAACATATTTAATAAATATGTTTCAGGCATTATCGTAAACTGAATTTGGAGAATTTGTTCTATTTTTTTATGTATGTTATGCCAATATTGCCTTGCTTTCTCACACGTCCACCAAATGTGAAATGTTGTGCCCGCACCCGTTTGGCACTTCCAGCATTTACCGACCCCTACCCTGTACATCTTCTGAAGCTTTACCGGAGTCATATACCATCTATGGAAGCTCTTTATGTAATTTTCCTTAAGATTTTGGGCAGCCGTGAATTTAGAGGTTAACTTCCAACTCTCTTGCCGATGTTCAAGATCCAAGGTGTGGCCAATGTTTTGCGCCCATTTAATCATCACCGATTTTACCGTCTCACCTCCTCTTTTATAAAGTAATAGTATCTTGTATAATTTAGCAATTATTTTTGGGGGACTGTCTCTTAAGATTTTTATTATTTCGTGCTGTTCTTGCAAGTTAAAGCCATACAATTTCTGGTCCATATTAAATCTCTCCTGCAACTGTCAGTAAGGGAACCAATTTAATTGTATCCCCTCTTCTTCCAATTCTGATCTATCCTTTATTTTTACAGTTCCATCTTTTTTGACAATACTACTCTGATATAGATATAAATAAGCATGGGTATATATGCATTTGTGCATGTCCATATTAGGCCCTTTCCACACGTGGTCGCGAAATCGCGTAGGGACGGTTCTGGCCGGTTTAATTTGTATCTGCGCAGTTGCAGATTATATTTTCTAACGTTCCACACGACTCTAGCGTGTTCCGCGCTAGCGCGTGTCTGCAGATCCACACTGTAATCGGATTTCATCTCCCGCTCGCTTCCTAACCATGCCCACTTCGTCCGTGATTGGCCGGGGTTTTTTTTTAAAAAAGATGGGCTCGTGCATCACTGCGTACGTGTGTGATTGCGAATGTACGCATGCACGCACGCACGCACGCAACGACCCTTCGGTCCACCCACAGAGTGTCCCGCCCTCCTTCTTCGTCGCCATATCTAGGCCAGAAGAGGTGTTTTTCTGCTCGTGAGCGTGATTCCTGGCTATTTGGTGTGCCGGTTTCCGCAGAGAGTTTGACCATGGACGGTGAGGTGATGGAGAGTGTGTTAAGTGCTCTTGCGCCCCTCGTGACTGTCCTGGCCATAGTGGTGGACACCATGCAGAGGCAGTGGGCCCGTGACAGAGCAAGGAGGGAGAGGCTCTACCTGGACGACGAGGGCGATTTCGGGGATTATTTGGCCCTGATGAGAGGTCCCTCGCGCCGAGTCCCACGGCCCAGGAGATGGTGGGTCAGGCAGAGGATGAACCGGACCTGGTGGACCGAGGAGGTTCTGGCGAAGTGGGACGAGGATCAGTGGTTGTACCACTTCCGTATGACAAAGGCCACCCTCTTTGAGATCGCAGACCATCTGTGTCCACACCTGCAGAGGAGCAGCACGGAGATGCGCCAACCCATCTCCATGGAGGAGAGAGTGGTCATCACGGTATGGTGGTTGACATCCCCCCTGCTATACCGCAAGACGGCCAACACGTTCGGTCTTGGGATCTCCACAGTGGCAGCCATGGTGATTGAGGTTTGCCTGGCCATGGAGCAGGTGCTTCTGACATCCACTGTGTGCCTGGGAGACTATCGGAGGGTGAGTACTTGGAAATCCACCCCCCTCTCCCACACTGCACCACTGCACGCTCTCCAGGCCTCATGGTTGCACTCTCTTGGCCATGAAATGGGAAGTACCTTGGCCAGCACTCAGCATTCGCCCCACTTCTGACAGGAGTGTACCAACGCGCCAGAGAACCCACCCCATACCTCCTGGAAGCATTGGGCATTGGACATCAGGGCCTTTCCTGCCCTGTGATGTCCCCTTTTCTCTTCCGCTCGCGCGTTTGCATCTTTTTACAATTAGAAGCTTTTTATATGTTTTCTTCTCTTTCAGATCATGGATGGTTTCCACCAGATGGGGTTTCCGCAGTGCATTGGGGCGGTGGATGGGACGCACATTCCGGTGCGGCCCCCAAAGGGTAGAGGAGAGGAATTCATAAATCGGAAAAGTGCGTTCTCCATACTGCTCCAGGGCACGGTGGATCATGCTGGGAGATTTGTGGACATTGTCCTGGGGTACACGGGGAGAACGCATGACGCGTTGTCTTCCACCACTCTTCCCTTTGGCATGCCATGGAGGCGGGAAGATTTGTCCCTGAGAACCCAACCATCACCATTGGGGGTGTCTAGGTTGGGCCGCTGATCTTGGGTGACGCGGCATACCCCCTTTGTCGTTGGCTTATGAAGCCTTACGGTGGACAGCTTGACCCGCAGAAGACTGCATACAACAGAGTCTTCAATAGGTGCAGGAATGTGAAGGAGAGGGCATTCGGAAGGCTGAAGGCGCGTTGGGGTTGCTTGTCAGCTCCACTGACTGTGAAAGAGCCGAACTACCTTCCGGTCATCGGGGCGTGCGTTGTTCTGCACAACATCTGCGAGTCCAAGGGTCATTTGCTACACCCTGATATCGAGTCCCCACCACCTTTAACCCTTCCACCTTGCGATGAGGACTTCCGTCCCCGAGCGCCCGCAAGGCGGATCAAAGAAGGGGAAAGAGTGAGGAGCGCAATCGCAAGCCTCATAGCCGGCGACTGCGAATAGCGCCTTCTTCATGTTGCGGCCAGCCACATCTTTGTTTTGGGTGGTTGTGCATGGTCTCCCTAGTTCTGTTTTGCTGTATTTCCCATCTCATTATTTGCTGGGATTCCCATGGTGCCATACCATGGCGAGCCACGTTCTAACATTTCCACCACGTTGTAGTTTGACCAATAAATCGTTAGACTGTAACATTGTCTGAAAATATTTATTGTGGTTATAAAACTGTGGAACACGGATATCAACAATGTAAACCGAACCTTGCTGATCAAACCTTGCTGGAAGGGAAGGTAGCCTTTGAGATGCGCAGAACTAGAGACATCTACATGTCTTTTGAGCCTAACATAGCAAGTGCTCATTTGTCTGGTGTCTCACAAGAAATAAGTGTCAAAGAAGGGGAAAGGTGTTGACGTTGCTGGGCAAAAAAACCATTTAATCTCTGGAAAACTGTTCTTTTGCTTCAAATTTATTGCACCCCGTGATGTTGCACCCCATTTTGTTTGTACCAGCACCATTAGGGGGCAGGTCTTGGTTTCATATATTCAGCTCATAGTGAGTACGGCATTTTGAGAACAGATATAAGTCACTGTTGAAACCATGTACTGAAAATAGTGATGGAACTAGAAGTTTAAGAAAGGTTATTTCAACCAGAAAAAAATATATACATAAATAAATTTCAGTTTAGGCCAATAACATGGGGATTGTATCATAAAACATTTTAATGTGAATACTACTTCACATCCCCAAAATGATACAATTATTTTTAGTGTTTTGTTTGCGGTTTGGTCAATTTTACAATAGGTGTGGACATCTGCAGGTGTTCCTCATTGTAAATAGGTTGTGCACCTTACTCTGGCATTTAATGGCAGACTGTTTGCACATGTTCCTTCTTATGCAATGGCTCTTGCACCGTGTGCTGTGCCATGAGTAAGCACTTCCTATTTACATTCCCCTTTTTATTTATGGCTCAACAATAACAAAAAAGAAACCCAGAACAAATGTGGCACCTTCTGACTGGAACACTGTCAAGTATCTTAATTCAACACAATCAGGCAAACTGTTTTCGTTTTTTTGAAAGGGTCGGATGTGCATCAATGGATCCAGTTATCTCAAATGACTGTAGAACTGAACCACCGCTATATCGTGGAAATTGTGGTGCGCACCCTGGATTTCCACCTCCAGTTCAAGGCACTTTTCCAACCAATGACAAAAGCTCCTTCCCTTGCCAGCATAGCAATTTCCGGTCAGGAAAATCAGTGTTATCAATGTGATCAATGTAAAACAAACGACCAACAACAAACAAAAAAAACCAACAACCCCCAAATTTTGAGCGCCAACCGGACGAAACATGGGATTGGTTTTTATGGGCTGTATGGTTCGCGGGGTTTTTTGCGGCGCACAACCTTCCGCGCCTGGGTTTGTTGGCCCAATGATGCTGGGGTGGCTGTTGGGGCAATGCCCTGACTTCCCTCAGGCACTGTTGGCACCGCAACTCCAGAGGCCCCACAAGTGCACGCGGGCCCACCACGCCTTTCGGCCACAGCAGCCACCCGCTGCATCGCGTCAGCACAGACGTTCAGGAGCGAGATAATCTGCTGTCGCTCCTGAGCGGCTGTGCTGGCATCCCTCTCATACAAACTCCTACGCTGCTCTCTGTCCAGCCGCCGTTGGTCGCCGATGAAGTCCATAGTCGCCACCGCAGCGGTAAAGGTGTCGCTGCGGCTGGCGCTCCGGTCCCTGAACCGCGACATCCGTAGCCTGGACCTTGGAGACATCACAGCCGGACTGCGCGCTGGAGCGGCGGCGGTTCCATTCCCCGCATCCTCCCGGGGGACTGGAAATGATCAGAAAGTAACATGTTAGCAATTGTGGGATGTTTATTCTTGGAAGTCTTTCTCTGCCAATTGACATTTTTGGTGGTCAAAAGGGTTATGCCTTGTGCCTAGCTGGGATTGCCAATTACAATGGTGTGCACCTGCGGGTGGCGTAGGGGAATGAATCTTAGGTAAATTTCAGGGGCTTTTTGGATGGCGGCATCGGAAAAGCTCGTCGGATCCGATGACAATGCTCCTAATGCATCTGGCATTGCTGCTGGGGCAGCAAATGCGAGAGGTGGTCGATCGGATGCTCCCATTGTTTAACGAGCTCACCTTGTTCCTGGTTAGATTTTTCCCCATTCTCTCCAACTTCCTGCCCCTGAGTTGTGCATGTATCGGGTTGGAAGAGGTAGGTGTGCGCGCCACACAGACTTGGCCGGTTGCATGCATTGTGCCATGATGGTGTGTGTTTACCTGGGGATGAACCGGATTGCGTGCTGCTCTCTCCCGGGCAAGTGGCAACACAGGGCGCCGCGCTCTGGGCGCTCATCTCCACCGGGGTGGAAGGTCCTTCCTCGGCCCCTGGAAGGTGAAAGTGCGGCAAAAAAAGTTAAATTCTTGGCAGATTTAACAGTTACTGGGTGGGATCTCTCACACAGGATTTGCGGACTGTGGCTCACTCCTTCAATGGAAATATATGCCAGAAAGAACCTTCCCTGTCTTTCAGGCTGCAGAAGGCTCTGGTGTTTATGGTGCATGAAAGCCCGGTGGACAATGGTTATGATCTCTGCTTGGACTTGAGCTGCAGTCCAGGAATCAGTTGGTGGGGACACAAGATAGGGCCTTCTTGATTGCCGCCCCTTGATGTTGACAGAGCCCTCTGGGAAAGGCCAAAAAATGTTCTGCTCCTTCCTTCCTTCCCTTCAGGCAACAAGCGAAAACCCTTTCTATTTTGAGAAGACTTTCCAGTTTCATTGCTCTTGTGGGTGGCCAGAGCGCAATGGGAAAAAAGCAAAGAAGTCACATTTACAAAGGCATAACACAACTAAAATCAAGGTCACTTTATGTGCGCGGCATGTGATGGCTCATAGCTGCTTGGAAAACATGCTTTTAAAGGGCGGTTTATTGGGCTTTATCGCAGGTGTTTGTTGGCCATGTTTCCCATGTTTTGCCCATGATTTCATCCATCCAAGATGGTTTAAAAAAATTAGTCTATGGCCATTTCCCCACTGGCCTGTTCTAGCCTGTTCCACTTTCAGCATCCATTTGTTCACTGGATCGTTTTGGACTTGCTGACACCCATCCCTCGGGATGCAATTTATGAAATGGCCTCCCTCCCCCTTTTGAATCATCCATTCATGACAAGGGAACCACATCCGGCCACCTTGTGGTGGAGCCCAGGCATCGCTGACATGGTAGCCAATGCTTTTGTCTGAGGCAATGGCAACTTAGGTTTGGCCCCCGCATGTTGCACTGTCACCCCCAGCACTCATCACCAAGGACCACGGTTGCACCATGGTACTGTGACGATGGCCATGGGGATTGACTGCAGAGGAGGATAACACAGTAATGGCTTCTTGGGCCTTCCGCGGATTGGCCCCAACCTACCATGCCGATCGTTTCCCGAGGAGTTATCCTCATTTCCCACGAACAGGTCCTCGCTGGACAACGCATCATCCCCTGGAAAGAAAAAGCAGGGCATAGGTTTGTGGGGGTTTAAACTTCGGGGAAAGGAAAAGCAGTAGCAGTGGAAAAATGCGCACCTTCGCATTCCCGTGGGTTCGAATCCGTTGGAGGCTCCTCCTCCGCAATCCTGAGGCTGGACACAAGCCTGGGGGGGTTGGCGCTCGCATCCCCCCCCAAAATTCTTGAAAGCTCCTCGAAGAAGGGGCAGACGACCCTACAGTTGCCGCTGCGCTTGTTCGCAGCCACGGCGCTGCGGTAAAGCAACCGCATCCTCTTCGTTTTCGTCCTGCACTCTTCAGCGGACCTTCTATGGCCCCTCTTAGCCAGTTCCCTGGCAATTTCCACGAAGATTTCAATGTTTCGGTAGCTGTCTTGCAGGTCAGCTTGGAACCTCTGTTCCCCCCAGATGTCCAAAAGATCCCTCACCTCCGAGGGACGCCAAGCCACGCCCCTTCCGCGGCTTCTCTGCCTCCTAAATTCAAAATCAGTCTCCAAGCGACTGTCGGAGTCCTGCTGGCTGGACACAAGGCTTTCCATTTTTTTTTTTTACCAAAATAAGAGCGCTAGAAGGCAACCAGAACACAACTACAGCCTTTCCTGCACTCAAAATGGCCGCCTCCTTGCAGACACTGCGTGGTTCCGTGTGATCGCGCGATCGCGCATGCGCAGTAGCGCTGGGAGGCCCCCATTGGAGGACAGGGGAACTGCAGCCATTTCGTGGGTTAGAGAGAGAAAGGAGAGGAGGGTGTTTGTTCTGGAGCTTTGGGGAGTGTTTGTTTGTGTTTTGCCTTTTTCCAAAAACTTTTCTACCTTCTTTTTCTGCTCCCCCATTCTCTTCCCCCACCTCTACTGCTTTCACTGCCTTTGTCTCCCCTCTGCCCCCCTCCTTTCTCCTGCACCTTCAATTCCCCCTTTGCCCCTCTTTATAGCTTTCAGGTGTGCTGGTTGATTCTTCTGTTGGTGTGTTTGGGTAGTTTGTGCTCTGTGTGTTTTCCCTGTGTGATTGGGTGTGCTGTGTGTGTCCTGTGAGTGTGTTGGAGTTGAGTGTGTTGGAGTTTTGGTGTGCTGGGTGTGGCTTGCTGGTGTGTCTGCGTGCTGAGTGCTGGGCGTGTCCTGCAGGTGTGTGAGGGTGTTGTTTGTGTGGTGAGTGTGCTGCAGGTGTGTTGTGTTGTGGTTTGCTGTGTGCGTTGCTTGGACAGGCATAAGGGATGGAGAGGGAGGGTGCTCTTTGGAGTGATTTCGAGACCAGGGAGATGTTGTCCCTCATCCGCTGGTGTGGTGGCCTCAATGTGCTCATGCGAAGCACCAATGCCCCCAACAGGGAGTACTATGAGGCCATCGCAAGGAGGCTGACCAGGGGCGGCTACGAAAGGACGCTGCCCAGGTCAACTCCAAGTTCAAGGTGGTCAAGGGCGCCTTCTATGACGCCATGAGGCGCTTTAACGGCCACCCCCCACATGCCGCGAAGCCCCCGTTCTTCAGGCCCATGTTCCGCCTCTGGATACATGCGGGGCGGCCTTCCTGGCGTGACAGGACCCGAAAGCACCGTAAGCACCTTTCCCACCCCCATCCCTTTCGGGGACCTCTATCTCATTCGAACTACTGGGGTCCCCCCGTCGCTGGGGGGCAAAGGTCTATGCTCCTCTGGTGCGCAGACTCAGCAAGAGTTATGTTCTGCTCCCACAGGACGGAGAAGGCGCGGGGCGAGGGGACACCACCAGGAGGATGTGGCGGGCGCAACATCGTCTGAAAGGGAAGGTAAGAATGCAAGGCACTTGGAAGAAGTTTGCCAAAAAATTTTATTTGAGTTCTCATTAATCGACAAGCCACGGTTGCGCAAATAAGTGAAAAGTCGGGAAGGCTGTGGCAGGGTGTCAAGGAAGATGCCCGCGCCACCATCGCCGACATAGACTTTTCCCACTCCTCTAAAAGGTCGTTTTACTCCCCTTGTCAGATCACCAGGCACAGCAGGGCAGTCCACTGAGGTCCACTCAGAGCTCCAGCCCCGAAAGAGAACAAAGGGCGGAGCAGCGAGACCCCTCCTCATCCAGCCAGGAACGCCTGGAAATTGTTGTTGGGGAGGAAGTGGAGGTGGTGGCGGAGGAAGGTGAGCCAAATCTCACAGTCCCACATCCCTTATGCTTTGCCAGTGGAGGCCCAAGCACTCAGCATCACCCCTTCTCTTCCAGTCTCAGCTGATGTCGTGGAGGGCGGTGGCGTCCTGGAAGAGGGGCCAGTGGTGGAGATCCCGGTCTCATCCACGGCAGGTAAGAAACCACACAATTCATGTTTGGTGTCATCTAGAAATCAAAAGTAAGGTAGTGAATCACACCTGCAAGGTCTGAGTTTTCCTTCTTGGTAATTTCAACAGGTCCTCAACACCAGCGGCACCCATCGCCGGCACGGGCCGCGCAAGAACTGATCCGGGAGCTGGAGAACTCCGCAAGGAAATTCTGTAGGTATATTTGCGACAGGGCAGGGGGTGGCAGGACATTCGCTGTGTGGGGAGGGTCAAGGAATGTCGCTTTACATTTCTTTCCCCACAGATGAATCAACACAGAGGTCACTATTAGACCTGTCGCAGGCCCTGGAGGGGCACTACGCAGACGTAAAGCGCTCCCTCAGGTCGCTCCGCGCCGAGCTGCATCACGGTGCCCGGCCACTGTGAGGGGGTTTTTTTTGGGGGGTAACCAATGTTGGGGTTTTTTTCTGCTTCTGTAAATATTTTTTTGGTTGCTGGACAGTTTTAATTAATGTTATTAAAGTTTTTAAATTTTCAATTTAATGCTCGTGTTCTTTATTTTCTTGGCCCCGCTCCCCCCATCTAATAACCTGGAGAGGCCCCCTGCCCCTCCCCACCCTCCAGCAGGTGCTTGGAGAACCTTGGAGCCGGTTGCAGCCTCTTCCGAGCCACCTGCAGGGACGCGGTCGCGGTTGTTTTCCCCCAGCTTTCTGGCCAGCTGCGCGGCAGGTTCCACGCGGCGCCTGCAAAGAGAGGGCCCCCTTTAGGCGGTGCTGCTCCCATGGGCCCCCTGCCCCTCCCCACCCTCCAGCAGGTGCTCGGGGAACCTTGGAGCCGGTTGCAGCCTCTTCCGAGCCACCTGCAGGGACGCGGTCGCGGTTCTTTCCCCCCAGCTTTCTGGCCAGCTGCGCACCTGGTGTCCACGCGGCGCCTGCAAAGAGAGGGCCCCCTTTAGGCGGTGCTGCTCCCATGGGCCCCCTGCCCCTCCCCACCCTCCAGCAGGTGCTCGGGGAACCTTGGAGCCGGTTGCAGCCTCTTCCGAGCCACCTGCAGGGACGCGGTCGCGGTTCTTTTTCCCCAGCTTTCTGGCCAGGTGCGCAGCTGGTGTCCACGCGGCGCCTGCACATGAAGCCTGGCAAGAGAGGACAGCATTTAGATGTGTTCCCGCTCCACCCGCCCTGGCAGCTTGCTCGCCAGAGTGCGTGGCGAGCTCCCTTTTAAAAACTGGGCCAGCACCACCCCCCACCCCCATCTGCACATATTTTGGCCCCCGCTGCGCACCTGCCCCAGTTGCCTCCATGCTCAAGTCACATAAGGGCGACTGGCATGAGAGCCCCAGAGCACTGTTCCATAGTCAGGCGCCCCAGACTTGTTTTAAACGTAACAATTCGAAGAAAAAGCAAAGCAGGATACTTACCATGGGACCCCTGAACAGCCCCCACACTGCCCATGCTTTCATATCGCTTCAATTCTGGCCCCCCCTCCCCCCTGGTGTGGCCACCCCGGCTTCCACAGCTGGAGACTGCTCCCGGGCTTTGTAGGCCCGAATTCCTCAGGAGAAAAGGAGATTTGGCATTACATATCCCAGGGCAGCACCCCCAGAAGTCATGAGCGCCCCAAACCCATATCCGCGGACCCCCGACCCGCCAAGAGGCCCATGCACGCGTCCCTCCAAATGAATTAAACCTATAAATACATACTAATAAGTGGAATAACCCACGTACCTAAATCCTCCCTCTTTTTTCCTGTTCTTCACCGCTTACTGAGTAAAACAAGATGGCGGCGTCCAGCTCTTTGTGGGGCGGGGCCAACCGCTGAGGCTCGTCACGCCCATGTCCCGCCCTCCGCGGCTCCCATGTGCGAGTAAGTGCGTATCTGCGCTTCCACACACGTTCGAAAGTGCGCAAAAACGCGAATCGGCGGAAAAAACCACATTTCTCAAGGTTTTCAAAAAGTGCGCACTAACGCCAGTTCGGACCGCGCCTATGCGGGTTGACGTGTGGAAACGAGAAAATATATACAATCTAATGCACCACAAGGTGTGGAAGACCTCCATTTGAGGTCACATTGATCCGTTTTATATACACGTGTGGAAAGGGCCTTAGTCTCTTTATAAAGATTCTGGAGTCCAATATTGAAGAGCATCCATTTGATACCATAGGGAATCCAAGTACAAATGCTACTTTTGTTGTTCCTTCTTTTACTGTACCTAGAGTTTAGAGAAAATGCAGGTTGGGGGATTGTGGGAGTTGTTGTCCAAAAGGAAAGTTTTCATCTGTACATACAAGTACTTATTGAAACTGTGGGGCATTTTACCATTTATATGAAATAAAGATGTTAGTAGTACCCCATGGAATAAATCAAAATGTGCTACTTGGCAAGAGATGTTTAGCAGTATTAACAAATTTTTTTTGGCTTATAGGTCAGCATAAGAGTATATGCAATTAAATATGGAGAATTTATTCATATTTAGATCCCAAGGAAACAATATGATCATAAACTGCTCTATAGTTCTGCTGGTGTAGTTTATGATCATACCTCTTTACTGTTTAAAAAATACTGTGTAATAAAAAGATTCCAAGCCTTATGATAGCTAGGCTGGGAATAGTCAACATCTTCTTGCAACTGCAAACATGGCTCCTGTTTTATATTAAAGTAATAGATATTGTGGTCTAAACTACAAAAGTTTTTAGATACCCCTCAAAGACCCAAATGCATCTGTAATAATTACACATTGCAAATCAATAACGTCTAGTATAAATATTGTGATTGGGCTGGTAGCCTGTACTGCAGCTTCCTTAGCACTGAAGTTTGCAGTTTACGGAGGGCCCTTTGAGGCCCCTCCCTAAATTGCAAATCCTAGGATTCCATAGGATGTTGAAAGTGGTATAATAGTGCTGTAACAGTCTATTGTGGAAATGGCCTTAATTACCTGTTTTACTTCCTTCTGTGAGACATAAATTGATGCTCTCAAGGATAACTTCACATCTTTCCCCCATGAGTCCTCTTCTAGCCCTTCCCTATAACATTATCCTTTACAGAGCTCCTACAGAAAGTGCATTTTCTTTGTTTCTTTCGAGAGAGTGTATCTGCTCCATTATCAGGCCCTCACATCCAGGTCCCTGCACTTAGGCCCTTTTTGCATGGACTTTCTCTCGCGAAATAGCCCCATGAGCCTCGCGGGAGTGGGAGCGTCACTCTGCACGACGCACTCCTACTTCTGCAGCGCTCATGGGGCTGAAGCGGCGCGAGCGTGGATTTTTTTTATTTTTGGCTTGAAGCGAAAATAAACGGCGCTCGCGCAAGGCTCCCGGCGGCGTCCCGCACTTACCGGAGTGCGGAGCACCGTCGCAGGCAGGCCTGTCACGCTTCCTCCCCGCTTCCACCCCCCGCGGCACCTACAGCTCCCAGGGGGCGCTGTGGAAGCTGGGGGTGTGGCTGAAGAGCACCCGTTGTGCAAGAAGACTCCACATGTGGTAAGGAGGCGGGGGAAGCGGCGGCGTTGCGGGAGAGGGTTCTCGCGTGAGCCACCCTCCTCCGTCAAGGGCCTTACTGTATAAAAACCTTCCTTAGGTGTGTATAGTGATGCTCAGTGTGGTTGGCCAGGGAAAAGTGATATACAACTACTCTGATGAGGATAAATAAAAATGTATCTGTTCTTAGAAATAGAGTTGTGAAAAAGGAATGCAATGTATCATTCACTGTCAGACAACCAGACCCTCAATATGGTCAACTATTGAAGGGTACGTATCAGCAGGAGAGTAGGCTGAGAATGAGAGCAACAGATACTAGGTTCTGCTTGTAGACAGGCAGATTTGTGATGGAAACACTTTACAAAGTTGATGATGGGGAACTGACACCAAGTGAGTGCAATGTAATTTTTATCTAGTCTGTATAAACAAAGGCTACCATGACAGAACTGGAATTTATAGCTATATTTGGTAAACTAATATTTCAGTTCTTGCTTGGGTAAGATGCTAAGGGAAGTCCAGCTTTGGGAAGATGCTTGCTTGGGAAAGATGCCAAGGGAAGCCAGGCTGTCTTCTGAATAGTTCTTCTCTGGCACTGTATTTTCATTCCTGGCAGTATGTTGTCCTGATTATTTGGCTAAGTAACTGAAGTAAAGCCTCCATGAGCCCAACCATGATTCTGTGTGACATGTTCTGTTTTTTATTTTTGAAAATATTATATTGCAAAACTGAGCATGTCTCTTATTGTTTCTGGGAACTTAGCCACTAACAGCATGGCTGGAAAACATGTGGCCCTCCAGATGTTACTGGATTCCAGTTTTCATCAGGGCTATCTAGCCTGGACACTGGTGAGGGATGATGTAAAATAATAATTCATCAACATCATGACAGCCACAAGTTCCCAGCTCTGTAATCACAGTAACAAAAACATTTTTAAAGTGGGGCCAAGCACAAATTATTGGCTGTGGGTACTACAAGAGTGCTGGAGGAGGTTAGTATGGGCTCTGCCAGCTGCCCAGGGCCAAGATCCTATTGAACACAAATGGAATGAAAACTACTATTGGAGTAGTAGTGGGAGATCACAATTGCTTGCTATTGTGCATACACATTCCTCATTTACAAGACACAACTTTCACTTGGGCAACAAAAATCAGGATGCTTTGTTGTGTAGGTGGTAAAAATGTCATCCTATATTCTGCTCACTCTATATTCTGTCGAGTGAGTGGTTGATTCAACAGGATAAAAGTAGGACAGGTCCTTTTGGGTGGCTGCCCCTAAGCTTTGGAACTCCCTCCTTAAGGAAACTCAAATGGCTGGCTCCTTGTTTTCCTTACATCAGCAGGTGAAAACTCTTATATTCCAACAGGAATTTGGGAACTGGCTTCAAGGGCTTATAATAGTTTTGGCTGTTCCATTGAACTTTGTCCTTTACTCATGTAAAGGATTTCTTTTATATAGTTTTCATTCTAAAGGTTAATCACACATTGACAATAACTGCATGTTTTTACTTACATGTGCCTGTATGTATTTTTTTTAAAAAAATCTGTGTTTCTTTTAATTTCTGTAAGCCACCATGAGTCCCAGTTCTGACGAAAAGATGGGATATACCAGTAAGTAAATAAACAGATTATCATTGAACGATGGCCCAAGAATGGCTATGTATTAATGGTGATACTCAATGTTCTTCCCTCTCATTCTTTTCCTGAATCACCCATTCAGTGTATGCTCAAAGGACCTGGTTACGATTCTCTCCAAGTACTGCGATTGTATTATTTTAGCTTATTCAAACCCATCTTTGGAATATAGCTAAGTACAGATAACAAATAGGCCAGATTCAACCTGAAAGCCACTTACTTTTAAGTCTCCAATTCTGTGAAGGATTCTATGTGTTTCATAAAGAAAAGCAAAGCATTTGCTAAGATCACCCCATCACTGAGCCTGTGATTCCACAGGTAGCACATTTATATTAGTGTTAAAGTATCTTCTCCATAAAATTGCCGTGTGATGAATTATGATGTCTGAAGGTTAACAGAATAGCCTCCATTTCAAGATGGTACTAACTTAAGTGAAAGAAATGGGGACAAGCCTATGAGCAGAATCTTGATGATATATATTCCAGTTAAAGCCAAAAGCTTGGAAAGAGCCCTCTCTTTCTACAAAGTTTACAATTATGACAACAGCTTCAGACAGAAGCACCGTTCACTTTTTATGGATTTGACCCTTTTCATATTTTTTTTAACTCCAAGTGAGTTTGATTGGATAATGATGAGTGGAAGACTACAGAGAGGCCATCCCTCTATGAAATACACGTAATACAATTTCTTCTTTAAAAGGCTTTCCAGGGATCTAGATGGCTTTTATCTACAGCCTATTGCAATCCATCAGGATTCAGACATTTATAACTCCTCCACTGTATGATTTCATAATCATAACCTTCTCTACAAGGCCTAGCTCAGTTGTGCCTTATACACAACATTGCATTTGTAAGCTGTTATCTAAAGATATACAAATACAAGGAACAGTTATTAATCAGCTTTTTTAAACAGATGTAGTTCTAAAACCTTTGACTATGGCTCTGTACTTACATATTAGGAAGTAATTTCAGTACATGTTACAAGTGTTTACTGTCACAATATTTTGTTTGCTCTTTTCTCCATGTAAGGAAAACATCTGAACTCTAAGGATGGGTCTACACCACACAGTTCTATCACTTTCATATCACTTTAATTATCATTGTTTCATCATATGGAATCTGGGACTTATATTTGGTTGAAAGCCTTAGAATTAGCTCTGTGTTGTAGATTAAGGGTTTCTACTGATGAATTTGAATTAGCTCCTTAAACTAAAAATTCCACAATGCCTTATGACTGAACCATAACAAAGAGGTATAAAACTGATTGTACTGTTTAGTGCAGACACATCCTAATAGTACAGGTGTATCACAACAATTTGATACACCTTTAACTGCCATGGCTCTGCCCTGTGGAATCCTGGGATTTGTACTTCAGTGAGGAATTTAGAATTCTCTGCTAGAGATCTCTAGTGTACATTCCCCTGAACCACAGAACTAAAGCTCTCCAGCAGAGGATTCCGAGATGTGTATTTTTTTTAAGAAACAAAAAAGTAATTACACTAATAAGTTATGTAGTGTAATGAGTTATAAAGCTATTGAAACAATAAGAGTAATCAATTACATGGGGAGCCTTTTCAGTGAAATCGCTAATGAGTCATTTTTTAAAAGTAATTTTTCAAGCTGTGCATTAGACTATTAGAGTCTACTTTGTGTTGTGCCTTACATCGGGTTGCCCAGCCCACCACTGCCTCGTCTGACAGTAGCTCTCCAGGATTTTAAGATGAGGTCTTTTCTATCACCTGCTGTCTAACCTTAAAAAAAAAAAAAAACTAGAGACAGCAGGAATTGAAATGGGAACCTTCTGTATGCAAAAAAATGTCCTCTGCCATTGAGCTGTTTCACCAGAAAGTAATGGATCTCACTTTCTTACTAATGTCCATTACTTTCATTCCCCGTTGTATTGCTCTCTTCCTTGCTTATCCTTGACTTTCCCCACTTAAAAATCAGATTCTAACCTAGGGAAGTCTCTCCTGCATATGCAAAAGATGATGACAGCAGGTCCCTCTCCAACAGCTTCAAGCTTCAAAGGATGAACATATGGAGCAAGAGGGACAGGACATCTGGTGTGCACTAATAACCTTGAGGAAATTGATGTTTTCAGAAGGACAATCAGCAGGGTATAACAAGGGTTACTCAAGTCACTCAACTGCCAGAACTGTACCAACTCAGACCATCATTTTATCTCTTGGACAATTACCAGAACTGGATCATGCAAAGCCATGTCGATTTGTGCATGCATCAACTTTCATGTTAAGTGCACATGTGAGACAATATCACGACGATGGTATATGCATTTAGTGGTGTGGAGCTCTGTGACTGCAGGTTTGCACATAATGCTGTAGTTCAAGGAAATCCAGACAATAAGAACAATGAGCAGAAATGTGGATGCTGCCAGCCTGGAAGATGAATTTGGTTTATGTTGGCAATCCTTCATGTGTTTATGTTGGCAACCGGGGCTCTACAGAGTACAAGCCAGCCCTAATCAAAGCTTTCTTGAGAGCCACTCCAAAAATCTGGAACTTCCTGCAAACTGAAGCTAAGTTGGCTTTCACTGATCATTTGTTAACAGGCAAAGACTTAAAAAAAACAATGCAAGCCTTTGGTACATAACCTGGGTTCATTGCTGGAGGGACATAGCTGCTTTTGGTGCAGATTCTAACTTTTATTATCACCCATTTAATTATGTTTTAATAGATTGGCTTTAGTGTAATCTTTTAGTCAAAGTTTTCTTTATAATTCTTTCAGTACCATCTGGTGCCATTTGATGTTAAAATAAGGTATAAATTGAATAAATACATAAAGGGAATCCCAAAGCTGCCTTCCTTAGTTCAAGTAACTGTCCACTCTCCATCTATCCATCTGTCTCTGATATTTACATTCCCCTAATTTAAAATATTAACCCCTGCTTTATAATAATAATTAAAATGATGATATGCAAATACAAACATAGGAAGGGAACTGCACAAGTGTGATCTCACAGATGAGACTCACAGATGAGAAAGATCTGCCCTTTTTGCCATCCACTTAATCTCTGAAAATGGTGATGCTGGAAGGGGGACCTCCATGAAAGATCTCAGCACTTGGACACATTGATATGGAAAAGGTGAATCTGAAGTTAGCTACGCCATTCTAATAGTAAACCCATCTCTGTCACTGATGTACCAGTAAGTCTTACCCTTTGTTTCCATGTGTTCTCCTTCGCAGGCAATGAACAAGACAGTATCTCCTCATTCTGTGTACTGTGGCAAATTTTAGAGCACACATTGCTTTCTTCTCCATCGCCTTGTCTTCAGTCCCCCAACAGCCCAGCATATGTTGCTTGAGGTGTCTCTTCATTTTGCTTAATGGTAGGAAAGGCCCTGTTCTTTTCTATCAACCATTTAACCAGTTCTCAAAGTTAAGTGAATGATACCACATGGATACATTTGTGTGTGTGTGTGTGTGTGTGTGTGAGAGAGAGAGAGAGAGAGAGAGAGAGGGAGGGAGAGAAATTAAGTTGGCTTTCATCTTCCCTTTGATATGGTATACAATTGTTTCTTCTTGTTATCTTTAATGGTAGGGATGGCCCTGCTTCTCTCTACCAGCTATTTAACCAGTTATCTAAAGTTAAGTGAATGATACCACATGAACACGTTTGTGTGTGTGTGTGTGTGTGTGTGTGTGTGTGAGAGAGAGAGAGAGAGAGAGAGAGAATGAAATTCAGTTGACTTTCATTTTTCCTTTGATACGGTATATCATTTGTTTCTTATCCTTCACTCTTCTTGTTTATCAGCAAGGAAGACACCACAAAGTATGGATGAATACTTGGTTGGTCTCCTTGTGTACTTTCTAGCAACAATGTTGGATGTCTGGTGTTCCTGGATCTGATGGTTCAAAGCCAATTGCTTCTGACAGCTGTAACCAAAAAAGCTGATTTTTGCAAGAAAATAAAAATCTTGTGCTAGCAATTTTCTCTAAGAGGCTGTATATAATTACAGTGCTTGTCTTTTTCTGTTTATTAACATTTTTGGTCTTTTTCTTCAGTTAATCTAACATTATAATTTAAAATCACTTAGAATATGAGTCAAAGGGGAATATATCCAGACAAAACCAACAATGATTCTGATATAAAAATATTAACTTTTTTTTCATCAACTATGTATGTACTTTTAAAATAGAACTCTTTCTTTTGTTCATGTGTAACTGAGGGCTTTTTTGCACTTGACGAAGAAAACGCCCTGTTCTGTTTCTTACCAGACTGGCGTGCTCCCTCGGAGGATCCAGGCTGATCCGGAGCAGTGCATGCCCGCACTACACACTGCTCCGGGGACGAAAATGGCGGCTTCCCGTTGGTGGAGGCTCTCCACCAACCAGTGAAGCTCGCCAGCCTAAAGCGCGCCCCCGGAAGATCTGCAGGCTCACGCTGGTGCGAGCCTACAAATCTACACCGGAGCACAGCCATGGAGTGGGGCGTGCCGCGCTGTTGAAAGACCAGTTTTAAGCGGTCTTTCAATAGCATAGCGAGCAACCAGTTCTGGTCGTTCCAGAGTGGGCTGAAGTCCGAACATACATAAAGTAGTCCGGACACAGTCTGCCCCCAAGTGCAAACGTCCTCGCTGGAGGACACTCTGCCCCGTTGCAAAAACAAAGTACAGAAAAGGCCTGAGTCAATATTTGATGGCTTTAGCCATTTTGATTCTGACAGCAATATAAATTGACTGTAGTAAATCTTACCCCCAAAGTAAAGACCTCACTTTTCTTCTTTTACTTAGAGTTCCTCCATTTCCCCCCATCCTCTAAGCAATTTGACCTCATTCCACCCCCAACCACCACGACCACCATCTTTTGTGGGCTTATACTGTTGCTAGCTGTGTATTATTTGACAAAAGAAGAGGCCAGTGGTCTCTATTCCTACAGCATTCTTCTCATACATTATATGTGAAATTCAGATTTGTGTTCAAGAGAAATCCCAGTGTTACACCAAACCTAAAGCATCTTCAAACATTATCAGGAATACTATGGAAACAGCACAAAGGGACAGCCAAAGCTGTGTGAAACACACTTGCAGTCAGATCCAAGATAGATGAGTTATGTGCAGTGTCCAGACTGATCAGTCTCTGTAAGATCAGGCCAATGGAACAGAAGCCAAAAGACAGAACAACATGAGAATACCCTGTCTCTTCTGGCAAGCCAGTCCAAAAAGAGGCAGCAAATCAGAAGAGCGTAGTGAAGGGAGTAAACCAGGAAAGCAACAGTCAGAAAGGAGTAAGTGTACAATCAGGGCAGATAGAGCAAAGTATCTGAAGTACATCAGGAAGTGGTGGTACTCTCCTTGCTTTTCCTCCTAAATTTCAAAACTATTTCCCTCTACTGGAGGACAGTGTGGTGTGCACACCATGTAATCATACAGCCCTCAAAGCTCACCTGGTGTATCATGTTCTGCTGGGAAGACCAGTGCATTGCTGTTATTTAAGGTTCAACTGAGTCCAGTCAACATCTTTACATGGACTGGGCTGGGCATTGGCCCTTTTCACATGGCATTTCACATGCGAAAGGGCCTCCAGAGTGTTGTGCAATTGTGAGAATTGTTTCACATGATGTGTCACAATTGCACAATGCTGCTGGGCCCAGTAGGTGGTGATCACGCAATGTATCATTTTCAGCTTCTTTCTGAAAATGATGCGCAATTGTGTGTCACTCCAGCCCCCCCCCACATATCTTGCATGCGGAGCCTCTGGAGATGCGGCCCTCATGCTTCCTCCCTCAGCCCAGCCTGGCAAAGTACCCGGCTGCACTGCAGAAGGAAGAGGCGGAGCCCTCATGCTTCCTGCAGGCCAGCACAGAGCAGCTGCGGAAAAGCAGAGTGGACATGAGTTCCTCTCGCAAGAGGCTTCTCATGTGATCCCCGCACGCCCACACCGGAATCGGGTAAGCTGCGGAAAGGGCTGTTATCTTGTCCACTTCAGGAAGCAAAATGTCTAGGACTAACCCAACATTATTGTTGTGTGTCTTCAAGTCATTTCTGACTTATGGTGACCCTAAGGTGAACCTGTCACAGAGTTTTCTGAGGCTGAGAGTATATGACATGCCCAAGGTCACCCCATGAGTTTCCATGGCCCAGCAAGAATTAAATCCTAGTGTTCATGTTTTTAGTCCACCACTCAAACTAATAGACCATGCTGGCTCTCCAACATAATAGTAGGGTAAAACAAAGGCTGGCACAAGATGAAAACAAGTCAGGTGTTTAAATGACGAGATAGCCATGGCCAGGGGTGGTCTTGCAAAGGATGGTGCAAAACAGGACAGGGATTTTCCAGCAGTGGTTTAGGGAGTTCAGTTTATTTACTCTTGTCCCTATGAACAACTCCATCAGAATGAAGAGCTGGGAGGTGACACAAACTGGGGAATCCAATAAAGGATGGGCAATGGTGTTGGAGAATCCTGTTTTGGACTCAAGCAGAGATGTAGGCCTCCTTTTCTTCATACAGCTATATGGAACTGAGGCTCTGTTGAAACCTCCCGACACTTATTTAATACAACTTCTATAGCCCTCTAATAGGATTGCCATTTGTTTGTAATTTTGATGGGTTGCTGCTATTTGGGGAGCTCTGCCCATGGAAAAGAGTGAGAAGTTGTTGTATAGATTGTGCTTGTCCCTTTTTATTGCTAACAGACAGTTGTGAGTCTGAACAAATGTTTACAACTTCTGTCTTCATTTGTTAACATCCCACTGAAGAATCATATAAGCAAGAATCCTTTTGATGACATGGGGTGGGGCAGTCACCCAAGCAATGACATGGTTGGAAGGTAAGCTGATCAGCACAGCACAGTTAGAAAGGCTGAGCTGACTCTGGATGAGATGCAACAATACTGCTAGTGCAATGTAAGCATGGAAGTCTGGGAGAGCAAAGGGTGTTCCTTTTTCCTGGCTGTATGATGATGCCCAAAAACCACACACATCTGTGACTAATAACAGGACATGGGGATGCACACCAATGCTGCATAGCCAAAGACACACTAGAAAGTCACTAGTGGAGGTTTATGCTCTACCAGTGGTATTGCTGGATATTAGTTAGTTAAATGTTTCCAAAGGAACTGGGATAATCAAGGAGCTAGTTTTCGACTATGTCATTGTTTTTTATTTCAACCTTGTATAAGCCATCCTAGAAATTTTATTCTAAAGCAGAAGACATGATGGGTGGAATTGTTTATCTCCTACTTAGCTACATAGCTTAGTTACAGACTAAATAGTATCTTGTTACCGTAGTTTCTAGCCTGGACTTAAGGGATATTAGATATCATTTGATATAAATAATTTGGCCTTCTTTACCTATTCCTCTCCACATGCTTGTGAGGCCCCCGGACAAGCACACACAGGCATAGCTGCTAATAGCTGAAATATTCCAAACAAGTACAGGCAGGCCAGAAATAACCAGACTGCCACTTTAGGAGACCTCAAGGCAAGTACCACATTATGTATGTACAAAGGACTCCCTGCCCCGAGCAGGCAGCTTGGCGAGCCGAATGCTCAACTGTCAAGCACTTGGCATTTGCATACTGTCTGAGCTATTGACAACTCTGTCATAACTCAATCATGTAAATTACTGACCTTTTGGAGGCTTTGTCTCCAGCCCAAAACCCATTGTTATCCCCTGGGACAGACTAGCCTATGGCCACATTTTCCCCTATAAGTCCCCCTGACTTTGAGCGCTTCCTCAGATCGCTCTTGGCTTCCATCCCGCCTTGCTGTCGCTTCGTTCGGCGAGCCTTCCCCTCAGCTCCTTGTGCTGAGAATCTCCACTTCTACAGACTTTTCTTCTGACTACCTGGGCTTCAGGACAGGTGTAGTATTTCCCATACAAAACCTCCTCTGAAAATCCCTCTATCCAACTCCAACCTTTATTTCTATAGATCTCTGTGTGAGTGTGGTGCATACACGTGTTTGACTGTATATCAATAAAAACAACAATTATTATTTACTTCTGTTTGCTCCTTGACTCGGCCTGACCCCGTAGACGTTGGGTAAAAGATCTCGCTACATTGCTCTGCCTCTCGTATGCTAGCTTGTGCTCTTTGCTAATTCCCAGCTTTGTAATATTTGGAGCGCACTTAGGTGTCCCTCGCAGGACTCCCAGAAATCAGGATAACAATCTCCCAGCCCAACCCTCCTCTATCCTCATTTATTGGGCAGCAGTTGCTATGACTGATAGGGGTCTGTTCTACTGTCAGTAAGAAAGCAGCTGACTGAAGTTTCTATTCCCTCCCATGAGTGATTTCCATAGCAACAGCCAGAAGAGGATCCCTATCACAATTAGCCATTGTACTAGAGATCACTCGTGGGAGATGGGTTGGAAATGTTAATCAACTACTTCTCAACTGACAAGGAAACAGACCCACTATCACTTACAGCAACTGCTGCCCAGTAAGTGACAGTTGGGGGACTCTTGTAGTCACCATATGTTCCTTAGTGAATACATAGGAACCATAAATACAAACCAGTCACAAACACATAACTCTCAGTTACACATTCATAACTACCTTATTGAATTCTGGATGAGGATCAGATATGCATCCTATCTTGGCCCTTGAGGTCTCTTTCACCTCTATGATTCTATTAAACAAAGAAGCAAACAAATAAACAAAACTGGCCCTACTATTGGCCAGAGTCAAGCAACCTTGTTGGGCAGTAGATGCTGGGGAGATGGGCAGAAACAGATTGTCACCATTCCTCTTGAATTCCCTGACTATTCCCTTATACAGAAAGGCAGACCTGTGCGTGCTGTAAAGTTTAACTGTCTACTGGAACCCTTAAACTAGTCTAAGATCTTCAGCTGAAGTGGGGTGAACTGAGGTGACCAACAATGAAGTGTAAGTTGACTGCCAGTCTTGTTCAATTCTCGATGTGAAATAAAGGAAGGGGGCACCATCTTTGCCTTCAGGTTGGGCAGCAAAGCATCTTGTATCAGTGCTGATTTGACAGCAAGCCATGGATAAATGCAGGAAACACTCTTATCTTTTAGGCACAACATGTGTGTGTATGTGCATACACATGCCTTCAGGTTACCAGTCAACTTTTGGCAATTCTGTGAATTTCATAGAATTTTCTTAAACAAAGAATACTCAGAGATGGTTTTCCATTTCCTTCCTCTGAAATACATCCTACAGTACTTGAATTCATTGGTAGTCTTCCATCTACGTACTGACCAGGGCTGACCCTGCTTAGGTTCTGAGATCAGCCAGGATCTTGTACTTTTAGGGTATTTATCAGTGCTGTTATCAGAGGAACATGAAAGGCTTCAGGAGAATTATTTTGTCTAGGATCAATAGTATTATAGACTATTCAGTCCTTCAAGATCTGAGAGTGGGTTTTTTGAATTGCTTTGATGAATCTCTACTCTCAGAAAGCCAAAAGGGACATCACATTAAATGCTGATGGTCTGTTGATAGCAGCAGCTAGCACTATGTTTGCAAGTCAATAGCATTACTGTAGGAATTCATAACAGACTGTGAGTTTTTGTCAAGTGAATGAGAACTGTTCATTACAGAGAAAAGAAATACCTGAGCTGCTATTAAGACAATGAAAACCAACAGATGCTATGGTGGTGTAGTATCCATTTATTGCTTAAACAGATGGATGGGAGACATAGATAAAGAGAACAATCACATCTCATTACAGTTAATGATGGGAAACCAATAATACTGTTCCCTACTTTACATCTGCTAAACTCGTATAGTGAAATGCAAACACCTTATGGTAGAAGTGCAGGCTTTGTGGCCCTCTAGATGACAAGCTCCAACTCTCATCCTCCATTGCATGTGGTCAAAAATAATAGTAATTGTAGTCCCAAAGAAAAGTGGGTCTCCCACTCCGTGTTTACTATTGATCTTTTCATATTTCTGTGTATTACTGCAGGAGCATTCCTGACAATGATACACACATTTTGAACTCTCTTTCTCAGGGTCTGGCTAAATGACTTTAAAAACATAGACCAGAATCTTTTTGATGACCTGTCAGAGACTGCACAAGCACTAGTGTAAATTAGGTTTGGATGTGGTGCTGGAAGGTATCCAGTACCTCCTTTTGCTTTACTTTTCCCTCAGCTGCATCTAGATGGCACCTGGCTACAGCTCTGCCTCTGACTCAAATAGACCAAGTTGTTGTGGAAAGTGCTGGGAGAGCTCCCACAAACCATCACCCAGCTGACTTCCATCACTTTTCCTTACCTCAAATATGCCAACATTTATAAATTGTTTTATCCCACTTGTATTGATCTTATTTATATGCCACCCTGAGATGTTAGGCCGTAGCGCAAGACATTGGTGATGATGATTTTTAAAAAATACAAAAGCTTCCAGCTACATTTTTGAAGGTACACATCTTCTCTTGGTCATTGCTTTAGAACATGCCATTCTATTCAGTCAGCAGTTAATTAACTTTCTGCCTTTGGTTTGATCTTTTATTTGCTTTTGAACTTCATTTCCTTTTGATCTGCCTCTGTTTCTGAGAATTGCTTTTTGACTTCTGACTGCATTTTAATTTTAAGATTGGATTGTATTGTTTTCTAATCCCCCCCCACCATATTGTATCATCCAGGCACCTTGGTTCTTTTACAGCAGCAAAGTGCAAAACACACACACATCACAGAAAAAATAATAGCAGCAAGCAACATAAAACTAAGCTGTGGTGGATCAATATATGGATCAATCTGTTCTATTATTTTATTTGTCACAACAAAACTTGGAAGCATTACTTTGCTGGACCCCAGTTCTTACACTGACTGGAGATTTAGGGTAGTATAGTCCAAATAATACTTTTTCCAATGTCTTTCCCACCATAACCTCCTCTAAACAGATGATAAACAGAACAGGACTCTGATGGGACAGGCAGAAGGTGCTCATTTTTATTGGGGATCATCTGATCATTCGTGAATTCCTTAACTTCATTTGTATCCATGAACATGTTGGTAACTTTCCTAAACTGTGCTATTGCTGTGCCCAACCCTCACTTGATTTGTTCTCCTCTAGAACGATGATCTATTATTCACTGAATACAAAGTTAGGGAGTTAGAGGTGCAGGATCCCTACAAAAGTGGAAACACTGCCAATTATCTATAGGTCCTCCAAATCATATTTAACACACACAACAAAGGAGATAGGAGCAGATTCAACCCATTGAGGATTCTATTGTATAGTACACAATAAATCTGAATCCACAGTGGAAAGCATGCCAGCCACACAGTTATGCCTTTGAGGCAGTAGGGTTTCTTCACAAGGCAGAAGTGGACACCTCCACTGCTGCCCTACACCCTTTTCAATAGGGGCTTACAAGCCTCGTCTTGAGTTTGCAGTCTCCTACAATCTCTCTCAGCATTGCAAGGTACGCAGAGAGGCTGTGACCGTGAGGCCAGACTTATAAGTCCCTGTTTAAAATGCCATAGGGCAGCAGCAAATAATTAAATCCACAAACATTAAACTCGTGGATGTGGAAGGCCAACTGTATATCTTTAAGCAGTGCAACTTTATCTTCAAACAGTATATGCTTCAAACTTCTGTAAAAAAGGTGATTTAGGACTAGTGTCAACAGTTGAAAAACTACTGGCAAATCATAAGACAAATGTGTGTAAGATGATCTTTCCCCTCAGAGAAGAACATTTACACTCTTATTTTTTTAAAAAAGATGTTTCTCATGGCCTTCATTCACAGCATGATTCCAGGGCAATTATCGAAAATAAGACTAGGCCAAGTTTCCACTCATGAGCAGAACCACTGGAGAAGAGCTCCCCAAAGGCCCATTACCATGCTGAAGGAAGAAAAATTTTTGATAAACAAGAAATATTATCTTGTCTTTTTAAAAAAAGGCATTTATTACATTTTCTATATCTATCTCCTCTTGTTCTGAGAGCTCACGCCACCATACAGTCTAAAATTAAATGCCATAAACCTATTGGGTCATTGTGCTGGAGGCCAGTGTACTTTTTACATGGTTATGTAAGGAGGTAACCACTCCCTTCTTATGAAAGCTGTTTCTCACTCTCCCACAGCACAATTGATCAGTTGAAAGGTTGGTCAGCACAGAGGCACAGCTTTGCCCTCTCCTACCAACAGGGATGTATTGGCAAGGGGGGGGGCAAAATGAGTGAAGTCTTCTCCCCCCGCCATGAAACTTTCCTCCAGTTCTCAAATTTCCAACATTGCAGAAAGTGAGACAGAAAATTGTTCATATCTTGATACTGTCTATTTGCTGTGTGCACATTCTGTTGTCAACTATGGCTGCCTCCTGTCTCCGGATGCTTTAAAAATCATTTCCTGATGTTCTACTAAAGTTTTTAGTTGTCAAAATGCCAGAAAGGTGGGAACTGAAGAGAAATTTCACCGGGGGAAGTATTGTTATTTGGGAGGCAGCAGTGCCATTTTGCCTGTCCTCCCCCCATAGCTACACCCTTGCCTTCCAAGCAGGAACAAGGACCAGACCAGTCAATGGAATGGGGCAGTAGGACCAGTGGAACATAGTCAAAATGTTCCATCAGCTAATGTTATGCTAAAATACAATAACTCCCACTGTCTTATATGCCTATAACTTTGAACAGGAAGATAACCTTTATGTTAGTGTTGTTGTTGAAAAGACTAGGGCCCTTTTCGCAGCACCAGCGCTTGCGCGACGGAGGAGGGCGGCTCACGCGAGAACCCTCTCCCAAAACGCTGCTGCTTCCCCCCGCCTCCTTACCGCACCTGGCGTCTTCTTCCACGACGGGCGCTCTTCAGCCATGCCCACAGCTTCCGCAGCGCCCCCTGGGAGCTGTAGGCAGCGCGGGGGGTGGAAGCGGGGAGGAAGCGCGAGAGGCCTGCCTGCGACGGTGCTCCGCACTCCGGTAAGTGTGAGACGCCGCCGGGAGCCTTGCGCGAGCACCGTTTATTTTCGGCTGCAAGCTGAAGATAAAAAAATACGCGCAAGCGCAGCTTCAGCCCCCTGAGCGCCACGGAAGTGGGAGTGCGTCGTGCAGAGCGACGCTGCCACTCCCGCGAGGCTCATGGGGCTATTTTGCGAGAGAAAGCCCGTGCGAAAAGGGCCTAGATGGTTCCACACTAGACTGTTATAGCGCTATTATTCCACATTTCAACATTCTATGGAATCCAGTGGTTTGCAGTTTACGGAGGGCCCTCAAAGGGTTTGTAGTTTACTGAGGCCCAAGAGCTCTCTGGTTGAGAATTCTAAATGCTCCTCCCTACAATGCAAGCCCCAGGATTCCATAGGAGGTTGAAAGTGGAATAACAACACTATAACAGTCTAGTGTGGAAAAGGCCTTGATCATGCTGGCTGGGGGACTCTGGGAATTATCATCCAAAATAACTTCTCAGTTCTATGATTTCACATAGAGCTTGCAACCCTTTTTAGCCACCAGCTACCCCCTCTGCTCCATAGGATTTGGAGTCTATCTGAAACAGCATGAGAAATGATGGCATTCCTTTGAAAACATTCCTTTGAAATCTAATCATTTGCTTTTTGTGCTTTACTCAGAGCTTGAATGTAAACAGTTACAAGTAACGTGGGCCCTTTCCGCACCTTACCTTCTTATGGCGCTGGGGTGCGGGGATCGTGGGAGCAGCTTCTAGCTGAAAATGAAAAGGTGCACGATCGGCGCCTGCTGGCCCCTGGAGCATTGTGTGATTGCATTGTGTGATCTGCATTGTGCAGATCGCTCCTCACAATTGTGCATCGCTCCAGGCACCCTTTCTCATGGAAAATGCCTTGCGAAAAGGGTCTTGATTTACTGGAGCTAGTTGCCTTGCAAAGTAACTTGGAGGTAGCTAGATCACATTCTGAAAGCAACACAATGAACAAGAGTGACAAGTGGTGTAATGTGTAGTAGTTTCTAGTTAATTCTAAAAGTTACTTTTAAAGGTAAAAAATAGAGACATTTTGATGTGAGATTTGTGCCATCCTTTATCTTGAAGGATTTTTTTCTCAAAAAGTTAAATGTAACAGAAAAATAAGAAGCATCAAAACCAGTAATGTAGCAAGTTACTTTTTCATCATTGTAACAAGTAACAGCAGTAGGTTACTTTTCATATACTTTAAAGCATGACATTAAAGGTAATGTTCCAAACTGCCATATTTATGCTATGCTGTCTAAAAGGTTCAAGAAATACTGAATCCTCCCTACTCCTCAAAAATACACTAAAACAAAATATTGTTATTTCAGAAAGCAATGCGAAGTTGCAGGTTACAGTCTGAAAATAATTCCTAATAAAATATACATTGTAGTCTTTAAAAACACAATTTTTCATTTGCAACTCATTCTGGTAGAAGCTTAATACTACATATTTATTTAATACTGTTTATTTATTTATTTCTCTAACTCTCCACCATTCTTTCAAGGACTCAAAACACATTTATTTCATCACATATGCCAATGGTTCTTTATTTTTCTTTACCCAGGACCCGTTGTAAATATAATTTGTTGCCAGGGATCTCCAAGACTTAACTCAAAGTTTAAACGTTTAAATTTAGATTTAAATATTCAGTTATTTATTTATTTATTAAAGTCTTCTGGAGACTAGGGCCCTTTTCGCACAGCATTTGCCTTGCGAAAGAGGGCCTGGAGCATCACGCGATTGTGAGGAGCGATCTGCATGATGCACTCACAATCGTGCGATGCTCCAGGGGTCAGCAAAGGCCGATCGCACCCCTTTTCATTTTCTGCTTGAAGCCGCAAATGGTGCACAGTCGCACATTGCTCCCGGGCCCCACACACACTTACCTGGCGTGCAGAGCCTCTGGAGCCAGGCCGGTCATGCTTCTGGTCCCAGGCTGCACTGCAGAAGGAAGAGGCGGGGCTCTTGCGCAAGCAAGCGGCTCATGCAGAGCTGAAGCAGCAGGGAAGGGAGAGCCTTTTGGCAGAGGCTGTTCATGCCATCCCCACACTCCAGCACTGGAACTAGGTAAGGTACAGAAACAACCTAGGATTCAAATCCCCACTCAGACACTGGGCGAACTTAGAAAAGTCCCTGTGGCCGTCACAGCTGTTCGTATCCAACAGCAGGGCTTTGAGGACCCCCCGTGAGGGTTCTACAGGCCCCCAGGCATCTCCGGACCGCAAGTTAAGAACCACTGATAACCTATATGACTGAAACAAGGTTAGTATGTTACCTTAAGTATGCCATCTCTTAATACTAGCCAGCAAAACTAAGCAAACTATATTTTGCCTCACCCTAGTCCGGCCTCTTGGTTTAACAGCAGAAGAACAGCCTTAGTGTAGGGAATGAGTTTCAGGATCCCCAGCTTTGGTTTACTTCTCTCCTTCAACTGCTCTTTATGTTGACTTGTGGGTTCTTTTTTCAAGAGTTCTTCTTCTGGAAGTCTTCTCCAGGGGCCCAAGCGCACTCCACAATTATAGCACTACTAGTTTATATCCCTCGCATTGCTGGGGATTTTATTTTCTCATAGGTAATACTTGTTAGAAAGATTTGAGATCCTGTGTCTCTAATTCCTTAAACTGTCTTGTCCAGTACCTGTAAGTTTTCCTCATATTTCCCGAACCAATCTGTATTCAGAGTTATTAACATACAGGGGTTGGGTTCCTGAAGGAATACACTGCCCTCCTCCTTGCTGCTAGGCCTCATCTCTGTAGCAACTGGCCTATTCTCTGGCTGAGAATTCTAAAGGACCCTCCCTAAACTGCAAACCCCAGGATTCCATAAAATCTTCTTAGGCAGCCAATCATATGAGGTCTTCACCTGACATAGACAGACAGACAAACTTTGACTTTTATATATTAGATTAGTCCTGTTTAACTGCCGTGGCAACATCCTGTGGAATCCTGAGGTTTGCGAGGCATAAGACTTGTTCAAGTGATAATTCTAAACGTCCATCCCTAAACTACCAGTCTGTCCATAGGACAAAACCATGGTACTTAAGGTAGAATAATAGCACTATAAATCTGTAGTGTCAGTGGCCCCTGACCTCAGAAGCACCTTCCTGCTTCTGTTCTGTTGTAGTTTTAAAATGTTTTTTACATTAATTATCCTTGAAAGTTATTTTTTATGTTCTGCTTAGTAGAGGACCACAGAGGGAACTCTCTGTTCCATATTTAAGCCATTTCTGCCCTACACTGTTATAGTGCTATTATTCCACTTTCAACATCCTGTGGAATTCTGGGGTTTGTAGGTTACGGAGGCCAAAGAGGTCTCTGGCTGAGAATTCTACAGGCCCCTCCCTAAACTGCAAACCCCAGGAATCCTTAGGTTGTTGAAAGTGGAAAAATAGCACGGTAACAGTGTAGTGCAGAACTGGCCTTACTCTAATCCTGATCAAGCAACCCACTGTTGTTGCTGATTTGCCCCAAGGGCACTCCCAGACTATAGTGCCATACTGCCCACCCAAGCTGGCTGGCTGTGCCACAGGAAGAGGATGTGGGCTGGTCTGCAGATATGTGATAGCAGAAAGGAGTTCCCTGATAAGTGCAGACCTGATCACAATGGATATAGAGCTTTATAGAAGGAGACAGCAACTCCTGCCAATGTTAGTCAGATAGTCGAGACTGAGGACTATAGGGAACTGCAGTCCAACAATATTTAGAGGCAGTTGTCAACCCATTGCTTATAGGTTGATATGTGTTTAAAGGAGTATAAATACTAGCACAGACTCATGGTCAATTAGATTTCCTTCCAAATGAAGATAAAAATTCACAGGAAAACTCATTAAGACTATTGATATGATCCAAAACAGGGTCTCATTGTCACATTCTTTGATTCTAGTAGTCTCAACATTGAAAAGCCAGAGATTATAGATAAAGGATCTTCAACCCTTTTCCTGACCCACAGAAAAATCATAAGTGCAATCTGTGAATAAGGTATTAACTGTCAACATTTTTTTTTAAGGATGAGGGAATCTTTCTAGAGCTGCCTTTTCTTTTTTTCTTTTCTGGATAGGCTTAAAAATTGTTTCTCACAAACCACCTTCTCTTTCCTTTTTCTTTTTCAAACAGAGTGAAGTTTTGTCTAGTTTTTTTTTTCTTCCTGACTTGCTTTTTCATTTTTTATTTGTAATCTTCATGCCATTCGCTTGCAAAGAAAAACGTCACTGCTGTGGAGCTGCGGACGGGGAGTTTCAGACCAAATGTAAACTAGACATTTTCTGCAAATGTAATCCAAAAGGTTTATGAGGCTAGGAAAAAATTGGGTTAATGTGAGTGCCAAAACCCTGTGCCACTGACCCAGAAAAAAAAAGGCCTTCCTCTATTATTTTAGCATGACATGGAGGAAAATAAGCATGGTGTTCTGCAGCAGCTCTAGCCAACAACTTTTTCTGGTTTGACCTATCCTAGTATGTTAATGTTGTACGTATGCCTGGAGAATCATTTCTTTAGTCTACTAAAGCAGGTTGTTGTTCAAACAAACTCATCCTCAGATGGCATGCTTTGGTGAAATACTGGAAACTGGAGATGGAACAAACCTATGAGATCATAAAGTTGATTCCTGCTGCCAGCAATTGAGTGGTTCCCATTAATGCAGTGTCTTGAATTACTGGACAGTCTACTTTTACAGGTATGCCCTCATCAGGGCCAACATTTCCCAAGGATTAATCGTTTGAAAGGAGCTGACACTACTTTCATCCCCAACACCATTTTTTTTAGACCTGGAAGATTTTGTGAAACAACTTGAATAAGGAAAGTATAGGGTTAGTTAGACTCAGGAAGTTGCATCTAGTGCTGAATTTGCACTAACAGAGAATGCTCCAGGTCATGCAAAGCAATTACCTGGGGGGAGGTTCCCCTGATTGATTGCATCTATTTCAATGCTCCATGCCAAATCCTACAGAGTGACCAAGTTTCCAAGGAGCAGGCTGCAGCTGATACTGAGGGATCAAAAAAAATCCAGGACTGCATAGATAGCAGTGCTCTTCACATGTGTATTGCCATGACTTCAATGGAGTTTTCAACATGAACTGAACTTTTACTGGAATTGTTCCCACAGCAGCCTGCAGTAAATCCAACTATACGGTCTTACAGTAGTACAACAGTCCTATGGACTTCCTCCATCCACTGGTATTTCCTGTCATTGGACAAAATGATGAGTAATGCTTCAGGAGCACTACAGAAATTTGAGAAGCAAATCTGTGTCTAAACACTTCTAGAGATCTGCCTGGAATGGGTCCTTGCAGAGGGGTACCAGCCGTGTGTGTACTAAATGTAAATAAGCAGTCCAGTAGATTACAAAATCATCATTGCTTAGGACTTGCTAAAAGGCTTGTCAAGAGAGGAGGATCAGCTTTGGGGACAGGGCTCACTTTACAATTAGGCAGAAAGAGGCATATGCCTTAGGTAACAGATACTGGGGGCAGCAGTAACGGCTTCCCAGCCACTCCTCTAGAACCTTCTGGCCATCCCTCTCTCTTGGAGGACAGAGCTGTGCATGCCCCACAACCTAGCCTGCATTCCATAAACTAGTCTTTTGTCCCCAAATGTGGAAGGAAGCCACATTCTTTCCTTTGCCACACTCACAAAAGCCCTGGGCCAGGCTTGCACAGAGTGGGGTAGTTGACAAAATGGAGAGTACAAAATACTTGACTCCTCTTTTTAATCATTTATTGATTGACTTTTAGCACTATAAATCCAATATACAATCAAAATAACATACATTCAAAGATAACAAAACAGAAAGAAGAAAAGAAAGAAAAAAAAGAAAACTAAGGAGCGTGGGAAGGAAAAAGATATATTACTAAAACACAGTAAGGCTCTGCCTACCTGCAATCCTGACCATAATGAACAGAAAAATAGAAAATGGGGCAAAATGATTCTAGAATTACAAATTGAGCAAATTAATCTGACTAAAATTACTAAATAACCAAATCCACAGATTATTGCATTGTTAGATTTCTTATTGCTGGAAAATCCATAAATGGTTTCTAGTCTTTCAAAATATCTTCAATTGGTTTATCCATCAAACCCCACATTAGTCTGGAAATGTGGACCAACTCAGCAACCTTAACAATCCATTCTTCCATCCTTCATTCTTCACTCCATTTCCAAATTAGAGCAAACAATTTACTTGCTGCTGTTGTCATGTAAGGGAAAATGTAATCCATATTTACTAGCCAATTCTTTATCCATAATGCACCCCCCCCAAAAAAAAAGAATCTGGTAACATTACATAATCTTCCTTTAACATATTTTGGATTAACATATACATCTTAGACTAGTAATTTTTCACCTTCTTACCAGTCTGCTACATATGAAAAAAGGTATGCTCTTTATATTGACATCCTCAATGTTGGTTTGAAACATTTTTGACAGCTTGTTTGGAGTTAAATACCACCCGTAAGATCTTTATCTTCCTTAAGAATCCTCTACTGTGATTTGAACTTCCAGCTATCTTGTTTTAAATACAAAAGATCTTCATAAAGCAACCATCTTCAATTTTAACCCATTCTTTCCTTTTTAAAAAAAGGCTTCCTATAGTGAGGTGGCCAATATTATCTTAGAAAAAAAGTCTCTGCTTATACCAAACTAACAGGAGAGTCTTTCTGATACAATGGCTTTTAAATGCAGCCTGTGGCTTAACTTTATCATGTCAAACATAACCATGCCACCGAAATCTTAAATTATGACCTTCAAGTTCCAAGAATTTCACATCCCTAAGCAATAGCCAACATGCCTCGCAATATAATTTGACATTGGGAACTAACAAGCCTCACCATTCCTTAGGATTGTACAATGTTTTAAATTTTATTCTGGGTTTCTGTGTCTGCCAGAAAAATCTGTAAATCTCTTTCTGCCATTTCAAAAAAAGGCATTCCATTTCTTATTACAAGGATCATTTGCAAAGCCTTGGCAAAACATTTGCTTTTATTACTGCACTTCTATGTAGAACGGATAAATTTAACTTTCTCCATTTTTTAAACCTTCTTTTAATTTCTTTCCAGACGTTTTCATAGTTGGCTTGAAATAGTAAGCAGTTATTCATGATTGGAACTCCCAAATATTTAATCCTTCTTCTACTTTAAAATCTAAAAATCAATTAATTAATTTTCCTCTTCCGAGATCATATTTTTAATCAGCAATGTTGTTTTTTCACAATTCATTTTCAACCCAAAGCATGTTCCAAACACCTTAATTTGATCCAGAAAAACTTTCAATAAATCCAATAGATTTTGTATCATTATCACAAGATCGTCCACATATGCTCTCAGAATATATTGTCCTTTTTTTTTTTTACTCCATAGATTCTGCCATCTTGTCTGATATCTCTCAGTAGAGTCTTCAATGCCAAAATAAACAGTAAAGGTGAGAGGGAACAACCTTGTCTGGTACCCTCTTGTATTTCTCATTCAGTCTTGTTGCATTGCTATTTACTAAAACCTCTGTCCTTTGAACTAAGTAGATTGTCTTTATCGCCTGGATAATATTTTTACCATTTTCTCCAATACTTGAAATAAGTAATTCCAAGAAATACTACCAAACAATTTTTCTGTGTCTAAAACAATCAAAATAAGCTTTTTATCATTGTGATGTTCCTAAAATTCAATAATATTAAGAACAGTTCTTACATTATTCCCAATTTGTCTTTTTGGACAAAAAACTAAAACAAAAAAAAAACAAACCTGTGATCCTAATAAATATTTTGAGAATTAAGTTTCCTCTGCTTGCCAAAATGGTAGGAAATATCTTATAGACATTATTCAGCAATGAGATAGGTCTATAATTCTTTGTTAATGCCTCATCTGTATGTATGTATGTATGTTTTTATGTCTGTATTTATAATATAGGCATTTTCTCAAGAATCTGGCATCCATCTTTTTTCTAATAACTCATTACACAAAATTTTAAATTGCCAAAGTAACTCATTTTCAAATTTCTTACAATATGCTGCAGATAATCCATCTAGGCCTGGTGCTTTTTCACATTTAATCTTTTTAATTGCACCTGTAAGTTCCATAATTGTCACAGGCCCATTCAAACATTGTTTTTGTTCCAAGCATAATTTGTCCAACTGGAGTTTATCAAGGTTATCTTCCATACCAAAGACTTTTATCATGCCCAAAATATAGCAGAGATTGCACCCACAGCTTTGGAAGCAGCAGCAGAGCCCAGCAGCAGGAAATATCTTAGCAGCAATGCACTGTAGCCAGGAAAAACTCACCCACACCAATTGTTTTCTTCCATGAAGGAGGCAATTTATTCTTCAGTTACAATGTGTATATATTTACAAGAATCCCCAGAAGGCATTCCAGCATTCTTCTCCTTGCTCTTTCTGACAGAGCCTCCAGCAGACACATCAGACACCATGTGCAACTTGTTGGCTAGCTCTCAGCTGTACTTATACTCACACCAGTTGATGCAATCCTGCCAGCCTTTGCAGTCTCCCCACACCTGATGCAACCTTCTTCCCTGGTTGCTCATCAGCATGACTCAGCTAAAGTCACATGGCTCTCCACAGGTGCACTTAACAACCCACATCACAAAGTATTTTCTACAGGTTTGGTCCAAACATTTCTTGACAATTTTCTCATTGCCCTTTGCATACAAACCTCTATAATATTTTTCAAAGGCTTGTAGCATTTTCAAATTATCCATTACACACCAATTTCCCTTCCTCATCTTTGTGACAGGTCTCTTTTCCTTTCCTGTCTCAAGTCACAGGAAAGCCACGTCCCAGGTTTGTGAGCAAATTGAAAATCAATTTGCTTAAGGTATAGTAGTTTGGCATTCATTTCTTGGACTGTAAACAATGAAAACTGTTGTTGGAGTAACTTAAACTTTTGTTGAGTCTGGATGTGTAAAGGGCTAGGGGGAGGGTGCACTTTACCCACTCTTTTATTTACTGATATTTTGAAGGTTTTATTGCAGCACTAGGTTTTATATTTCTTTGTTGTTTGTTATTGTTGTGTGCCTTCAAGTTGATTTTGACTTATGGTGACCTGAAGGCAAACCTATCACAGGATTTTCTTGGGAAGATTTGTTCAGAAGGGATTTGCCATTGCCTTCCTCTAGGGCTGAGAGAGTGTGACTTGCTCAAGGTCACTCAGTGAGTTTCCATAGCCAAGTGGGGATTCAAACCCTGGTCTGCAGAGTCATAGTCCAACTACATTTCTTGGCCTATATTTCTTAGCTTCCTAGGTCCTATGACCAAGAAACAGGGTTATCTTAACTATACAAATACTAAAAAAATGTATAAACCACCACAATAAGCATATTTTGTATCATCATCCCCCACATGATTTTTCTGCAGTGTTCATTTTATAATAGGAAGGAGACTGGCTCCCTGGTCAAAGGGTTAGTTAATTTAGTAGAGTGGTGACACTTACATATCACAGACAGTGGAAATATTTAATCAAAAAAGAAGACAGAGATTTGCCTAAAATTTGACCCTGCTGATTTATATGCATAGATGCAAATTTGGAAGTAACTGTGTATAAATAGAAATCCAATATACCTCACTATAGTGAGGAAGATTGTAGACAGGCCTGCTCCATCTAGTCATATCCACAAGTTCACTGTTGATGGCCCTTGCTCACTTTCCTTTCCTCTGGTTCATCTTTAATCCAGAGTTGAAGCAGACAGCCCTTCAAACAGAAGATGCTTTCAACTAGAGGATGGTCCTTCTAGTAGAGGACATGTGGCTACCCAAGCAGGGAACCAGCCAGGAACAAAAGTTGATGGAACCCTGCAGAATCTGACTTTTCGTAGCCTAGATTTGATGAATGCAGGCCAGAATTAATACCAAACATCTCTGTTAGGTTGTCTTGGGCACTAGCTGGCTTTTCTGAGTTACAATACCAGCTCCCTGACAGAATGAGCTTTCTATTGACCACAAGGGAAATATAATAGACAACTATTAATATTAGACAATGTTAGACAGCACTAGAGAATCCAACTGATGTTGGACACTAGAGGCAATAGTTCAGCATCTCATCAAGGATTTCAACATTTTCAGACTTTCCTTTTGACAAAAAAGAGAGAAAATGCCATGTGAAAATACCAAATATATTCAATGATAATTTTACTGCCTTTTTATTTTATGTTTTACTTTTTTCTCACAATCTCCTGTTGGAATCCACTCTCCTCTTGGAGTCAGATTTTTTTTCACTCTAAATAGAGACTAATTTGTTGTCATCCATTTTCCAGAGCCTTCTTTCACTACCAGCTTTCCTTCACTTACAGCATATCAGCATTGGTCTGGTCAAGTGAAAACACACTTCTAGAATCTGTGAAGAAAATGTAAATATTTACTAGGGGACAGACCCAACAATGTCACAGGGACTAAGAGAAAAGATGCCTTATTTTATTTTATTTTAATGCCGTTTGCTGTGGCTTTGACTTCAGCTATAAAGATGATGGTGGTAATGATGGATGCTTTCCAGATATAACCTCTAGCTCTTCTTCATTTGTAACCCATGAGAAAGACCAGAAGGAAAAATTAAACAAAAGAAGCTGTTAAAATTGTGCGTGTGTACTGGGATGAACATTCTAAAATGTCAACACCAATTGCATGTACTGGTGTGGAAGTTCTAAAGCATCAATACTAATTACAAATTCCTTCTGGGGCTTCCTTGTAGAGGATAAAGCTATTGCATAGAAGAAGGCTATTGATGGCTTCTTTCCCATCCCTGTTCCTTATTCATACGTTCTGCAGTATGGGATCACACCATACAGAAGAGACCAGTTAGATAATTTTAGACTCCGAACTTCATTGGTCTTTTGGAAGCTCCTTTGTAGATTGTAATATGTATAACTTCACATACTTCATGCACTGCTGTGTTTGGAAGGCCTCTGTACTCATTCTTCTAAAGGGGAGCTCCAGGCTTCTGTCCCAGAATCCTACACTAGCAGGACTACTGGAAGAGATCCACATGGTTCAGGCAACCTGTGTAAAAAGAAACAGTGATAAGTATAGGCCATTCCTTTCTAAACCCACCTTTTCAGTTATTCATCTCATGAAGCATACAACAGGATGCTGAATTCTATCCAGCACTATTCTTCTATTCTTGGTCAACCTGTAGGCTCTGTAAATGAATAAGGAGAAGAGGCAATTTTGGAATCTCTCACTTTCGTTTGCAGCTAACCACTACACTTCCCACCTTCTGGAGCAGATTTGAGGAATGCAGAAGAAACTGCAAAAGAGAACTAGTGAAAATGTCTTGTCTTCACCTTCCATTCATTAGAACTTCTGGAGGATCAAATAGATTCAGCAAATAGAAGAACATTATAGAATAGAACCCAGAATGCAACTGTTTTTTAAACATTACAAAAAAAAAAAAAAAGAAGAAGAGGGAAGTATATTGAAACAGCTACCTACCATCTCTTTAAATACTTGGGACTGAAATTAATTTAATATCAAAATCTGAAATAGTGAGTTTCATGATTAAGAATGATTTGAGAATGCTAACTTTTTAAATGAAAAATAGATCAAACTGAGAGAACTCTTCTAAAGCTTTTTGCAATGGCAATAAGTAGGTCAAACAATGAATCATAGGGAGAGCCTATTGTAGAGACCCAACTAGATGAAAACTGGAAAAGTCCAAGTGAACACATTTTTCTTTGGTATATTCATTTCCCATTGCAAGTTACACCACCACCTCTCCCTGCAAATGCAAAGTTTCTAACCAAGCAGATAAAATGGTAAGATCAAAGAGAAGAATGCCAAATGGGTGAATGTATTTCTTTCAGAATAAATATAAGCTTAAAGAGAGATGATGATGATGATGATGATGATGATGATGATGATGATGATAGGTTAAATGCTACCTTCTAAAAAAATTGAAAAATGTTGTTGGGTAGCAGATTGAAATCATCAAAAAATAATTTTGTGTTTATTGAACTGCATATCAAAAGCCTACTGTGTTCCAGAGCTGAGCTGTCTTCATTGACAGAGGAGCCCTTTCTCAGACTACTTTGAGTATCTGTGTATACTTCGCTGGTAAATTCCAGAAGACTTACTGAATCATTGTAACTTTTTTTATTTATATCATCATTTATTTATGTATACTTTGTATAATTTAAACTGCTGGGACACTATGGCCTTCCTAGTGCTGCTTGGCAAGAGAGGTTCACGGAGAAAGGAGAAGTGTTTAACCTTTCAACCTGGAGCCAGACTTTCACAGCCAAGACAGATGGTCAGAAATATTTAAATAGTCATACACATACTGAGCCAGTGTGATGTAATGGTGTGAGCATTTTAGCAGGATGCTGAGGGACCAGAGTTCAAATCTCTGCTCAGTTGTGGAAATTCATTGGGTGACCTTGGGCAAGTCACACTCTCTCAGCTTTATAGGAATGCAGTGGCATGCTTTCTCTCAATCAGTCTTTCCCAGAAAACACTGTAATAGGATCACCATAAATCAAAGCCACATAACAAGAACACACAATATACACATCTGAGCCTGGCCTTTTCCTGCCAGGCTAATTATATTTGCTTGAATATTTTATAAGAAGAATCATTTGAAGATTTGATCCCCTCCTATCTGCAATCTAAACATGGTGCTACACAGCAAGGCATGCATCGTGTGTGGCCTTTGTGCATCTGGTTTTGCTCTAAGAGAATGAGAATCTCTTTGATCAGTTAGTAGCATGTGGACATTTTACAGGGTAACTGGAAAGACTTTTGAGACAGTACAATAAAATGGTAACACACACCAAAAAGTCCAAATGTGAGTACCTCATCAGGCTCAAGACTGCTTGAGTCAAGAAACAGCAGTTACCTATAATCACCATTTCAGTCCTATAAAGACAGTAATTCTCTAACTCTGGCACTTCAGATTTTGTAGACTTCAACTCAGTCAGTCAGATTCTGGGAGATGAACTCTAAAATTTGGAGGTCACCTGTTGGTCCAGTGTCTGCTGTACTGTATCAGCAACACTACTGATGATCAGAATACAAAGTTGCACGTTCTCACCCACCAAGAATTGGGTAACATGAGTCACACAGTGACAGTCCCAGCCATGACCAAGCCAAAGTGCCCCCTCAATTTTGTTTCCTCATCCAGGAGTGGCAAAGTGGAGGCTTGCTAGCAACAAAGTAAAAAAAGAGGTCTTCTTGATGGCTGTGCTTCTGCAGCTACTTTTCATCATCATTGCCCTAAAGAAGAATTAGGGTTGGCATTACAGAAGTATCCTAAACAAATAAATTTGAGGATTCAAGTGTACCTCTCACCAATACAATGATATTTACAAAGTTTCATAGAATCATAGAAATGTAGAGTTGGAAGAGACCCAGGGGCCATCCAGTCCAACCCCCTGCCATGCAGGAACACCCTCAAAGCACTCCCGACAGATGGTCATCCAGTCTCTGCTTAAAAACTTCCAAAGAAGGAGACTCCACTACACTCTGAGGCAGCATATTCCACTGCCGGACAGCCCTGACTGTCAGGAAGTTCTTCCTGAGGTTCAGATGGAATCTCCTTTCCTGCAGCTTGAATCCATTGCTGTTTTATTTTGGTTCATTCTAGTAATGAAATTCTTCTTGCTCCACAATAGATGGTATATTATTATGGAAGTTTTTTTTTAAAAAAAATCCAGAATTGTTTTAAATTGTCTTACATGGATATGTGATTATTATTATTTTTGGTCGTTTTTTTAATGAACCATTTGAGCACAATCTATACAAAGAGAATGGATAAGACTAAATGTGTATTAGACTGCGGTTCATTAATCTTTTCAAAGAACAATCCAACACCAGTCATTAATGCATGATCCACTTCCCTCCTTTTCTTTCTTGCTCATTTTTGTATTATGCCATACAATGTGGTGTTACTGTAGGTTATACCTCCTTGGAGATACCCCTAGATATCATTTTGATATCAATAATTTGGCTCTCTTCTACCACCCCTCTCCACGTGTTTGTGAGGCCCCCGAACAAGTACAGACTAGGCTCAGCCACTAATTGCTGAACGTTCCATTCTCCACCCAGGCAGGCCAGAAATAGCCAGATCAACGCTTTAGGAGACCTCTCTGCAAACACCCTCGTTATGTATGCACGCTGTTTACAAAGGACTCCCTGCCCCGAGCAGGCACCCTGGCAAGCTGAATACTCAACTGCCAAGCACTTTGCATTTGCATGCTGGCTAACTCTTTGTCAATTAGGACGTAACTCAATCATGCTAAATTCTGACCTTTCCAAAGCTTTGTCCCACTCTTAAATCGCATTGTCTTCCTCAAGTATGGCATAGCCTGCAGTCACATTTCCCTCTAAAAAAAACCCCTGATTCTGAGACCTTCCTCGGATTGCTCCTGAGTTCCAGACCGTCTTGCTGCCGCTTTGCCCAGCGAGCTTCCCCTCAGCCCCACGTGCTGAGCTACATCGCACCCCAGCATCGCACTCTATCTTCTTCCCAGACTCCAGGAACAGGTTCCATATCACCCGAATCAACTATTCCTCTCAAAAATCCAGCTGTCCAACTCAAACCTTTATTTTCCTTAGTTATCTGTGTGTATGTGTTGCCTACATTGTGTGCCTGTATTTAATAAAGATCATTCATTTATTTTCAACACGGTTTGCTCCTTGACTTGGCCTGACCCTGTAAACATTGGGTTACAAGATCCTGCTGCATTATCCTGCCTCTCATTTTGCCAGCAGTGCTCTAAGCTAAATTTCCCCAAAGTGTGTTGTTGTTTGGTTATTTAGGTGTCCCTCCCGGACCCCCAGTAAACAGGGTAACAGAGCTGTGTCATTCATTAAGTGTATCAGACTAGGCCTGATAGCCTATAGCTTCAATAGATGTTTTACCATGAAGTTCACTGGTTAATGTTGTGCCTTTCATGATTTGTCAATATAACCTACTTCATTGTGTTGTGATGGTGAAATCCTGCATCTGTCACCTTTGTCTTTCCCTTGCATGGAGTCCCTATCCGCCAGTAGGTCATTCTTTCTAGCTTACATGAAAATATAAGGGGACATCAGTATTGTCAGATGACAGACCTAGACATTCAATTTGGCTAGATTCCAAGCTCTGTTGGTCTCATTTATGCCAACTGCTTCTTGAGACCAAATGTGCTTTTCTCTGATATGAACAAAACCAAAGCTGGATCCTACTAAAAGCCTTGTTCACACTGGCAGGTCCACCTTCTAATGCCAGGACATGTTTTACCAGGGCTTTGGTGGGGGATTGTTTGTTTGTTTGTTTGATGAAGTGATGGTCATTTGATAAGTTATTCCACTGCAAAAATCTCTGTAAATTTATTGCCATCCAATGCTGATAAATGATAAACAAAAATTATATCTTTTTTAAAAAGATACACTATCAGAACTTGGAAAAAATACTTTTTGGACTAGAAATCCCAGAATTCCCAACTAGCATGTCCAAAAAAGTATTTTTTTCTAGCTCTGAACACAGTGGCCATGATCTTGGATAGGGAAACATAATGCACATGCGTAGCTTTGGTTCATCTGCCTTTCCTCTGCTTTAGTCCTCCCACAACATAAAGGTCATTTCCTGGCCAGAGAAGGGCAGGGGAGCAGCAGAGCTATGCAGTTGTTTTTCTATAGCTGGAGATACATCAATAACATCATCCTCAGGGATCTCATGTGGATCCCCTGAGAGATTCTGGAGGCTGCCTTCTACTCTATGTCTAGTTATAGAAAAGTGGTTAAATACTTCTTAGGCCCTCCCTTTGCTGTCCACACGCCAGAATATGGCCATGGTTGCAAGGGGGAGTGGCAGCAGAGAAAAGGTTGGGATTTTGGTTGTTGTGCAATTTTGCCTTCGAAAAGAAATGTTATGATGTTATGATGGCATAAGTTGGATTTGTGCCATTGTAACTAACAGGATGCCAAGCATTTGTGTGAGGCTTAAGAGTTCTCTTTAACCACACATTGCTGGATCTTAGAAGTCTGACCTCATATCAGTAGTTTTAAAATGCAACACATCACACTTCCACTGTTGCTAATTTACAGAACATAATCTTTTGCAGAAAATATCAGACCTTTCTTTGTGAACATAATTAAGAAGATGTAGAACATCTGTGTAATAACCTTCCTATTCATAAAATAATGGGATTACAGATTTCCATATATGCTGCTTCAGAAATAACTAATTCAGAATCTGTATTTGTTTTGTTTTTTTAATTCCCAGTCTGCCATAGTGATGATGGTGGTAGTGGTCGTTATGATGATTTATACAGTGTCATTAATGTGTTTTTTAGAGTACAAATGCCATTGTCCAGAGCCATTCCAGCTGATAATTTGGCATAGGACAGATAGTTGGGAAAAATGGAGGCACTCGCAAACGGAGCACAGAATGCTTGTAAACCTCCTGCATAGCTTGGAATTTAAAAATACTTCTTATAGCCCATTTCAGTTCACAGTGTCATCCTTCTGTTCTAATTATAGCACATTTTTATGCTTCAGCCTTTTTTTTCTTTCTGAGATATCACTTCATTCTCTTGTGAACAAACATACTACACATCTTCCCTGTCAAGATAAGCTGATATAAATAGGGACATTTTTTTTTAAAAAAAACAACAACAACCAGATCCTTGCAAAGACAGATTAGAACTCTGGGTGTCATTCCTACTAACTCAGTTCATTCCAAATATAATAAATACAAATGGATACAACACGAACATAGATGCTTAACCTAGACCTAATGGCTTGGCATTATCTAAACGAACCAGGGTATGTCCAGATTTTTTTAAAATTAGAAATCTCATCAAACTCAGCCATCATTGGCAATGGTTGGTAATGATGGAAACTAAGCTTAAAAATATCTGGAGATACCCTTACATCAAAGGCTAATCTAAACTTTTTTTTTTTTAATGGCAATCTGTAAAACATAATGCCATCCAACCCAGAGATCAAGGTCTATATGTTGCATTCCATATCAGTTCCTTCCAAAATTTTGTGTGTGTGTTTGTGTGTGAGAGATTCTCCTTGTGTGTGATGATAGTCCTATGTCCCTTTTCCTGTGCAATCTAGAGTGTGTCTCTCAGTTCCTGAAAGTACTTGGCAAGTGGTGCTTCCACTGCACCTTTTGCTGGAATCTAAAAACTGAACTTTTTCACTTAGCAACCTTCTTTCCAGCTAGTCTTATTTAAATTATAATAGTGGATCCAGATTTTGCTTGCAAATGCCAGGCAGGGGCTCCTTCCATCTATGGAGATTTTTGGACCAAGAAGATAATTTCTATCAGTGGAATGGAGGAAGAGACACAGGTTTTTGATTATTCTATCTCCCTCTGTGCCTTTTCCTCCAGATCTCCTCCACTGTGTTTGGAGGACCATCTGGAAGAGCATGCAAGGTGGTGGTCAGGTTTGCAGAGGGGACGGGAATTAGCAAAAACTGATTCTCACTTGTCTTTTTTTGACAAGTGCCAGAAGCACCTTGAACTGAGTGCTCATGGTGGTGGAAATAATATCTAGATCCTACTGTGTGGCATCATCCTAGATTACAGTTGGCTTGCATTAAAACAACTTCTAATGGGATGACCACAGACCTTTTTTGCAGGGAGGTACTTTAGAGTTAGGGCTTTTTTATGAGGCATATATTTTATAGTGTCCACATGCATTTTTCCTAGAGAAGGGTAACTTAGAGAAATTCAGGGCTGCACATTCCGTTTGAAAGATGTACATTCTTCCGAACAGCAGTTTGGACTGGTGTTCCAAATTATCTGATTCATCACTGGCTAATACCTTAGCTGCAAACAAACACAACTCCACCCTGCCTACAGCTCTGTTTCCCAAGGGTCAAGAATCTGTACACTTCCCAAATGCATCTCCAACTGCAGCTCCCCCACCTTTCAGACAACTGATTGTTGGTCTTCTCTGGTTCATCCGTTTACAGTCATAATTCTGGCTGTGTTTTAGGAGTCATTACAGCTGTGCTGGACACTACTTTAAGTCGTCCACATGATTCAGATGAATAATTGCATTCCAAATTATCTTCATTAGCTGTCTCTTTTCTCAAACACCAGTGCTTTAACATTTGATGTGCTGAGCCTCAGCACATTATGAGTAAGGGGCACTATTTTCCTTCTGGTGGGTTCAGTGCTTGCAGATGGAGAGAACCTCTCCTATGGCAAAGCAGACCCCTGTTCTCCTCATTGCCCCATCCCTGAATGCACAGGCACTGTGCCAAGCCATTGTAGATTATAAGAACCCTGTGAGCACTTCTCAAATCCCCATCCATCCCGTGCTCTCCCCCTGGTCCAAAGATCACAAGCTCCCGTCTCTCAGCCATGGGAAGTGTTCGTCACTGAAAATGCTCTTTTCCATAAGTAACATCTCAAGAACACATGCATATCCTGAGTGGGAAATGAAGAGCTTTGTTGAGAGAGAAATGTCTGGATTGTTTGCTAGCAATTTCTTCTACAGTTTGAATTTGCTAGACTAGTTCTGGTCCAAGATGTTACATATTAAACATATTAAGCTACTTTTGCTTCACCCCCCCTTTATTATAATGAAAGTGGGATCATTAATACATCTGCAAATGTGCTCTGAGTCCCAGTCATGCTCCAATCATCTTCCATAAAGATTTCAGCTCATAACTCCCTACTAGCACCTGTCCCTGTGCACTGAAACCTGATTCAGTCCTGTGTAGAGGAGATCCATTCAGATCAATGGAACTTAAGTTATATCCATTGCAGCAGGTGAACTCTACATATGGTGGAATCTGGATCTAATGCTAAATGAGCTCCCAAGATGTCTCAACATGGTTTAACTGGCCTCTTGGGGTAAACACCAAGCTAGGATACAACCACATGTACAGTTTTCCTGATGATCCCCTCCTCTTTTTTATCACCTTTTTTTTTAACTGAAATCAATACAGTCCATTAGGTTGTCTGCTTGGAAGGGCCCTATTCTATCTGTTGCTTCCAATGGACCTCTTCTTGGTGGTACATTCCTCTGGCAGTGTCATTTTCAACTGGAGTTCATGGGAAATTGCATGATCCTATGGAACTTCACTGACCTCTTCTTATTTTGTCAATATAGGAAGAAGGAACAGACTGTCAGGATGAGAAATATGTGACAAATTTGCTCTGTTGAGTTTTGTTGCACCAGATTTATCTTGATGTCCTACCTCCTAGAAAGAACTGGGAACATGATGCCATTTGCAATCTGTATATTTGTATATATTGGAAATCTGTACCTTTCCAAGCTTGTGATGCATTCCATGAAAGGAAAGGCAATGTTTTTATGGCAGCACTTGGCTGCTTGAAAGTTGTGCAGAAAACTGTTCATACATTTTTGAAATGTGTACATCAACATACCTTAGCAAATGGCGGGGGACATTACAGTAGTATTTTGACAACTGTACACAAAATTGAATGCTATTTTTTTCTCATTTAAAACAGACACATAAACAGAAAAATATACACTTTGTGATGGGACTTGTAGGTGAGAAAAAAGGAAGCAAATAGAACTGGACTTGACCAATCTGGCCTAGTATACAATATTCACAGTTCTGAAGAGAAATTTAACTTACGGGCCTCTCACAGTCATGCAGATTTCTAATTATGCATAGACAAGTCACCAAAACAAAATTCAACAGCACCAATCAACTAATATTAGTTTAACTGTGTCCTATTTGACCATAGGAGCTATGAATACTAGCAAAATATACATATAATAATACTTTATTATATTATCATCTTAAAATACATATTATAATACATTGATGAAGTGTGGAAAGGGCTTGTATTAATTTAAACTGCATCAAAATCCATTTCAACTAGCTGCTTTTAAATGTTTTATGAACAAACCCTTAAGAGCAGTACCAGTACTGAATAGTGACTCTCATATCACAGGGGCAGTGACTGCACTTCAGTTTTAGTCTCAACCTCAAGCTATCCCCCAGATAGGTTCGGGCCCTTGGATAGCTCCTTGAGGTTCATACTAAAACCTGGAGTGTTCAGTATTTTACAACACTACCACAGTCCCAGGAGAACATTCACTGGCCTTGGAGTTACTCGCTGTCACTAGTTGGTCTTGAAGTATAACTAAAAGTAGACCCATTGAAACAACTGATGAATGGTAAGTCAACACTTATGTAAACCTCCTTGTTTCAATGGGTTTCCTCTAGTTCAAATGAGCAATTAGATGTTGGCCAGTGAACATAATTTATCTCAGTGTTATCAAAACATTTTAGGAATTCAATTTATTTGTTCCATCTACAGAGCCCCAACTGACCTGAGCAGGTCAAGAGTTCATGTTTTAAATGAAAATGGATTTCATACAACTGCTGGGATGGGAGATTCATGACCCCCTGCTGAGCTCATGTTAGCTCAAATGGTGTAGGTCACATAATGTTTTTTAAGAACAAAACATTCATGGTATATTTATCTCATACTGATAGTGATGTTGCCATGGTTTGAATTATGACCCTGCTGAAATATTAAATGGTAAGCAATGCTTAGGAGTCAAGGGTGACTGTAAACAAGCAAACATTCCATTTTGAAAAGGAAATAAAATGCGTTTCTTCATAAGCTTAGATGGACAGGATTCCATTTTTCATGTGCAACACAGTATTCAAGGCTCTGTTTTGCCCTCCAGGAAACTTACTGTTGAGTAAGCATGACTAGAATTCAGCCGTAGTTTGTGTGGCTGGTCGGAAAAATATCCAAACTGATAAGACTTATACCAGGTTTTGCCCACTACACAAAGCTGCTATCATGTCCCCCCTTAACCTTCTCTTCTGAAGACTAAACATACCCAGCTCTCTAAGTCTATCCTCATAGGGCATGGCTTCCAGGCCCCTCACCATTTTGGTCACCCTCCTCCAGACTTGCTCCAGCTTGACCATGTCCTTTTTGAATTGGGGTGGCCAGAACTGGAAACAGTATTCAAGATGAGGTCTAACCAAAGCAGAGTAGAGTGGTACCAGTACCTCCCTCGATCTAGACACCATACTCCTATTGATGCAGCCAAGAATTGCATTGGCTTTCTTGGCTGCCGCATCACACTGCTGTGGTCTATGAAGACTCCTAGATCCCTTTCACACGTACTGCTATCCAGCCATGAGTCCTCCATCCTATATTTCTGTATTCCATTTTTTCTACCTAAGTGTAGGACCTTACACTTCTCTCTGTTGAATTTCATTTTGTTAGCCTTGGCCCAGCTCTCCAATCTATCCAGGTCATTTTGAATTTTGATCCTGACCTCTGGCATATTAGCAACCCCTCCCAATTTGGTGTCATCTGCAAATCTATTCCTTCATCCAAGTCATTGATAAAAATATTGAACAGCACTGGACCCAGGACTGAACCCTGTGGCACCCCACTAGTCACTTCTCTCCAGGATGAAAAGCAGCCATTCGTGATCACCCTTTGGGTTCGGTCAGTCAACCAATTACAAATCCAACTAACAGTAGCCCTGTCCAGCCCACATTTTACCAGCTTCATTGCAAGAATGCTTGTTTTATCTTAAACATGTGGTGATCAAGGGGTAACAATGAAAACTCCTCTAACAATAGCAGCAGCAATTGTAGTCTTGTCTTTCCTAATCATATTCTTTTAACATAATACCTTATAGGAATCATGCTATATCCTCATTATGTTATATCATTTCCAGGAGGGTTCTTGGGCAGAGGAGAAGGAGTGTCCTGCCCCATCAATAGTCGCTCCACCAACAGTGGCTGACATTATTTGAAAAAATAGAAACACTAAAAAGAAGCAGTGTGGAATAATGTTTGGTGACTTGGACTGAATCACAGGGCCTTTCAACCCTACACTGTTCTAGTACTATTATTCCACTTCCAACATCCTATGAAATTCTGGTGTTTGTAGTTCACTGAAGCCAAACAGCTCTCTGGTTGAGAATTCTAAAGGCCCCTCCCTAAATCGCCAACCCCAGAATTCCATAGGATGTTGAAAGTGGAATAATAGCACTATAACAGTGTAGGCCAGAAAGGCCTACAGTTTGCTTCCTTACACAACCAGATTCAGTGGTGTACAGTGGTGTACTGTCAATGGATCCTACTTCCACGAGAATTGGCAGAACCCTTCCTCCTGCAAATCCTCTCTTTGTCACCCTAAAATCTAGGCTAGGAAAAATCTGGTAAAATTTCAGGAGCAGATTTGGGGAGGGGCACAGAAGGCTGCAATAGAGATAGAGAAGAAAGTCCCATTTCTATTGGTGCTGAATACTGAGGTAAACCATTGGATCCTGGTTCATTGTCTCCAAGAAAATGCTGAACCTCACCAAAGGAAGCACCATATACACAGATAAACATGTGCAACGGAATGAAACGATAGTATTTCAAGGTGGTAGAGCAGAGTATAATATTAAAAATTCCATATGTGAAATGCCATTTTATTGCTGCTCCACAATTTATTTATTTATTTTTAAAAAACATAAAATAGAAACTAACATTGTAAGGAAAAGTTTTGGCTCTGCCAGCAATCTGCCAAGCTATGTACATATTCACCTTCCAAACAGAAGTAGACTCTTGTAAGATGCTTCATTTACACTTGCTGTCTAAAGTGGTACAGTCCATGCTACTAAACAATAAGTCTGCCACCTAATTCCCTTCTCATCATTGCACAAGGCACAAGTCTATGGTGGGCAAGAAGGAGGCAGCTTTTTTCTGATCTGCTCAGAAGCTACTTTATGGTTTATAGAACTAGACATGAGATTTCCATAGCTAACAGATTCTGTGTTAGAACATTTAATTCCACCACTTTCTGTATTTCCTTGGCTAACCAAAGGAATCATGTTGTCTTGATGGCTTTCTACACCTCTTAAAGCACTTACTAACCTGGCTAGGAGAGGTAAAGAACAAGCTCACTTTTCCCATAACCATTACTTGTATCTGTTTTGGAGTGCCAATGTCATACCTTAAAAGCTATAAATTCAGGGTGAGAAATGTTGGGGTCTCCAAATCTTTTGCCTTCAGCTTCCATCATCCCCACCCAGCATGATCACATGACTGAAGTCCAGCACAAAACACGTGGAGGATCAAAGGTTTGCCCACCTTACTGTAGAATCAGGTCAGTGTGGCATTGCAGGTTCATCTTTAAATCATGTGTGTCTCTCTCATCATTTTCTGGTATTCCTCCATTAAAGTGTGAGTTTGCAATTGAAGGAGGAGTTGCACATTTCTAACCTTACAGTTCAGATCTCTTCTCATAGCAGTCTTTATGATTTGGATGCAAGAGAAAGAAGGGAAAATAAACAGAAGACCCTACTTCAAAGGGAAAGAAAAATACAGGTAATATGCAAGGGAAAATGGAGGATAAAATCAATTCACACATGAAACCTATATCTTCAGTTCATGCATCACCCATTCTAACATATATGTGGATGGTTATGTTCCATACACATTCAGAGTCTTGCAGACACCAGTGCTCCAGATGTGTTATGTATCTGCTTCAGCTGCCTGTTTCTTCTGCAAGGCCAAAAGAAATATTAATCATCCTGCTCCAAGTGAAGGGGATGGGATTGCCTCTCATGTTTCAGAAAGGGGCTGGGAAATAAAGAAAGCCAGAAATTTTCCTATTTAAGGCCAAAGCAAAGGAATGTCTGTGGCTGAGTGCTGTGCAGGGGCCCGGTGGCTGACAGGGCAGGAAGCAGTTGATGGTGCTCTCTTGATTTTTCTTCCCCCTTCTTTTTTGCCTTCCCTTTTGCACATAGAGTCTCATGTCTAATATTATTTAGACATGATGAGCTGTGTGCAGGGGATCTTTTTGCTCTTCCTTGCTGTGTGGCAACCGTCAGTTATTTTGGCACAACAAGATGGTGAGTAATTCCCACTTACAAGAAATTTTCATGGATTTTAACCACATTTTTCTCCTCATCAGTTTTATTTCTGGACCAATCCATCCACCTTTTTACCAGTTCAACTTTGGGACCTACCTACTTTCTAGGATTCTGTTCAGTTCTGCTTTAGGGAAGTAGTAGCAGCCTGAAAACGAAAGAAACTTTCTATGGGGCTTAGGCGTTCTCTGTCACATTCCTCAGTTTTCTTTGACTTGCGTTGCTTGACAAGCGCTGGAAACTTTTTAGTGTTTGAGCTCTTGGGATAAGATCTGTGAGTCTGAGCTCAACAAAATCTGGAAATGATTTGTCATATGTAATAAGGCTATATGTTCAGCTATTTGCAACATGACTGCACTTTGTTTTATAGGAAGCATTGCTTTGGTCTTGCAGGGATATGTGTCTTGTAAAAAAAGAAAAGTAGACCTGAATGTAAAACCATGCATTTTTTGCAGCCCAGAATGGTTGTATTCAGCTGTAGAGAAAGATTCTCTCTCCCTCTCTCTCTCTCTCTCTCTCTGTTGTTTTACTGCTGAAAATTAAGCTGAAGGGTTGATGAATCCATACAGCTCAAAGCTTCTTCCATCACTCATCAGAGGATGTTGCAAGCTCATACCTGACCTGCTAACTACAAATAAAGCTACAATCCTATGCATGCAGACCTGGGAATAAGCCCAGTGAGGGACAGTGGGATTTACCTCTTGAGTCAACATGCATAGGAGAAGGCTGTATATGGTACAAAGAATGAAAAAGAGATCACTTGGAAATGAATTGATATCAGATTACCTCTTCATTTGATAAAGCCAACACTTTGAAGTCTGTTTTCATTTTCAGTGTTTGAATCAGTAGATATTTTGCAGAGCCTTGGGGTGTGCTGTATTAAGTTAAAACCATTATTTTTTTAAAAAAAATGTGCTTTGAAAATGTGCTTGCATACAATAGTGGCTGGTCGTTCTCATGTCATTGGGGCAGGGAATCTGTTCCAGGTTTTAGTACAAACATTAAATAAGCTATCCAGGGTTCTGAACCTCATCTCCAAAATATGTAGCACTTTGGATATTTCTTTTCAAGTTTAGCCTAAAATCTAGAGTGGATTCATTCCTCAAATGATGAGGGAACTACCAGCCACCATTCAATGTATAACTGGATTGATTAAACAAATTCATGGCAAGCTTATTACATGATGAAATGAAATCCATATCTATAAAGGATCACTTACATTAATGGGTGGCAAAATACTCAGTGCCTGAAGTATGGTATTTTAGTTCTGGTTCTCTGATAGAATGCAAGTTTTATTTATGAGAAAGCCAGAAAAAGCCAGAGGGCAAGAAGACGAACTACAGTTACCAGTGTTACGTTTACCATCCTGCAGGGAGTATACATAAAGCATATAATTTCAAATCTGATTTCTTTCACATACTTGCATGATACCATTCTGTGAAAACATAGGCGCAGATTCCATTGAATAACCCCAGTCTCAAAAGGCACTGTTCTGATATGAATCCCTCTCTCCAGCCTATTGATTTTGATTTCATCTTTCATTTAGCAAACAGAGGTTGAATCTTTACTTTTGGCTATCTGACACTAGGCGGTGAGTGGGGACATATAGCCCTGCAGATGTTAATGTACTTTTTTCATCCCTCAGCAGTGACCACACACTGGCTGGAGAAGATGGCAATGGGAGTCTGATGCCTTCTGCAGGACTAGTTTTCCCCAGTCTTTCACTAACAGTTACAGTAACATCAACTACTATTCATTCATTGATTAACAATCACGATACATCATTCAAAATGAAGGGGAAAGGGAGTACTTTCAGTACACTAACCTTCAATGTTCTCTGATTTAGCAACTATTCTCCTTTACTTTGTTTTTCACATTTCACTGGACTTAACAGCTTATGTTGCACCACAGATTGTAGGAGATGTGGATATACCCAATTGTCACTGTCCATTTAGAGAGGCTGCTAAGTTCTGGAACCAATTCTGGATGGTGCATATCAAAGAAATCAAAGGCATATCAAAATTTACCATTTTGCAGATATTTCAGTGTTTTTTATTAAGTGCAAAGCTGGGTTCTATAAGAGTTAGTTAGCAATTAATTTCTCATAATACTTGTGGTATTTTTTTAAAAAAAATGCAAACTGAACATTTCCCATTTTCCCTATGAAATACCAGGTAACGTACTTTCTTTGGAATGCAAATTTCCATAAGATGCAAATCACTAAGCTTGCGTTTTGCCACCAGTTTCCTCCCCCCATCTTTTTAAAAAATTTCTTTACTTCCCACAAAGGACGTGATTTTCAACTGCTGGGCTGAGGTTATTCAAAGTGTTGAGAGATATAATGCAGGCAATGAAGCAGCAATAGACTGCAGTTAGCATAGATGAGAATGGGATTTCTATATGTCTTAAACTGTTATGTGTTGACAACACTGTTTGTATGGTTACTATCAAATGAATGTCAGTGTATAGTTTTTCTTAACATATCTTGCCAAAAAAGTTTTGGCAAGACTTCAGGGAAGCTGCTGAGTATACACTGAACACAGAATAGAATAATCACAGAATAATCAGCTTGAAACTCTCAGCAATGTTATTTTTTTTTCTCTTTACTGACTAAAATGATGAAAAGGAGAAAATGAAATGGGCTTGGACCATGATTCTGTCTTAACTGGTCTGTGACAATGTAGGCAAAGATCAAACTGTAGCTTCGTGTTCTAAGATGCCTTGTCCTGTATCCTTATGTGTCAATGATGCTCCTTTTATAATAAAACTACAGCAACATCTTTTTTTCTTTTTCTGAATCCCTTATTTATGGATACTAGGAAAAGAACTCACATTTGTATTTGATTGTTGCTATATGATTGTCTTGCTAGGCTTCTAAGTTATAACTTGTCTTGAGGTCAAGTAAGCTGATGTTTTTTGGATTGTTTCCTTGAGATAAGTCTCCTATCCTGGTTCTCAGCTCCAACTTAAAATGGTCTCAACTAGAATGAAGGGCCATCTAGTGGATGATCATGGTCTTTATTATTCCTAATATGCCTACATCCAAGTATTGGTGTCCCCATTACTACTGCAGCTGCAATCCATTTCACCTTATTTCACCAGTCCTATTGCCTAGGAAAGGTTAAATTTCCATTCACTGGACAATTGCACCCAATTTTTTTAATAGCACAGATCCTTGTCATGCTGATAAATAAAGCATTTCCCAGATTATTATTCCCTTCCTCTTTGAGAAAAAGGGAATACAGATCCATAAAAACAAGCTCTGCATTAAAATCAAAATTGAAAGATTCACCATATAATAACTGGATTGAAGCCATGCTTTGGGATTCAGTGTACTCTTCTCTGTACATGTCTAGTGCCTATTTTGGGGTGCATAAAGAAAATATGTGATTTTGAATTGATTAATATGATAGGTTATCTTTCAATATTTTTTTTTTCCTTTTCAAAACTTCTAGATGGAATGGGCAAACAGGGTAATCTTTGGCATTAGTCAACCCTTTTTCTAAAAGGGTGATGTTCACATTTGGGCTGTTGGCAATATACAGAAGCATGGTGCAAGTGAGTGAGCCAGTGTGGTATAGTGGTCTTGAGCATTGAGCATTTGGGAGACTAGGATTTGAATCTCTGTTCAGCCACAGAATCATAGAATCATACAGTTGGAAGAGACCACAGGGGCCATCCAGTCCAACCCCCTGCTATGCAGGAACAAACATCAAAGCATTCCCAACAGATGACCATCCAGTATCTGTTTAAAAACCTCCATGAAACCCACTGGGTGACCTTGGGTAAATCACATTCTCTCAAACTTAGAGGAAGGCAAAGGCAATCCCTCTCTGAACAAATCTTGCTGAGAAAAACCCATGATAGTTTCATTTTAGGGTTGCCATAAGTCATAAATGACTTGAAGGCATACAACACACACACACACACACGGAGAGAGAGAGAGAGAGAGATTGTTGCTGTGTGCTTTGAAGTCATTTCTGACTTATGACAACCCTAAAATGAAACTATCACAGAGTTTTCTAGGGCTGAGAGTATGCGATGTGCCGAAGGTCTCCCAGTGGGAAGTAATTCAACACTCAAACCACTACATTATGGTGGGTCTTAAAAGGTTTGTTCAGAAGGGGGTTGTCTTTTCTCTGAGGCAGAAAAAGTATGATTTGCCCAAGGTTACTCAGGGAGTTTCTGTGGCTGAGTGAGGATTTAGACCCTGGTCTTCAGAATCATAGTCCAATGCTCAAAGCAATACAGGATCATTTGAGGCATCAGTTATCTCTCTAGGATTCAGTGTATATGCTGGTTCTGTGTTGTAGTTGCTACTTGCTTATGGCTGGATCCAGCACCACAGCAGTGATGTCTAAATCTGATTATGATTTTTCAATACTGGCAGGCCACGTGAGACCTCCTGCCAGTCTTGTACCTTCTTGGGGGGGGGTAGTGGCACTGGATGAATAATATTTTACATGAACCACCCATCCTGTGTGTATTAGATTCAGATGTTCATGTTGGAGTCTATCCATGGTGAAGCAGCAATTACATATGACAGAGGTAATGTAAAAGTCAGCTTTAGATTTCCACTCCTGCAGAGAAGCTTTACACAGATGGAATGATGTGTCATCTACAGTAAGGAATTAGTCATAAACTAAAAAATAATAATAATACAGTAGTTATCTTCTGGTTTTTCAATTACAATATAATGTTTTGCTGACCTCTGCATACAGCTGACATTGGCTTGAATCCTATTGAGTTAGTTCCAAATAACCCATTGAATCAATTATTGAATGATGAGTCAAGATATGGGTAAAACCATTGATTCAATAGATCTACTATAATAATTGGATTGGCCTGTTTGAGTGCTTTTGTTGGTATTTAAGTATTAATATAATGAAATCAGTGAACCATGGCATAAAATGGGATAATTACAAAATTGTCCTTCGTGATACTTACTGGTATAAGTATACATGTAGCATGTCATTAGGTACTTAAGAAAGCCATTTACTTAAGAGTGCCTTCAACATTACCTTTTGGAATCAATAATTCCAAATGGTTCCTCTATTTTCAGTTATTGCGCATAGTTTCATTCATAAAGGATGTCTGTGTAACAGTAGAATTCATAGTAGTGGCCTGCAGAGATCCAATCTTTTTCTAATTGTCACTTGCATATATTGCAGTAGGTAAAAACCGCAGTGTAGCAAGTGGGTATTGCTCACAAGAGATGCCATGTATGCATATTCTGCTTTCTGGAATTAAGCAGGGAGCAAAGTTCATTCAGCATTTACCTAACTGAACTTACTTTATTCCGTATCTTCAAACTATTTCACCAAGTTTCATGCAGACTTCTTTGAAAATCAGATTTTTGGCACTAATCAAATGTAAGATTGGAAAACTCAATGTTCACAATAGACTGAAATTAAGGCCATTTCTGCGCTACACTGTTCTAGTGCTCTTATTCCACTTTCAACATCCTACGCAATCCAGGGGTTTGTAGTTTAGGGAGGCCAAAGAGCTCTCTGGCTGAGAGTTCTAAACACCCTTCCATAAATTGCAAACCCCAGGATTCCATAGGATGTTGAAAGTGGACTAAGAGCACTATAACAGTATCATGTAGAAATGGCCTAAGATTAGGGAAATGAGAAACTGACAGAAGCTGAATTGGACAAATTCTATCAGGAATCAGTTCTCAAGTGCAAAATGTAACACATGAAGTAGTCAAGACATTCATTCATGCAATTTTTTTAAAAAATTATGTTGTATCACAGACTATCCAAAAGTTGGCATAACCTGAAATCGTTGTTTATTGTCTGAAAAAAAAAAAAACCCTTTGAAACAGCCCAAGAGAATGTGAGATTTTCCAACTATTATTTGACTGCATTTCCCATCACTTTCAGCAATGGCTGTGCTGTCTAGGGCTACTGCTTTTTAAAAAAGGCTTTTATATGAATATGGATTGAGCCAGGAACAAATCGTCTCCTTTCCCACTTACTGTGTCTGTATTCATGTGGAGCTGAAGGCCATTAGGGCAAGCATTAGCTTGGATGTGTTGCTTGATTTTCAAACCAAGGATGGAAAGGAAAGCTGCCAGCTAAGTTTCAATATGCACTTATTTGGAATGTTGGTTTCCTGCAGAGCAGCGTTTCCCAAAGTCGGGCACAAAAGGCTCTCATTAGTCCAGCAGGGGTGTGTGGATGGGAAGATGGCTGTTCCCCTAGAGTGCTGAGGGTAGCTTTGCTCTCTGCTTTCATAGCTCATGTGGTTAATTCCCTTGTCCTTTCTTCTACAGCCCAACTCTTTTTCATCCTCCTCCAGAAATCCCTCTCCCCATTACCACCCAGCCTAAGAGATGACTTGGCTCTCTTTTCTGTTTGGAAAGAGAGCTTTGCTTGGATGTGAATCACTGCAAGGGGGCAGAGCAAAAATGGCTTGAAAAATCCCTCCTGTAAAGACTCCTAAGAAAGAAACACAGCTGTGCATAGCTAGGGTTTGTGCAATTCTGGATTGCCACATTTAAGATGAGAGCATTCTCAAAAGTGAGAGTCTGGGGATTAAAGTGTTGCAAAATCCAACCTTCAGTGAAGAAAATTATCTGTGACTTCCCGTGATTTAGAAAAGCCCACATCTAAATTAAGTTCTTGGGAATCCACATACTTTAGGTGAGTAGGTGTTCTTGGAAATTAAGCCAGTTTCATAAGTTTGAGGAGACTGGTGGATTGAAGAAAATTAGGTGGTTGCCTTTTGCCTTGCATGACTTTACATATGTGCTTTTTGACTTGAGACCAAGCTCCATCAAACATTTTCCTGAAGAAGAGGAAAGAGCTGCAGAAGAGGGGTTTTTTTCCCCCAGTACTCTATTACAGACAGGACAAAAGTAAAGTGACGTTTCTTTTCCACTAGCACTGGTTTTATTTTGCTTACTTTTAAAACTGTTGCATCAACATCTTTACAGTTTTGATAGTCTTTTGTATTTCTTCTGTCTTTAATTCAAGTCCTTAATTGAAGACTTATGATTTCAAGACCACAACTCCCGATGTCCCTTTCCACTGGCTATGCTGGTTAGGGTTGGTGGGAGTTTCAGTCCATCTACCTCTGGAGAGCCAGATGTTCCCTGTCCCCACTGGAATCTTTTACTTCTGCCTTAAGAAGAATAACAATAACAACAATTAGTTGTTTTTCCAAAAGAGGGCTTCTTGTCTCCTCCTTGTTGTCACTTTAAGCACTTTAGCCATGCTTAGCTTATTGTTACCTGGCCAGGAACTGCTTTTGTTTATTGTTTTAACCCTGTATTGTGGTAATCATGAGAAAATCAGATGACTCTCTGAAAGAAGTAAGGCCTTGGCAACAAGTGGTCCTGGTCCTGAAAGCCTTCTATAGTTTGAACACTGTGCCTTGTAATATAGCTTCTAGGTTGGTGGAAGATCCTGTTCTCATACAATATTTTCCTTTAACCTACCTTGATCTGGTTCAGTGGTTCCCAAAGGTTGTTGGGTTTCAGTTCCCAGAATCCCTGGCCATTGATCATTGCTTGCTGGAACTGAGAGGAGTGATAGGTTCTGAGAATCCAAGTTTGAAATTACTGATCTAGACCATTGGTCTTCAGAGTTGGTGTCATGACCCCAACTGGGTCATACAACCTGGTGATATTTTCCCACAACCAAAGAAGGAAGGAGAACAATGAGCAGAGTGGAGATTTTACATAGATACTGTTAAGGGAGAAATAATATATAAAATAAACAAGTAAAAGTTGGTCCTTCCCAGTGATCTAGTTACTGCATTAAGCTTCTGAAGATGCGTCCCAAGTGTTGACTTGCATTGCCTTTCAGGCTTCTAAGTTATAGTCTGAACCTTCTTTATTCCTGTGAAATTTGAGTTAACACTAGGCTTCCAAAGCTGGCATGTTTGTTCAGGCTATAAAGCAATGTGAACAATGGATAACTTCTCTAGCCAAGTTATTACCAAGGGACACTGAACAGAACAATGATGAGGAAAAAACTGTGACTCCCAGTTTTCCCCAGAATGCTCCAGAATCTCACAGTGTTTGAGGGGACCGTTACTACTACAGAAACATCATAACTCCTCACCTCTCAATGAATGATGAATGGGTGTCAATGGTATAATGAATAGAACCCATTCATTACTCCTTGTGGTATTCATTTTGGAATTAGTGACCCTGGAACCCAGTGAGGCATTTGTCATGAAATGAATGCACATCCCTATTTGGTTTCATACTTTGCCTCTTTCATCTTTTTTTTTATGGTAATAACACTATAACAAAGAACAGCCTGCATCCTATTTTTAATCCGGACCAAATCAATGGAATTTGCCTTAGAGTTGATATGCCATTCAGAAATTAACTCAAGGGGTCTACTCTAGCAGAGCCTTACTCATAGGATTCAGACCATAATCTGCTACTATGCCTTTCCTCAATCTCACAATCAACAGCAAAAGGTACCTTCACATTATGCATTGCATTATACTAAATGTTCAAAAAGAGGTGAAGGGAGAAGACATGGATGATCTTGTAATACTACTTTTATCTTCCATCTCAGAGTACAAATATAATCTTCAATAGAGGAGATCTAACACAGGAGCTGGAATGGCATGGTTGATTTCTCAGTTGGATGTGGGATAAACAGGGATTTCCCGCACACCTTTTCTTACTTCTCCCCTCTCCCATAGTTTCCTTTCACAATGACCCTAATGAGGTTTACATTTGCATTATGGCAGAATTAGTGTAATCAATTGTTATACAATCACTATGATGTTGTGTGGTTTTGCTTAAACTTTACAATGTATGTGAGATCCAAAAGTCAAAGTACCGATCCAACCTTACTGTCTTCAGTCCATATGGCTGTATTGGAGGACAAATGTTGATACAAGTATCAGTCATTTACATTTCAATCCATTGACTATGCGTCTGCTGAAATTGTTTGCTTGTTTGTTTTTTGGTGATCTGGCATGTATTGTGGCTAAATTATATTTGTCAATTATTTTAAAAAATGCAGAAGTGAGAGCAGAACGCAGTCTCTTTCCTCCTCTTCTGGTGTAAATTAACATATAAGAGTAAAATATTTGTTTTTGTTTAAATAAAGAATAGCTGTTTTACACAGGAATTCCAGAACACTGTAGAAGTAAATACTCCAAAAGAAAAAAGTAAATAGGGATAATTTCATTTAAATGTTGTTCTTTACTCCTAGTTGCATGCAAAAGTATATATACCCTATTCCTAACATCAAGCTGGGTTTGATTTCTGTTGTTTGGAAACTCTGCCTGTTTTATGTCAAGATGACAATGGAAAACATGACATAACCCTTCAAACAACAGTCATTGGTTAGCTTTACTTTGGGTGCGCTTCAACCTCTGGGGCTTTTTGGCTGCATTTAATGAAACACAGCAAAGGAGATTCCTTTCACATTAGCTAACAAACCACTTCCATTTTCCAAGATTGCATACTGAGCCAACACTATAATTTCAAAAAAAGAGAAAATAAAATAAATGTAAGAGAACGGGGAAAGAATATCTGTGCCCTTTAGTAATTCCTTGTTGCTATTAGCAACTGTCTCCACAAAATGTCAGCCAAAAAGGGGGAGTGGTCAGGAGGAACCATGTTCCATAGCAGCTTCCTCATCATCCAGACCTATAGCAAAGTACCTTTGATAACAATTGCAAAGGGTGTGATCCTGCATTGTCCACATAACTATGACAACAGAGCTCTGCTCTTGTAATTAGGTCTCCTTACCCCCCCTCAAAAAAAAAATTACCTTTGTAACCTAGCAGCACTCCAACCAAAGCCTTTCTGGGGTGCCCAGATTGGGGGTCTGGGGAATGGCATCTGCAGGTCTCTTCTAGTCACAGGGCGTTATCAAGAACAGGCAGCTGGAGAGACCCCTTAGGGTCCTGCCATGATTGCCTCAAAGTACCCCACAACCAGGAGAACACTACAGACATAATTCCCCATCATCCTGACATGCAGAGCCTCAGAAAAACTACAGTCAGGATCCTGTCAAGCTGCAGGGGTATATTTTGGGAGTCGGGGTAGCACTGTCAGACATAACTAAGTGGCAAAGCTCTGGTGTCATAGTTATGTTGACAATATGGACCACAACCTTTGTAATTGTAATTGCAATTGTAATTGTTATCAAAGATAGAAATCAGGATAGTTGAGAAGCTCTGAAAGAACATTTCCTTTTCTCATCAGTCCATACAACAAAAATACCCCATTGATTATGATTATTCTTAAAGAATCTGCATTCAAGGACTTTTTTTTTAACAGCTGTCACATTTCTGCCTCAAAAAAAAAAAAAAAATGGGAATGAAAAATTGTCTAATGATGTCCCAGAAATATTTGTGCATGAAGCTGGCCATTTGGGGCCATGTTCTGCTCCAGATCCATTGTTCACACAACTTCTCAGGCTATCTGATGTAGAGAAACAACATTTTTTTTTAATGTGCCAGGCACCCTATTTGTGCCCCTTGGCTACAACTATTCCTTTCTTTCTGGAAACTCACTGGAGATTGAAAACTGATGATCCATGGTCTGAAACTGGTCAATGGATCACCAGTTTGAATAGCACTGATCTATGAGAGTACACAAATATTCAAAAAATATTTGAAAAATGGTTAAAAATGTTCTTTGAGTGTTGAAAAACCCCTGATGAGAAGAATCTTGGACTGATGAGTATCTTTACAGTTCAGAACTTGCTCTGGGTAAAATTCACACATGGTTGTTTTGTGCAGAAAACAGCATTTCCTGCCTGGAAAATAACATTTCAATGAAGAAATATCAATTCCTGCAAAGAAAATGCAGTTTTCCTTGCAGAAAATGCTATAATGAGGAATTTATTCTGCATAAAATTCACACATGGTTGATTTGCACAGAAAAACAGCAGCTGCATAAAAAACAGAGGCCATGAAAATGGTGGATTCAATTTTTCATTTTATACAAAGTATCCATGGAGTGAAGAGAAAGTCTTATTGGACAGAGAGTTGAGAATGGGTTGTATCCAGAAGTGGCATTCTGTCTCCCAGTTGCAGATAAAATCATTGGTTTCAAGGTATGCATGCTAACCTTGGAACAAATCCCACAAAAGATAATGAGGCATATTTCTGAATAAACATGTGATGCTGTTATTAAGAAATGGCAGGAAGCCTTAGCATACCCAGCAATATCTTCCTTTCTCCTCTGTCCTGGATGTTCTAAGTCCAGTTGCCTCAGAGGCCATTTCCACAGGGGGTTTTTTAAACGGGGCAGAGTGTCCTCCAGGGAGGACGTCCGCACCTGGGAGTGGACTGGGTCGGACCTACTTAATGTAGATCCGTACCACAGCCTGCTCTGGAATGACCCCAAGTGGTCATCCAGCATGCTTTTGAAAGACCGCTAAAAATAGGTCTTTCAAAAGCACGGAGCGCGCCACAGTGAGCCTGCTCCCTTATGCAGATTTGCAGGCTTGCATTGGTGTGAGCCTGCGATCTGCCGGGGGCGGGCTTTAGGCTGACGAGCTTCAGCGGTTGGTCGACCAACCAGAAGCCACCATTTTCATCCCTGGAGGAGTGCGGAGCAGTGGCCACGCACTGCTCCAGAGCAGTGTGGACCAGACCAGGGAGCCCAAAAGTCCAGTGAGTAGCGTTACAGGGAGATTCCCTCGCCCCATGCGGAAATGGCCAGAGTGCAGAAAGAGTTTTAAGGCAGATGTCTTTCAAATGGCCTCCAAATGGTGACTGTATAATAATATATATAATATAATAAAAATATAATAAAAAGGAGCAGTATATGAAAAAGACAAAAAAATACTAGAATAAGTATCTACCTTACATGGACAATTTTTGAATGTGTATTAAAATATCATTCAGTTTGACACGTTTCTTACTTTTAAAAAAATCATTCAAGATGAAAAAAACTCTCTCCAAAACACCATATATGTCTGACTAGGAAGTCTAGACTAGGGCCCTTTCGCATGTGACTTCAAGCACGAAATGGCCATGGGAGTGACACTGAATCACAAGGGCAGTTCTGCATGATGTCCTCATGATCATGCGGTGCTCATGTAGCAATCCCGTGGCAATCACGCATTATATCATTTTCCATTTTATTCAAAAAATCATGTGCAATTGCACATTCCTCCCGCATCCCTCCTGCACTTACCTGGCATACGGAGCCTCAGGAAGCACTATAGCCACGCTTCCTCTCCCAGCGCAGTCTGGGAAAGTACCTAGCTGCACTGTGGAAGGAAGGGGTGGGGCTATCGCGTTTCCTTCTGTCCAGCATGGAGCTGGTGTGAAGAGAAGTGCAGGGGATGCAATTCCTTCCCTCAAGAGGCTTTTCGCGTGATCCCCATAGGATGGCACTGTGAACAAGTTAAGGTGTGAAAAGGCCTTTATGTAGAAAGGAATGTAGAAGGAAAGTAATAGTGCAAATTGTACATGAAGATGTATCATTCAGGTGCTGTACCCTTATATCAAAATACTTGTGTGAACTTTCATTTCACTTTGTAGCCATTCATTTTAGATAGTGAGCTGGATTGCTTTAATATACATCAAAATGAATTACCTGTGCTGAATTTTTCACTGACTCATAAGTCTTGGAATCATTTATAAATTACTACAAAATTAGTCTTGCGTCACTGATGAAATAGAATCACAGTTTGAAAGAGACCAGAAATGAATTTCTTTCGCACGTATCTCTGTGTGTGTGTTTCATACTGCAGTATATAATAATCTTGGTTTTTGAAGGGTATAGTGGTTTTCTAAAGCAAAATAACTCGATAGAACTAGATCCTGAAAATGTTCTTTGTTGACTGCAACTCACAGAAATCTCCAGCCAGCATAGGCCACTTGTTTTAGAGAGAGAGAGAGAGAGAGAGAGAGAGAGAGAGAGAGAGAGACTATTCAAAGTTCTGCATTAGCTCATGTAAAACTCTACAGCATAAAATATGTAACTCTTCCACTTGGCAAGAAAAAAGATTATTCCTCCACTCTCGACATTCCTCTCATGGTTCTTCTGGCCAAGGAGGAAACACCTTTGGCCAAACCATCTGAGCAACTCATATTTCTTATGTCAGCTTTCATATATGAGTTTCCAGGTTCCCCAAATGGAAACATGCATTGTAGGTCAAGAACATAAGAAAATGTCTGCCAGGCCAGACTAAAGTAATCTAAGCCAGCATCCTGTTTCCAATATTGGCCAGCCAGATGCTTCTGAGAAACTTACCAGCAGGCAAGAAGTCTACCAAGTTTAAAATAAAAAAGTCTGTTTCCCAGATAGGTTATTTGGAGGTAAACTGCCTCTAAACATGGAGCTTCCATTAATTATTGCAGTTAGTAGCTGTTGATAGCTCTGTCCTTCATCATCAGTATTAGCATTAACAGTAATAGTAATCATAGCAGAAGCAGTCATAAGGTATTTCATATGGGACCCTCAGTATCCATTGCATTTTGCAAAAGTCCAGGAATATAAAGGACCATCTTTGTGGTGCTGAATCCCACAATATGTGTTGCCTTTTGCAATATTCCTTTTGCTCTTATGTGTTCCATAAATTAAGAGAAGTGTTGGCTTTCCTTTTCTAAAGGGAAATCATCATCACATGGCTACACATGGAGACCTTTCATGTACCTTTGCATAATATGAAAGATACAACCCTGATAGTGCTGTCTATATCTTTAAATAATATTAGTTAATATTTTCTGTTACCTCACATAAAACTATGCACACATTTACCTCTCTCTTTTTCTCTAACAAATGGCCTACTAAACCAAATGACAGTTGCTCCATCTCTATTAAAAAACCTGTTTATATGCTTACTGTCCATTCTGTCCACTATACAATAGTGATATATGGAAAGTATTGATTTAGCTTAATGTAAGGACAGAGTCAGCATGGTCTAAAGAGTCAGTGTGGTGCAGTCGTTTGAGTGTTGGATTACAAATCTGGAGGCCAGAGTTCAAATCCTCGATCCACTATGGAAACCACTGGGTGACCTTGGGCAAGTTATACTCTCTCAACCTCTCAGGAAGGCCATGGCAAACCCATTCTGATCAAATCTCACCAAGAAAACCCTGTGATAAGTTCATCTTTGGGTCAGCATAAGTCAGAAATGACTTGAAGGTACACAACAAGAGGGCCAAGTGGTAATGACTCTAACAGCATCACACTCGTGTCCCAGAGTATAAAAAAAAAAAAATACCAATGAAGGAATAACCCAACAATCTACATTGGAATGGATCAATTTGTCCGAAAAATGAATCTGAATCTCAATGAATCTCAATGAATCAGTGTACTGATAATTTACACTGAAAGCACATGTAACTTGCTTCCTGATGTGAGAAATTTAACATGCCTTTTGTATGGTTATTCCCCAATTCACATGTACATGAGAGCATTTACTTGACTCTCTTATAACTTAATTATAGGCAACTTTTTTTTTTTTTTGGCCTGTGTCTTTAACTTCCTTTGAAAGTCCCATTCCGAGAATGTGTTGGTGCCAGAATGTCAGCTTCCCAGAGATGGATGGTTAATGACTTAAGCTTTTTTAGATTTCGAAAGTGCAGATAGCAAAAATCCATAAGGAATGAGAAAGGTGTTGCAACAAACATACTGAACATATGACCTGTAAGTTTAACACCTGAAGCAAGCCTATACAGATATCTCCTAATCATATGTAAAGGTCCCTAGGCATTCTTTGGGCAGTAAAACAAATACATATAACTCAGGAATGGGGATGGCTTCCATGGGGCTAACTCCATGCCTTGCCATCCACACATACATATAATAATATCCCCATTAACTGCTTAAAATGAGCTGTGAAAAATGTCAAAGTTGCTTGCCTTGTTCATTGTTGAATGTCATAGTGACGGATCTAGGCATGGGTCCATGAATGGCAAGGCTCCATGTGTCTATAGCAGTGCCTCCTTCTGGAAGGAGCAATGAGGCAATTTCCACTGGGATTCCTTCTCTCCCTGGTACCCTGGAGAAAAGTTCTGGGCAGTTTGGGGACCCTCTGAAGAGTAACAAGAGGTGGAAGGAAGGAAACAAGAAGATAGCAGTCAATGGTGGTTGTCATAGAGGGAGGAAATTCTGGACCCCTCACATTAAGCTGCAAACCAACTGCCTGCTGGGCCTCATTGCTGTTTGTCCATTCTTTGCTTCCTTCATTACATCACAAGTTGTCCTACATTTATTGTTGTTCCTTAGCAAGCATCAAATGGAAGGCAGTGTTGCTTCCATTGGCTGACCCAAAGTACAACCTACAGAAGAGCTCAAATATCCATGCTTCAGATTTCTTCTTTGCACTCCTCTTTCTTCCTCATAAACAATGCAATTAATCCCTTATTATGTCACTGCTAGCGATGTAACATCCAAAAACTATTCAACTTTTTGTAAATGTTAATTACTTAATTTGCTTCTAGCAAGTCCGGAGCTGGAGAATTCAGAGAGACTTTGTGTGTGAGGGAGGAGGGAGCATATAATTCTGTGAGCAATGTAGTAGAAAATTGATGTCACTCATGTTAGGCCTAAATCATAAATCAAGTGCAGAGGTGCATAGCAAAGAAACATGATTACTTAGACACACATATCTGGAGTTCCTTGTTCAACCTGCCAACTGTACAAGACAGGTTTTCCTTGTACAAACAGCTGTGACAGCTTCTGCAGCTTGGGGAATCAAGCAACCAAAGAGTGTAGGAAGGATCTAATTCTATTTCACAGTCTGCAGGGGCTTTTATCCACCTCTCCCTATTCTTGGGACGTTAGTGTTCACACTGAATTCTGAACTCTGTCCAACAAAACCAATGCCAACAAGAGGATTGGGGTTCAGGTTAGCCAATCAACCTTGCATTTAATTTGTTCTGACATTATGTGCTTCAGTTTTAAAATTTCATTTGACAGGAAGTGGTCCCAGGAGAAAAGAAGTGATGTATGCCTGTACAGAATAAGTAGAGATATCTACCCTTCCAATTCTTCATTTGATGTTGTTCCTATCTTTCTTTGCTTTTAAAAGGAAGGTGATAGTAAAGAAGTGGTCCACTATTGAGTAACACTGCATTCATTTTGTAAATAAAAGATAAAAACAAAAGACACTATGACATAACTGTACATTTAAAGTTTTTACAGAGATGAACTACAGCACTATTCAGAAAACAAAAAAGAAGAACCACTGGCAATGCTGTTGTAGCTAAGGAGAGAGAACTGCTATTATCCCTCCTCTTAGGTATATTTACTTGAAAGTAAATTTCACTGAAATCAACAGGATTTCCAGTAAAAGTGTTTATCCAAGCACCAGGCAGAGATCCAAATGCCAGGCTTTGTTTGAACTCTGGTATACAGACATGGCTGTAATGGAAAGAATGATGTGCCACTACAGGGAAGATGCCAGGAAAAAGCCTAGTAGGCATGGAATGCTTTATTAGAGGCATTCTATGAAGAGTTATAAAAGTGTCAAACTTGATTTCTCCGGGTGATTTACTTTCATTTCATTTTGTCTTCCATATACATATCCAAGCACTCTACTCTCTTTGGCAGGGGTGGAAAACTGCTTGGGGCCAGAGGCCAACTTTCCCCCTCAAATCCATCTGTGAATCTTATATGTCCCCCACAGCAACCCCAAATGCCTTTATTTTCCTCTGCGTTCCCTCTCAAAATAGTGACCAAGGCCAATAGAAGTGAGGTCCAGGGACTGCACGTGGCCTGATGGCTTTGTTATGCTCACCCCAGCATGGACTGGAATCATGCAGCTCTCCAGGCATTGTTGGATGGCATCTCCCAACACTCTTCACTTTTAGCTTTACTGGCTAGGGCTGCTGGGACTTGCAGTCCAACAAGATCTGGAGGGCCATATCCTTCCTACCCCTCTTCTGTGAAGAACTGCGCATGTCACACACTTTCCAACTGTCCTCATTTGGCAGACATTCATCCTTTGTCATCCCACTTTTTCAGCTGTTTTTAAAATGTCCCAATTTCTCTCCTTCTCTCACTTCCCCCTTTGTCCTCAGCTTACCTCAATAGCTGCAAACTGAGTTCAAAATGCCAAAGTAGTTGGCACCCAGTTAATTCAGTGGGGAGGGGGAGGGAGAGGGAGAGGAAAGGAGAAACTTGCCCTTCCCAATAGGCAAACAGCTGCAGCCTCTCTGAGTTTATGATGTTCTTTCTCCTTGATACTTTTTGCTATCTTCACTACATTCTGATGATGTGTGACCAGATCCAAATTTTCATCTGTGAAATATTGGGGGGGGGAGTATGATGTCAAGAGCTATCATGAAGAGATAAATTGTCCCACTTAAAGCTGCCACTTCATGGTGGACCAGTAATATGCAGCAGCTCATGAAATTGAATTAGGCAGTTTTTTAAAATGGAAAACATAACATGATGCATTGTTTCTATTCATATTATGGGTCATTGTTTGTAGATAATTGTTTCTTCTTGTGAGATGTCGACCTGTTTTAAATCATAGTTTTAATGTGTCCATCAGTTTCAATAAACTGGCATGTTTCCAAATATCCAGCAAAGGGTGACATAAAGTACAAATATTCTTTAACATTTTTATGCATTTTCTTTTAAACTGATGCACTGTAAGCATATTAGCCTTGGAACAATAAAACAAGTATGACTTGACTTCCCAGTCTCACCAACTAAATGGGCCCCCTCCTACTTAAAATCAATCCCATCTGTCACGCAGTTCAGGTTACAGTCTTGTACGTTCTTACAGAAGAGAAAGTACTACTGTGATCAGATCAGTGGGACATACTTCTAGGTAGAGCTGTATAGGACTGCAATATAAAGCTAATTATATACTGAAATCCTGTTCCTAACATAAGGAACCATTGAACTCAGTGAGTCTCACTTCTGAGCCAACATATGTAGACTGAACTATTAAGGAAGGTCCTACTAGATGGTATTAAAGGCCTATCTAGTCTAGTCTAGTGTTCCCTCAGGGGTAAAAAAGATCCTCATGAGGAACCAGTAAGAAGGGCATGAGAAAAATAGCCCTCCCTTACTGTCTCTCTAATCCTAGAAACTGTATATAGCCACCATGACTTGTAGTCATTGGTAGCCTTGCTACCCATTATTGTGGCCATTACCTTTTTTTCTGGTATACTTAGTTTGACTATGTCTTCACTGTATAAAGAAAGATTTTCCTCTGATTTAGCTACCAGTTAAAGCTTGAATCCCAATCACTATGTAATAATCCAAAATCAAACAACTGAAGTTTCAAATTGCTTTACCACCAAAGGAAGAAACAACTCTGGTCCATATGTCTTCATCACTGGCACAAGGACCATGATGTTATGTCCCATGATGCAGTGATATACCCTCCAACACTCCACAGATGAAAATGGGACACATGTGGTCAATTAACATCAGAGTATAGGCCCTTTTCATACAGCATTTGCCATGTGAAAGAGAGCCTGGAGCATCGCATGATTGCGAGGAGTGATCTGCACGATGCACTCACAATCACGCAATGCTCCAGGGGCTGGCAGGGGCCGATCGCGCACCTTTTCATTTTCGGTCTGAAGCTGAAAATGGTGCACGATCGCGCATTGCTCCTGGGCCCCGCGCACACTTACCTGGCATGCGGAGCCTCTGGAGCCGGGCTGGTCATGCTTCCTTCCTCAGTGCAGCCTGGGAAGGTCCCAGGCTGCACTGCGGAAGGAAGAGGCGGGGCTCTCACTCGAGCAGGCAGCTTGTACAGAGCTGAAGCAGCAGAGAAGGGAGAGCCTCTCGGCAGAGGCTGCTAGCACAATCCCTGCACCCCTTGCACCCAAGGTAAGGTGAGAAAAGGGCCATTGTTAAGATGACAAAAGTTGTTAATGAGGAAGAACACACAAACTAACAGAGGCTGCAGCAATTTGCTTTTGCCTGAGCCTCCTGGGAAGGGCAAGACTGCCCCTGCTCTCCTCTTCCCCCTGCTGAATTCACTGAGTACAAATTACTTTACTGAGGTCAAAGATGGCCCTTTTTGCACAGCATTTGCCATGCAAAAGGGCCCCTGGAGTGTCGCACAACTGTGAGGAGCAGTCCACACAATGCACTCTCAATCACGTGATGCTCCAAGTACTGGCAGGCACTGATCACACACTATTTCATTTCCAGCTTTGAGCAGAAAATGGTGCGCAATCACGCATCACTCTGGGGCCCTGTGCGCACTTGCAGTGCTTGCAGAGGTTCGGAGCAGCGGCGCTCATGTGTCCTGCCCCAGTGCTGCCTGGGAAAATCCCAGTCTGCACTTCAGAAGGAAAAGGAGGGGCTCTTATGCTACCTGCTCAAAAGCAGGCAGCAGCTGCAGAGCTGAAGCAACGGGGATGCGAGAGCCTCTCGCAAGAGGCTGCTCACACATCCCCGCACTTCAGCTCCGCAAAAAGGTGAGTTGCAGAAATGGCCAAAGATGCCTCTCCCTAAATCCCAGGATTCCATGGGATGTTGAAAGTGGAATAATAGCATTATAACAGTGTAGGGCAGAAATGGCCTCAGTCTGGAATGACTGAAGTAAACTGAGGATGAAGGAGAAAAGCGGAAGGAGAAGAGAGAAACTGGGACATTTTAAAAGCAGCTACAAAAAGTGAGATGATGAGGATTAACTGGGATTGTCTCTGCCAAAATGAGACTGTTGGAACATTATTTGGTGATTCTTAGAAGTATCCTAAAATAGGAACTAGCAGCTGGAAGCAAATGAGGTAAATATTGCCCAAGAGGGCATGGAACCAGATCACTTGCTCTGTTTCCATCTTGTTTTCATAGGAGTGAGAAAAGAAAGCCTAAACTCCTTCCTCTGTTCTAGGAAAACTAATTGATACAATTCTCTCTTGATATCATCTCAGTTCTTGAACAAAGCCATTAAGTGTGAGATTTAAAATTCAATGCACAATTTATTAAATGTATAATCTGGTTATAATCATTACAAAGTAATCATCTGAGTGGGGTTTTCTTTGCTAATTATACCATACATTACATTTCTGATAATTAGAGTAATGTTCCACTTTGGGACAGAGTGGGGAAGAGAAGAAAAAGTCTGTACATTATCTGGGTGGTTTTAAGTTCAGCCTGTTCTCATAAATTATACCCGACCTGTCAAAAATGATTAAGGACATTTGCACAAAGAAGAATGTTAGCTTGTGGACTCTGTTTATCACGGAGGCCCCTGAGAAGCAGTGCAAGGAGGGTTGAGAAGACCTTGAGCAGGAGCCCAAAACTCTGGGCCTTGTAAAGGTGTTGGGAGTCCAGTTGTGTTTGCTTGCCAAGCCATTTTTTTCTTTCCACTCCATACAGGAGTCTTTGAAAGGGACAACTCAGAAGACTAAATAGTATTGCCAGTGACAGCAAGTGGTGACTGTGGGATTTTCCACTTCTACCATAAATAAGGGTTCCAAAACGGGTGCTTCTCTTATTTAAAAAGATGATAGAAAATTATACAGGACATCACCAGATGTGACAAATATCTCAGGGGAAGGTCATTCAAAGCCTTTCCACACTACACTGTTGTAGTGCTATTATTTCATTCCCAACATCCTGTGGAATTCTGGGGTTTGTAGTTCACTGAGGCTAAAGAGCTCTCTGGCTGAGAATTCTTAAATGCCCCTCCTTAAAGTGCAAACCCCAGGATTCCATAAGACGTTGAAAGTAGAATAATAGCACTATAACAGTCTAGTGTGGAAAGGCCCCCAAGAAATGACTGCAGTGTATTGGGAGCCAGCATGATGCCATGATTTGAGTGTTGGACTAGAGTCTAGAACTGGAATCCTCACTCAGCCATGGAAACCCATTGGATGGGCTTGGGAAACTCATATTCTCTCAGCCTCAGAGGATGACAAAGGCCAACCCACTCTGAACAAATCTTGCCAAGAAAATCCCATGATAGGTGACCTTAGAGTCACCATAAGTTGCAAATGACTTGAAGACAACAACAGTTTATTGCACTGGTTACTGAAAAATGATTGAAAATTCACTACAGTCATGCCACCACAATGTACAGCTCTAAATGTTACTGAATATACATTCATGTTTGGTGGGCAGATTAAAAGATTAAAGAGAAAAATATTAAATCATGTGAGATACCTATTCAGCAAGACAAGATCATCCTTCTTATTATCATTTTCCTGCCCAGAAAGAGCAACACAGACACAGATTAAACAGAACTTCTCTATTTAATTTTTTTAAAAAAACTCCCTGGAAAGCTAGCACATAACAGTTTGGTCCTTGTAGTCTCTCTGACATTGGTATTTGCTCTCAGTTTGGACCATGTTCTACTTGTTTAATACGCATCCTTTATTAGACTGAATAACTCATATGTCTGTATTCTTTTTGCCTGTTTAAGTTTGGTTCAGTGGGGAAAAAGTTGGGACAGGAAGTCTATGGCTCTCTAGATCAACATCATCTAGTAAGCTATAGATTTCCTCCCCCAAATCCCATCATCTCTGACTATTGTTCATGCCTGTTGGGGTTGATGGAAGTAAGAATCCAGCAAAACATGTGGGAAGGAGGAGACATCTTCATCTCTATATTATAAGTGGCAAAAATCTACACCTGACAAAATTGACAATCAAACTAGATATGATGTCAATTGTGAGGAAGCAAATAATGTTTGTGCTACATGTTATGCAAATAGTGGTCTTGGGGAAGCCCTGACAGAATCCTAAGGAAATATTGCTATGGAGCTGCCATTTGCTTCTCAAGAGCAGTTCCCATTGATCCCTGTAGCAATTCCATTTGTTCCCCAGTTGCAATCTATGACCATACAGAATAACTTGGGTCAGGTTCATACAAGATGTTTTTTCTACATGTAAGTGTACCTGGCCCTCTTTACAGATGCAGCCACAGAAGCAACAAAGCAAGTGAATTAAGTGATGATGACCACAAGCTACTACTCTTGCAATGGTCATGGTAATGGGAAGGAGGGATGGATTCCATAGTGTCTCTGTTTGTATGTTTCCCACATCAGTGCATGTCTGGGGACAGCTGGAATTGCTCTTGTATATGGCAAGACATCTGTGAAATGGTCCTATGTTTATTTTGATAAAGACTGTCTGAGAGAGATAGAGGTTAGATACTGAAAGAACTGATGATATTTAAAATTTAAAACCAGAGTCAATCTAAAGAATGCTAAGTTACAGCACAATATTAGACATATAAGTTCCATTTATAGAAATAAATATCATTAGGTCAATTAGGTGCACATGTATAAAACTGCAGCCTAATACTATAATCCAATATTTACTTACCTGAAGCTAAAACTGATTGAAGTCAAAGAGACTTGCTTATCAAAATGCATGTGAAGGATTGTGCTGACATTAAAATTCAGAATGTGATCTAAAATATAGTTACCTAAACTGAGTCTTGCTGAAACTACATTTTTAGTAGCTGAGTAGACATCAGGTGCATGTCTTAAAATCACCACATGGATAATTAGAAGAAAGAATCTGAATGCCCTTTCAGCTTTAAAAATGGTTCGAAATAATTAACAAATAACTGACTGTAAATAGTTTTCGCCGTTATGTTATAAATGTTTGAATTCTCTAAGCTTCACAATACAAGACAATTCTGTGGGCCCTCACTGAAAGGAAAGATTCTCTTAAGATCACTTCCAGTCCAGAGCCCTATGGTCTCTCCACTGTCTTTATGGATCCTCTTACTCAAATCACAGTGACAAAAGGAAAAGCTCAGCACACACTCCACCTTGGACATTCAGTATTTTCACTTTCCCTACTAAAATGAGTAAGAAAGCAATTAGAAAGAAGGAACAAGTAGCACTTGTCAATTCCTGAGTTCCTTGAATGCACATATGAATAAACACCTTGCTGTCAGTCAGCCCCACACCCCAGCCAGTTTCTACATTCTTGCCCAGGTTCGCTAAACAGTGAAATCCTATGTATTTAGAAATATCCTTCTGTTTATCTTTTTATACTTCAGAAGAACAAAAGCACTCCACATGATGTAAGACAAGAATAATTCAAGGGAGGATGTAAAGATGTCCTTCTCTTACACTTATTTCTTCATTTCTACTGGTATTGTAGTTAGTTCTTCATGTTCACATCTTATGAGCAAAATCTTTCCACTTTCCTTCATTCAGCACTTATCTAATTGCCCAAAACTGAAAACACTCTGCATTTTGGCTCAGCAACTCCATGAGTTCATCTTGAGAGTATGTTTTGCTGTTATTATGAAACTTAGTATGGAATAACTGTGTTAGCTTTTCTTGTAAACATTGCTATAATAACCAACATACGACTTTGACTGCTCATTCCAAGGGAAAAAATATATATTTTAATCTTGTCATTTTGTTTGGTAAATGAAAAGAGACTCTGTTTATAATGATCCCATAAATCTCTTCCATGGTACAAGTGGAAACCCACGCAGACTCATGGATGGGTTCTTACATATGTTTTGTTCCTCCCTCTTTCACACATATATTACTAGTCTACATCTCATTAGTAGTTCCCCAGAGCTTGGAATAGTTTTTTGGGGGGTGGCTTGTGCTAACAGTGCAGGTTCCCACAATCAATATGGCCATAAGTCATGGTAGCTGGAGGTTTCTGGGAGTGTTTATCCAAAAAAAAAAAAAAAAACTTTTCCAAGCTCTGTATCACTTTCATTTACACACTGTCCTTCACATATTTTATTGGAGTGCTGGCCTTCCAGATGTTGATGGACTGCGATTCCCATCAACACTAATCAGAGTAGTCAATCATGATGGATCACGGAAGCTGCTGTCCAACAGCATCTGAAGGAGCACATGGTCCCTATCCTTGCATGATGGTGACATTTGGTCTGTATAGATGGTAGTACCATTGGTATCCTGCCTGTCTACCAACTACACCCCAGAACTGTAGTTCTTGAGGCAGTACAAAACTTTTTCCAGGGCACCCACGTGGCAAGGGTGGGGTGCCCAAACCTCATACCAGGATCTTATATGAAGTGGAAGAGCAGGGCATGTGACCACCAGTGCTTCCAAAAGCTACAGGTAACTCAAGCAAACAAGATGAGCCATGCTAAGCCATATTAGTCCAAAAATCTCCCAGCAATACTTAATATGTTGAGAAAGAAAAGTTATGTTGACTTGCAGAAAGGCTGTACTGTATTTCTCCACCAATGGGACTCAAAATTCAGCATAAAATACCAGTCAATTGCTATGTGTAGTCTTTCCCTTCTGTTAAGCAGAAAGGGGCCTGCTTTTCATTTTCGTTTCTTGACATCAATCCTGACAGCAGCAAATCCTATTACCAACTAAAGCAGCATCAGGAGTTTGTCAGTTGGTCTGAAATGAAGAAAGGCATTGGGTTCTGGATCTGGACCCACATTTAGCTATTCTGTTCTCCTGAAAGTCCAGCAAACACATGGTGTTCTAAACTCCATTTTCCAAGGACTCCTGCATAATTGCCTCCTGACTGACTTTTTAGCAGCTGCTTCAGTCTTCAATGGGGCAGGGGGGGTGGGAGGACAGTAAGATGGGGATAGTTTATGCATTTCCACATTGGGCTTCCTTTCAATCAGACCTGCTCCATCTCTTCAGTGACATTCTCTTCTCTTTGCCTTCTCAGAACCCATTAGGCTGAATGAGGCAGCAAATTAGCTGTCATGAATGAGCTGAAAATTGTTTGTTGCTTTACTGGAAAAGTAGGGGATTTTGTGGGACTTTCTACCTCATGCACCAGAATAAATTGTCTGGCATTGGATGGTATGTACCTTGGCTTGCATGGCTAAGAAGTATCATTTGCTGCTTTGCTCCAGGCAGCAAAATATTTTAGGCTCGACCTACTTAATATCTGCACTATTTCTTCTGCAAAGACAAAAGCCACACTGTGGAATTGTGAGTGGAAACAACAACAACAGGGAAACAGTCAAATGCTTTTATGCTCTTCTCCACTTTACCCACTCAAGTGAACACTTTTCTTTGCAAACAAATTTGGGGGAAAACTATAGAATGTAGGCCCTATCAGACAGATGGGGTTAAGCAGATGGCTGAAAACCGCTGGTCTCTGGAATTAGCCCTGGTTGCACAGAATTCCAAGTAACATCTAAGTTTTACCTAGATATGTGTAAAGACAAGCATATTAGTCAATTCCTCAGGCAAGTGTATACAGTGATTAAACAACCACATCCAGACCTAAGAATCTTGGGTTCAAATCTTACTTATGAAAGTCTTTGGTTGACCATAGGCCCCTCAGGCTAATCTACTTCACAGAGTTCTGGGGAGGAAATAGGCTTAAAAAAAGAAAAACAGTGTATGTCAACCTGAAACCTAAGAAAGAAGAGCAAAATAGAACCGTGATATTTACAGTACAATTTTATGCATATCTATGGAGGAGTAAGCCCCTGATTTTGCTCAGATTTACTTCCATTAGCATACTTTGTGTACTTACTTCATATTTACTCTATTTGCATACATTCTCCCTGGTAAGGATATATAGGATTTCAGTCTTAAACAAATTTGCCTAATTCCATTAGTAGACCAGGATTATCTAACAGGAGCCAGATGGACTCTTTCTTCCCAGAACACGATAATTGCTGTTTCCTAATTCATTTTAGTTGCATTGCTGCATAAATGGGTTAATGAAACATCTCCTTCGAAAAAGCAACGTAAATGCATCCTTTTGTCCTTTTGGGAAATTATCAATTTATTTGATTTTCTTAATGGCATATGTGAAAACTGAGGCACTGGTTCAAAATTCTAGTTTCAAGAATTTTCCAGTCAGCATTCTGGGAGTTGTAATGCAAAAAAGTAACTTTCCCAGGCTCTGGTCAAAAATCACACATTGGAGAAAAAGGCATACTTATTTTCTGAGTCTACTGGTTCAGCTCAAGGCAAACCCAATTGCCAGAGACAACCAACCAACCTTAAGATTTGCTTATGCAGTTTTAATGCAGTTTTAATGTGCTACATAAATTTTCCAAGGCTTAAAGAAAAAAAAAACACCCACTTTATATTTTATGAAATGACTTCCAGATGTTCAATAACGTGCAATTTATATTTTACACAATTGCTGGCAAGTCATTCCAATAATTATTTAAAAGTAAAATTGTACGCAGTAACTCTCATAGATGATGTATTGTGGGTTTGGTATAATCTCAGCGTGGGCAGACAACAAGGCCGCTCTCCCTAACAGTTTATAAAATCTCCACCTTTGGGGCAGGCTCAAGGGCTTCAGTCTATCCCAAAGCTGGGTGCACTTGAGCCCTCTGGGATAAGCTGAGTTAAAAATGCCAAATCCTCCCCTGGACCAGGGCCAGTAGGTCAGTGAGGGAGTTTAGGAAAGAGGGAAGGAGAGAGATTTATCCTCCACTGTATTCTTCAAGTACTCCTCACACCTTGAATAGCAGCCATTTTTGGATTAATGAAGCCCACAGGGATGAACAGTTGGCAAACTGGGATCCCAATCAAATCTTAGAGGCCATACGGTATAAATTGCCAAGCCAGCTACCATGTGAAGCAGAAAAAGGAAACCCATGGCCCTCCAAAGGTTGTTGGATCGCAACTCCCATCTGCCTATCCAGAATAATTAATGGTCAGGGATGATGGGAGTGATAATCTAAGAACATCTGGAAGGTCACTCATCTCCCACCCTTGATGTAAAAGAAACCACTAGAGAGGTCTTAATTTTTTTGGATCTTCCTGGAATTTCCTTGCATTCTTCTACAGGGAAAGATGGGGTCATTACTTTCTGACAGTCTGTCTTCTTTCTGATTAATGAGTTTTGGCTACTAATTAGAGAAAAGCTTGCTTTTATCCAGGGGCAAATACAGCTGAGACCTCTTGATCTGGTAACCTAAGATAAACCATAAGCTTTAGCTACAGAGTGTGAAAAAAATCTGTCTAGAACTTTTTGCTTCATTTTTTTTTTTTCTTTAGCCAGCAGTCTAGAAGTGGATTTCTCAGACCGTAGTACTGACTTCTCATTATTATTATTATTTTACCTTTTTCTTTGCCAGCATTGGAACAGAATTTTGCTTTTAGACTTTTTTTTATACCCTAAAAAAAATCTTTACATACAATACACGGGGCATTATGTCATAGCAAGCTGACACACAGATCTACATCTTAACCTAGCAGAGGTTTCTTGAACTGGCAGATCAACCCCAATAAAAGGTTCTCTTGGAAAAATTTGTTTAATACTTCCATTCTGCCAAATCCCACAAAGATTTGTAGTGCAGCATTTCCAGTTTGGTCCCTAACAGGTTTAACAATAGCCAGAAAGTTAGAAAGAGGGCTGAAAGTCATTATAACCAGATGTCTGTACAACCTTACATTCTATTTGGTCAATATCGCCACCTACTGAATATTAAGAGAACTGCAGTCCTCCTTGATTATTCAGTGACCAGATAATCAAAGACAGTTTGTATGTTTCTTTTCACAGACAGTAACTTTATATATATTTCTATTTCTTTAGTGTGTGTGTGTGTTTTTTAATTAAGCCTTGATGGGATGGATTACCTTTTTAACCTCTGAAGGACTTATTTTCTTAAATAATTATCCCTACTTTAGCAGTGTCATGCTGGCAAACCTGTCCCTTGCCTAGGATATGTACCCTCAAGTCTCCTATCAACCTATAGTGACCTCAAGAATTTCATAGGGTTTTCTTAGGCAAGGAATACTCAGACGCAGCTTACGGTTGCCTTCCTCCAAAATGGCTACCTCCTATTATTTTCAGTGACAATAACAGCCCAAAGAATTTAAAGGGATAACAAAATGACTCATTAATTTTATACCTCTTTCTCATTGCATATTTTATATAATAAGACAAAAGATGGAAGAAGTGATGGGAATACATGGAAGGGTTACAAGTTGAAAGCAATGTCTGGTTCCCTCTTCCATAAACTTTTGCAAATATGCAGAGCAATGGTATTTTTTATTTATTTATTTTAGCCATCTTTAAATAACATCAATAGATGCATTGCATTTGGTCTTATGGACTAGAACCCTGGGAGACTAGTGTCTGAATCCTCACTTAGCCATGGAAACCCACCTTGGGCAAATCACATTCTCTCACCCTCAGAGGAAGACAATGACAGACATCCTCGGAATCAAACATCTCGAGAAAACCATAGGAGAGGGGCACCACAAGGCAGAGCTGACTTGAAGGCACACAACAACAAGAATAACAACAATTTGGTTTTATGTCATTGTTTATACAGTCCTCCCTGTATTTTTTTTTTCAACAGAATTTATAAATATTATGTTTTGGTCTGTGGGTCCTATAATCCAGGGGTTCTGGGACTTGGGTCCAAGAAAATAATTTTTTTCCAACTCTGCTTTTTCACTGGTAGCCAAACTGAGAGTCCTTGCGAAGCAGCAAAAGATTAGGTAAAATTTTTCCAGACTAATAAAAGTGACAATATTGCTACTGCTTTCAGTGAGGAGAGGTTATTGAAGTTCTGTGTAGGTCTGAAAGTGTGTCAGGTCTAGATGGCGAAGTGCAATAGTACACAGAAGGTATTGCATATGATACACTGTTCTTCCTGTTCCAATTATGCTTTTATACAAAATATTTCCATTTTCATTGTAATTGCATGTGGTGCTACGGTGCACAAATCACCATGTTTATTCCCAAGCAATGCTCACAGATTTTGTAGGAGTCAGCCTTCCTCCCTCCCTCTTCTCTCCCAACTTCTTTCCCTCCATTTTATAGATGGGGAATGGAGGCTGTGAGGTAATAACTGTTCAGTTAAGTTTATTGTTTGGATGAGATTTATACCAAGGAAGGACCTAGTCATTCCAAGTCTCACATGCTATCTCTACTGGATGACAATGAACCTTAACTCACAGGCTGTACTGGGAACTTTGCCATGAATCTCTGATGAAGGAAGGTGTGGCTCTCTTGTTTCCTGCAGAGAATGTAATAAAACAGTGCTTTTTCTCATTTTAAAGGTCATAAAATATTTTGCAAGGGAATAGAGTTAAAACTGCAGCCCTATTTTTAACACAGTGTATGTGTGTGTGTGTGTGTATGCACACAGAAACATCTGTTTTAGGTAGTAGTTAAATGTACATCAGGAGTGAAACAGAACTTTTTCTGTAGTAGCGTCATACTTGAGGGAGTTTTTATACTCCTTTTTTTCTTTAGTTCAATCAGTAGTCAATCCATCTCATTAACTGATTTTCTCAACATTCCTATTTGATTCTTCCTTTCATTTCTGATCTTCCACATGTGCTCTTTTCTTTTCTGAGAAAATAAAAAATCAATCTATGTGTGTGTGTGTGTGTGCATGTGTACACACTTATCCACAGTCAGTTATAACAAGGAAATGATTGCTGTTGAACATGAGAAATTGCAAGGTGATTGCATTCAAAGACCAGAATCTCGTTGATGCCTTGTGCACTGATGGTGGTGTGCACTGATAGGCAAAATCTTCAATCTGTAAGCTTCTTGTCTAGTGCCTTCCTCACTTCACTGCCCACTTTCTGTGCACCAAGAGGATTCTCACCATTGGCCATACATTTCCTCTATGATCCATGCACCTAAAATAATCACAGTGTGGGTACCAATGTACTCATGTTGATGTCAGAACCTCCATGCATGTGCGTGGGGCCCCATTTATGGCCATACTGTCACATATGTTTTCATATGACTGTCTATTTCTGAGCAAGGATCAAAACATCCGTGCAGCAGATTTACCACCAGGAAGTCCTGATCCTAATAGTTAAAATATAATTGTTACACTGGAAATAATTAGGTCTGAGACTTGTAAAATTTCAACTATGAGCCTGTAAATTAGGGTGGAGGAGGGATGAATCTTCAGCACTCTTAAGAGTCCTACTACTGTAGCACAGCTGCAAGATGGCCAATGACTGGATCCAGTTTCAGGCCTGTGCAATTTGGCTGTGGGGAAAGGAATTCCCTCCCCCCTCATCCCGTGAAATGATATACAGAGAGTCTGGTGGTGTTCAGTAAGATGGGTAGATGAATTCCACCACCAACCCATCATTACAATACAATGGATTACAACTCCATCAGCTCCTGCCAGCTTATCCAATGACAAAGTCTGATAGCACTGTGGTCAAAAATTGCCCATTCCTCTTCCATGCTCATTTCCCATAAAGACCTGGAACAATTCTCAGTCCAAAAGTATCAGATTCTGATGCTGTGCTTAACACTATTGTGAACAGTAACCACCAACAGCATAATATTTTTACTATATGACATTATCAGTTTGTATGTGACTAATTGACTGGATATTTTTTTTCTGATATTTTGCATGCCCAAACATAATTCTTTCTGCCTAGTTGCTTGTCATCAACACTTTTCACATTTCTGTCTTAAGCAAGAGTATCCTGAAAGTGGTCCTTGCTCTTTACTTTGTAGAAACTGATCCTGTTTCCAGTTTAAAAATGGCCATCATCAGATCCCACTGTACTTTAATGTCTGATCTCTAGTGGCTGCCTCATAGAACTCAGAAGCCAATAATTCATTTTAAAATCTACCGGCGATAAAAATCTGTATAATGTGATAAACATGTGTAAGGTATTCTTTATTTCAGTTAAAACCTCCTTTTTATTCCTCCCCATCCTCACCTGTTGTTTCTACATTTTCTTCCTCAGTTGTCCTAGGAGCATGTACCCACCTTGGCCAAGTGTATGCTGACAGGGATGTGTGGAAACCAGAACCGTGCCAAATCTGTGTCTGCGATCAGGGAGCTGTTCTTTGTGATGACATCATGTGCGATGAACAAGAATTAGATTGTCTCAATCCAGAGATTCCATTTGGAGAATGCTGCCCAGTTTGTCCTCAGCCGACATCTCCACCAGTAAGACCTTTGTTTAAACGTACTCTATTTTGATGCAGCCTGAATACACAATACCCATTAAGTTACAGCACTTATATTTAAACTGGTTGGCCCCCAAGCCTGAATATAATTATTCAAGGCTTAATTGGGTTCTCAATAAAGCTGGCAGCTGTTGCAGTTGATCAGTATGTGCTGAAAGGTCTTGTGTGATTTATTCAAAGCACTCAGGTATTGATTTAAGATTTTGTAGCATTAAGTCATGTAACGATACAGAGTAAATGAGTGAAGAATATTTTTCCTGATGTAATTATCCTTCTTTTGTGGACCACAATCCAGAAGTGGGTGGTGTTGAAGCCCACTCATTTTCTCTTTCTTTCTACCATACCTCATTCCTCTCTCCTTTCTCTCCCCCTTCTTCTCCCTCTCTCTGACTAGCCCCTTTTTCTCAGTCTTTCTCAATCCTAGGGGAGGATTATATTATTCTTGCCAGAAGAACATCTTCCTAAGGCCCTTTGAAATTAAACCAAAGGCTGCATGAGGGCTGCACATCACACATTCTTTTTCTAAAACCATTCCCCACCCTTCATTTCCTCCCCTTTCACATTTAACAGGGAAACTTTGTACTTCCTGGGCTGATAAAGGGTTAGAATTCAAAGTCCTAGAATAGGATAGCAAAGGACTGTTTTTGCAGTGGTTTCCAGGCAAATGTCAGCAAGAACGCCTCACAGCAATCTCCCAAGAATATCTGTTCTTGCTGGAAATGGAGAGATGCTGTAAAACTGTTGCATGTTTTGAAACTGGGCTGGGTTTTTTATTCACTTGAATACAAATGGTGCCTGGCAAGTGTCATGAATATCTGTTGAGGCCAAAACCATTGGATCCAAAGAACACTAAACACTGTCCCAAGAGAATGTCCATTTTGTCCGCAACTGACATTGCCAAGTGTGAATTTCAGCTGGAATGTTCCCATTGCGTATGGATGCTTGGAAGGAAATTCATGTTCAGGACTTGAGTTCTCCTAGTTAAAACACGTTCAAAAGATCTATCTGGCTCAAGATGGAACATTTCATAAAATGGACTCCTCTCCATTTTATGAATGCCTGCAAATGATTTTTATCTGAAATGAAACGTGTCTTCTCTGATTCAGCAGCCCCCTCCCCATATTTGAATGGTAGTGTGATAGTTCTAGACTACTACTCAGTTGAAAGTTCAGTGGTCAAAGAAGCAGCCCGACTGGCAGCTCTCTGCTGCCTGATGTAGGTTTCAGTGGTGGGCCACAAGTCCCTTGGCAGCTACCTCGAGCCACCATGTCCTGAAGACAGCCCTGATGAGCAAATGCAAGCAAAGGCCTGTCAATTTGGGTTAGTTGACAATGGCTCCATGAATGGTAAGGATGCAATTCAGCTAAAGTTAACATAGAACAAATAGTTCTTAAGTCTTACATCATGCTAATTGCAAGTATAGTGAACCTGAGTGATGAACTGGTGGAGGGAAAGTAGTTGTGGTGGTGGTGGTGTTGGCAGCTGCTATTCTTGACCTATGTGCATTCAGTGGAAAATTTGTACTGGCTCATCATGAATATAATTTTTGTACATGCCTATGGTCTATCTGCAGAATTATATAAGTATTATAAGTTGTAAAAAAAAGTGTCTATTGTGTACAGTTTGCACACACATAGGAACATTTCCACATAGACTGAGGGAACAACTTCCTCAGACAAAGTAATTTTTATCCTCCCCAGACCTTGACTTCAAATCTCTCTGATCACTCACATCCTTGAAAAACAAAAAAGAAAAAAGTCACTTCCAGATTCTGAAATATGTGCTCTCTCTTTTAGCTTAAAGCAGGCCTAGAGCGGCTAATTACCCATCCCAATGGTTTTTGGGGAAGCAATTTTCCATTTTGAAGAGGGTGATCTTTTTCAGAGGTTGATGGGCATCTCAGGGATCCATTGGGACTGCATCTGGCTGTAGTTTACCCATTTGTTGCATAGATTGGTAGCATTGCTTGCCACTGCAATCCTGTCCCCCAATTTGAATGTTAAATGTACATTCTAAGACACATTTAAGCAGTTTCACAGCTTTGAATGGGAAATAGACCCTCTTTTCTCATTTCCCTTGTCTAAGCTCTTGCCATTACATGAGAGGGAAAGTGGGGACGAACCTGCTGATCCTGTTCTCTCCCTTGTGTATCTGTCAACACTAGAACATCTGCACTGAGGAGAACTTGCTCTACATATAGTGTAGGTTCTTCACATGATTTTGAACCCCTACGTTCCAGGGCTATGCAAACAGAACAGGCTGCTTGATGCAAACATTCACCATCCATCTTGAGGAAAGCAAAGGAACAAGAGATAAGGGCGTGGAAGGAAGTCAGCAAACACATACCCCCCCTCTCTCTTATTAGTCATGACTAATTTCCTTTGATTCATCAGGGCTCAATCATTTGGAAAAGAAATCAAAGTTCACTGTGTCAGCATGTATCCATTGCAGAAAGCAATGTGTTGGGGCAATCTGTAAATGTCTTACCATTTCATTTAGAACACGCTTACCAAATAAAACTTGGAGGTAGTCATATCTGCAAACCATACCCTCTTCAATAGTATTCTGTGTCAACTGTACTCTCTTTCAGGGAACTATTGTAAAACAAATAGGTTTCTTTCTAAGTTGTCTTTTATCTCACATTAAGACAGAATTTTCACACCAAAGTAAACCTGCATTGAACATTTAATTACCTCCTTTTACATGTGCATTAAAAGCAAGCAAAGTGATTTGGAATGAAATAGGCTTTGCTGTACAAAAACGCTCCCCTTTTCTAACCTGTGTGCTTTTCTACTGCCCAGGTTGTTAGGGTAGATTATGGGATGATGTACCATGCTTGCAATATTCTGGGGAATCATTGCTAGCAGAAGGTATTCACATTCCTGGAACAGCAGTGATACAGGCACTGAGGAGGAATAAAGCCCGCCACCAAATACCTTGTGCAAACCAGGACAAACTATCTATTACTTGTTGACAAAATGCCAGCTTATATATCACCAAACGATTGCTCATCATCTTCAATCAAGACTAGATTAGTTTAGTACTGTGGATCTAGGATTCCTCTTCCCACTCTATAATTAATTTGAGGAACTGATTGCCCGTATTTTAAAACTAAATGACTCCATCTGATGAGTCATAAAGCAGTGTGAATAGAAGTAGATCGACTAGTAGATCTCTAGGAGACGAGAGTATCTGACTCCCTCTATTCCCCCTAAAGTAAGTTGCTGAAAAACAATGCTTGGGGGGGAAAAAGAACTCGTTTTTGGTATGAAAGGACTGTGAATTTAGGTCATTTCCGCCCTATGCTGTCATACTGCTATTATTCCACTTTCCACATCCTGTGGAATTCTGGGGTTTATAGTTTACTGAAGCTAAAAAGCTCTCAGGCTGAGAATTCTAAAGGCCCCTCCCTAAACTGCAAACCCCAGGTTTCCATAGAACGTTGAAACTGGAATAATAGCACTATAACAGTGTAGCGCAGAAATGGCCTTAGTCCTGGTATGGATCCCAAGGTCCTGCATTGAGAACATATTAAGAGGCATCTTGTTCCTCAGTTATTAGCATGTGTCAAGTTAATTTTTGAAAGTGTGGATGTAGATGTATATTCACAAATTCTGGTCCATTCTGTCTTCATATTCTTTATGCTTGTTCTATTTGTAGTGAAATTTACTGCTCAGTTTGACCTAATTTTTGGTGTCTTTTCTTCTTCTAGCCATCTGGACCTTCTATAGCTGGTCCCCAGGGCCCCAGAGGAGATCCTGTAAGTTCAATAAATGTGTAAATGGATACTTACATTTCATTTTTTTTCCAAAATCAAGCACATCACTAGAAAGCCTCTGGATAGCCAATAACAGTAATATAAGATAGAATGAAAGACTCATACCACTTGCTTCTGGTCCTCTATTGAAGCTCAGCTCATCTTTTGGCTTCAGTGGTCCAGTTCTTCTCATTGAGTGAAGGCTATGCCATTTCAGCTGTCTTATTAAGACCAGTATAATTTAATATCTATGGAGAACACACCCTTTTTCTACGACCCATACTTGTGTTATATTCAGTCTAGAAATGAGAAAGAAATTTGTTTGGTTCAAAATAGTATGTGAAATTATCTGATTTTCCCTGTTCAAACCAAATCATGAACCAAGTTCTTGTTGTCCATCAAAATCTGCACTTTTCTGAATTTTGAAATGAATTTTTTAAAAACAGAAACATTTATATATCACAGAAAACTATGCATAAATGTGTGTTTTTGCAAAAAAAATATTATTCAAAGATTTGCTATGTTAGAAAAATACTAGCAAAAATGTAGAAACAGCAAAATTGCACACAAAACTGCATGTATTTGGAGAAATGCACACAAAGCTATATACAATTTTCATGCAATTTGGAAAAACACCATGGTCTGGGACAGATTGAAACTTACATTAATACAATTTACAAAATTTGAGAGGGAATGAACTGGAGATGGGGGGTGGGGAATAAGAAACAGGAAAGAAACCAAAATTGAGCAATTCATCCATCCCTTGGGCGGTATGTAGATGCTAGGGGAGAGGCCAGCAAACAGGAAACACAATGATTCTCAATTAATATGTACATGTATCCTCTTAATGGTATATTTGCTATATGAACAGAAACATGTGTAAGGTAACACAGGTGCTGATGATGGAAACAGCACAACCACTTGAATCAAGGCATGGAAATAAAGGCTACCAATCAGGTGTTGAATCATGCAGCCCTCCAGATGTTGTTGATGCAATTCCCAGCATTCTTCTGCACTGGTTATTTTGGGAAGATCCATTGGAACTTGCAGTCTAACAACATCTGAAGACCCACATGGTTTCCATCTTTGGGCTAAATCAAGCATTAGTCCTACCTACAACAGAGCCATTGAAATGAATGGTGCTTGTTAGTTAAGTTGAACCAAGACCATTGATTTCAGTGGATCTCTTCTAGGTAGATTTATTGGATTAGACTGAGAGTCCACTTGGTATAGTGATTTTAGTGTTGGACTATGGAATGAAGACATGAGCTTAAATCTCCACTTGGCCATGGAGACCAATTGGGTGACCTGGGACAAGTCACACTGTCTCAGCCTCAGAGGAAGGCAAAGGCAAACATACATGAACAAATCTTTTGGAAAAAAGCCCGTGCATGATAGGTTCACATTGTTGTCACCATAAATCAGAAATGACCTAAAGGTAATAGATTTTTAAAGGTGACAATTTTATTTGTTTATTTATAAAATTATATCTGAGGTCATTTCCAGCTTAAAAGGGGATCTCAGTGCAATTTACATGCTTTTAGTGACTTTTTGAAATACAATTTTAAAATGTCTTTTTCAATTAATATATGATTAGAGAGGAACTCAGCTTTATTTTGGCTACTTGCCACATCAGTATGGTTTCAAGCCAGTTGTTTTTCATCCAGTCTTCTAACTTTTACCCAAAAGAAATTTTGCATTGAGGATTTTTTTTTTCCACTAGTGTGAGCTGGAAAGAAAAGACAAGTGATAAAGGGAGAAGAGGAACACAGGTTAGATCTGTAGTGAGGTTATGGGAACTTTGTCAAGAGCAAAGAAGGAAGCCAATTTGTTATGCCTCTTCTGCCACACATTTGGTGTAAGGCAGAGGTTAATCGTGCCCATGATCTTTGAGCATTGCCAGTGTTGCTGGTACGTCTCTGCTGGTGGTTATTTTTAGTGTACATGTTAAGCCACCCAAAAAGTATACAAACTTACCTGTATTCAGTTCTAGTTGAAAGTTGACAATTTGAATACAAAGTCATCGTATGAGACGTGAGAGGCTTGGGGTAGCTTTAGATACAACACCACACAATGGAAATGTTTAAATGAGTGACTTGCTCATCTGTATAGCAAGCATCTGTCGTGGGCCCAAAGGGATGTTCACCTGGTTGTGCAATGTCTGGATTATTCCTGCACATTTGAGCAAGAATTCCCACACTGAGCGAGACGCATGAGTCCTTTGTCTGGATATAACAGCCAAAGGACCATTCCCAGACATTTGCTACTGTGAGTCTTAAGTACATATATTGGCAAAGGTCACACGAAAAATTTGTGGGCAGTGCCATCTCCTATATTACGAGGGAGTGGAGAATAAGATACAGTAGATGAATTTTAGCAGGCTATTATCAAAATAGATGGATAAATCCACTGTGAATGCCAAGGTGAAAGTCTAGGGGGACCTATGGATAGTAGCTAAAATGTTTGTGTGTTTGCATATTTGTACTTGCAGTGCACATTTTTTTAAAAAAAATGATCTTAATGTTTTTAATGAAACACAGTAAAAATTTTCTCTTCTCACCCCCCATTATGTTCAGGGACCACCTGGAAGAAATGGTTCACCAGGTCCCCCTGGTCAACCTGGTCAGCCAGGAATTCCTGGAAATCCTGGTCCCCCCGGAGTCTGCCAAAATTGCCCCACTTTTAGTGGAGGAACTGTAAGTAAAAATAAAGTTCTTGCTTTCATTTTACTCTGAATTTATATTGTATATCCAGTCAATGCATGCTTCTCTGTGTTTCCTTGTCTTTTCATGAAATAGCACTCTGTCAAAGGTCAGTGTACAGGACGAAGATGTGTATCATCAAGGGAGCAATGGGTCACTTCAGGGGAAGTGTCAGAAAATGTAGTCAAGAGCATCATGACTTTTTGCTAATGCTCCCAATCTTCATCCAGACATGAATGGATTAACGCAGATTTAGCATCTTGCAAGTGAAAGTTGTCTCCAATGCTAATACAACAGCCAATAACAATTTCAAGGGAGCAAGTGTCTCTTTGAATTTAGTGGAATGTCTATGTAAACATGTAAAAGGTTACACTGTTAGACAGCAAAACTATACCCAGTTACTTTGGAGAGGCTAGGAATCCTCCAACAACACTTATGTGTTAGGAGATACACATAGGATTGAATTGTAAGATGTTCATAATTATGAATGATCCTGTTCTTCATCCTCCATCTTCTTGTGTCAATTTTCTTGAATGCTCATGGATCCTGTCTCCATATCCAAGAGCATTCAAGAGTCAGCTATTTCTATTCTATGTTTGGTTCCTCACACTCCTTCTACAGACACTGTAGCCCTGCCATGAAGATATCATATGAGGCTACAACATTGTAGAGTTATGATGAAGTATGAAAACAGTAGCCAGAATAAAATGCTGTTAAAATATATTAAATATATGGTCTCTTCCACAAATGAATGTTGAATACATCCAAAAACAGCACTTTAATGCTAGCTAAATCCTCTCTGTCCTTGTTCTGTAAAACTGTTCTTTAAAATTTCCTTTCATATAAATGTGAAATAGTAGTTGTAGACTACCTTGAAAAAACCTCTCCCTGCCTATGAATGACTACAACTGGTGACTCCACTATTCACCATTCCAATCGAACCCTTCCTTTACTAACTTTGGTCACCCAAGCTTTGAGCCACCTCAGAAATTTGGTGTTCATTTGCTCTTACTACCAAATCTGGTAGCAACTCTTATGGGAGGGACTTAAAATCTTCTTTCTCCACCATTTACTTCTCTTTAGCCACCCTTTTCCCAATATCAGAAGAAGTATTAGGCATGATATAACAATAGCAAGGACAAAGAGAAAAAGAACACAGAATGAAATGGTAAAAGTGTGTGGGGAGACCTTTATCATCAGTTGCCTAGAAGCTGAACTTTAGACATATTTAGACTCTGAAGCAAACTTTTGGTCAACCTTGTCAGAATGATTTGACAACAATCGTGTATCTATTTGAAAAGAAATGAACCTTGTCATCATCACTCAGCCGGAAGCATGAAGATAAATCTTTCGGGCATCAAGCTGGGATAACTCTATGTAAGCTGGGGCATAGGTGCTTAACCTTGTCCATTTTGTATGCTGTTCCAAGTGTACGTTTAGCTCACTCGGTTCATTTGTAATGGCTGCTTCACCTTTCTTTTCTGTTGCAGAGCTTTTCTCCTCAGTATGATGATTTCAAGGCTGGTGGTGGAGGAATATACCCTGGCCAAATTGTAAGACAACAACACTGTCTCTCTTCTGTTTGTGTGTCGTTTTAAATTATTGGCTTTCTTCCCCTCTTGTGCAGATTATTGAACAAATACGGAACAAATACTGTCCTGTTACTGCCTAGGAATGTAACAGAATGAAAGCAGTATTTTTCCTGGAAATATACCTCTGGCTTCTAATCCTCTGAAATGGTTGAGTGATTAGCCTATTCAGATATTTCCATGATATATCTGATTCACTTTTATATGTTCTTCCTTTCTTCATTTCCCATCATTACTCTTCTGTTTTCATCCTCCTGTTGCCTTCCTCCCATATTTGACGCTCTTCTGCCTCCTCCTCTTTCACCCCTGTCTCTTCACACTCATTTTCCATTCATTGCTTGCTCCATTCATTTCTCTTCTGCAGTTGCTCTTTTTCCTTCCTTTCCTTTCTCTCTGTAACAGACCATTCATTGTACCTCATTGTCTATTTCCAGAATGCAAATATCAGCTGAAAATAAATCAATACATTTACAATTTATAGTGTATATGCAGCCTTTTACTACATTTTTCTTATCTGCCGTTGCTCAGCCTTCCCCAGCAAGGATGTTGACATCATTAATTGGGCATGGTACACTTTCTTTTTTGTGGAGGACAGGAATGTACTCATGAATTAATCTGATATAATAAAAATTTACATGAACTTTCCTCAGTAAAATCTTGTCAAAGAAAGCAATTTCCCTTTTTATGCATAATAGATAATTTCCTCTTTATATGTAAATTATGATGGTAATTCATTTTCCTTTCATTGCCTATTAGTAGGCAATGGCTATCTACAATTATCCATTATGACAGATCTTATTTATTTACATGGGCATATGTTTCTGAAGAATGATAAAAATTTAGCGGTCCAGTGCCTATCCAAGAAATGTTGCTGCCTGAGGCAGATCTCATTGCCTCCCTACACCACTAGACAGGGGCAGCATTTTAAAAAAACCTTCATGCTATACCTTTCAGGCACCATTTTCTATTTACAGCTACTACTCCTGACCAACCACCTCCACCCCATCCCCATTGATGCTACCTGAAGCAGATTTCTTCATATTGCTGCATGGTATTACTTGAATTGGGCTGATATTTGACATATTCCACAAGAACTGCTGGTCACCTCATGCTGGACTACTGCAAGTGCTCTTAGCACATATGTTCTGTATCACAACTCTTATCTATATCTTTTCTGCTTTGTGCAATTGTCAGTGTGTTCTTTAATCATCATATTCATTCATCTTCTGTTCCACACAGGTTTTCTTCTTTTCAGTGTATTTGTTCATTGATCCATCCATCCTTCCATCCATCCATCCATCCATCTACCCATCCATTTATCCATCCATCCTCTAATTTATTCATCCATTTCCAGCTGCTAACTTTTTTTTCTCCCTTTCACAGTTTGTATGATTTCCATGGTCCCGCTTGACTGCCTCATCATTGGCTGAACTGGTTGCTAAACTACTTATGAGATTTTTGTTTGGTGTGATAGAGATTTAGCCATGTATTGCAGAGAGCTTCTTTGGACACAGAACACTTGTTTTACATGCATAGAGCTACTTCTTCCATTGAAGTGAATGGAGCTTCCTGTTTGTATGCCAAAGCTCCACGTGTGTGTGACACTGTGCACGCAGGGCTTTGCTTTCATATTACTGTGTTTGGCATCCACTTGCTACCACAACATCATGTTATATCTGGGAAATTCTATACCATTAATGATGTGACATATGATGAAACACAGCATTTCATTGAATCTTCATGTTATTTTGCCTCCCTTCTGGTAAATACAGGCAATAGTTAACCCAAAATGTCATAAAGGAATCCAGTGCCTATGCATCTAATGAAGCAGAGTAAATCCACAAAAGCTTAGAAATTTCTTTTTTCCCAGTTAGTCTTAAAGGTACTACTGGATTCCTTTATGTATTTTTATGCTAAAACAGCATGGCTATCTCATTGAATACTACTGCAATGGTTAAGATAGCCTGAAGTGGTTCTTTAAAAAAAATAAAATAAAGTAACCTGATTTCCCCCCTACAATATAGCAGTTAAGCATGATAGGTATCTAACTGTCAGCTCAATTTTTAATTTTACCCATCACATATTGTTTTGTATTTTCTTTAAAATATGCTGCATCTTGCAAAGAAAATTCTTACGATGACTTGTTGTTGTTGTTGTTGTTTTTTATTGAACATTTTGTCCACTTCTCCCCAACAGCTATTGGAAAAGTGAGCACATAAATGTACCTACTAGCTGGCTTATCATTTCATCATCCACTTTAAGAAAGTATTTCCATTCCAATGTGCAATTAAAGCAATATGAGCATAGTTAGTCTAAAGATTAGAATACAACCAGTGAATAAAAGTTAATTTCATGCACCACCTACAGGTTGAATGTCCTTTATCTGGAATGCTTGGGACAAGAGGTGTTTTGTGTTTCAATATTTTATTTGATTTTGGAATATATGATTGGCCATGCACAATGCAATTCATGCCTCTTATTGTGTCGAGGGCAGTTTGCTTATAATTCTCTGTTATATTTACAAAACCTATTAAACAAACCTAATGCCTTTTTGAGTATATTTGTCAGGCTACTTTTTGAGCCCCATGCCGTATAAGGTGTTGTGCTAACAATGAAATAAGCAATTTGACTTTGTGGTTTGTGGATCAGTCTGCCTTTTACTATAATATTTTTTTTAACACTGGTCCAGTCTATCAAACAATATACCACCAGAATCCTACATTACCTGCTACGTAATAGTAACTTTACATATACCTAGCTACATAGCAGAAGTGTTAAGAAACCTCTTTATACTGAATTGAGGTGATGAATAACAGGATACCAGTAAGAGTGCCCAGTGTGCCTTGGCACCCAATATGCATAAGGCAGTTTGCTGGTTTTGCTATATAAGTAATGGAACCACAGCCCTCTAATGGATACAGACATTACACAATTGTCCAATTGTAATTCTTGCATACTTAAGTCCACTTCTGAAGACACAAGGCCCCAACAAGATTCTGGCCTATATTTATATTTGTCTAAACAATGTGTAGTCATAATCTCAGAAAGTGGGAAAGCTGCTGAATATATGATCTGGGGTATATGAGTGGATATTTTAACTGTATTGTACAATGGAATGGAACTCTGGATTATCTCAGTTAAGCTCAATTGCAATACATTTCCTATACTGCTACAACTATACCCGCACACGCACACACATACACACACACACAAAGTACAAGCAATACTTACCACTTATTATGTATGACTTACTGCATAGGTAGTATTTAAAAAGCGGGATATATACAATTTTCTTAATAGTACTTACATATGTCATATATGATAAGCGATAAGTATTGTCTGTCCTTTAACTTATAAAAACCAATGTGGTTTCATCCTCTTTCCCAAAGCAATTTAAAAAGTTTAGTGCTTCTTAAATAGAAAAATAGAATAGTACTATAGAATAACAATTTGAGGGTAAAGTATAACATGAGATCAGACTATTAAACAGCTAATGTACAGATTTCTTCGTTTTTCACTGGAATCTTTTGTAAAGGAGATGATCACATATTTATCTTAATTAATGTGAGTGAACATCTGACAACCCTGTTTAGGTTAGTACAGGCTTTATTGATTCCATCTTTATTTTTTTTAAAAAAGGCATGAATGTATCCTTTTCGAAACCTTTTTCAAACATTCAGGCCAAAAATCCATGAAAAATGGATGTTAGCAGAGCAAAAAGGCCTCCTAATTCAGCTATAATATTTATTAAAAGATTTATATTTCATCCTATGTCACAGCTCTTAGGACAGCTTACAAGTAAAATCAATTTAAAGAATTTAAATCCATTTAGAATTCAAAAGAACGTGAGGTCATTTAAACAGACCAAAAAATACTTTAAACAAGCTAACAAGTGAAAACAGGCTGCAGATTTAAAGCAATTTAAAACAATGCACATTGGAATAAATTTATTAGGCCTCAAAGGCTTGGATCTCATGGTGCTGGTTTATACTTTAGTGAAAGTAGTTGTACAAAGAAGTTCTACAAGAGGTTGTGAAAGCAACTGCTTGAACTTGGTTCTGAAATCACTTGTGCAATGGGTTGTGCAATATTTTGTTGCACTGGTTTGTACAATCTGTTTCTCAACTGTAGAGATGGGAAGAATGTTAAAAAATAATTGAAAAATCATTTTCAAAAAGGTTCAGAAACCTTGCTGAGAAGCATATCGGACTGATAAGAATCTTTGCAGTTCAGGACTTATTATGCACAGCAAATGCTGTAGTTGAGGTTTTATTCTGCGCACAACTCACATGTGATTTTGCATCATTTTCTATGCAGGAAACAGGATTTTAATGACATTTCCAGCACACAGAAAATGCTATTTTCTGAGCAAAACAACCACATGCAAATTTTGTGGAGAATAAGCCCCAGATTGTGAATAGGCTTTGAAAACTACATAATTTTCAAAAGCTTTCTCACAAAAGGTAGAAAGTGGTAAAAATTTCTCATAACTTTCTTCGAGACAAAAAATAGTAAAGAATTATATCCTTAATAAAAAGCTGTATTGGTTCCACTGTTGCAGTAACTATGAAAATACATAGCAATTAATGGAAATGATCCCTGTACTAGTAAGATGTCAAAGTTGAACACAGACCTCAGAGACAAGCCATATTTCTGTATTTATGCATTAAAAAATTACTAATTTAATATATATCCTGCTTCCTGCAAAAAAAAAAAAGCAGTAATAAAATTTAAAATGTTCCAACTCAAAGGAGTGGCCACTGAGAAAAAACTCTTACATCCCTACCAAACATGCCTTTGGGATGACAGAACAAAAAGAAAGGTGTTTCTTGAAGATCTTAAAACCCAGGCAAGTTCATTGGGGGCAAAGGTTCTTCAAGATATTAAATGAGAAAATGTAGTTGCAAAGTTCTTCAGTTAAAGTAAATTCTGCTTTCCACTAATCTTATCCAACACCAATGAGCTTTTGTTGCAGCTTAAGTTTGACGTCTACACTCTGCCTCACTAGAATATTCTACATTTGCTTCACCCAACTGTAATTGTGTTATCTTTCAAATGTTCTCCATAGTCTGCACCTGGAGCTCCTGGCCCACCTGGGATCCCTGGCCCTGTTGGTCAGCCAGGTCCACCTGTAAGTATGAGTAATTCTTTTATTATGCAGTAAGTGTTTGTGGTAGTTGAATTGGATCCTAGCTCACTAAGAAAGGCAAACTATATGCTACACAGAAGACCTGTGCAGCAGTCTCTCAATATTAGAAATTTAGATTAGAAAAAAAAAATGGGAAAAAATTGTCATGTATGACTGCAAGTGAGGATGGCAAAACAGCTTTGGAGAAAGGTATTTTGAATGGAAATTGAACCAGATTGCATAGAATTAAGCAGATCCTTTTCATGTGGTGTAGCCCTCATGGCTGCCTATCACTAAAATATGTGTGCACGCAGAGACACACACACACACACACACAGGGAGACCACTCCCTATGTCTTCTGTGCATCTCTGCTTTGGTTCTATTTCTGTAACAGTTTACATTAGAGATCTATTCCAATTTGCAGTAAATACCTACTTTAGCCCCAGCTTAGAGATGCTCACATCCAGATACTCTTACCCAGAGATGCTCACGTTCTAGAAAGTATTCTATGTCATGTCTTCAAATATATTCAAAGCATAGGGTATCATGCAGGGATAAACAATGCACAATGGCACAGACATATGATTTGGTTATACATTTATCTCTGTCAAGAAACCAATAGAGAATGCACTTCCTTTCATCCTGAAAGGGGGATCCATGTTGCACCGAAACAACCATGACTGATGCAGATGTCCCCACATGATCAAGGATCCCTAGAATGCATACTGACCATGTACGTTAAGACGCTTATCTGTTGCCCTACATATCCTGGAAAACTGTTGAGATAATTCTGAGTCTGGGCACACATATTGCAGATGGAAGGAAAAGACAAGCAGGCAGGAGAAAAAGTGAATTAGATGCTGCTCCTTTCTCCAAGATGTACCTGCTATTTACATGAGGTTCCTATTTCATATTACGTTCTCATTTCTTTATATTTAGTAATGTCTCCCAGTGCAATATGAGCAAGAAAATAGGTTGCTTTCTGGCATACTGGATAACCAAAGTATTTATAACAACATTTCTCTTTACTTCATGAGAAGAAATAGCCATAGTCCACACAAAACCAGTGGCTACATTCTCCAAATTTAAATTCCCAGTTTTATTAGTTTGTTTTAAAAGAAGTTGGCATTATTTTCTAACTCTCAGAAGAAATACAAACTATGTGAGCTACTCTTTCACCCTGGAACCTCTCCGATGCAATGCTAAGGTTTACTAGCTAAAGCATAGGCAGTTTCCTCACTACTCTGTTATAGTGTTATTATTCCACTTTCAACATCCTGTGGAATCATGGGGTATATAGTTTCCTGAGGCCAAAGAGCTCTCTGGTTGAGAATTCTGAAGCCCCCTCCCCCCAAAAAATCCCCGCAAACTCCAGGATTCCACAGGATGTTGAAAGTGGAATAAAAGAACTATAAGGGTGTAGGGCAGAAATTGCCATAGTTTAGAGCAAGGGTGGCAATCAGATGTTGGAGTGCAAAAATTAGCAGCCCTATCCAGCATAGCCTATGGTAAGGAATGCTGGGAAATGTCATTTGGGAAGACTGCAGGATTCCAAACCCTGGAGTATGAAAGGAACACTTACCAGTATTGGGCTCACATGTTCCTCATTTTCCACTCCTCCCAGCACACACCAAAAAGAAAAAGTGGGAGCATTTCTCTCTAAATTTAACTTACGTAGGCCTCTCTCTTATGTCCAAAGGCTGGAATTTCTGGTTAATTTAAACAAGCTGCAATCAAATGTGGTTTGTTAACAAACCACATTTTTTTCTGTGCTAATCAAAATTCAAACATAATGGAGAGCTCTAGTTTTAAAATGGCAATGTCTGTTTCCAGTCTACTTCAAGGATGCATGCAGACTATGGTGCAGCAGCACTTCATCCCAATACAAACAAAATATAAACATGTTTTATAAAAATGCAAATATCACAAAGATTTGCATGTTTAAGATTAATTACCATGATGTCATCTTTTTAACAGAATAAATATATGCTCCTCATTTTTCCTTTTGAAGTTTCAAATGCTTACAAGTTGAGGGTTTGCTCTGATTAGTTTTGAGTATGGAATGTAATGAATGGCCAAAGAAAGCAGCCTATCGTTTCTGAAATGTGCAACTTATCTTATCTTTTAGGGGCCCCATGGATACCAAGGTCCTCCTGGCGAACCTGGACAAGCTGGTAGTCCAGTAAGTATCAGTGTGCATAGTTATAAAACAAGAATCACAACTTTCTTTTATCAAGTAAACATCCTGTAAGCAATTACAGATTAATTATATCCAACATTCATTGGCCAGGATCCTTCTTATCAGCAGAATTCCTCCCAGAAACATCTCCTTTCCCTCTTAGTATCAACCCTATGCAAGTGTGTGAAACTCTCCTGAGTAGATTTTTGGCAGTTCAGACTCCAGGCTACAAAGGAAAGGGGAGAGGAAGAAAATTGTAATTTTGCTGGCATTGGATATTGAAGTACAGAACTTGATCTTGGCTATTTTGACCAGATATTTTGATTAAACAACTGATTACAATATCTTGGGAATAAAAGAGATCTGAAAGCAATTTAAAAAAAAAAAGAAGTTCACTAGCAATTTGCAGCCAAAGATTTGAGGTGTCCATGGCCATTACCACTCTAGACTGTTACAGTGCTATTACTCCACTTTCAACATCCTATGGAATCCTGGGGCTTGCAGCTTAGGGAGGGAGCTCAAGGTTCAAGGCCCCTCCCTAAACTGCAAACCCTAGGATTCCATAGGATGTTGAAAGTGGAGTAATAGCACTGTAACAGTCTAGTGTGGAAATGGCCCATTTTGAAAACCAGCCTTTGGGACAGTTCAAATCAGCTGGATCCAAGATGTCAATGAAATGCTTTGATAAAAACGGGGTCTTAAAATCCTCAGTTGTGCCCACTATAGACCTTGCTCACATGCATCTATCACTATTTGGCACCATGATCTTAACAGTAATATGAGATTGATGGTAAAAATGCAATATAGCTGGTTTGATCTAGACTTCATCAGAGGAGAATTCCATAAAAAGGACAAGTGGAACCCTGGTGGTGCAGTGGTTAAATGCCAGTACCGCAAGTCACAAACCACAAGATTGTGAGTTCGATCCTGCTGGGCTCCAAGGTTGACTCAGCCTTCCATCCTTTCGCAGGTCGGTAAAATGAGTACCCAGCTTGTTGGGGGCATGTATAGAAATGTTTCGAAATACAAGTTGTTCGTCGCCTTGATCCATATGGAGAGGCGGGATACAAATAAATAAAATAAAATAAAAATTTGGAAGTGAAAGGAAAGGGTAGATTTCCCCATCCCCCACCCCCAGTTTCTGCTCTTCTTGAAACCACCTATTTCTTTGATTATGTGCTGAGGAGGATTGAAGGATTCTTCAGAAAAATATATGACAGTGCTTGAGGCTGCAAGAAGAAAAAGAAATTGGTACAAAGCATAGCCCATTCCCCTCACCTTCCCCCAGTTGGGAGGCTCCACCAAATCCTAGCTCTATTTGCCAACCACAAATTGAGCACTTCCATTTGTGAGGAAAAAAAATAAGTTCTGTGTCCAGTCCAGTCATTTTGTCTGGTTTATTTGCAATGTATGCCTTTAAGATAATGGCTTAAATCCTATTGTTAGTCTCAACTAGTGTAGACACATTAAGCCAATGGAAATTTGGTATATCACTACTTGTAATGTAAGTTCCATTGATTCAATGGGTTTACCATAGTTAAGCCTGTGTCAACATCAGTGGACAAATAGGCATCCATAATATGCAAATACACATGATGTTCTTTTTTCTGTAGTTACCTATAATAAATACAGTTGTGACTTGGCAATATTCTCTGAAAAATTTTAATTTTTCATTCCTTTTTCATTTCATTGACAAATGGATGCAAGCATCCAAAGCCTGAGATTATAGATCAGTGTAATAATGTCCTGCTGATCCATCAAGACTTAATGTTTTGCAAGGCATTCTAATTCTCAAAAGAAACATTTTGTCTTGATGACTTTGCCATCCCAGGGCAGCATCTCACTGAAGATTGGTCTTATGTGACTAGACTTTTCCATTGTGAGGATTTTGGAATCACTGTATGCTGCAATCCCTGCAGAATTCTCCTTTCTGAAGAGTTCCATTGCTGATGGAGTTCACAGCTATTATATTTCAAACAATGCAGCTTCTCAATAACCGCAATGGCTACAGATATCATGAGACCACGACACAAAGATGCCGTTGTCCAAGCTGCAACATGTCCCTGCAATGTAGGGGAAAGTGTCTAGATTCAAATTTTCTCCACTTTATCTAAATAGGAGCTATGGATTTCTCCTGTCAGCAGATAATTTTATTCTTAAAGAGTCTTAGAAATAAATAAATGATTTCCTCTTACTGTTTTTAGGAAATAGGTTGTAGAAGAGAATTAATATTTGATATTTTTTTTTCAGGGACCCCCCGGTCCACCAGGAATGATTGGTCCACCTGGCCCAGCTGGAAAAGATGTGAGTTCTTGCTTAGCAATGTGTTAATATTCTTGAATAATTTATTTGAAAGAAATTGTGAGGAGGGGGGAAACAGTATTGTTTCTTCAAAAATGCATTGTGAAAGTGGAAATGCACCTCCACTCATACAAAGTGGTATTGTTTTCTACTGATTTCCTTCTCTGCATAGTACTTTGTGCCACATCCTTCCACAGGTTTCTTGATTTTTAGGAGTGGGTTTTAGGGGACCCAAAGGGATGCTCTTAGGTGAAATGTTAGGAGATCCCAACACTATGTAAGTGATATTCTCTTCACACTTGACTAGGTCTAAGCTATTGTTACCTTTCATCTTGATTTCAAATGCCCTTGCCAAGACTCCTCCAGTTCGAAGCTCTTTAGTCCAGAGAGACATGGAAAGCCCATAGCACATCACTCATTTTATCAAGCCACTTCAGAATTCACATGGTAGTGGCTGAACAGCCCCTAAGCAAGTGTCGGATATCTTCTAATGTTTGTGTATTATCAAACAAATGCCTGTACATTGCCCATTACTGCTGCTAGGAAGGAAATGTTAGAAAAATTATTTATTTTCTCTTGGCTATAATTATTCTGGCTTAGATCATGAATTGTTTTTCTTCAAACAAAAAGGCTCTTTCCATTTGTAGAAGTTCCTTTGACCCAACAAAGATACCTCTTGGTGGATTGCAGGAGATGACCTTTTGATCATTCTTTTTTCATCCTACAATCCCCCTTTGCTGCCTTCTGCTCTATTCCAGAAGAGTCCCAAACCATCCGGAACTGATTTCCAGGGACAGTAGAGTGAAAGAAGCCTGCAAAAATTGTCTCTCTCCCCCACCCATTAGCAAATTTGGGAGCAACTTTATTCCTATCAACTCTGAATTCAAACCATATTCCTGTATATAATTTCCTTTTGAGGGGTGGGGATGGGGGGAACATTAGATATTTCAATTAGGCTACAATCCTGTACATAGCTGCACATATCAATTTAATTTTAATGGGACCTATCTAAACATAACTAAGTACAAAACTTCAACTACATGGAACATTTAAATTTGTTTCTGAATATTTGATATGAGAACCCTATGTAGCGATCTGGAAACTTCCCAGTTCCACAAAACATATAAATACAACAAAATCCAAATTGCGCAAAAAAAGCAATACCTTTATTTGCCAACCAAAATGCAGAAAATACATCATGCAAGCTTTTGAAGCTTCACTGGCTTCATCATCAGGCAAATATGTTAAAAATCATACAGGAGAAGAAAAGTGGCACTGTTAAAGTTGCGGGCCTATATTTGTCTCAGATCTTACTGCTGTTGTCTATTAAGATGATCTAGATGGAGAGGCCACTCCCTTTCTTGGCTTATTTTGATTCACAGCAAGTATGAGTGAGTGGTGAGAAGAGATGGAGGGAGAAGAATTGTGTGATAGTTTTGGGGTAGCGGGGCTGTTAGATACACTCAAAGATTATCTGGGTTTGATCTGAGCTGCACTACAAATATAGTGTAAATATTCATGGCAATGCAACAGTGGACCTATGTAACCTACAAGCTCTAGCACATACAGAATATGCATTTATGTGGTGGCAACAAGTATGAAAAATCTTGTTCTTCTTACATTCTTTATCACATTATATTCTTTAATATTGCACCAACACTCTTGTTCGATCCCATTTCCACTTGGGTGTCAATACATTGTTTTTCCTTCTTGTACAAAAATGTATGTGTATTTTTGTATATATTTTGTGCATGTATTTTAATGAACTTTTTTTTTTTTTTTTACAAATTTTCCATTGAATTTGCCTGTGTGGCTTTGTTAAATGTGCACATTTTCATTTGTGTGCATTTTTCAGATACACTCACACTCTTGTGAACATTGAATTTGCAAGCCTTGCTACTTTATGCTCTGTTCTATTTACTTTATGCTCTGTTCTATTACCGGTCTTGTGAGATCCAAAATAGATATTTCCATAAGAAAATGTGACTTCACTAAAATCCCTGGTGTGAGCAGAACTTATCCAAAAGTGCATTCTTCAGAAGTACTTACACATTCTCAGATCCTAAGTCCAATTGTTCACACTGTCATAAATACCGATATCAAATCAAGGTAGGAAAAGGTGAAAGTAAACAAAAGAGTGAAAGAAGTAAAACTACTCTAGATTCAATAACTGTTTTTGACTGAAAATCAATAGGAGAACCTTGTAGGAAAAACAGGATAAAATGCTGGTTTGCCATTCACTGTGGCAATCTCTGATTCCATTTATCCACTAGCCACATTTATGGCGTCTATCTGGGATGAAAAAGAGGGGATCCCTTGTAAATTGTCATCCTGTTATACAAACATTGAATAGCTGCTGGAAAGGCCACCACAGGGTCCTTCTAAAATAGTTTGACATATTTTGTACAAAAATTCATACAAGTTGATAACTTACATGTTAACACCAATAAGAAGTTGCTGTTCTGGTTTGGTTTTTTTCATACAACACTGAGCTATTGTGAGCTATCTGGCCCTGTTTTCCAGCTCCTTTTGGAGACTGAATGAAACACTAGTGCAAAACAAAATAAACATCTTTATTTTATTTTAATTTTCCATCACTCTATAGGGAGAATCTGGAAGACCCGGAAGATCTGGTGAACGTGGATTGCCTGGAGCTCCTGTGAGTTGAAAGAATGTATATTGCCTTGGTTTTGAGTATGCTTAGGGTGAATTTAAAAACACAGTCCACTTCAGATGCACTTGAGCAAAATCTTGATTTGTCCACTATCACCAGAAGCTAAATATTTCTGGCTTCCAGAATGCCCCTTTCCCAGTTTAGTGATCTCCTTCCACAACCCATGAAGATGCCTAGAATTTATCCCTTTTCCCATAAAAAAAAGTCTTTCCCCCATTCTGGAGATGGGGCTACAAAACATGGAGAGGTTTATGGTGCAATAGCACTAGAATTTATCCAGACATATTCAGAGGGACTAAGATTTTGGAAATCACTAGGAAGATTTATGATTGCCAGTTATACCAGCTCTTCTATATTAAGCTATGTGTGAGTGGGTGAGTATGCAGAAGGCACTCTCATTTTCACAAAGCTTCATGCATTACTGTGGAGACCAAAGTGTAGGCTTGCCATAGTAGGTTTGTCAGTCAAATTATGCACAAAATTAAAAAAAAAGAGTGAATTCGTATAACCAATCATATCAAAGAGAAATGATGGCAAAAGCTGAGTACAAACCAGAGAAACAAAATGGCATAGAACATGATTGAAGCAACATGAATGTGAAGGCGATTGTACTTCCAGTGATCAAAGTCATGGAGATTTCTACTGATGACCTAATGTATATCAGCTACTGGGCATTTGTTTGTTATTGAAATTATTTGTTAGTAGATATGAAGTCTTCATCAGCACTGCAATTCTTGAAAAAAAAGAAAAAGACATATCTTCCCAAATGAGTCTCTGTTATAACTGAACATTACTGGATTACTGTAAAATTCTGACATTCAGTTATTGGATCAGATCAGTAAACTCCAAATAACTATGCATTCAGAACTAATCTTTTCAAACAGTGACCTTCCTGGAAAGCTTTGAAACATTTGTTTTCACTTATTTGGATTTTCAATTAATTTGAATTCAGCTAATTTGATAACTCTCAATTTATTGACATGATATTTCAACAGCATCTAAAGTTTCAGTCAAATCCATTCTTACTTGGAAAGAAGCTTAACTGGCTGCAATGTGCTAAATCCCGTTGCTAGTCCCCACTAGAATGGACTCACAAAATGAATAGGATGGTTAAGTCAAGGCTTAGGCCCTTTTCACATGGCAGTTCTCATGCGAAAGGGCCTCCGGAGTGCTGTGCCATTGCGAGGAGCATTTCAGACGACGTCCTTGCAATCGTGCAACGCTGCAGGGGCTGGCAGGCGCCAATCGCACACTATATCATTTTTGACTTTTAGCTGAAAATGGTGCACAATTGCGCATCACTCCGGGGCCCCACACGCACTTACCGTCTGTACGGAGCTCTGGAGCTGCGGCCCTCACGCTTTCTCCCCCAGCGCAGCCTGGAAAAATACCTGGCTGCGCTGCGGAAGGAAGAGGTGGAGCTTCATGCTGCCTGCCAGCCAGCAGACATCTCGTGCAGAGCAGAAGCAGCGGAGACTCGAGAGCCTCACAGAAGAGGCTGCTTATGTGACCCCCGCGCATCCGCGCTGGACACAGATAAGTTGTGGATAGGGCCTTACATAAGCCAAACTGACTCAAGAGCTCAGTGAGAATCACAGAATTACTCATGCACAAAATTAATAGACTGTGCTTTCATATGGATGCAAACAGCAATCACATGACATTTTACCTCCTTTTCCTTTGCACTATCTTTTACAATATCTGGACCTATACATTGCTGTGTGGGGTTTTCTAATATGGCACCTGAAAGGCAAAACTTTCTCATATTAGTAAAGAATTTTCAAAGCAATCAAACACCTACGTCTGGGGTTCTCTGTTTAACAACACTGTCTCTTCTTTTTATTTAGGGCCACAAAGGTCCCCCTGGTATGCCTGGACTTCCTGGAATGAAAGGTCATAGGGTAAGTATTGTATTATTTTCCGGCAGTTACCGCGGGGAAGGTATCAACAAGCAGCCATTCTCAAAGGTGTAGTGGGAACATGGCTCTTTACGCTAGCTGATGAGTTGCTTGTTTGCTCAAACACCTTCCTGACTGATGTCATGCTTGTAACTACTGAAGGCCAAGGGATCAAGGCTCTAACTAGTCATTTTAGTTAGGGCAAAAGCATTGCTGCAGCTAACAGTTGTTGGACTGAAGCCCAGGTATATTAGTTAAGCTGTCCAGATCAGACCCCAATGTGAAGGAAGTAGCATAGACAGGGAAAAGAGTCCTAAAATGAGTGCCATTTCAGGTTGTTTGTGTTTAAAATGGATACCCCATTCCCATATATTAAGTTTTGAGAACCACAGAGCCATTTCTGGATTCTTGGCATTCCTTTCAGAGGTAGCCAAAAAAGAGGAAAGCACCCATCACTATTTAAAATTTTCAAAATGAGGTTTCTACTGTGTTGTACTCATATTCTCCCTTTCCTTTCCCAAAAGGGCTTTGATGGAAGAGATGGTGCAAAAGGTGATGCAGGTGCTCCTGGTCTAAAGGTAAGGTTTAAAAATGCCACCAATATCAGTAAATGAAAAAGTCCAACCCGGAACCACATGCAGCCACCAAGGCTGTTTCTGCAGCCCCTAATCTCTTCAGATACCCCAGGCTGCCCGCCCCCACCCCAGTGAATTGCCAGAAGTTGACTTCTGACTCCTCCATTTTATTTTATCTATTCATTTATTGGAAATTTGGGCAGTCTATATATTCCCCCGGCAGTCCCCAAAGGCCTCTAAACCTACTGATGTTTTCTCCCCAATCTATCCTGGTGGCAACTAATTCTACCAAGCTATTCCACCACATGCTGCATCTACCAGATGCATTCTAGGCAAAATTGAGCTTACTGTAAGTAATAAAGATATGCTGTTACTTATTTAGCAAATTGGTTTTACCCAATAATATTGCCTCAATTGTCATTTTTTTTCCTGAGCACTTTCACAAAATTGTTCTCAGCTAATTGAAGTGTAGAATGAGATAATATTTTCCATTACTGAAATAGATAGATGGGATCAGGTTCAAATAAATGTTGAAATGTATAAGCCCTTTAACATTCAAACAAATATATACACATGAAACATATTGTTTAAGATCATAAAGTATAACATTGATAAAGTAATTTTATACATACAGACTCACAAAACTAAATTAGAACTATGATCATGTATGACCCCACTCAAATTTATACTATAAATATCATGCTGCAATGCTTAATATAATATAGAATAATATGGTATCTTATGTAAATACAACTGCACAAGGACTTCAGTACAATAAAGGTAGTTTATTATGATTAACAATTATCTAGAACATACTATAAACCTGTAGCTAACATAATACACAGCAATAGTTCCAAACAATAGTTTTCCAATGGTGAAGTAAGAAGATATGATGTATAACTAAATTACTGATAAGAAAAAAATTAAAACTCCTTAACAGCAATATAATATGCTATGATAGAATGGTAGCCCTAACATCAATGATAATAAGATATGATAGATTGCCCTGTATGCCTGTACCCAGGAATTAATGCAGGGTATTTCAACGCAATGGGTCTTCCTCAGCCACTTTGTGACAAACTTTATTCAGCGTGATGTAGTTTTTCGTCAGCCACAAAAGTGTCCTGCTGTTTGCTTTACAATGTGTCTTTTTTATTTATTTCCCTTCATCAGCTTCAAAGACCCTTTACTCAAAGCAAAACAACCAATATCTAATGTTTTAAATAATATAAAAGTCATAATGCTTGTAACAGATTTAAACATTTAAGAAACATTCAACCACATGGTATTACTTACATATCCTAAGTTTCTCAATGGATATTTTGTCCTCACAAGAGCCCTGTGAGGTAAGTTGGGTTCAAAGAGAGCAACCGCCCAAGACTGCTCAATGAGTTTTCATTTTTTATTATTATTATTATTATTATTATTATTATTATTATTATTATTATTATTATTTATTATTTATTTGTATCCCGCCTCTCCATATGGATCGAGGCGGCAAACAACTTACAAATAGCATGTATTTCTATACATGCCCCCAACAAGCTGGGTACTCATTTTACCTACCTGCGGAAGGATGGAAGGCTGAGTCAGCCTTGGAGCCCAGCAGGATCGAACTCACAACCTTGTGGCTTGCAGTACTGGCATTTAACCACTGCGCCACCTGGGCTCCCAGTTTCTCAGTTGAGACTCAAACCTAGACCTCCCAGTTTCTAGTCCAGGATTTTAACAACTACATCAGGCTGGTTCCTATTACAGTGACTGAATATAGCAAAGGCCTGCTAGAATCCTACTACATATATGTGTCTCTTTTCACATTGACCCACAGAACGGATGTTCATTTTTGTTATTTTTGGCAGTGTTGGTCAGCTGTTATGGGGTCAAACAGAATTTCCGCACTACACTGTTATAGCGCTATGACTCCACTTTCAACATCCTATGGAATCCTGGGGTTTGCAGTTTCGGGAGGGGCTGGCCAGCCACTCCCGAAACTGCAAACCCCAGGATTCCATAGGATGTTGAAAGTGGAATCATAGCGCTATAACAGTGTAGTGCGAAAATGGCCAAAGAAGGGGAAGATGTATTTAATGCCCTATCAATATCAAACAAACAATAATGACCAAGCTGTTAGAAAATGAATGCAGACCAAATCCAGCAAAGCCACTGCAGGCAAGCTTAACATATGAATTATTTTTATCATGCATTTCAATTAGTTTTATCCTGCGTGTGGTCTCTGCTCTGGAAAGGGTTCCACATAGGGAAGTCAATGCCTGTGCATTTGTAGTTCTTGTTGGATCAAGGCAAATGTGCTTAATAAGAAGGGGGCTTGTTTACACCAGACAAATGTGGAACAATGCATACTTTGTATTTAACAGCTGTTCTTTTTTATTAAATAGGGTGAAAATGGCCTTCCTGGAGAAAATGGATCCCCTGGACCCATGGTAATTTTTTTTTCCTCACCAAAAGATAATTTAATGGGCAGAGAGGGAAAAGCAAATTATTAAACTGTTTGTTGACTAGAAACCCATGGCTCTGTCACTCATTTATTTTAATAATGTTTATCAATGGAAATAAGTCCACTGTGCTATGGGACATTTCTAGAACTTGGAGAGACATTTCTAGGGCTACTTTTTTGAGCCACAACTCCTAGAATTCCTCAGCTACCATGTCCACTACAGCTTATGTTGTGTATCCCAAAATATAAGGCAAATTATCTTGATTCCTGATCCAAAATTCTAGGATCCCTTTGTGACCTTTCTTTAATATTGATCTCACAAATGCCCATTCAGTTGGGAATGCTTTTAAACAAAGTTTGCCGTTTCTCCTCTGAAGATAATAATATGTGTTAATTAGGGTCCAAGAGGTCAGCCAGGTGAAAGAGGAAGACCAGGACTTCCAGGAACTGCTGTAAGTAACTGGATCAAAACCTTATATTGCATGGCATTTTCTATCCCAAATTATGCAAAGCTTGTTCAGTGGAGCCAACCAGCAGAGGCACAGTGAGACCATTTTAGGTCCTGGATCTTAATGGTGTTATGAACCCTCTCCCTTAGATGATACAGTATGTTCCTTAATTTGCTTCAGAATGTGAGAAGTTACTTCTAGCCTGCACAGGAGGACATTAGGATTATTCTGCCAAATGAGGCCCTGAATATCTGCCACCAGATGTTACTCTTAACAGCACTATTGTGGTCAGGAACCTTAGAATGAATGAGACAAGAAAATTAGAAACTCTCATTTTCTCATTTTCTGGATAAAGTAATATCAGTGGCACTCTTGGGCTGGTAAGCCCTATACTGCTTTAAAAACACCAGCAAGTTCCCAGCATTTCCAGTCTCTGGTGCCAGAAGTGATTATACTTAACTACAAATTGCTCTTCATTGTCTGAAACAGTTTGAGGCTGTACATTGCTAAGCAGAAAGGCATTGTGTACCACAAAGGTCTACTGTGAATCCCTATGTGTTTTACAAACAATGGTGTGAATCTGCATGTACACATTTAGGTTTTACTTTTCTGCCACATGTGACTCTAAAAGTGCTCAATAAGCAATAATATTCAAAGCAAGAATATATGAGAATCATCATCAACAAACATATTTGTAAGATACAGTATCCATTTAAAAGAAATGCCAGCAATCTCAGAGTAGGATTACATTAAGTACATGTTTACTTAATTCATTTGCCAATAATCCTTGTGACAGGTGTCTTTAAGGTTGCCTTTTTAGATTTTCTTTCATTGGGTTCAGGCCTTGATCAGTTTTGTTGCCCAAACCCTTCCATTCCAAATCTGTCAAATAGAGCTCCACATAGCTCACCAAAAAAAAAAAAAAATTCTGAGAGATCCCCTACTTCAGCCAAAGATCAAATTCAACATGCATGAAAATATATAGTTCATGTTAGGCATTCTTTCTTGATTTATTCTTAAAGCATAAATATAGCAATATTGTTTATTGGCAAAATTAATTTATTTCTAAATATGTTTCATTTTGTTTAAAGGGTGCTCGTGGTAATGATGGTTCTCCTGGAGCAGCTGGCCAACCCGTAAGTAGGATTACACTATATGATTACTTACTTTTCTTTCAGACATTCCAAATACACTCCAATGCTGACCAATCTGTAACATGCCTAACATCTGGCAACATTATATCAGCTGTGGCCAAGGCAGAAATGCAATTGCTTTCCTCTTCTACTTTCCCATAATGAAAGTAATAGATGAAGCACAATTCATGGTTTTCAACTGAAATCACCCAAATTCCATTTCAGAGCTTGTCTTTGTTTACATGTTATAATAAACTATGATTTATCTTAATCATAGTTAGTTGCTAAATTGCAAAAATTGCACAGCTTACAATCAAACAGATTGTGGCCTATTATTCCCATTTCTGGTTTCTTTCTCTCTCGCCTCTTTTATCAGATGGGGGGAAAAGACATGGATGCAAATTTGGACATCACAGCAAGGTTTAAACATGCTAGTGTCCAAAAACTAGCACCAAACCTTCACTTCAGATTATGGCTAGTGGCTAATTAACAAACAATAGGTTATTATTAGAGGCAAATTCACATATTCAAATGAGCTAGATTTCAATAAAATGTGTCATGGCTAATTGTAATATGCAGATACCATCAGTATGTTTGTTGTAGAGAAAAAAATGCAAAGCAGTTAGCACTGTGAAAACAGTGTATGGGTCTATAATTATTCATTGGTATCTTATACTCCTATATATGCATTTTCAATGTCCTTGTGGCTTTGGCTAAAATCAACAGAAGACTGATAAGAATTATGCGACCAAGTTTAGTCCATCCCCAAATCTGAGCAGGTCTGAAGTTCCGCAATGACTGGATGTAAAGACTAGTTAATAATCTAATTTCTTAAGGCAGTGAACGAGCAAGAGGATACAGATACAACAAAATTATGCAAACGTTCCTGATACTTTATCTGAAAAAAAGAATGTCTATTCAAATTCTCCTCTGATTATGACTAATTATCAGATTCTTTTAAAAAAACATAATTCTGGCTCAAGCTGAATGTAATTCAGGCAGTAACAGGCATGCCTAAGTACAGTTGAACTCATTGAGCCTCAAATGTTTAAATATGAATTTAAAATTCGCTTAAATAACATTGCTTTTGTGTGATTGGGAACTGACGTGTGTGCTGGTAGTGGGAATAAATACCCACTCTTTCAACAAATGTAGGGTTACTGCCAGTAATTTATGGCCTCAGCTAAGTCCACCACTAGTAAGATTTAAGCCATTTCCACCCTACACTGTTATAGTGCTATTATTCCACTTTTGACCTCCTGTGGAATTCTGGGGCTTGTAGTTTACTGAGCCCAAAGAACTCTCTGCTGAGGATTCTAAATGTCCTTCCCTAAACTGCAAGCCCCAGGATCCCATAGGATGTTGAAAGTGGAATAATAGCACTAACACAGTGTAGTGTGGAAATGGTCATACTTAAGATACTAGTTAGTATGGCCCAAATTTTTATTAAAAAAAATGCATTAAGTTTGTAAAATCAAAAACCTGACCCCAAAAAGGAATATCTTAACAAGTCAATGGAAGGGTATCAGAAGTGAGGTTCAATAAACCTTCTTGATACAAAGTTCCACAGCCCAGGCATGATGAAATACAGAACTATTAAATGCTTGCTAGGCAACATCTTGGCTCAACCGCTTTGCTTTGGAACTCCACAAACTTCTTGTTTTATAGATCACTTCCTGTATTTCTGTCGCATTCAGTGATCAGTAGATAACAGTGAAAAGGATAAATTTCAGTGGCCACAAAGTCATTCAGTTAGGAATTAAATTCCCAATAAATAAGGCACATGTTGTATAGGCCAATTGTATAATACAGGACTGGATGGGCTGGTGCGTGCATGCACACACATACACACACATTTACTTAATATTTGATCGTTTTCATAAAAACATGATGCAACACAACCAACCATCTTTTTTATACTTTTGTATAGTCTTTTAAAGTAATGGCAGTGGCCTACATAATATTTTTTTTAATAATATTGTTATTCTTGTGTCTGTCTTCTGCAGGGACCCCCAGGCCCTCCAGGACCTTCAGGATTTCCAGGGTCTCCAGGTTTTAAGGTACCTACTTGCACTTATATTATAACTTTTCAGTATAAACACCCATGTTCCTAAACATTTTGGCCTAGATTTCATTTAAACAATTAATCAAGTTCAGATAAGTGTGCTTGTGTTTATTATTTGTTTTTAAAGCACTTTTGTCCTAACCCTTCAATAATACATGTGTTGTGGGTAGTATACAATCCACTTTCAAGTATAGTTTTGAGGTGTACATTTTTCACTTCCATATCAGTTAATAGTCTGTTTTCTTACTAGTGATTTCTTCTCTCCATCCAATGCATTTTTCCCTTGGACAGCAATATCGCCTTGGAGATTGTGGCACATGCTGGAAAAACACTTGTGTTGAAGAAGCACACCTATCAGCAAATTGCCATGTTCTCCTTCAGTGTGATTATTATTTTTCCCTTGATATAATAGCCAGGCTACCAAGTTATATTAATTGTCTTGTAATCTCACACTCTTTGTTTTCCAGGGTGAAGCTGGTCCTTCTGGCCCCCCAGGCTCTAGTGGACCTCCTGGGCCAAGAGGCGAACCTGGTCCTCAAGGTTCTGCTGGTGGTCCTGGTCCTCCTGTAAGTGTAAAGGATCTTTTTACAAAATTGTACATATTTAATGACCTACTGGTATCTGTTTGATTGAAATGGTAACCTTTCAATAGTACAAAGCACAAGCTGTATCATAGGTGTCAACATTATTGCTTATTCTCTTCAGGGCCCTGGAGGACGAGATGGAAGCCCAGGAGCAAAAGGTCTCCCAGTGAGTATCCTAGGACAAAGCCATATTTGCAGCAGCAACGGTCAGTTTTACCCATCATCGCTTAGGAATGCTTATGTGACCATTCTCTATTTCCGTGCAGGGTGCAGCTGGCATTTCTGGACCTCCTGGATTGAGTGGAGCTCGTGGTCCTCCTGGTCCCCCCGGTACTAATGGGATTCCTGGACAAAGAGGCCCACCAGTAAGTTACTGACAGGTTCTTCTTTGTTAAGTTAAGGGATGGACATATCTTAATCTCACTTTCTCATGCATTTGATTTTATTATTTGATTTATCTTCACTTGCTTACATAAGAGAGAATGTGCTATCATTGAATGTATGATCCGAGTTCAAAGAAAACCAGTGTACTGAGGTAAAAAATGATACAAAAGTCCTGACCTCTGATGACCTAAGCAACAGCCTTAAAGAAGCCTCAGAGAAGTAATGAGGTTATATGTGTGAATCAGCTATTAATCTTGAAACTTTGAATGCAAAGACAATGACATAAATCCTATTGGTTAGGCCCACCCATGGTAGATCAACATAATCAACAATTGAATCAATGGTTGAGTCAACACTTGGGTAACTTCCATTGATCCAGTGGGTCTAGTATAACTGGGACTAACTATAGAGTTCAAGTCAGTGGTTTGGATCGGACAATGCCCATTCTATTTGAAGGAAGTATATTTTCTCTGACTGAAGGTCACTGCTTGACAACATTTGTCTATTTGTATCAGTTCTTAAGAAGCAGTTGCATATGACTTTTAATGATCCGTTTGAGTATGTATCTTCTCTGCTCACTAAGTGTTGGATTACAATCCTGGAGAGCAGGGTTTGATTCCTCTCTCTGCCATAGATAGCCATTGGGTGACTTTGGACACATCACACACTCTCAGCCCCAAAAACCCCCATGATAGGTTCTCCTTAGGTTGCCATACATCAGAAATGACTTGAAGACAAACAACAAGAACAACATACTATGACAAATCTTCCCTCCGTGTGTGTTCAAGAGTCCACAAAACAGCACTAATACATTTCTCCTATTTTTAAAAAAACAAGAGAGGAAAACCATACATAAGATTGTAATTATATCTCAAAAGCTCTAGCTGGACCTGTGTTTGATCTGCCTGGACAATTCTTATTTTATAAGCCTACTGATCATATTTTAGCATCATGAGCAAATAAATTTGTATTTAAACGGGATCTTTTTTATATCACTCTAGATTATGGAATTCAGGATGCAGTTAACCTGGACCTGTTCTCTTATATACGTTATTATACATTTTAATGTGTTAGTGAAAGAAATATTTTGAAATGAATGCCGAACCTAGTTAGGTTTATTGATATTGGCATCATATTTATTACTGGATGTATTATAAGTTCTTACATATTTCATAATGCATCATTACTTATTACATTATAAAAATTGAATTAAAAATGAGTTTTAATAGAACTATGGTCTTTTTAGGGTGAACCTGGTAAGAATGGTGCAAAAGGAGAACCAGGAGCAAGAGGGGAACGTGTAAGTATTTGGACACAGAGCCCTGACAGATGTGGGTGGGATAAATGTGAAAATGCTACTCAAGTAGAATTATTAATGTTGATTTCAGAAGATCTGTTTTTCTTGTTTTTCTTTGCCTCCTTTGGGAGTTAATAACATTTTATGGGATTTTGCTCTAAGGGTGAAAATGGCATTCCAGGAGCTGCTGGTCCTCCAGGAGAAGAAGGCAAGGCAGGAGCAGCTGGTCAGCCTGGCACCAATGGCATACCTGGAAATCCTGGAGAAAGAGTAAGTGCTCAGTACATCTTTTAAAAAAACAAAACAAAGGAATACCCTTGGGAACATAGGCTTTCCTATGGTAGGACGGGAAGTCTACGGCCCAAATGAAATTCTAAAACTAAAGATTTACTTCTTTGCTTGGTTGGAATTTAATATCCATAACAACACAACAGTACTTTTCCCCAGCCATTTCTTAGCCCACATAATGAACATTTCTGTTTTTCTCCTTCTCAGGGTGCCCCAGGTTTCCGTGGTCCTGCTGGCAGTAATGGACCTCCAGGTGAAAAGGTATCCTCTTCCTTTCTTAGAACATTCAGTTTCTCTACTACTTATGACATTTTTCAACACCTTGCAGTGCAATTTCTACATTTCATTTAAAACCTTATACTTAATTTTTTTGTTTTGTTTTGTTTTAAGGGTGCTCCTGGTGAACGAGGTGGCCCAGGAAGTCCCGGACCAAGAGGTATTCAGGGTGAACCAGGACGTGATGGGAGCCCTGGTCTTCCAGGAATGAGAGTAAGTGGAAAATACCTCTGCTGGGTGTGAAACAGAAAATAACGTGATCATCATTAGGGATCATTAGGGATAGCTGAGATGGCTAGATACAATTAACTTAGAATCCAAATACCAGCACAATCTTGGGCTGATGGTCATCCCAAGACAGATTGTAGAGATTTTACACATTTCTGATATTTAATAAAGTATTTAGATATTAACTTCTAGGAAAAATAATAGCATGTAGCATGTGTATTTCTATACCACTTATCAGCTAAGTACTCTCTAAGCAATTTACAATGTGTTAGCTAATTGCTCCCAACAAGCTGGGTACTCATTTTACCAACCAGCAGAAGGATGGAAGGCTGACTCAACCTGAAGCCTGCAGGATTGAACTCACAACCTTGTGGCTGCAATACCAGCATTTAACCACTGCGCCACCAGGGCTCCCTGGATAATAGTATCTAGAAATCATGTTAATTCCCTTTTTTGTTGTTGAGGATTTCCTACTTGTTTTCAAGTCTTTGATATTCCAGTTACCCCTACAGAGTTAGTATTCAGCATTTATAAAGAGCTTTGGTTTCTTGAACTATATGGCAGAGAAAATGGTAAATCTGTCTTTTGACATGTGAGCCCACATGGCTGACTCTTCCTTCTTGGGGAAAAGAAAATCCCTCCACATAGAAAATTAGATGTCGGAGGGAAAGGCTCTAAACAAGTAACCTCATTTACATGCCAGTTTCCCAGACTGATGGATTGATATTAGGATACAGAGAAACTTTTAGTGAACAGAGGCTTTACCTGCTATCTGACAAACCACTGCCCAGATACAAGTTGGTCACTGCCTTTGCTCTTCGTGGCTTTTTCCATTTGGTGGATTGACACCATTTGCACACTAGACTGTTATAGTGCTATGATTCTGAGGCCTTTCAGGCCCCTCCCTAAACTGCAAACCCCAAGATTCCATAGAATGTTGAAAGTGGAATAATAACACTGTAATAACAATAGCATTTATTTCTATACCACTTATCAACTGAGTGTTATCTAAGCGGTTTACAATGTATTTTAGCTAATTGCCCCCAACAAGCTGGGTACTCATTTTACCGACCTGCGGAAGATTGGAAGGCTGAGTCAACCTTGGAGCCTGGCAGGATCGAACTCACAACCTTCTGGTTGCAGTACTAACCACTGCACCACCAGGGCTCCCTGGTATAACAGTCTAGTTCAGAAATGGCCTTAGTCCACTTGATCCAAACCATTCAGCTAGTAGGAAGCCTCTTTTGCTTTCACTCTGGGAGTGGAAAGAATATTTGAAAATATTTGAAAAATGGATGGAAAAGTATTTCTCAAATATCAGGAAACCCTGATAAGGATAAATGTAGACTGACAATTTCTGTAGTAAACAGCATTTTCTGCATAGAAAATAATATCACGATGCATATGGATTTCTTCTATTATAAGAAATATAATTATATTCTGAGCAGAAAATGCTGTTTTCTGGGCAAAAATACCACATGCTAATTTTGCAAAAAAGAAGTACCTTACTTCAACACTTTCTGCCTGCACAGAAAATGCTGTTTTCTGCACAAAAATACAATGTGCAAATTTTTCAAAGAAGGAGTCATGAATTGCAAAAGGCCTTCAAAAACTGTGAATTTTTGAAAACTTTCAGCAGAAAAAAAAATGCTAAAATTACTTATTGCTTCCTTTGAGAATGAAATTAGTGAAGAATTACATCACTACTCAACATTGAACTTAGATAACCAATATAAAGCAAATATAAAGCATTGCAATGCTTAGCTCATTCCCCACCCAGTTACTATTCCAAACAAAGCAGAACCTCTGAATCAATTGATGAATGGTAGGTAAGCATTTATGTAAATCACATTGATTTAACTGGCCTACTACAAATTATTTAGCCCAGATCAGTTTCCTTGTCAAAAGCAGTGGTATTCCTTGTAATGCCTTAATATGTTTTTTCAAACATTATTGCAAAGAAAGCCATATAAAGCAGGGGTTGCCATTTCATAGTTCTCCAGATATCATTGGACCACAAGTTCTAGCAGCCCTAACTATCCTGGCCAAAGCAGAGGAATATTGATAGCTAAAAGTCCAACAACTTCTGGAGACCCGTGTGTTTCCCACTACTCTTGACCTGTTCCCTATCGCTCAGTTTAATCCCAAATTCCAATATCCTTTAAAAAACAGATGCTGGAATCCTATATTACTGCTGTGTATTATGTAGCACTGTAACAGCATTGCTACATGGTGAATTATGGCATGATCCCCCCTACCCTACTTACAAGTGAGCAACTGCTGGGATCAAAAAAGGTCCATTCCCCTGCCGAACAAATTGCAGCTGGCTGACATTCTCACCCCCTTCTGTGGGTGATCTCCCAGTGTGGCAGGCAGAAAAAGGATCCCTCTCATAATTTGCCATTGTGCTGGACATTGCTCACAAAAGGCTGGTGGGAACACCAGGCAGCTGCTTCCTAATTGATTGAGAAATGAACCCCGTCAATCACAGCAGCACTTTACTGGTAAATGAGGTTCACAGTTCCTATTTAGCCCCTAAATTAGGGACTGCATAGAGATTGCGAATACGTAGCAACCTTAGGTTGCACATTCACAATTGATTCCAGCCAGGATTTTTAAGCTTAATGTGTGTAGGAAATAGCGATACATCTCTAAAATGTCCTCGAATAAAATGTAATTTATAGACCAATATTATTTTTGTTTTGTCATACAGGGCTTAACAGGAAGTCCAGGAGCCCCAGGATCAGATGGAAAACCAGGCCCAGGGGTATGTAATTAACATAGCACTCCTTTCCCTCTTTTCACTAAACCTGAATTTTATATCAGCTACACTGATATGAAGTGGCTTATTTCAATGGATAAATTGGCCAAAACCTTATTGGTACTGTCAGCATAATTACATCGGCAATGGAGGAGATCCTTTTCCTATTTCTTCATGTGCAATTTTTAAAATATCTTTAATATCTTTTATAGCTTTTAAATTATCATTATACCTTTAACTTTCATTTGCTTGCATCAGGGTCCACCAGGAGAATCTGGGCGAAGTGGTCCCCCAGGCCCAGCAGGTCCACGGGGTCAACCAGGTGTGATGGGTTTCCCTGGTCCAAAGGGTAATGAGGTCAGTATAAGCAACAGAACATATTCTCCCTTTTTCAGCTTCTGTCATTTGCAGTGAATTCAAGGTTTTGTTTTGTTTTTGGCACTGTTTGGGTCAACTATTCAAACATGGGTTAGTGATAAGTAAAATGGAAGAAAACCTCACCTGTGAAAAACATGCAAACCACAAGAATGGGGACTTGGTAATAAAATATCCACTTCTGTCTTTGTCATAATCATAAACTTGTGTTTGTAGGCTATAATTATAGCTCCTTCATTTCAGTTGGGTAGTTCTATCTAGTTCTGGTTCACATTACAGTAACAGTTGTATCACATAGGTTTATTCAAATTAGTCTAATAGCAAAACTTTAAAATACTTTAAAGTAACTCATTCCTTTTGCCTATCATAGGGTGCACCTGGTAAAAATGGAGAAAGAGGTCCTTCTGGACCTCCTGGCGGACAGGTCAGTAGAATCAACTACACAGTTTGCCCTTCTTTTTAAATTGATGTAAGCATAATGCATACCCATAACCAATTTTATAATTGTTGTTATTATTATTATTATTATTTAACAGGGACAACCTGGAAAAGATGGTGAAGCAGGAGCTCAAGGCCCCCCAGGACCTGGTGTAAGTCTTAAACATGAAACACTCAGAATCAGAAAAGCCCTTTGATGCCATACATGCAAAGTAATGGATTATAAGAAGCAATGACTAAACCAAAACCCTCATATTGGCTGTCATATCTGGTATGCTGGCTGAGGGGAGTCATTCAAGCTCCACTCCTGGACAATGGGCCCCAAACCTCATTTGGTCTAAATGATTTTCTGATCATTGGGCAGTAAATTGATTGTGGGAGTTGAAATTCTTGGAAGTGAAATTTGAGAGGAGGTAGTCAGCTAGGGAATCATGCATGACTAATTTAATTTCAATTACAATAACTGATGCTTTTCATTTCATTGCATTTCATTTATATTAATCCAGTTGCTGTAGTCCTGTTAGTCCCAACTAGAGTAGACTCGTTGAGTCAATTATTGACTGATGAGTCAACACCTAAGGAAATTCAGTAAATTCACTGGTCCACTCTAGTCAGGGCTAGCAATAGCATTGAGTTCATTAATTGGTATTGTGCATTTTTTGTTTGTTTCTTAAGTTCAACATGTTCTGTATCAGGGAGGCTGCTACAACACAATATAGATCTACAGGGGATGGAATGATACTTTGTTACAACACTGAAAGACTCTGATTGGATTTTCCTTTTTTTTTTCAGGGTCCTCCTGGTGAAAGAGGAGAGCCTGGAGCAACTGGGCCACCTGGTTTCCAGGTACTTTGATATTCATGTAATCATTGTGTTCAAAGTGAGATTCAAAAGTTAATGGGGAAGAATTAAAGTTTAACTTGGTTGTATTTAAGGCTTTCAATCTGGAGGCTGTGATCTGAATTCCTTGTGTGTGTCATCCCATCAAAATCAATGGGATCTGAGCAGCCCAACTGCAAAAAGGATTTCAGGCTGAAATAATGACACTATGTTAGCTGACTGACTGTTCCTGGCTGCACTCCCAATCATAGCAAGGATGAAGAACGTTCTGCAGTTTTTCAAACAGAATGGCTCCTGATCATCTGCTAAAGATGACTGCATTAGGGTAGTGTAAAAAGTCCGTGAATATCCTCCCCTCCTCCAAGACATTTTTCCAGTCTTAAGAAATTCCTGTTAAGTTCTCACAGTAGTTCTATAAATGTATTATTTGGGCAGGGCCCTCCACATTTTCATCAACCACTGAATGCAACCATTTCTGTAATACAACATTCAACAATGTTCCCTGTAACAGGAAAAAGTCTAAGTTCATAGATGGAATCCCAGTTTTGAAAGCCAGTGTTGCATTACATCTTCAATTGAAGAATTTCAGATCACTGGGGAAGGTGCCTGAGAGACCCACTACCAACCAGACCTGAGTGTAACTGAATAGATAGGCCAGCTTCTGCATGGGTCTCAGAATATGGAACAGATATGAATATCTTCATATCAGAAAATAGAAACCAGTATATGGAATCCACTAATCTCTAAACAATTCTTACCTTTTCAAAAATGCAGTCCCAGGGGTTATATGATTATTGCTGAAAAAGTATTATCAGAATATGTAGCAAATATCAGTTCATGTATGGTTGGTGCTGAAAAAGCATATCAAAATATTTATCAGGTAATATTTCTGCTTCCCTCAGGGACTGCCTGGATCTGCAGGGCCACCTGGAGAGAACGGAAAGCCAGGAGAAGCAGTAAGTTGCATTCTTTTGTTCTTCCTCACCTTCAACTTCCTCTTCTCTTTCTGTTTCTCAATAAATCCTGTGAAATATATCTCCAGTGGAGATATATGTATTTGGTTCGGAGAACAACATTCAGTTTCCTTCAGATGCTATTGCCACTAGCTACCATGGTGTGGTGGTTTGAGCTTTGGATTATGACCCTGGAAACCAGGGTTTGATATCCTGCTTAGCCATGGGAACCCAATGGGTGATCTTGTGCACATCACACACTCTCAGCCCTGGAAAACCCCATGATAGGTTCACCTTAAGGTCACCATAAGTCAGGTGACACAACAGGCACACAACAACAACAACAACAACAACAACAACAACAACATCATGTATGTTTCAATGTGGAATAATCGTAAAATAATAGGATATGGCAGGATATGTTATCAGTAGTAAGATAAATCCCAGAAAATCTGTCGCACATACATACATGAGTGTGCACCCATAAGCACACACACACACAACACACACACTTCCATGTTTGCTATTCCTCAGTCTTCACTAAATGCTGACAGAAACCCACTTTCCTGAGGGAACAGAGTGTCAGAACTTTGCCCAGATATAAAACTCCCCCAAACTGAGAAGTCTTTGACTTTCAGCACCAGATCCTAACACTGAATATAGGATGTGATTCATTATATATTCATATAATTTACATGTTTATGTACGTAAACCAGAAACGCCTTTTGGGAGCACCATTTATATCAAAATCCCTTGTCTTTTCAGAGGCATGTTCAGAACATGGATTTGCTTACGCTAGACATCTCCAGCTTTGCAGAAACTAGAAAGCATCTTAAATCCTGCTCTTCAATATGGAATGTTCTTTAATAGTCTAACCTTTAATCCTTTGAGTTTATGTTGTCTGCCTATCTAACTTCTCTGTCTAGATCGTAGGTCCTTTTCATCCTCCTATCCTCAATCAAGTAGGAATGTTTATCTCTCTCTGTCTGTCTTTCTTCTCCTACCTCTTTTTTTCTTTTCCTTCTGTTCTTACACCACCAATATGACACATGATCCAGTTGTGGTTTATTAATGACTTGCTGGATGAAAACAAGGGCAATCAGCTGGATCATAAACTGAGAAAATATCTGTATGCGTGTTAAACTTTAGCCTATATGAGGACTTGTCCAAGAGAGCTTGATGCCTGAGGCAAAGGACAAGATGCTGTTCTTTCCCCCACCCATGTTCAGAAGCTGGCTAGATTGGCAGTTGGCACTGGTTACAGGACAGACTCATATCCTCTGTTGCACCTAAGATGCCAAACTAAAGTAGAGGAAAAGGACAGGGTGTGGTATTCAGGTTCACAGCAATGTCATCTAACAGTAGAGAAATTCTCATAGCTCAGGAGGAACTCCTGGTGGGCTGCAGCTGCCCTCTTCAAGCAGTTGTTGCATGAGGGAGCTGACTCCTTCTGCCTGATGGTGCAGGCTCTGTTGTACATATATTCCATGAAACATACAGAATCTATTTGTCTTTGATTCATAACAGGGTCCAAGAGGGGAAAATGGAGTTCCAGGACTTCCAGGGTCCAAGGTAAATGTTACATCAATCACTACATAATTCTCAAAATAAAAATAAGTTAAATAAATGCATGATGTGTAGATGAAGACTACAAAGCTGGTTTTCTAAATATATACTAGGGTGAAAATGGCATCCCAGGTGAACGAGGTGCACAGGGGCCTCCGGGGTCTCCAGGAGCTAGAGGCGGACCTGGCCCTGCCGGACCAGAGGGTACAAAAGTGAGTAGAGGTTATAGCATTTTGTGCATGTTTAAACTATATTTCACATCTTTCTCTTTGGTTCTCATAACTACTGTTCTTTACAAAATGCTTCTAGGGACCTGCTGGCCCACCAGGTCCTCCGGGCAATATGGGACCACCAGGTTTGCAAGGAATGCCTGGAGAGAGAGGAGGTTCTGGAAGCCCTGGACCCAAGGGGGACAAAGTAAGTCTTTTTGTAACTTACCTTACCTTAATAATCAGATAGCAACTGTCATTCTAATACCCACAAAGATCAGCTGGCTGGTTTAGGATTTATTATTGATTTGTTGGAAACCTGATGTTTCCAAGATAGGACAATTTTAAATTTCAGGTACTCCTCTTTTCTGAAAATCACATCCATCTTTTATAAAATCTCATAAAAAGTAATATGTGTGAACAGATCTTCAGATAAAACAGTTCTCTTCCCTTTGTCCTATGTGTATCTGTACAGAAGAGCTTCCACTGAACTCAAAAAGGACTACCTTTCAAACAAAGTAGTTTTGGATTGGGATGCTAATCACAATATTTATTGTTATACAATGGAGGCTACTTTAGAAGTGGAATGGCTCTTTGTCCCTGAACTGAATGAGGACATTTGCACTTCATTACTGTAACTGTCTTTGACTTGTCTTTCCCATTTCTGGTTTCTCTCCTGCCCCTTTGGTCAGCTACTGTTTATGGGTGAATAAATATAAAAAAACCAAACTGGGGACAAGCCGTAGTTATAGATCATGACAAGCCATGGTTTATATAAGTCAGAGTTCAAAAAGAAATCACACATTCTGATTGTGGTTGGTCAACAAATCATGGTTTGTTAGAATAAATAGCTTGCAAATCACAGATTAGTTTTTAAAACCCACACCATGGCTTGTTGTGATATACAAACACAATCATTTTCACCTTCCAACACTTCCCTACTCATGTAATTTAAATAAAGGCTGGGTACTTTTAGCCTTTTAAATTATTTTGTAAGCTGGTAGTTTCTAACAGCATTTTATACCTGTCCCAGTCCACCAAAACATAGTCCTGTGATATGGTAACAGTAAGCATGTGATCAGAAATTATGGAGAATAGCCACCTTTCATGTGCACAGTCAGATAACCACCCTTACAAATTGGGTGTGCATGAATATTTTGCTCCAATGAGTGAGAGGATGCATCTGAGAAAATTCCACAACGTCTAGATGAGAGTTAGGAGAAAGTTGAGGTCTACAGGTAGGAAAGAGAATCTTTTCCGTCAGTGGTGTTTATTATGCTGGTAGATTAGATTTCATCCATAATAACATAACTGAATGCAGCTAGCAGACTACTAGTGCCTTAGTAAAATTAAGCAGTAACAGGGATGGCCTTCCAATTTTTGTAACCTTTTGTTTTGTCACTGCCATTTTGTAATCAGATTTGCCTTTTGTTTGACAGGGAGAGCCTGGTAGCAGAGGTGGAGATGGCTTACCTGGTAAAGATGGACTACGAGTGAGTAGAACCTTCTGTGCCATTTGAACATGTACATTTTTGGAGAATATGCCTACCATGTCTACTTTGTAACAACATGCATCATTGGCAGAATCCATATTAAATTTAAAGTAGGAAGAAACTGGTTGAGAAAACTATCTCCATCAGCAAACATGCAAAGATACAAATAGAGATGGTAGAATAAAATACATTTGAAAATGCAATTACTAGAAATGCTAAAAAGAGAAAGAAGTGAGTTAGATACTGATATTTTCTCCCATAAGTTTCAAGAATTTTTTTACTACGAATGCAGTCTATTCAGAGTGAACTATCTGCCAGAAGATAATACTAGGAACTGTGGACAAACTAACCTCTACCTCACTTGATTCATAATTTATTTTGTTTTTCCAAGCATTTTTAAACTACTGTGTATGAGGATTCCCACAAGAGTTCTCCATTGACTCATTATAGAAGTGTGAGGGATGTCTCTGCCAACTTTCTTCACCAGCACCCTATCATTTCCCCAAATGTACTATTTTAAAGATGGGATCCAGGTAGACTAGAAACAGCGCTGTGGGGCCAGCAAGGAGACACCTCATCTTTAATACCTGGAAATTTCTATTGCTGCCTCATGTGTATGGCTATTAGCCACTGAAACATGTGCAGGACATCAACTGCTGCGCAGAAACACAGTGAATATAAATTATTTTTGCATGTCTCTCAGCTTAACAAATTGAGTCAGGAAGCTTTCTAAGCTATATTTCCCATGTTTTCCTGCAGCAATGGATACTTCTTAATTGGAAAATCTCTCTGACCAATGTATTGCACACTCCTCACCATTAATAGATGTATCTGGGTCCTGATGATGAGTGCTGAGCTGCAGCCTTGAGCCTTGCTAGAAAAGGGGATTTTTTCCCCTTGTTTGGCTGGAATAAACTGTGATATATAAGCTGGAGCGTCTGGCACTGAGTGAATCTAATTTGTGAGAAATCCAAATTTTGGAGAGTTTTAGGCTCAGCTCAACATACCATTAGTGTTTTCCAAACTGGAATTTTAAGGAACTGTCACAGTAAAACCCTTGTTCATCTTATTATTTGTTAAGAAATATATGCAATGTTTGTTCAGATTTTACCTACCAGAAAAGAATTTTCACCTGCTGGGAAAGAGTTCCAGACTCTTCCTCAACCTCTGAAATATTTCCTTATGAAGAAACTTAACTGGGCAGAATCCATTCTTTTTAGAGGCAGTACAGTTTGAAGGCTGCGTTACTCATGAATGGACCAGTACCTGGTGCTAGAACTTTAGTGTTCTCTTCCTCAAACCTTTCCTACAAAAAGAAACCTGTTTATTTGACGTGGTATTGGCCAGCCCCACCCTCTACCCATTCTCAGGGGGGGAAAGTGGGTGAGCTTTCAGTCATGGCATCATGACAACACAGCTTTCAAATAAACATGGTACATCCAGCCTCAAATCTTACTTTAGTCAGTGGAGAACATCTTAATGCACCTGATGAATGCAAGAGAGATTTCTCTCTGGTATGAAAGATCTGGCCAAGAATGCAACAGAAGTGTCTAGAAACAACCTGCTCTAAATATCCTTAGGTTTATAGTTCATATTTCAAAGCGTCATAAAAGAATCCATGAAATTCCACATTCAGGAATATAGCTTTTTCACAGCCAATGGCTTTATTTAGCCAATGGCTTTAGGATTGATGACTTCAGCCAACCTGCACGTGCCCATGATACATTCTGACTATTAATAGATTGTAATGTTCACTAAAGCCCTTTTCGCATGGCATTTTCCATGTGAAAGGGCCCCTCGAGCATCGCACAAATGTAAGGAGCGGTCCACACGACGCACTCACATTTGCGTGACGCTCCAGGGACCGCTAGCACACTTTTTCATTTTCAGCTTTAAGTCAAAAATGGTGCACGGTCGTGCATTACTCCCAGCCCCCACGTGCACTTACCTTGCGTGCGGAGCCTCAGGAGCTGGGCCGGTCACGCTTCCTGTCTCAGTGCAGCCTGGGAAGGTCCCAGGCTGCACTGTGAAAGGAAGAGGTGGGGCTCTCGCGCAAGTAGGAAGCTTGTGCAGAGCTGAAGAAACTTGGACGTGAGGGCCTCTCACAAGAGACTGCTTGCACGAGCACCGCACCCCAGCGCCGAGAAGAGGTAGCATGCGGAAAGGTCCCAAGTCTCTCTTAGAAATGATGAGACTGGCTGGAGAACTTTCAGGCAACAGGTTACACCCAGATATGCAAGAACAATTTGTCTAGTTATCAATGCAAGAAATAGTTTTCACAACAATTTTTTGAGTGCATGCTTTGTTAATGGATATTGCCAGGATTTTAATGGGTGATAATACTAAATATATATTTTTTAATTTTGCAGGGACCTGTTGGATCAATTGGACCCCCTGGACCAGCTGGCCAACCTGGTGACAAGGTACTGGTCTCATTCTGATGTAATAACTATTCATGTGTAAATTAACTGTTCTTATTCTGAAGAGTCCAATTCCAAAAGAAAATAATAATTCTTTTCTTTTAGGGAGAGCCTGGCACAGCTGGACCTCATGGCCCAACAGGTCCCCGTGGTGGCCCCGTAAGAGACTTTTTAAATATATATATATATGTCTGATCATCATTCAAACCTAGATTACTTTGCACCATTTCTAAAATATTTTCTTAGAAAGAAATGTAGTCTGGTCAAACCCATCCACTTTACAGGGTTATAGTACATTTTGAAAGTTGAAATACTTGTCAATAGTCTGATACCCTGATAGGGAAGTAAGCATGCACTGAAAACACTAAAATGCCTTTTATTTGTGGAATATTTTTAATTATACTTTAAAATAAACCAATATCTTTAGTTATGCTAAATGCTTTATATCAGTGTAAATATGAACACTTTAGTATGTGTACACATATTTCAAAAACAGCTATTAGTAAGCATCATATTCCTTTTCCCTTTTATTTGGCACTTAAGTAAATTTAAAGACACATTAACTCAACTTTTACCTACTATTTTCTCTTATTGAAGATTCAGATACAGATCTCTGTCAAAAAGCAGAGAGGCTCATTTGGCTCCTTAAGAAATAACAAGTTTGTTTGGCATTTGCTTTCATGGGCAATAATGTGGTAGTCCACAAAGTTTATGCCAAATAAAATATATTACCCTTTAAAGTGCCAGAAGCCCCTCTGGGTAAGGGAGCTACTTTTAATCCTGGAGGATTGTTGATGCTTATTCATATCCTTCTTTGTAATCTGCAGGGTGATCGAGGTGAACCAGGACCCCCAGGTCCTGCTGGCTTCCCTGGAGCACCTGTGAGTATGGGGACTGGGCAGGTTGGGTCTTTTCAGCATATCGCTTCTTCCTGATTTGTTTAGATGTTGACTCTGGACTTCACAAATACATTCCGCCATAACACTTACCCCATATTCGCAAAGGGTTTTTTGTCTCTGAACACTGCATTATACAGCAGTCGTGCTATTCAGATCCATTCTTCCTAAAGATATTTCACAGGGAGAGAGAAGAAAATCTTCCACAGTTGTCACACTGCAGTTTCTCCATTTTCTTTCTCTGCTCCATTCTCAATTGTTCATAGAAAGACAGAGGCTACAGATTCACAGAAGACCAACTCCTTCCACTAGCACACTCAGCACTGGACTTGGCAGGAGGATAAGCAAAATGGCACCACTGAGAAACAAGAGAGACTCATGCTTGATAGAATCCCAAAGGTTTTTTTACTTAAAGAAACAAACAAATAAATGTTGGCCCCTCTCAGGAAAAAAAATTAAAACTGAGCCTGCTAGCTTGTCATGGAATATAGAATAACATTGGGAAAAGGAAAACAGAGGCTGAGCAACTGGAATGCTCTCCTCTCAAGCAATTGCCTTTGTTTTTGGAAGCCAGAAGGTATGTTAGGAAGAGGGAAAAACTAAAACCTTTTGCCGCAGGCTACATCTATGGCCATTTCCCCACTAGACTTTTATAGCACTATGATTCCACTTGAAACATCTTATGGAATCCTGGGGTTTGCCGTTTTGGGAGGGGCCAGCTGGCCCCTCCCGAAACTGCAAACCCCAGAATTCCATAGGATGTTTCAAGTGGAATCATACGCTATAAAAGTCTAGTGTGGAAATGGCTTATCAGTCATTCAGAAATTCTGCTTCTTATTCCAGAATTACAGAGGCTCTTCTGCATTCTACAGTCATAGCACTTTGATTTCACTTTAACTGCTATGGCAGCATCCTGGGCTTTGTAGTTTTGGCTGAGGATTCTAAAAGCTTTTCCCTCAACTGCTGGTCCTAGGATTGGATATTGTCTTGGTAGTTAAAATGGAACCATACTACTGTAATTTTGTAATGGAAAAGGGCCTCAGATTACAAGCAGCAGTTTCACAGTGATAAAACTGTTGTGACCTGTAAACTGAAATAATCCTCATTATGAGGTGTTTAATCAATACATAATTTGAGAGTGCTCCATTCACAATAACTGTCAGTCTTTGTATGGTCGAAGCAGTAAGTATTTAGGCAGATCTGTCCTAATTTCACTACGATTTTTCTGTGAGCCCATTCAAACTTCACAGTCATAGTGCTACCCTCCACTTTAACTGCTGTGACCACCTCCCATGGAAGTCTTGTATTGGTAGTTTAGGGAGAGGCATTTAGAATTCTCAATTCAATTCCTAATTCTATAATACCCAACTACAGACCCAAGGATTCCATGTGATATTGATGTGGTAGTTAAGTATAATACAGTGCTATATATGTGTAGCATGACTGGGCCCTGTGACTTTTTAACAATAAATGTTTGAGTGAGGGGCAGAGTAGAAAAGAAAGAGAGGATTCTTAGGTCTCATTCAGTAAGTTCAGGTTTCACACTCATGGAAATTTATTTGCATACAGGGCCAAAATGGAGAGCCTGGCGGAAAAGGAGATAAAGGCCCTGCTGGTGAAAGAGGAGAACCTGGACCCCCAGGGGCTGCTGGCCCAACAGGAGGCCCTGGTGCACCAGTAAGTATTCATTACTGTCTATATTATCATGCGTTGGGTTGGATCCAGGACCTGCCTTCCACAGCCAGAAGGACACTGCTCCCGAAGGGTGCCTCAATCCAGTTCTGGGGGGTGTCTCCCCCCTGCATCACAGATCATGCTAATCAGCAGACCACCACACCCCCTTCTCTGTGTAGTATTTTCTGTAGGGCTGGTGGGGCTTCCACAGGGTAGAGGATAGGGAAGTCCACTTCCACCACTGCAGTTATAAACACCTAAATCCAGCCAAATCATTCTGACATACCATTTTCCTTTTATCTTTTTTAATCTAACAAAAAAAAACAAAACAGTATTCTGATCCCATAGGTCTCCTTTTACTGTTTTGCATTTTAATGCAGGTCTATCCAGATTATTTTTAAATTATGAATTTTAAAGGATTGGTTGGTTGATTTTTAGTATGTATTGGTTTTATATGTTCTTTTAATTGATGCTATGTGTTTAATCTGTTGTTGTTTCTTGCCTTGGTCCACAGAGAGGGGGGTAAAAAGTAAATATTATTGTTGTATTGTTATTAATGCCTTTTTCCTTCATTCTGTTTAGGGTCCTGCTGGTCCACAAGGAGGAAAAGGAGACCGTGGTTCTCCAGGCCCCCCAGTGAGTATTACTTTTTAAATCTTACCATGGCCAATAAGCAAAAATATTGCATGATCGAACTCCAATGCCAACCTCTATGATTTCTCAACTAGGACTGGCCCAAGACGAGCTGTTTCTAGGAACAAAAGAGAAAGTAGCATTTCCCCACCTCACAGCATTAAATGCAAAATAATTGAGCTGGCTATATGATTCTGACATTTCATGCCACAAAACCAAATAAAATTCTCTTCCTAAGAATAAAAATACAATAATTATAAAATAGGTAACATTTTGCTGCCCGAGGCCACTAACTCACTCTACCTACGGCCCTTTTCACATGGTATTTGTCATGATAAAGGGCCCCCGGAGCGTCACACAATTGTGAGGACCAGTCCACATGATGTCCTTGAAATTGCATGACACTACCGGGGCCAGCAGGTGCTGATCACGCAATATATCATTTTCAGCTTTTGGTCAAAAATGATGCATCACTCCAGGGCCCCACACGCACTTACTGTCCGTGCGGAGCTTCAGAGCCTTGGCACTTGGACCTCCTCCCCAGCGCAGCCTGGGTAAAAACCCAGCTGCACTGTGGAAGGAAGAGGCAGAGCTCTCACGCTACCTGCCAGGCAGGAAGCAGCTGCTGCAGAGCAGGAGCAGCAGGTACGCGAGTGCCTTGTGGAAGAGGTTGGTCGTGCGATCCCTGTGCGACCATGCTGGAAGCAGGTAAGTTGTGGAAAGGGCCTAATGTTAAGGCCAGCCCTGCTAAACTGCTCTGGCATCTGGAAACATCACACCAAATTTCTCTAACACAGAACATGAATAAAACAGAGGAGTTTTGGGGAGTTTTGTAAGGCCTACTCCACTCTACCTGGTATTTGAATTCTGAAAACTCTCTTTGACAAAGTGCTGTATGGTTGGTTATTTTGGATATACTTGTAAAAGATGCCTATAGAATTTATCTCTGAATATATATCTCCCAACTAAAAATAGTACTTCATGCATCTGATGAAGTAGATTCTAGCCCGTGAAAGAGTCTGCTGCTATAAATCTGTGCATCTTTAACATTTCTCAAAACTCTTCGTTATGTTACTGGCCATTTTGAAATTATCTCTGGGTAATATATTTAGCATTATGCTGATGTCATGACAAACATTTGAGTTAAATGTCATGCAGAAGATGTGATAATTTGTCAAACTCATGTGGTAAATTTGAATACAGATATACAGCAGCTTATAATGCACTTTCAGGTTATTTTCTTTTTCCTTTTCCATATATTTTTTAATAGCATCCTGTCGACATTAATATTGCTCATTTGTTTTCAGGGTCAGGCTGGCTTTCCTGGTGCCCGTGGCTTACCTGGTCCTCCTGGTAACAATGTAAGACTCAGTAGTGGGTTTTTGTTTTGTTTTGTTTTGTTTTAAATCCTTCTGGTGTTTCTGTATTTTTCAAGTTCCTGTGCACTGATCCAGAACTCTAGCAGTCCATACCACTGAAACAAATGGAAAAAACTCTTCTGCACAGAAGCTCCATAAGTACACTGGTGCATATATGTCAAGATTTCAGTCATGTCTCTTCAATTCTTAATCAACTGATTCATTTCCATAAACTATTAAACATGTTTTCACTGAAGAAATGCCAACCTAGTGCAAATTACTGCAGATCTATCAATTTAACTTAAGTCCTGTTTAGGACACCAGGAGGATAAGGAGAAAATGTGTATTTCTAGATTATGCTTATTCCTAACCCTTACCCCCCTCAAAAAAAAAAAGCATTACCTCGGACAGCAGCATTCACAAACTGCTTAATTTACAAATCATAGGAAATCCTTTACAGAACAGTAACTATTAGAGCCCTGTTATGGTTATCTAGAAACATATATTAAATGTTATCAATCTACATTATGCTGGAGACATCCTACAGTTGAAAGGGATTTCAAAGATCATATTTTATTTATTTATTATATGGATTTATGAAGTAGCCAGGAGTGCATTTGCACAGCTGGAATTACTGTGCCAGCTGCACCCATTCCTTGAAATCTAGCTACAGTGACAGATGCCTTGATTACATCCTTTTTGGGCTTATAATGCACTTTATGTAGACTGCTGTTAGAAACTATTCAGATTACATCCTTTTTGGGCTTATAATGCACTTTAGGTAGGACTGCTGTTAGAAACTGCCGAAACTACTGTGGGCAGAATGCTGAACAGGGCCAGTTATAGAGAGCCTGTTAAAACCACAGACTATTGGTTTATTTCCTGGCACAGTTCAAAAGCTGGTCATGACCTATAAAACCCTGTACAGCTTAGGTCTGAAAGACTGTTATCTCCCTTGGTGAGGACATGAGAGAGAGCCTTCTCAGTGGCTTCTCCCACCCTCTGAAATCCCTTCTGTGGGAAGCTAGGCTGGTCCCCTCCCCGCTCCTATTTGCTTAAGCAGGCTTTTAATGTGCAAGCAGAAAAGATTTTTACTGAGATGTGCGTTCTATTTATTTTTTAAACTTTGTGTGTCTTTTAAATTTTATGCTGTTTGATGTGGTGATATTTAATTGTTTTTAATTTTTTATTGTTAAAGTTTTTTAACTTAATCTTTTTGGGAGCATCCTTGAGTCCCACGCTGGGAGAAAGGTGGAATACAAATCATCATCATCTTTTATTTATATAGCGCCATCCATGTACATGGCTCTTTACAGATTTAAAATACAACAACTGCCCTAAATAAATACATAATAAAGTGAAAATATACAGCAAAAAGGATCCATGGTATATGGAATTACAACCAGTACACCATAACATTACTATAATGGCAATAAACATTACTATAATGCCAATAAAATACAATATCTAAACAGCAATAAAACTAGTCCAATGTTCCAAAGATTTTGGAAAACTAGAAAGTTTTCAGTTTAGATTTAAAAACAGTATGAGAAGGGGCAGTTTGCAAGGTCACTGAAAGGCGATTCCACACATAGGAGGCAGCGAGAGAAAAAGGGCATAACCAACCAAAAGAGAAGGAGACTAAGCTGGGTAAGAAGGCAAGTATTCGTGGAGCGTAGGTTTCCAGCTGGCTGGTAAGGAGAGATAAGAGCAGCAAGAGAAGGAGGAGCTAAATTATGTAAGACCTTAAAAGTCAAAACGAGAAGCTTATAAAGGATCCTACAAGGGATAGGTAACCAATGAAGGGAAAGCAGGAGAGGGGTAATGTGATCGAAATGGCGGGCAAAGAAAATAATTTTAGCAGCAGAATGAAAAACAGAGATCAGAGGGGAAAGATGAGATCGAGGAAGACCAGTGAGTAAAAGGTTACAGTAATTGAGATGAGAAATAACAAGAGTGTGGATTAAAGTCTTGGCAGAAGAGGGAGAAAGGAAGGGTTGGATTTTAGAGAGGTTATAAAGAAAGAAGTGACATGACCTAGCAACAGTCTCAATATAGGAAGCAAAAGACAAAGAGAAGTCAAAAATGAATCCAAGACTGAGAGCTTCCTTCACTGAATGGATAAGTGTGTTGTTGACAGTGATGGAAAAAGTGGAAGGTAAAGAAGGTTAGTTAATTAATTAATTAAATCCTGCAGTCACTTCAGTGAGCTCATGGAGGTGTGCCTAATCTCCTCCTGTGGGATAGGTGGAGCTGAGATATAGTGAATGGCCCTAGCTTGACCAGTCAGTTTCATGATTCAGAAGCCCTGGACCCTCACGCTAATGACTGTGCTACTCTGACTCACCAACCATCAGTCTAGTCCATGATCCCCTGCTCAATGCAGGGGATGTAATGCATTGTGCAATTGCAGCATCCCTGATAGAAGGACAGATTTTAGAAACCAGACTGTATATTTAGGCTTGCAAACCATATTTACTTGAATCTTTTCCCTGTTTATTTATCATGAAAAACATTTTTTTACAAATTACTTTCTAGTGTATTTGTACAGTAATTTACATACTTGAGTTTATGCACTGTAAATTATTGTAAATCCTCCATTGTTTTGTGATTCTACTAGAATGGTCAAAGACAGTATCTCAAGCCTCATTTTTCAATCTTGATTTGTAGGGTAACCCTGGACAACCCGGCAATGCAGGCCCTCCTGGCAAAGATGGACCTCCTGGTCCATCTGGTGCTACTGGACCCCCTGGTAGCCCAGGTTCTGCAGGTCCAAAAGGTGAACCTGGTACCCCAGGTGAAAAAGGTCCATCAGGTGCAAGAGGAGAACCAGTAAGTATATTTTTTGAAAGTCAGAAACAAAAATAGGAATTAACATTCAGTGATGATTACAATGTTCTTGTGATTCTTACTTCTGATATTTCAGCCTTAGTTCTGATATTTCAGTACATTGACTGATGGAAAGACTTGACTGAATGTTATCTATATGCATAGATAATAAATTAAGATCATCTTCTATAGCTTCGGAAGAACTGCAACATATTTCATGTTACAGAAGTTGCACAGTAAGCATAGGAAAAGTTGCCAAAATTAGATTTATTTGAGACGCTTGCTTTCAGGTGATAAGGAACCAAAGCTTTATTTTATTTGCAAAATGATTATCCAGGATCTGGTTTACAAAGTATGCTCAAACCGCAGTTTGGTAGCTCAGATGAAACAGTGAACTGTAGTTGGCTTCAAACCAGGAAAGTGGGAGGGATTCACCACATTCAGAGGAACAGGGAGTGTACAAGCTTCAATGGTCTTGCCAGGTTCTTTTACATAGCACCAAACTGTGATTTGGCATTACATATAAAAATCCCTCTTTTCCTGATAGCATGGATCTTTTCCAGCTTCAGCATTTTGTTCCCCGCAAGAAGGCTTTTCTTTTTGGCCATATTTTGGTTTTTTACCACACAAATTGTTACAGCCGGGCCGCTTTATCCATTCAGCGCTTTAGGTATGGTGCCTAGGGCCTATCAAAATTTTAGAGCCAACAAAAACAGGATTTTTGAGCCTACAAAAACATTCCTAGTGGTACATTGAGGCAAGATGGCAAGTCAAATACAATAGTGCCTAGAGCCTATGAAAATTTTAATGCAGCCCTGTTTATGGCTGTTAGGATCAGATAAAGTCTCTAAAGAGACATCCAGTACTACTCTGAATCTTTATCTGGCCTTAATATCCCTAACAATTTTTTAAAGCATGAGAAGGGTATGTCCCGAAATAATTTCGGAATACAGCAGAAAGTCTCCTTTATGCATGAAATTCCCTGAGGACATTTTCATCAGCTCAGTTGAGTGTACTCTGCAATAGAAACCAGGGTTAGTTTTCCAAGTACCTAAATCTTAGTAAGCATAGATAGCACTTGCATTTGAACCTACTTTCTAACTCTTGCTAAACACTCCTTGTCTCTGTTCTATCTTCCATAGGGGTCACCAGGTCCTGCAGGAATTTTGGGCCCTCCCGGACAGCGTGGTATTGTAGGATTGCCTGGCATGAGAGGTTTACCAGGCCCTGCTGGTCTAGCTGGTCCAAGGGTGAGGATTTATTTCATTCTCTAAATCATACAAACTATTTGATAGAATAAGGGCTGAAGTAAAAGCTGGGGTAGGGGTTGGAAATTTTGGCTTAAACTGCTGTCTGTATGTAAAAGAAGCAGTGGTGTTAATACTGGAAATGGGGCAGGAGGAGTAATTTCTGTTTCTTCAAATATATAAAAGGAAGATTTTAAAAAGTCTTCTATCTCCATGGAAATGAAAACTGTCTCAGAACACTTTAATTTCCTAGGATTTCTTTCAAAATTTTAATATATATCTATATGTCTCTTCTAGCATTCCATAACACCTCTGCAGAAATTTCCTGCGCTTCACACCAGTCTAAATTTCCCCCACTCCTCAATTCTCTGTCCTCTTTAATCACTTTAACTTAATCACTTAGAGGCAGACTGGATGCACATGGTACAGGCATAGCAAACATTACTTGAGCTTACCAGCTGCCTTTTTGCTATGCCCAGGAAGATGATGCCATTTCAAATGCTTTTTCTCTCAACTTTCTTTGATGCCTTTTATCATTTAATCTAACAGACATATTTGTCTTGATGAAAAAGGAGGCCTGTATATGGAAATTATGCTTACGTATAAATCCAGAATTATACTACTTGAGTTTATATTGTAAATTATGTGAATTTGAATTATATTATATATGAATTATATTGTTAATTATATGATTTGTATTGCAAATTATATTGTCTTGACAGGTGGGAATAGATAGGCCTGTAAAATTTCAGCAGTCTAATCAGATTTCAGTTCATGACTTGTGGAGTCATCTTAGTACTTGTATCTTGGTGTAAAAAAAATATACTTACAGGGAGGTTTTTCAAACCTTCCTTCTTAATCAACTACCACTAATAGATATGAAATAATATTTTAATATCACATGTTTGTGGCCATCCACCAGGTAGTTAAGTGTATTTTCTGATATCACTTAACTTTTGAATGACCAATTTATCATGATCCAGAAATGCCAGCATGTCATCAGTCCTTCTTCTCCAAACGCAGGGTGAAGATGGCAAACCAGGATCCAATGGCAGCCCAGGAGAACGTGGAGCTCCCGGTGCACAGGGTCCTCCTGGCATTAGTGGAACACCTGGAGAACCAGGCAGAGATGTAAGTAAATCTTCTCCTAGTAGTGGTTGAAGCCTAGAAACAAATACTTCGAAGGATTACACAATGGCGACCAACTGAAATGAAATTTTCAAAAATGGATCTCACTCAGATATCCTGTCCAGCACTGTAAGATGGCATAAAAATATCCTCCTTTGTGGGAAGCTGAACAATGAGTTACACACAGAAAGAATACATCATATGATTTTTCAACCCTAGGTGGCATCTAATTAGTAACTTAAAGCTGGGTAAGTGCAGTTTACACACAAAACTGCCCTTTTGGATGGGAAACAGGACTATTCTCTTGCCCTTGTACTCCATCCAAAAATCTCCTCCAGCAGCTGTCAGGCCCAGGAGAGGCTGACATTGCCCCTTCTCACCAGAGGGAAGGGAAGATGGCAAGATGATTCCAACCTTGAAAACTGACTGCTCTGAGCTCCAACTGGAAAGAAAAGATGGGAGGGTCCATCTAGGAATGTACCTTCATTTCCTCCCCACAATTTTGCTGAGACCACTGCTTCTCTGTGGTCTGAATCAGTTGACCCCTCCCTTCCCCATCACTAAGCAACATCAGCAAGGAGCCCTCTTGGGTTGTGAAGGCTGCCAAATGGTGGGAGGAAGTGAATTTGAATGTTATACGTATATCCTATATACGTGTATATAAAGGATCTTGACCATGAGTCACTTTCTGTTAGTTAGCAGGATGAGGATTTCTGTTTGCCACAGGCAATGGAAAAGCTAGAGAAGATGGTTTGGTCAGAGTTTAAAGAAGGTCATTTTCCTAGCTCTGGATCTGGCATCTGCTCAGCTCAGTTCTACTCCTTCGGCTGATGCATCAGTGTCCTAGAGAAATGGCCTTTGTACAGTCTGGAGAGGGAACCTCTTCCTTCTGATCCTTACCCATCGCTCTTACCCATTTATGTACACAACTCAGTTCTTCTACATATAATTACCATATAGCCTAGATTCACAGCTGAATGTGGAAATTCTGTCCACTGAAAAGCACTGTATCTTAGATAATATGAAAGTTGCCTTATATCTGTGATGGATTCTTCACACATGAAAATCATCACTGAATACTGGATTTAGCTTGATGAATGTACATAAGTGAACCATCCCTTGATGTGTGGGCTGTCATTGATAAACCTTTAGAACAACGATAATTTCAAGAATGAAATCCTTAATTATTACATTCTTAGTAGAAATCCTACTCCAAAACCAACTTATTTGATGATTAGGTTAACAATAGCATGTGTATTTCTATACTGCTTATCAGCTAAGTGCTCTCTACGCAGTTTACAATGTGTTAGCTAATTGCCCCCAACAAGCTGGGTACTCATTCTACTGACCTGCGGAAGGATGGAAGGCTGAGTCAACCTGGAGCCTGGCAGGATCAAACTCACAGGCTTGTGGCTGCAGTACCAGCATATACCACTGCATCACCAGGGCTCTTAGCTTATTGTTCCCTTTTTAGCTTATTGTTCCCTTTCTCCAATTGCTTTGATTTCTATGCCTATATTTAAATACACTGTTTTGTATTTTTTTAGGGTAACCCTGGATCAGATGGTTTGCCAGGTCGTGATGGATCTCCAGGTCCAAAGGTGAGAATTTACCTAATTGAGACATTCTTTCATGCCATTTGAAAAGCCAATGATGATTGTGGTCACTATTGCTAGACTATAATCAATTTTACGCCCTTTTCGCATGCCATTTCTAAAGCGAGAGGGCCCCTTGAGTGTCGCGTAAATGGAAGGAGCGGTCTGCATGATGCACTCCCATTCACGTGATGCTCAAGGGCCTGACGCGGACCGCGCATGCACCTTTTCATTTTCGGCTTAAAGCACACCTGGCGTGTGGTGCGTCAAGAGCCGGGCCAGTCACACTTCCTGCCTCAGTGCTAGCCTGCAATTCCCAAGTTGCGCTGCGGTAGGAAGGGGCGGGGCATTCGCGCAGCGCTCACACGACCAGGAAGCTGCTGCAGAACTGAAGCAGCAGGAAAGCGGTAGCATTCCTGCTGAGGCTTCTTCCACGAGCGCCGCCCCCCACCTCTGTGAAAAGGTAAGGTGCGAAAAGGTTGTTAGAGTTTACCTGTATTGAAGCGATGAGTCATTTATTAAATACATGGAGTGCTGATGCTGGCTGTGATTATTTTTTTCTCCCCAGGGTGATCGGGGTGAAAATGGTTCTCCTGGTTTACCAGGTGCTCCAGGCCATCTTGGTCCTCCTGGTCCTGCTGGTGCTGCTGGAAAACCAGGTGACAGAGGACATCCAGTAAGTATGAAAACAGTATTGAAGCAGCCCAGTATGTTGCTGTGAAATTTTTTCTCTCTCTGCAATATAAAACTAGCAGAATATTAACAAGAAGGTATATATTATTTGATAATATTGCAGCTTCTTACAAAGTGAAAAGGGAACTCTAAGAGTAATACCACAGAAAGAAAGATAACCTTAAAAGGCTCCAATCAATGACTATGGGTAATTTTAGATAAACAAATACCCGTAGATCCCAGTATCTTAACAACTGCAAAGTCATCATGAACAAGGTGGGAAATCCAGTCAATGAATTATCTATAATCTGGGATTTTCAAAGCCTTCAAAATAAGTTTGTTCATTTTGAATGAGATTTGATCTGAAATACTGAGCACAGTGGGACAGCAATATGTTTAATATTATAAATTAATATTATAAAAATTATTAATATTTTAAAAAACAACAGAATAACTTAAATCTGAAGTTTTACACAATCAGAAATATCATGGCCATTGATAACAAACCATTCAAAATCAAATCCAGTGAGGAAACACTCAACTGGTCGAAGTGAACATTCTTGTGCAAAGCCAAGGTTTATCTCTGAAGCAACACTAGTAGATGATGTGCAGTGGCATATTTGGGAGCACAATGTTATGGGCTGAGAGATGACGAAATGCCTAATTTATATCTGGAATGTTCATGCTGGACATAGATGGAATCCTTATGCATCTCCATTCCTGTTTTCCTATAGGGACCCGCTGGTCCAGTTGGCCCTGCAGGTCCTGCCGGCTCACGTGGTGCTCCTGTAAGTCTTCATTCCCAAGTTTCAAATTTTTGTATATTGCTTGTTCTCTTTAACCTTAAGTCCCTTTTTAAAAGACTTTTCATCAATATATTTTTAAAGGGTCCTGCTGGTCCACGTGGTGATAAAGGTGAAGCTGGTGAACGTGGTCTCAATGGAATAAAGGGTCATCGAGGATTCCCTGGTAACCCAGGACCCCCCGGTCCAGCGGTAAGTTCTGAGAACTCTTTTGGAATGGAAACAAAATGGCTGGATTCTCTACATGATCCACAGGGCAAGCATAATCACTAATGCTGACATGTTTAGCAAAAGAACACAACAAATTCCTGTGTAAAATAACTGTGTTTGATCCCCTCCATACCTGATTTTCATCTTAAAGTCTATACACAGTTGCATAGTTTGGGAGATCAAAATAGGCCTTTTTATGGCCAGGCATTCTGATTCCCGGCTATTAATTTGGCAATGGAGTAGGAAATAAAGTCACAGAAAAATGGGTTGAATAATTTAGGTCACATTTATTGAACCAATTGATTGAGATTGTTTTTGTATGTTGCCAGCTAAACAGGATGGGCAATTGCCCATTTCCCCTTCTGTTCTATTGCGTTTGAGGTACCAGTATGCTCTGACTGTAAAGCTCTTCTGTCTGTACCCTAGCTTTGACTGCCATTTGGAGGGACTGGTCTAAAGATTAGTGGTGGGCTGCAATAATGATTAAGTCAACCGGTGCACTGCAGTTTTTCCTTTTTTTTTTTTTAAGAGGAAGTTTCATTGGAAGTTGAAAGTGCCTAAAGCAGATCAAAGATGCAAGGTTTTCCAATTCTTGCAGAGCTCATAGCATCAACCTCCAAATCTGTGTTTGTGGCCCTAAAATCCTCCCAAGTCCCAAGCCCCTTTTCTGACTCTCCCCCCACCAGCAAGCAATCAGAGTGAATTTTCTCTCCAAGAAATTTCCAGGATTAGCTATTCAGCTTTTAAATAGGTTGCAAGGCACCTTGCATATAAAAACATATAGTTTTCCCGTCTAAAACTAGCAGTGGACTTATATCTCTTTTTGATGGTGTCTGGGGCAATTTTGGCAATGAGCACCCCCCTCAAATATGTATATAGCAGGATGTGGAAGAACATTGGCCTTCAGACATGTCTCAGTTGTCCATTACTGATACAAGCTCCTTCCTTCCTTCCTTCCTTCCTTCCTTCCTTCCTTCCTTCCTTCCTTCCTTCCTTCCTTCCCTCCTTCCCTCCTTCTTTTATTTCTCTCCCACCTTTCTCCCAACCAAGGGCCAAAGATGGCTTACAATAAGTTTAAGACAAGATAACAACTAAAAAACTGATAATACAAACTGATAATACAAACATATTTTTAAAAAATTAAATTAGCTGTTATGTAAAACACCCATGAGATAAAACAGCATAAAACCATTTACAAGTTAGCAATAAAAATCCTATGTGGCACACTCATCCAATTTTAGCACTATTTTAGCACCTTTAGCACTATATAGAAAACCTATGTGGATTTATCTTTTAAAAAGCCATATATGTGAGTAGCCATTGCCCAATCTCAAAATAAGTACAGCAGATTGTGAGTTGCAAGGAGAGCAGGGCTGAATCTGGATTTGACTACCTCTCTTATATCCTTCTTGTTTTAACAGGGTGCACTGGGTGCCCCAGGTCCAAATGGAAGCCCAGGACCAGCCGGTGCTAGAGTAAGTAATTTCCTCATTGCTCCCCTATTATTTAGTCTCAATTGAAAGTCAATTCAAGTAACAGCTAGGCATTCAAAGGAAAACTCATGGATTTCAGACCAATGTTATTTCATATCTCTTCTTCACAACAGTACAGATAATGGCTGATTTCTTGTGCTGTTTAGGGTCCCCCTGGGCCAAGTGGTCCCCCTGGAAAAGATGGTACAAGTGGTTACCCAGGTCCCATTGGTCCACCAGGTCCTCGTGGAGGTCGAGGAGAAACTGGATCTGCGGTAAGGGAATCAGCATCTGATGTGGGTTTGGTGGTATGTTTGGCTTTTTTGGACACCAAGAAATGTTTCATCCTTTTGTCCCACTCTTGAAAGGGGTGCTCCATGCACCAGTGCTACAGTAAGGGAATTTAATGCAAAAGGAGACAAATCCAGGGCAATGGGAGAACCAAGATCTAACAAGGAGATAAATCAATCAGAGCATTTAGCATACGTATCTCACACTATGCTGAATTGTGGCCAAAACTTTTCTTTGACCTGTCTGCTCTGTAACACAGAGGCAGAGGCGCAAGGTAAAGTGCCCAATCTTGAGTGAAGAAAAAAAGTTGCACCAGCTAGGCAGCTACCTACCTATTAATGATACAGGTGTACACGCTTGCACACAAGGCCAGTTAGGACACAAGTAAATCAATCTAAACAAACTCTTATTTGAGCAAGCCAGCAACCATTTGCAATTGATGAAATTTTAGTACATGCCAACAAACATACCCAACATAAAAACATACCAACACTGAAACAAGAGCAAAGGCAACTCATTCAGTTGACCTCAGTGCTCTGTTATTCAGTGCTCCAGAGTCATAATTCATCTTATTCCTCAGGATTAAGTCAGATAGTAGGATGTTCCTCTTTTTCATCCTGTTTGTGAAGTAGGATGCTATTAATATCCTATCTGCCATTTCCACTGGGGGATGCTGAACAAATTTTGTACACACACAGTCTGATGTACAAGATACATAAAATATTTTTTATCTAAATAACTTTATTCAGTATCAGGCAATGATGATCATGCCCCTGTAAAGATAATTGGTGTCTGGTTTTGTAGGAAAAGGCTAAATGTACTATCAACATTTGAATTCTGGATTTTGAATTGTTCAGGAGATTCCTTTGCTATTTATTTTATAGGGTCCACCAGGTCATAGCGGTCCTCCAGGGCCTCCTGGCCAACCTGGACCTCCTGGTCCATGTTGTGGTGATGGTGCTGGTATCCTGGGCCCAAGTGGTGAAAAAGGACCAAGCTACTACAGAGATCAGCCATCTGAGGACAGAGTTGCCATGAGTGACGTTTTAACTTCACTAAAATCGATCAACAGCCAGATTGAAAACATCATCAGCCCAGACGGCTCACGAAAGAATCCAGCCCGTAACTGCAGAGATCTCAAGTTCTGTCATCCTGACCTTAAGAGTGGTATGTTCCATTCTATTCTAACATAGATTGCAGTAAAAGAAAGGATCCTCAAGAAATATAGAGCTCAAAGGAAGATCCTTTCACTAGAAGAGTTACAGCTCTGCTACGGCTTCACATCCCTTTCTCCTCTCTGTAATTGTAGTTACATTATATGTGATGTTCACCACATATTTCACTGCCAGTGATAGCTAACAAATGGTTCCAAGTCCATGTCCAGGTGGACATGGACTCAGGTCTGGAGAATACAAAGTAGGTGAACTAGCATTATAACGAACTGGTATAGTAATTTGAATGTTGGACTAGGATTCTAGAAGACCAGGGTTTAACTCCCTGCTCAATCTTGAAAGCTCAGTGGGTGACCTTAGCCAAGCTCCACTTTCTCAGTGTAAGAGTAAGGCAATGGCAAACTTCTTCTCAATAGATCTTGTCATTAAAACCCTAGTTTAGGGTCACCATAAGTTGGGGTCATCTTGAGAGCACATAACAAGTATCATTAAAATGGAAACCCAACACATTTTTCATCTGGGTTCAACCAATATAACAGAAGTAATCTGGTTAATACTTAATTGATTGATAGTACTGAGGAATTTGTGTGCTTCCCCACTCAAAATGGTTATACTGTACATATCTATAGAGATTGAATGTGACTGATTGTGATGAATTCCTTCAATTTGTCTGTTTTGTTATAAACTTTTGCTGCAAAGTGATCTCTTGAGGTAGCTCACAAAAGCAAAGTGTTCTGTACATCTGAGTCTATAGCAGGGGGGCTGGTTATCATGCAATTCAATTATACTTTGAAGAAAGTGTAAAGAATAACGTTGAGTAAGGCATGGTTTTGAGCACATAGAACTCAATGGGAGAGGAACTATTATTATAATTGTTTTATTTCCAAGATGCCAATCAGCAGCAATAGCAATGCAATTGCTATTTCTTCGTTAAATATTTACTTATTTACTTACTTTGCTGTGTCACTGTAGGAGAGTATTGGATTGATCCTAACCAAGGTTGCAAATTGGATGCCATTAAAGTATTCTGCAATATGGAGACTGGGGAGACATGTATCAATGCCAGTCCTAGAACTATTCCAAAGAAGAGCTGGTGGACAAGCCCAGGACCTGAAAAGAAACACGTTTGGTTTGGAGAGTCTATGAATGGAGGCTTCCAGGTAAGAAATATATCATTTAAAAGAATATGAGTTCTTCACTAGAGTGAGGGACGAGCCCTATCATTGAGCAAAGGGAGACAAGCAATCACCTCAGAGACAGTAATGCCAGATTCCCAAATGTTTCTCTCGAACAACCTGTCTGTTCCTGTTCCTGAATAATACAGCTATGTGTGCTATGCAACCTCTCCTGGGCCCCTAAAGTAGCCCACTGCCTCGAGTGTGATGAAAGGCAATATTCCATTTCCAGTGCTAAACTGAGATTCAACTGTCTTGTTGGTTTTTAACAATATGGAATTGGTAGAACATGGAGGACCACTGTCTTGTCCTTCACCTGAAGGAGCAAAATGTCATGGGGATAGTCCTAAGACAGTCTAGACTTCAATTGCTTGCCATTGAAGCTAAGTTTGAGCCAGAATGGCATAGTTATTTGAATGCTGGACTAGGACTCCATGAGATGACGGCTCAGGTTCTCATTCAGCCATGGAAATCCATTGTGTGACCTTGTACAAGTCACACTTTGTCTGCCTCAGAGGAAAGTAATGGCAAACTTCCTCAGAATAAATTTTGCCAACAAAGCCCTATAATAGGGTTAACATAAGTTCAAGTTGACTTGCACATAACAACAAATGCTAGTTTGTTGCATAAACTGTTCGGTCTAGTAGATTAAACAATCAATCAAAAACAGGGTGGATGAAAGCATCTGTGTCAAACAACAATGAGCCCTTTTGTCTTCAACCACAGTTCAACTATGGAGATCCAGATCTTCCAGAAGAAGTTGCAGATGTTCAGCTAGCATTCCTTAGGATTCTCTCTAGTCGAGCCTCACAGAATATCACCTATCACTGCAAGAACAGTATCGCTTACATGGATGAGGCTAGCGGGAATGTAAAGAGAGCACTTAAGCTAATGAGTTCTACTGACAGTGAAATCAAAGCAGAAGGAAACAGCAAATTCACATACACTGTTCTGGAAGATGGCTGCACTGTAAGTTAATGAGTATCTCTAACAATTCCAATTATCTGACTATCCTGAATTTTTATTAATTTACTATTTGTGAACTTTCAACCCTTCTATATGATTAAATAACCCTAAGTAATATACTGTATGCCAGCATGGTTTAGTGTTTGGAGCACTGGGCTACAACTCTGAAGATCAGGGTTCAATTCCCCATTCATCCACGGAAACCCGCTGGGTGACCTTGGCATTCTCTCAGTCTCTCTGAAAGGCAAAGGCAAGTCTTACCAAGAAAACCATGTGATAGGGTTGTCTTAGGGTTGCCATACATCAGAAATGACTTGAAGTCACACAACAACAAAGTAATATGGTGCTATTTGGCTAGATCCAAACTAAATTGTTCATACTGAAAGTTAATATCATGGTTAATTTAAGTGGAATTAATTTAATCTGGATCCAATCTTTTATAGTACCCTTTAAAGACTTTAGCGGAGCTTGGCCCATGAGTCAGAATCTGAACAACAAAATAAAATTTTAGGACTGCACTTGTTGGAGGGATGCAGGAGTTTTTCACTGAACCCTCCCACATGTGTAATCGTTACAAATGCTTCATCTTCTGGAGTGCTTCTGTCACAAAGTTACTCATCTAGAAGTAAACTGAGTTACTTCTTCCTCCAAAAGTGGGAGACTGAGGCTTTCGAGATGTCACATCAAATAACTCTTTCCATCTACTCCATCTCCCAGTCCTCCATCTCCTATTTCCTCCTGCCCTACTTTCTGCATAACTGCTCATACTCCAACAATGGGGATGAAGGAGTAGTACTTGCAACCGTTAGTAATAGCATAGCAACAGCCCTCAGCACTCCTATGCTCTTTTGGGAATAAAAAGTTAAAGCTTGGATCATTCACAGAAAAACATCTGCCCTATTTTTTTCATTGAAAAACTATCCTTTAAAAAGCAAATTCCAGGAGGTCCCTACGTTAGTCTGTTGCAACTAAAACATCAATAGATGACCATTTGTACAAGACTATGGATGGAGAATAGGGGACATGTGAAATGTACTAGATATATAAATACCCAGTTGAAATTCTGTCCAGAATCCTACTGGTTAGTCCCAGCTGGAGCAGAGCAATTTACTCAGTTGTTGATTGGTGAGCTGATACGCAGACAAATCCAGTTGATTCAGTGGACCTACTCTAGTTGGGTCTAGTAATGTAAGAATAATTGGGATGGTGATCTCACCTTAAATCTGAGATGGATAAGGGTGGTCATGGTTGCTGTCATCTTTCTTTGTTTTGAAAAGTACTTTTTCTTTGCATTTTACAGAAACACACTGATGAATGGGGTAAAACAGTCTTCGAGTACAGAACACGCAAGACAATGAGGTTGCCTATAACAGATATTGCACCCTTCGATATTGGCGCTCCCAATCAGGAATTTGGTGTGGACGTTGGCCCGGTTTGCTACTTATAAACAAAGAATAATGCTCATTCTGAACCCCAACAAACAAATTCACACCCCATCTTTGCTCTTGTTTTAACGTTGTCAACTATTCAAGTCAAATCAACTGTATCCCAGCTATTTATTTGCCAAAAATCTGGAGAAAGAAAAGGGGGGAATCAAAAGGGATAAATTGACAAAAAAAGGTTAGCATTTTCTTGTTTTGCTCTTACACAAAACACAACAAAATGTCTTTTGCTCTATTTACTTTCACCAAAAACCCTGTCTTCAAACAATATCTCCATGGTGCTACGTTACAACTTCAACACTCAGTACAGCAAAACTGTGTAATTTTAGTTGAATTCTTGCCCACCCATCAAGCACTGACGGATTCCAGCATCTAAGTTTACCTTCCATGATTTGATGCAGTTCGTAAAGCTAGAGAGAATTCCCTGTTTCAACTACCTCAACATGGACAGAAACTGGGATGTTTGATGATTCACACCAAGAAAGCCAAAGTTACGAATGTTGGAGCCAATTGATCCATCTGGTCAAATAGTTTGTTTGTTTCTGTACCAATTAGTGGTGAACAGAGAGTACAGTTCATCAGAAGTGAATGTCCTGCCGTCAACAGACTGATATGATTGTGTCGCGGAACTGCATTGCATTTTAAGGGTGCTCCTATACTTTCCTGTCATTGCTGGTCAAGACCACTAAAATTAGGGAAGTGTAAAGAAAAAAGTTTAATGTGATGGTGCTAGTTGTGTATTTTTCACTTCTAAATCTGCAAGCCAGATTTATTGACTTGCATTAAAACATCAAGGCTTGACAACAATTGTAAATGTCTGTCATCAAAAGTCGTACTGTTAGGCCGTTTCTGAGGGCTTTTCTTCCTTCACTCTGTAAAAGTCAATAAAGATGCAGAATCATGAGCTTCTTTTGTCACATTAACACATTTATAAGTGTTGGAGGTTAACCATCTTTGTAAGCTTTTATATGGTTGTTGGTCTTTTTCCTTACAGAGACACATAATAAAATATTGTAATAAAATTCTGAATTGTCATCCTTGTACTTCACCAGTTATGTCCCTTCCTACAGATTTCATGAAGGCTTTCTCCATTCTATAATAATTATTTGTTCATTTCTTTATTTAAAGTAATGGTGGTAATATACTTCTACCATTCCATCCTATGAATTGACATAGCAATTTAACATGTCATTTTTATAAGGAGGTCATTATCTAGATTTCAGCAGAAGAGAGGAGGTGTCAGAACATGGGGAGGAAAATATTGAAGGAAGTTGATCAAATAGAGCTATGTGTATTTTAGACAACCAATGGATAAAGGCAAAAAGAGAGTTTTGACAGGAAGATTACTCATTATTCCTCAAAGCATCATCATTCTTGTATGTCAATAAACATTCAAACCTAAATCTAGCTGAAGCTCCTAACTAGAGGTTCATCAGAGTTGACTTAGGATTTAACAATTCAACAAGAAAAACTCTTGTTGGCACTAGTGATTGGATTTTGACCTCAAATGCCAGTTGTTTCCTCTAATTAAGCACCTATTGAACCAGAAACTTAACAGCCTTCAATATTACATAGCTTTTGATATTTGTAGGACTTCGCTGTTTTTTTCTGTAGATTCAGTGGGCACATTGGGTCACAACATTCAGTATACTGTCATCAGGTTCCTGTCCAGAGTTTTCCAGAACTTGGGAAAGTCACTTTTTCAAATGATGGTACCCAGAAACTAGCACAGCCACTGGCTGTGCTTGCTAGGGAACACTCAGAAGTAGGTGTGCATATGTGAGTTTAGTTTTTCTGCAATTAATATATATGTGAAAATGTTGATTTGGTATATCAAGAATAGTAACAAAGTACCTGAACAAGAAAAGTAACAAAACAGAAAAGATAAACAGAAAAAAAAAACATTTCAAAGAATTTTAATCCATAATATCTAGGAGATAGGTTACATACACACCGAGTTATTTGAAGATGCTCAAAATGGATCTTTCCAATTTTCCAGTGTTTCCAGTATACCAGGTTATGAAAATGGTGGGTAGTGATGAGAAGTTTCTCTGTGAGCAAATAAAATGAATGGCCACCAATTTGTCTCAAATGTGTCCTTTTCTGTATAACTCCTGGAGGTGGTGACAAGGGAGTCAGGTATTCTGGACCACGTAGGATCTTGGCCAGTGTGTGCATCTGCTTTGACCCAATGTGCCATTTGGACCAAGACAGAGAAAGAACACCCAGCATCTCTATTTGGTGAGCCTTCTTTTCCAACAAGCCTTGACAATAAGCCCTGGGGGGAAAACTCCTCAAGGGCTGGCATAGAGTCTTCCAGTGAACAGGTTAGGGCCTAGAAATACTCCCCACATCTTGAGTCCTATTGGTAAGGTGATAAGGGATCCATACCCTAGCAAGAATGATGGCACCTGCAATAATTATTAGGCAACTGCCTGGTTGTCAAAAATTCTTTGAGCCTTTTTTTCCCCTGGCACTGGGTTGCCATGTAACCAGATTAGCCAGGTTTTACCTAGATTCTGAGCCCATTTAAATAGTTTGGCCTCTGTTACCCTGAGGTGGAGGATGTTGGGGGGTTCACCTGCAATGCCAGCGTCTCCTTAGAATTTGGGGGAATTATAGCTCAAAGGAGGCCTGTGACAGAAGGGTAACGGCAGGACCTCTTCACTTATGCATACCAATACAACTGCAGAGAGGGCTCCAGTTAAAATTATTTTGTTCAAATTGGCAAACACATGAGAAATCAGACACTCTCAAGAATTATACAAGGCTATCAGAAAATGAGGCAAGAAAGGTTGGATAGAAAGAGATTTGGGTGGAAAGAGTTGCCAGTCCTGAAGAAGGAGTCACAGTGGAGGGACTCAGAGGAACGAGAGTCTGTGGCACTACACACTATGTACTACAATTGACTTGGACCAAAGCTACGTGTTTTATACCCTATTTCACACCCTGAAGACATACGTTGACAAAGCCGTGATGGCTTTCCTACAGGACTGACAAAAGGGTCTGGAATGGGCTTATTGCTTAACTCGAGAGTGACAAAACGTTCATGGGACTCATGATGCTCTCTTAATGTTCAGTTAGGTTGGGAAGATCTCCACAGGGTAAGATCAGGGCATAGTCTCTGATTGCTCACCAATCTGGGCAGTTTGTCTTTCATTGTATTCGAAAATGCCAAGAGCCTGAAGGGGTGAAGGGATTAGCATAAACCCATCAGCATCAAGTTTTCCACATAATCTCTATTTGAACTTTCATGACCCCAAACATGTTCTCCAGCCAATGTGACCCCAACCATGTTCTCCAGTCTTTAATAAGCTCAATTTATGAAACTTGCATACCTCTTAGGAGGGGTGGTAGGATATGGTAATACTTCACACCCATTTCCCCAGTCAGCTGACCCAGAAACAGTTTTGCCTTCCCATTTCATCCACTTCTGTGAAATCTTAATTATCCAACCATATGGCACTACAATAATATGCCCCTGTGACATCACAGATACCTGGCCTCAGATTTTGACTTTGACCTATCAAAGGATGGCATGTTTCTAACAAGGGTACCCTTAAAAAAAGTAACAATATAATGTTATAATGAGATAACATAACATAGAACTAGTGGGAATTTTAGAACCAGTTTAAACAATATCATATTTTTCCCCACAGAGATTGCAATCCTACATGGCTCATCATGGTGTGATAGTTCTCCATTCTGAACTATACTATGCTGAACCATTTACCACCCCTAACCCTAATGTGGAGCTACCGAACCCATCTTTCCTATCTGTTCTGTGCCTGGAGGAAAGTGAAGAGAGAACACAAAAGCATATGTTTATGTCCCTTTAGCCAGATTTGAAATGATAATATCATCTGTTGACATCCAACAGGGACGTCTGGGGATTTCAGCAGCTGATGTAATAGTTTCAGTCTAGCTAGAGGACAAATGCTTCTGCCATTCCACAGTTGTCTCCTGGGATGCAATGGCCATGGGGGGAGGGGGAGATTCAGTGGCTCTACAGTAGGTCTGGGGGTGTTATCTTTGGTCAAGGAGGAAAGGAATATTGGCCTCTGCAGTGTCCAAAATAGATATATGCAAGTGTGAGGTTAATTTATGCCTGTATATGCCACTAAAAGGATTCCAATCAGAGATTATTTCTGAGCATCTAGTAGTGTGCATTTTCATACTCCCTTCAGATTGAGTATATATGAATATTCTGGACATCACATCAGCACAGCCAATAGAATCCAGCTGTATCAATGCCTCTGCAAAAGCCATGGTTCTGGTGCACTGCAGTAGATAAACAGCAAAAGGAGTGTCTCTCAGTAAAGATGGAAAAATTGGTAATAGTAAAGATGCTTCCTATTTGTGCAGTATCGCTGGACTAAATGGACCAACGGCTTTACTTAGCATAAACTTGCTCAGAACACCCTCTTTACAAGAGCAGCCCATTCTTTCCCAACTGGATCACTTTAGATGTTTTGAATGATAACTCCCATGATGCCTAATCATTGGCTATGTTGATTGGGCTTGATGGGAGCTGTAGGAACCCCTACTAATGTTTGGAGGGGCCCAGATAAAGAAAGCTGACCTAAGTTCACAAGCAGAATATGAAAGCAACAACATTCCTTCATTGTGCTCCTGCCTCACCCATCACCAATTGCCCTAGTGCTTCCAAACACAGTCATTTAGCTGCCATGGCTTAGAATCCATAATATGCCTATTTTCTGTGCCTACTTTCTATGAAAAAAATCAACTGCTTTTTTTTAAAAAAAATCTGTAAGTCAGTGGCCATTTCCTAGCTTTAAGTTTTATAAATTCTATATTATGTGAAGTGTTTTTCAACCTACCTTGAAACTACTGACAGTCAATTTAACGCAGTTTACAATACACAAACTCCCTAGCTTTAGCATCATACACAATTGCAGCTAAGAGTGGCTAGTACTGGCTCTCCTGTAGAGATTGGAAAGAATTTAACTGGAATCAAAATAATCAGTTTCCCTTTATAGACTTGCTAAGAGACAAAGCACACTTTGCCATTGAAATCTCCAGCTTTGTGAGGCACATACAATTCAGAGAAACAAAATTACATACAAAGCCATGCACATGTTTAAAAAATGTGAATAGCTAAAAATGTGGATAACAGAAAAATATGTATAACTACATTTTACTCGATAAAAAAGTAGGTACAAAAAGACTTCCAGGAGCTTCGTTGGATCTATGGAAAAACAACTACAGATCTGCTGCATCTAAATACTCCTACACTGTAACATGCCCCTGAAATAGTGGCAGTATACCAGCTCTATAACTGAGTTCATTTCTTTCTCATTGCAATCACTAGAAGGGAGACTGTGTTCCCTCAAAACATGGGTGACTTAGGGGTCCACCTGTGATGCCAGTACCTTCACATGACCGTGAGGAATTAATTAGTTCAATTAGGAGGCCTGCAAGAGTAGGGTAACTCAATAAGATATTCCACCAGTGTTTACAGGGTCTCTGCAGGAAAGAACCATCCAGAGATTCCAAAATGAGTTAAAATGTGTTCATAAAAGAGGGTTCAGTCATGCATGCACAAGATCCAAGTGAGCACACACACACACACATCTGGCTGGAGGAAAAGGGAGGAAAGTTGTTGATAGCAAAGTTTAGGGAATGGGCGATAATTACCAATCTGGAGAGCAGCAAAGAAAGCAGCAATGTGGCTTAGACTTGCACCTAAGGACAGTACTTGTTTGGGAATCAGAGGGCATTCAGCAAGCGAGATACTATGTCCAACTGCCCGGAACTGAGGGCTTTTATACCCAAAATCTGCCTGGAGGGCAAGGGTGTAAATGGCTGTCTGGACAAGCAAACAAAGGAGGTTGCAATGTGGAATTTGGGGTCTGGACAGTGTTAATAGTCTTAGATGACACAGAGTTAATTGCTGTCATAATGGCTCTGTAACAGTGGACAGGTGAAGGGACAATGAAGGTGCTATGAAGAAGAGCTGAAACAATCAATGGTCTGGTGGGAACTTCCTGTTGCTATTGTATGATAGCAGGAACATTACAGCTTCAGTTTAAGCCTGTTATCTCTGGAGTTTTCTGGCGATTGTCCTGACAGTGACCTTGGCTATGCCTAGAGGGGATTTCTGACCTACTTTGCAGCATACATGTTCAGCCAATATTTTTCCTCTGCCCAGCCTGCCCTTACAGTCACATCAGGGTCAATTTTATATCAGTGCCAATTAATATACCTTGCCAATTAAATTATATTTCACCAATTAAACCATACTGAATCTGGGGTGTGTGAGGGAGCATGAGGCCAGGAGAATTTTGGAACATGAGGTCAGGAGAATTTTGGCTAAGACAGTTTCCCCATCTTCAGATCTCGTTCCTTATCAGCTGGGAGGATTGTTTAGTGAATGTTCTTTTTAAATTTTATTTCTAAAAACACTCATTTCTACATGTAGCAGACATGACTGGCTTATTCCCTAAGACCCAATTGTCCAGACATTCTTGTTCTCTTTACTATCTTAGGCTTAAATCCTGTTTTCAGTCCTGACTACAGCTGACCATTCAATCAATGAATTTACCTATGTGTTCAACTACTGATGGAATAAAACTATTTTAGTTGGGACTAACTAATAAGATGCTAATGTTAATTTAATAACATCTTAATGAATAATCTGAGCCAGTGTGGTGTAGTGGTTTGAACATTGCACTAGGATTCTGAAAAGCAGGGTTGAAATCCTTGCTAGGTCATGGTAACCTAGGAGGTGTCACATTCTCTCAGCCTCAGAGGAAGGTGATGGCAAACCCTCTCTGAATAAATCCTGTCAGGAACACACCACGATAGATTCACTTAGAGTCACCGTAAGTTGGGAACAGTTTGAAGGCAGACAAAAAAACAAAAAATAATATGGAATAACCTACACACCCCTTTTCATTACCCTTTGATTTTTGCAAGCTCAGTTACTAAACCCATTCCTTGAAATGATAATCACAAATATTCAGAAATATAAGGAGTCAAGCTACTGTTCAGCCAGGCCAGGTAATGCTGTGCAAACTCTTTCCCTTTTGGAAATAACCAGATGTCTTCTTGTCACTAATGTTACAGGAAGGAGTGTTGAGCAGTCAGTGCTACCTCGGATCACGGACAACAGTATGAAGTCATAGCAGCTTTCAGATAAAGTTAGCTCAGGAATCCTAACACCATCGTCTTGTATCACATTGCTGTGGATATAGATTTAGGCAGATGCAATTGGACTGGTGGAAGAGTTCTTTGTCTCCTCCTCCTCCTTCCCTTCCCCCAGCCTCCTCAAAATGCTAGGCAGTGGATAAGGGGAATCATACTGAAAGAGATAAATGTGGGGTGGGAGAATCTCTGATAATCAGACAATCACCTCCCTTAAGCAAAATGCTTCCAACCCATTGTCTATTCTGCTTTGTACTATTCACTTAGAAGAGCACCATGAACCTTCAGATATTTCTGCTTGTAGCACATAACTAATGTGAATGTATTCACACATTCCCATCTGGTACAGCAAAATAATTGATTTTGGAAGAACAGTTTATGCCAAACCTTTCATCCTATAGTTGATCTTATGCTGCTGGACAGGCCCTTACAGCTTATGGTGTTCTGAGATAGTTCCTGTAATTTAAACTGACACACTGATTTTTATTATAATATTTTATTCAACAATTCAACATCTTGAATTTCTAGAGTTCTGAAACTAGTGCTGTCAAACCTTGAGTATATCAATCTGCATTGCATGAAAATCATTTGGTTTCTTTGTGCTGAGACTTTTAATCATGTCATAAACATGTATCATTTAAAAATAACATTGTAACTTAATTTACAAAATACTTATATTTGGTGTGTTACATTTTAAAATCAAGGATGGCATAACAAGCATACTTTCTACCATGCATGCACATGTACACACACACACACACACACACACACACACAACATTTCCATCCCCAAGAAATGGACTGATATTGTCAGAAGGACTCTGGACAAAGGAAGCCAGTACTCAGCAAGAAACTTATATTTAATTAAATGCTTTGCAAAGATACATGAATAAGGCTATGCGTATGGCTTTTTCTTTTCTTTTTGTTTATTTTTTTTTAAAGAAACAGATGAGAAACAGGAGAGCACAGTTCTTCAACAAAGAAACAGACCATAGAAAAGCTGGTTTGTACTACATATTCTATGGAAGGGAAGAGGATATGCTGATGTACACAGCATTCTGTATATGACATTATCATAAAGGGAAAATGTACTGTAGAGCACTTTCCCCAGACACCAGGAAGCTAACATCTAAATTCTACATTTAAAAAAAAAGAAGCTGTTGACAACAATCTTTTATTTTCTCAGGATTTTACAGAAACCATTTTAGCACCATTCCCTTTAAAATAAACAAGATTTCATTATCATTGTTATTATTACTATTTTAATATGATATTGCCCTGCCTATCTCCATTATTGGAATTACAACAGAAGCATAGCACCTTGTCATTATGTAGAACAAATACTAGATTATTAAATGCATCCCAGCTTCTAGAGATGAGGTAGCTCATGCTAAGAAATGATGGACCATTTTTGTGCCCTGGTGAAGCAAGGCAGGCAAGTCACAATTGCTGGTGATACATGACCAGTTGTTGAGTGACAGTTTATCTCAGCAACAGTGAGTCACTCTAATCTTTTTAATTAATACTTGGTTTTGGCTTCATAAAAGGAAATAAATGACAACACACATAACTGGACAATACACTTCAGGCAGGAAGGAAAATATTGATGTCCACTGAAGTAATTCAGAAATGTTGATACTGACCACAATACAAACAAAAAGTCCTATCTAACTCTGTTAATGAGGTAATGGCTCATTAGAGGTTGTTTAATAGTTGGGCAGCCAGTCTTCTCCCCCAGTCAAAATCCCATTAGCAATGAAATTAATACTTGTTTTGGGCGTAGCATATTTTATGATGATTGACTTAATGAACAATTGGTTACTATTCAATAATTGAACTGCATTGACAGCACACATTAAACTATGGGAGAGATCTTAAAATGAAGGAAAATACAGACATATTCAGCCTTCTGCATTGTGAGAAGGCGTGTAAATACAGTCCACAAATTAGCCCCTTGTTCCATTGACAGACTGTCCCAAATAGAGAGCAGGTCAGTTCACATATTATGGCCAGTATCCAAAGAAGGTGTGTGTGTGCACATTAAAAAAAAAAAAACTGTGCTAAATACAAACTATCACTAGCTGACAAATCTAGGAATAAAGCACTGATTTTTCTGCTTGTGAAGCCTACATCACACTCTTGCAATTAATACTGCAACACACTGAAAGAGTTGTTGGTAACAATGACAGTAACATCTTTGCCATTGTTTTGTTGAGCTCTGTATTCCATGAACCACTGAAACAGAATATTTGTGAACATTCCAGATACTGTGAGGAAAGTGAAATGTCAGTTTGGGTAGGGAAACAGAGCTAAGTAGCAAGGTAGGGTGATCATGAACTGGAAGGTAAAGGAGCAGAGTTTGGTGGTGGTCTGAAAAGAAAGGAAGTACAGAATCTAAGGGCCAAATATGGAAGTTAAACAGTATATGAAACCTGTCAAAAAGTAGGATCCTGAAGGAAAGCAAGATGGTGGAGACGTGAAGCTAAATGAAGGAAATCCAAAAGAAAGAAGGCCCTAAGGAAAACCTCACACTGGTGACAGGAGATGTTATATGCTATTAGTAAGGAAATGGAAAGGTAAGGGAGCTTTGGAGACTTTGGGACTGTGGGCACAAAGGCCTTAAAGGTTCCCATGTCTAGACCCTGAGAGGGCTCCTCTACCTTTAACAGTTACATAGAAGGGAGAATTCTGTCAAATGTGGCTTCTTCCTTTAACACAAGGGTCAGTGAGGGGCAAAAAGTAAATTTAGCCAACCAGTTCTTGGGCTATGGCCTTCTAACACCAATGGGGCTGCAATCCTGTACCTACTTGCTAGGGAATAAGTCCCACTGGATTCAATGGAAATTACTTTGGATTAGAAATGTGTAGGATTGCATGATTACTGTCGCAATCTATGATGATGCACTTGTGCAATAGTGAGCTGAATGTTTTATATTACTTGTATCATATGAATTATACTTGTTTTAGTTGAGTAGAAGCCCCAAATAAAAGACATCATTTATAATTAGGAAACATATGTTATTTTTTCATCAAAGGGTATTCATTCATGTTTTAAAGTCCTATTACTTCATTAAAATGTTGACTTGGGACAATTAGACTGAAAGTTTGTAAGTAAATAAAATAAATATTCTAAAGAAGGCCAGGGAATTATAAAGAATGGTTATATACAATGCTGATCCCAATATCAGCTATCACTTCAAGAGTCTCAGGATTAACTTCACTCAGTCTGTTTTCTTGTGGTTTGTTGCTGTTGCTGTTGTTTCCAATGCTTTTGAATAGATAAAGATTTTCCCTTTTGTATTCATTTATTTTATTTTCTTTGTTTACACAAAGCAAACTGGCCCAACCTCTACTCCAAACTCTTGGTCTGCACCTCCAATGTCCACAGGAGCAATGTCAATAATAGGTAAGCGTGCCACATTCTGTGTTCTGTATTCAAACACTGTGCTGCCCACGTTCCCATTGTGTTTCTGGAAGGAGAGAGAGAGAAACAACTCTTGATTATTGGTTTAGCCTCTTGCATATCATTAAGAAAACTTGGCCTAACTAACAAGTGCATAGTACATGAGGTTTAAGTTCAGGACTGGTAAATGTACAGCCTTTTGAATGTTTTTCATCCCCCTTGTCAGCCTGGCTAATGGAGAGGGAGGAGAAGTGTGGTAAATAATCAGCATCTGGAACATTCCTTTCCTTGACCCAGTTAATAAACACTGTCCAGTCCAACTGAATTGCATATAGCAGCTGCAGTTGCACGTTGCTCTGGTTAGATAGTCTGAATACACAGTACAGTGAGGAGAGGGTAAATTCGTCGTCTTTGCCCTCCAATAAATGATTTAGATTAAAATCCTAGGAGCACTTGTCTGGGAATAAATTCCACTGTAGTCAAAGGGGTTTATTTCTGAGTGTCTTAATATGCCATTGTACTGTGTTTTACCAGAGCAATGTGAGTACTGTCCCAGATCAGTGGCTGTCATTCCATACATATCCTTTGCAACTATATTTTATGTCTGAGTAAGGAGACAGTCTTGTTTGTCTGGCAGTGATACTGCAATACACATATGGAAAGAGCTCTCACAAGTCATGTAGGCTTATACCAAGGCTAGCACAGTGGGACGGAGCCTGTTAGGGGCATCTCCGTGGTAGATGCAGTATCCCTTTGTCTGCACAACATAAATTTGCGACCTCAGCTCATCAACTGCTAGTTGTCTCTGGTGACCAGTAACTGCACAGACACCATGACGCCACCCCTGCAGTCAGCATTGTTGAACTTCTGGTCTTGCCAGATGCTTTGGACTTCAGTGTCCATAAGCTACATCCAGCATGGTCAGTGGTAAAGAACCACAGTAGTATGTGACTTGACTGCCATTTTGCTTTTTCCTGCCATTGTACTCTGCACTGCTGTTTGTTCTTCTCACTTAAAACTTGGGGCCACCTAGGTTTTACTACTACTATTACGATTAGCCTAAAAATAATATCACCTTTTCTTGGTGATTATGATTACCAAGATTATGATGATATTTCATGCAGAAAAAAACAGCAACAAAAAACTTACGGAGCAGCTGTCCCGAAGGACAATGTATCTAAATCGGCTGTTTCCTTCAGCTTTAATGTCAAGGTCATTTGCTCCCTTCAAAATCACAGCCTTCTTCAGGTTCTTGGCTTGGTCATCCATGTAACCTATACTGTTCTTGCAGTGGTAAGTGATATTCTGAGAGGCTTCTTTGGACAGTAAGCGCAAGAAAGTCATTTGAGTGACAGCAGTGTTGGGTGACTGACTATCACCATACGTGAACTGGAACAACATAAGGAAGTGTAAATTAATTGACACAGTCCTAACATTTGAAATATTTGAGCACACACATTCTGTCTGGCATATAACAAATGGTTATGTAACTAACATGGCTAATAGTTTTATACACTTTGGCATAACTTTAACTTGAGCATACTGTGCTTTGCAGTTAGTTTCTATGTGTTGCTTTTATGCTAGTATTTAATTTGCTTTGCTGTTTTGTAACTTGGTTTTACTGGTTTGGATCCAGATGTAATTATGTTCCATGCTTAATCATTGAAATCAATGGAATGAGTTACTCCTGAGTAACTCGTCACACTGATTTCAGTCGAAGTGAAAATATAACAAAATTGCCCCCACTCCCAGAGACATTTGGGAAAAACATCTGAGGGCCATGGGGGGGTCACAAAAACAGGCTTTGGGGGATGGACTTTCCCGAACCCTGGTACACCTGAATAACTCAGTGAATACTGAATAACTCAGTGTTATTAATATAAATCAGCACTTATCTTGTCCTCAGATGCAAAAATGAAAAATTCATGATTTTTCTTCTTGCTGGGTGGGATGGTGATATTTTTGACACATTTTTGAAGATTTTTGAACTTATTGTTTATTTTGCACACATTGCATTGAAATTATTATTGCTGCTTCCTTGTTGCATGGATTTAATAAAAGTACAAATACTGAATGAGTGTTTTCCATCTTTTAAATAATTATGTTCTGCACTTGCTTAACAAAAGGAGAAAAAGTTTGGTTTCACCCAGAAGCTTATGGGGCAAATACTAGAGGAATCTTGGTTGGGGAGGCAAATCACTTGCCTTTTCACTTTCATGCGCGGGTGAACAATTTCAGAGCACCGTTCTTCTATCACTAAGGACAAGAAAACTGGGCAACATTCTTTACATCTTTACTGTGCCTTGATCCAACCCACTGTATATGATTTGATTCTATTTTTTGTTCTAACTTTTAACCCACTATGAGAGCTCTGGCTGATAAACAACCAATAAATAACTTAATAAAATAAATACTGTGCTAAAATCAGATACATTATTATTACCGAAATTGTGTAATAGTTTTTCACTTCATCTACATTTCTAAATATTCATTTTATTATAGAATTTGTTAAAAAGAAAATATTTGAGACTCTCCAAAAGAAAATAACAAGATGAATGATCCCAAAAGTAAATCTAGTTACCTGTAAACCCCTGTTCATATCAAGTCCATACCACACAGGCTTTAGATCAGACGATCTACTAGTCCACCATGTTTTACGTGGAACAGTAGACGGATTTGCAGATATACATGTTTCTCCTGTTTCCATGTTGCAGAATGCTTTGATGGCATCTTCCACACAACCCTGGTTAGGATCAATCCAATATTCTCCTGCAAATGCCAAATAGGGAAACTTGAAGAGAGATAAACAAACATTTATAGGTCCAGATTTTATTCCTGTTTAAGTTCTCTGGGAAGAGTTTCTTCCAATTCAAGGTTAAAACAGAGTAAACTGGACTTCTAAAGTTGCAGTCATAAACACACTTTCTTTCTGTGGTCCATTATTTCAAATCTGGGACAGTTTAACTTGTTCAGTCCTTATAAGATACTGTCCTTTGGGTGAACATCCAAATATGGCTGTATCGGCAGTAATATTTATTTTATTATTTATTCACGCTTCTAACTTAGCCTTTTCTATTTTTATCTGAGTTTTCAAGGCAGAGAACATTGAAGTTGGCTGTAAATGTTTGATGAGTCCACCATCTCTGGTGTCAGAAGAAGGAATTGCACTCCCTAAAGAAAAACACTATATAAAAACCTTCTGAACAGATGTTTTAGAGTTTTTCAAAGGAAGGTGTTTTTTTTTTTTAATTTTAAATGAAAAACGATAAAAAAATCCTCTCCACTTCCAGACATCAATTTTCCCAGTTGAATTTGAGTTAACATTCCATTCCGTATAGACATTCCATTCCATACATTATCTCTATTTTACAACAGTTGTAAACTATTATTTTTAGCTTATATTTAACTATTTATATTTTATCTTTTACTACCTCATTTTGTCTTCCACCTTTCTCACAGCCTTTCTTTCTTTTCCCCTATTTGATTCTTTTATCCAGTTCAATAGCTCTTGCCATTCTCTTTCAAAGCCCGAGATTGGCTTATTTTTGAGTGAAAGAATAACTTTTCTGTTGCTACTATATCCAGGACTTTGAATTTCCATTCTCTTACATCAATATATTTTCTTTCTTTCCAATGTTGAGTATAAATCAGTCTTGCTGCAGTTATTATATATAACAATGTCTTTTGACAAGATCTTATTTCTCTTTGTTGCCCTAACATATTCAACAAATAAAGTTCTGGCTTCATTTCAAAGTTAAAACCATACATTCTTTGAATTTCATCATGTATTTCTTTCCAAAACTTTTTTGCTATTTTACAGGTCCACCACATATGAAAAAAAGATCCCTCTTTCTCATCACATTTCCAGCATTTTCCACTCCCATTTCTTGTTATTTTTTTTCAGTTTTACAGCAGTCATGTACCATCTCAAAGGAAGGTTAAGAGATCTAGAGGGAACTACAATGTCTATTATTACTGTCTGCACTAGCAATCCTTAAACTCCCTCTTCTTACAGGCCATTTCTGCACTACACTGCCATAGCACTATTATTCCACTTCCAACATCCTATAGAATCCTAGGGTTTGTAATTTGAAGAGAGACATTTACAATTCTCAGCTCTAGAATTCCACAGGAGGTTGAAAGTGGAATAATAGCACTATAACAGTGTAGGGTAGAAATGGCCATAGACTACTATTCCAGTTTCCTTCTTCTTTTTCTCATGTTATGACTACCATGATTATCATGTAGGAGGAAGCTGATACTTCAGTGTAAATATAGTGAACCAGAGTGGGTGAAGAGAAAGGGGAAACACTGAGGAGTAGCATATCGCTCTTGCTCAGTTTGCACTTCTATTTAAGACATATGGGATGCTGAAAAAGAAACTGATTTAATTTTACATCTGTCCTTATATCTGCCTTCAGCAACACCTGCCTACATATTTATATGCCACATGAAGCTGGATAGGAGACATGTGTGAAAAGGAGTTTTTAAACATGATGAAAGCTGTGTGCACAATGCCACAAGGAAAACATTCTATATTGCAGCCATAGCGTGTGTGTGTGGGTGTGGGTGTTTGGCAGCTGTAAAATTCAAACAGGATTGCAGATATTCAGCAATTTTAGTTTTGTATACCTACCACTCTTTTTTGATGGGTGGCATAGTCTCAGATCATCACAAGTACGGGCTGGGTGCTTCTTGGAACCATCAGGGCTACGCATAGTTTCAATTTGACTACTCAGTGACTTTAAGGTAGCATGCACCCCTGGGTCTGTTTTATTGCTGTCATCTGGGGCAGCTTCATCTTCAGTGAACTCGGGCAGGGCATCTGCCAGACCATCATCATAATGGCCCATGATGTCACCAAGTGCAGCAGTGAGGTGGCCGGGGGGACCGGGTGGGCCTGGAGGACCTGGATCTCCTGGTGGACCCTAAAGACAAAACAGCAAGGAAGAGACCACATTCATGGCTGCACAATTAAATATCTAAGAAACAAAGTACAATGGATTGTTCCAGCCAACAACAATTATAACTACTACAATAACAATGTTTCTAATTGTCTACAACTGAGTAATTACTCATATTTAGGTCTGGACCGCCAAATTAAAATAGATCTAAACGCTGCACTGACAACTCAACAATATTTGCACAAATGTTATGACATAACATGCTTATTTAGAGAATCTCTAACGGTGCAATCCTAGTTCATTTCCACATTACACTGTAATAGTGCTGTTATTCCTCTTTCAATCTCCTATGGAATCCTGGAATTTGCAGTTTAGGGAGGGGCCTTTAGAACTCTCAGCCAGAGAGCTCTTTGGCCTCAGGAAACTACAAAACTCAGAATTACATAGGCTGTTGAAAGTGGAATTGTAGCACTATAACAATGTAGTGTGGAAATGGCCCTATACACCATTCCCTGGGAGTAAGTCTAACTTAACTGAATACAGTATACTTCTGGATATACACACACACACAGAAACATACACTATTAGCCTCATGAATTCTTCATTGAAACTTGGTTGTGAGGCAAAAAAGAAATGGAACAGATTTATCAGCTTGCTTGAATTAAACGTATAGCTCACTCTCCTGCTCACTTTCAAAGCTATTTTCATAACAAAACAATCCAATTTAATATGACATTTGCGAGGCTTAAAACCATAACAACAAATATTTTCATGCATTAATTTCTCTTGCTCAGGGCAAAGCAGAGTCATCTATCCTCTGAAGAGAGCCACAGAGCAACAAAAAGTCCCCACCATTGCAAATTATTACATTATCTACCCCTCGCTCACTTTAGTTCCAGTAATGTGTTATAAGCTCTATCAGAAAACTAAACTGATTCATGCACACATATCCCATAATCCAGTTCCTATTATTTACCTCAGGTCCTGCTTCTCCTAAAGTTCCTCTTACACCAGGAGGTCCAACTGGCCCAAGAGGCCCAGGATTTCCTTCTTTACCTGAAGGCCCAACTGGACCTGGAGGGCCCTGCATTATCAGAGAAATTTCACATTAATCCTGGAACACATTTACTACATTCATCCATAGTTCTACCTTCTGCCTTAAGATGATGATGTCTGACCCTAATCTAGCTCCAGCAAATTATTCTGGAAGAAATAGGTTGCTGATAAGAAAATTGGTCAGTTTCACTTTCTCTATATGCAGATTAAAAAAAAAATCTCAAGGTCGCTCTGTTCCACATATGAAGAAATATTTGAAGAGATGTCATGTCAAAGAGGGAGTGGGCTTGTCTTCCGTTGTTCCAGAGACTAGGACAAGGAGCAATGGATTCAAGCTGCAGGAAAGGAGATTCCACCTGAACTTCAGGAAGAACTTTCTGACGGTCAGAGCTGTACAGCAGTGGAATATGCTGCCTTGGAGTGTGGTGAAGTCTCCTTCTTCAGAGGTTTTTAAGCAGAGGCTGGATGGCCATCTGTTGGGAGTGTTTTGATGTGTGTTCCTGCACAGCAGGGGGTTGGACTGGATGGCCCTTGTGGTCTCTTCTAACTCTATGATTCTATGAAATTTGTGAGCTTTGTAAATACTTAAAAAACATAATGAAGGGGGAAAAAAGTCTTTTCCATCTGTACAAGCCTGTTGTACCTTGCCCCCTAGGACAACATACATTTCAAGCCCAGAAATGTAGGGATTTCTGACCATAAATTGTATCATTTTCCATATTTAATTCAAAAGACACAGAAACCCTGGGTTTGACCTGGCAAGCAAATATATTGGGTAAATTAATTTTTAAAACAAACTTGATGGAGCATTTCCCCCCCATATGTCTAATCTCCACCACCCTCCAGTCCATTTCCAGTCCCTCCTGTGCTGGTTTTGAGCTTTTAAAGCTTGAAAACAAAATACCTGAAGGAAAATAGGTTTTTTAAGGATTTTCTTAGTTGTGTTTTTTTTTGGGGGGGGGGGTTGTTTTGTTTTTACTTTAGTCTTTCCTAAGAGCTTCTTGTTTTAGGTGGCCTTGCAAAGGACTAGGGCATGGAGTACCGAAATATAACATGCACTGTATTCTCAACCAGTTGTGAACAGATAATGTGGAAAAAATGGATTTTGTTTTTCTAAGGTAGAAGGAGACAACAAAAGTGATGGGTAGAGTTCTGTGTCACCCACTTAGCTCCATAACCACCTTAGTTATGTAGCTAAGTAATGTCTCCAAGGGTGACACCCCCTGTAACCCCAATTACCAAGCTGCAATTTTTGCAAATTTTTAGCTTGTACTTTCAACCCAACCGCCCTGAGGGACAGAAACTTGTTATTTGGGAATAAAAGTTGAAGTCCTCTGCAGAGCGAACATCCTTGCCAAATACTAGATTTCATTTGGAATTCCGCAATGTAAGGAAATCAGGGAGGATGAACATCAAGTGTAACCTTGCTTAATAAAAGTACATCATAATCCCCATGCAAAGTTCATTTGCTCTGAAATCAACAAACACCATCTGTACAAAAGCAAATCTAATTGTTTCCATATTGTTGTGTTTTTTTCCAATCTATTATACTTACTCTGGGGCCAAATGGACCTGGAATCCCAGGGCTGCCTTGTTCTCCAATAGGACCCTACAGAGAAATATACAGGGCAATTTTCTGTATTATATGAAATTAGGATTATATTTTAATCTTTTAAGTGAAAATATGCTTGTCTAGATAACCATGTGTGAAAATGGTTTTGACAAGTCCGTGCTACAGTTGCATCCCACTTTCTACTCTTTTTTTATTTATTAAATTTATATCCTGCCAAAACTGTGCTCAAGAAGGCCAATACTCAATGTTTACAAAAGAATACAATTAAAACATAAAAACAGGATTAAAACACAACTAAAAAGAGCTCAAGAAACACTGAACCATAATGTTGCTCATAAAAAGAAGGGAGGAAGGGAGGGAAGGACAGAGGGAAGAATAATCTAAGCATCATGTCTGCTTTATTTCACAAAGTACATCCATTTACATAACCTCATCCAGGCTTGTAAAGGTTCACAGCCCATTCAACCCTGGTGAGAACCTCCCAGGAACCAAGTAGGGATTGTTGTTGTTGAAATTAGAAGAGAGTTAAACTAGCAAAGATTTTTAAAAACCCATGAAAGAAAAATTAGAAGAGCCAGCATGATGCAGTAGTTCAGGTACTGGACTACAACTCTGGGAAACCAGGGTTCAAATCCCCATTTGGCCATGGAAAGACTTTTGGCAAGTCACACTGTCTCAGCCTGAGAGCAAGCAAAAGCAATGACAAACCTCCTCTCAACAAATCATGCCAAGAAAACCCTATGATAGGTGCACTTTAGGTTCACCATAAGCTGGAAACAACTTGAAAGCACCCAAGAAAAACAACAAAATTGAGAAAGACTTTTTTAAAAAATTAACAGAGTGTCTTCCTTCTTCCCTCATATTTTTAAAATAGGAGAGGAAAACAGTCAATAGGGTTGTAAATCTTCACCTATTTCATTCCTGCATGAAAGTAAAAATAATTTCAAAACATTTCTCACTGCTGGGAGAGATTATGAGAATTTTTGCACACTTCTTAGAATGTTGAGACTTCTTTAGGAACAATATGCCTGGGTACACTTGTTTGTACAGGATGCACCCTCTGTAGGGGTTCTACAAAAGTGCATGGGCCACACTACTGACTTGGGGCTCTTTACTAATTTCAGTGGAGGAAATCTTACACTGAAACAAACAGAGATACATGGACAAATTGTTCCCTGCACATCAGAGTACACACATAAGCACCCTGCACACATAAACTCCCAAGGAGAGGATAGATAATAATGGAATCTATGATGGGGAGGATCTATAGCTAAATCACTTCTATACAGAAGATACTAGGTTCAGTTCAGAGCTAGGAAAGAATCCTGCTTGAAACCCTTGACAGCTGAGGACTGATCGCTTGACAATATAAGGCAGTTTCCTATATTTCTAATCTTTGAATAAACAGAAAAATGAAAATGCAGGTGATGACTTACAGGTGGTCCAGGGAGACCCTGAAGACCAGTGAAACCACGATGACCCTTCTGCCCCCTGTCACCTCGATCTCCATTGTCACCTTTGTCTCCACGAGGACCTTGAGGGCCCTAGATGCAAAAACATAAAGTCTAGAATTCATCCAATGTTATGCATATTTCAGTGCCATGGACTTCAATGGAATTATTAACTTTGTGCTCAAATATCTCTCAGTGAAATTAACAGGACTTAACAGTGTATTAATGGATTGTACCCAAAATGCAAAATTCTAAAGAAAATTCTGCCTCTGCAAGATTGTGTAATTTCATTATGAGATTTGGTTTGCTATTCATATATTTAACCCAATGCACATCTACCTGGGACTTACACTGGAGCACATGTACATAGGTTTGTATGGTCTGTGTTGAGCTTGAAATTTTTGGCATATGAGCAAAACTCACTCAGTGTAAAATTTTGTCTGGTTATCTAACTCGAAAAACCACTATTGATCTTCATATTATGACTTTGGGTTGCTTCTAGTTCAAGCTTAAACTTTGCATTAAAATGTATTTAAGAACGTCAGTTTACTATCTGGGTTAGCCAAATGATGGTGGAATCTAAAAAAAAAGACAGATATATTCCTGTGCTTGGTGTAACTTTTATAAAACTGCAGTCACATTAAGCATTAATGAGATTCCACGTAAACATTAGGAAGAACTTCCTAACAGTAAGAGCAGTTCAATGGTGGAATATGCTGCCTTGGAGTGTAGAAGAATCTCCTTCTTTGGAGGTTTTTAAACAGAATCTGGATAGCCATCTGTCAGGAGTGCTTTGACTGTGTATTCCTGAAAGCTGGGGGTTGGACTGGATGGCCCTTGTGGTCTTCTCCAACTCTATGACTCTATAATTAAAATACAGGTATACAAACTTTGCATTTATTTATTGAACTCATTTTAACCTACAGCAGAGAAAGTTGATGTATCAACAGATAAAAAATATTGGTTTAATGATAATTTGAGGGAAAAATATTAATTGAAGATATTGTAATAGGTTTCATAATTTAAGTTGGCTGAACAAAAAAACTAAATGTGACTATTTATTTATTTTTTAATAATTGAGAAAGTCTATTTCTGTAGTATACATATTGTTTGTCTGTCCGAGTTAGCCCATTACACAGAGAGTTTAAAGAAGTCAAGTAGAACATACCGGCAATCCACGTTTTCCAGCACGTCCAGGGGGACCCACTGGTCCTCGTGATCCCTACAGGGAAATTAAAAGTTGATTTGTTAATATATTCATTATTGATTTCATTCATGTTTCAGTGAGCATGTTTACCTTTCCAACTTTTATATAATATCACCAAAATTAAACCTCTCTAGGGCTGGAAAATCAGTAAGGACTGGGAAAGCTAAACTGAAAAACTGTCATCACTGAGCCTACTGGCCACTAGAGTGTCACTCTATTCCTCTGTCTTCCACACACATGACAAGGCCACTATCCCCCACCCCACTTCAACTCAGAACTGTCTCCAATCTAACATGAAGTCTATCCAGAAAGAAGGATGAATGAGGCCATTTCCAAACTACGGTCCCATCGCAGTGTGGGGACGTGTTGATGCCAGGCCACAATGTGTGCTACCACACATTGTCGCATTCCCGCTTCTGTTGCATACCCAGCAATCACAATTGCACATTATACCATAACTGGAAAAACTCTAGTAATAGGCTCCTTTTCCATGATGATCGTGTCAGCTGGGGCCATGTGGAAAGGGTGAAAGCACTATCTAGGTGCTTCCTTCCTCAGTGCAGCAGAAGAGATCAGCTGCACTGTGGAAGGAAGGAGTGTGTCCTGACCGCTACCATCTGCCAGCAGCTGTCCAAGTGCGGAGGGGAGTGTTTGGGACATACTCTGATCCTGACAATGGCACTGCCAGGATGATGCCAGGATGTCGCGGTAAGGTGCAGAAAGGGCCTGAGACAAGGGGCTATTTCACTACCCAATCTAATTGCCAGCCAGAAGCCCAATAATTTGACAAAAATACAAAGAAAAGATCATACTTACTGGTTCACCTCTTTGTCCTGGATCCCCTGTAGGTCCAACTGGCCCTGGAGTGCCTGGAGCTCCTGGAGAACCAGGAAGGCCTACAGGTCCTGGTTCACCACGATCACCCTGCAATAAAATGGATTCCATTCCTTCAATCATATATATTAGGAACAAGCCCATTCTATGAGCCTTACCTAGTCAAAAAAGTACCATCTAGGTACAAAAGGTCTGTATTAGCAATCTTTAGAGGACTCCTGGGCATACAGAAGTACAAAGTGACCTTTATCAGGAAAAAAAAAAGTCTGCTCTCTACTTGAGGGAATGATATCAATAGCCCATTGAGGACTGAACATACTCAGTGACCACACAACACTAACTGCCTGTTGTTAAAAGAGGACAAGAAAATCATGTGAAAGAAGAAACACATGATGATTTTATGCTGCTTGATGACCAACAAAAGGGAAAAAGAATGTAGAAAATAACAGTCACTTCACTCCCATCTTTCCCTTACTAAAACTGTGCCTACATAAAGCCACTGGTTTGATTTTAACCAAATAATAGTATCTGACCATGATATAAACCTACTGAATATCCATAAATAATGGAATTTATAATATTTTGTATTTTATATCTCATATATTATATTATATTCTTACCCTTTCTCCAACGGCTCCATCTCGTCCAGGAGTACCATCATTACCAGCTGGACCCTATATTGTATGAAGAGTGAAACTGAATATTAGTGATGGCTCTGGATGTCTTTGGAACTCAGCCTATTGCGTTATTGCATTATGGGGCATAATACACTACTGCATTTTGGAAGCTATAGTTACTAGTACAAAATACCCCAGAGAGATACAAAGAAATGCTGCAAAGGTTAAGAAGTTTTGATAGTATCTGATGATGATGATGATGATGATGATGATTTGATCTCCTGAAATCTAAATATTTCAAAATAATGAAATATCCTGTATAAAACAGTGCACAAAATTATTATAAAAATGTACATTATCTGTAAAATACTCATATTACTCATGAAAACTGCTTAACAAAAATACTGTAGTAATTGCTTAAAAAAATAAGGGGAGCACAGCAACTTGATTACAATATGAACTGATACTAGGCATATGGAAGACGTCTGTCAGCATCAGAATAACTCTAGCCTCTGTGTCTATTTCCAAAGCCATCAATTGGTATTTTAAGTTAGAGAATTGACTAAGAGCCTAGGTTCAGTTGTCTTTTGCTCTTAAATGGCTTGGAACATCTTAAATGTTGCTCTTAAATGGCTTAGAACATAAAGACTAGCTTCTTCCACATAAGGATTTTTGTCAATTCCTCAAACATCCCTCACTCATACACACACTTCAGAATTTAGTGTAGTGGGGCTTCTGAGAAGACCTTTTTTATTGTCCCAGCTTTGGAACTATCTTCCAAGGAAACAGGCCTAGAAGCAGCAAAGCCTGACATTTTTCCAAAACCAGAAAAGGACCATTTTATTTGTTTGGACCTTTTAGCTATTGTGCTTCTAAGTGCAGGTTTGTTTTTTCAGTTCTTTGTTTTAAAATCTGGCTCATCTTGTTGTTTTTAATCTTAACATTTGTATGCATTACTTTTGTTTCAAACTGTGTCTCAGAAATTCTTGCCTTACAAGCAAGCAGACCTATATGAGCTTCTTGGAGTCCAGACACTCCTTCACAACAATTATGTGCTAGTAATATAAAGCAAAGCTTTTTTTAATGTAAGGTGGCTTATAAAAATCTACTTACCTCTGGGCCTGCTTCACCCACTGGGCCAGGGGCACCTGGAGGGCCTAAGGGCCCAGAAGGACCTTTGTCTCCTGGTGGACCTGTTGCACCTTGTTTTCCTGGTGTACCCTAGTAGGAAGAGAAATAGTGTGTCACCACTGAAAATATATACTGGAAAATAAAAAAGGAATGTCTCAGCGTTGAGGGATGATCAAGGTGGGCACCACTGTAGCATCAGAGTCAAAATCTTACAGGCTACCAAAGAAAAAAAAATGAACTTGTGTTTTGAAAACGAGTCTGCTGATACTTACAGCAGGTCCAGGTAGCCCAGGCATGCCTCTTTCTCCACGTTGACCTGGCATACCCACAATGCCTCTCTGGCCAGTAGTTCCAGCAGGGCCTGGTGGACCATCAGGACCCTGGAATGTATAGGTAACAAAACATGATTGTATCACTGAGAATGAAAAGCACTGACTGAATAAATGACAGTCTATATATCAAAAGGGAGAACTGTAGTGTCCCCAAAAGCTCCAGTTTTTAAAAAAGTAAAGAATTGAGACAGCCTTTCCAACCTGGCATCTTCTAGCTGACTTTGACTTCAATTCCCAGAATTCCTAATTCCATACTGGCTAGGGCCAATGGGATTCAAAGTCCAAAATATTTGGAAGGCACCAGTTGGAAAGGGCAGGCATGAAAGTTTTATTTCTCTGTTCTATAAGAACATACTAAACTTAATTAATTACAGACTACCTTTAGCCTGCAGTATCACAATGAGTCATGAGCCAATATTAAGTCACTAGGCCACTATGTGGCAGAGAGCAGACTCCCTATAAGAAAGATAGCTCCTCAGAAATAACAAGTCTCCTCAAGAACTGACAACATCCTCAAGAGCAGGAAGCCATGAGAGTTCCTCCAAACGCCTGGAGTTGGTTTAGGGTAGCATTATGGAAAATCAAGCTACAAAAACGTTCATTTATTGTCTTGCCACTACTGAAGCAACATAGTGCAGTCCAGGTGCCTGGTGAACCGTGCCATTTTTAGATTCTAAGCATGTATATATCTGTAATGTATATGTGTGCAAAAGAGAAAAAGAGGGAGGGAAGGAGAGAGGGAGGGAGGGAGGAGAAGGGGATGTCTCCTTGGTGTTTTCTCTCTTGACTGGAACACAGCTTTTTTGATCTGCCTGCATAAGGAAGAAGAGGTTTGCATGCATATGTGTGCGAGCTGGTGAGTGTTTGAAAGAATGGGCTGGAGATAAAAAAGTTCTCCTTTTAGTCACTTTGTCTTTCACTCTACAGCATAGCCTATGTCCACTGATCCAGGAATAAATTCTACTGAACTAAATCATACTTATGACTGAGTAAATATGTACAGGATTTCACTTTTCATTGACTTTTTAAAAAGAAGGTAGTTTTATGTTAAAGGTTGGAAGTCTCCTGCACATTTTCAAACAGAACTAGGGCTGAGCTCCAATTGTAAAAAATGAAAGCCACGTCTTTCCTCAGATGAAAAGTACTTTGGAGAGACATTGTTAATTCTTTGCTACTATTAAATAGCACCACTGCTAATAACATTTAGCATTTTAAAAGTACTTTTGAACATGCAAAACAGTTTTATACATTACTTCAGTAAAGCTGATCGACTCTAGATATACAGGCTACTACTAGCATCTTTTTCTTCATCTCAACTTACTGTAAGTTTACCTAATCTTGAGTCATAATTTTATCGAATTATCTTGAAATTTTATTTTGCACTTCACTAGTCTTTCCTGATAGTACTAACCTACTTTGAGCATAGCTTTACCATAGAGAAATAGCATACAAACAAAAATGATTAAGATTATGATGGGCACAGTTAGGTCATTTTAGATATCTTCAAGCAGGGAATCTATTGCAGGGAATGCTATAATTGTTCATCAGCAGCATCTCTTGCTGATGTTAGAGGTACAGGGGCTTTGTGAAGAGCAAAAGTGGAAAACAAAAGAGAATATGAGATATGCACAAAACATTTTGGTTTACAAGTTTAGCCCCACTGCATTACATGTAAGGAATCAAAGAAAACTAACCCTTTTTACTTGTATCTATAAAACAATTTTGTATGCAGTGCTTCTGGATTAGTAGTGTACATGAATGTGATACTCAACCCTTTCTTAACTATACAATTTGCATAGTGGAAAAATGATTTGCACAATATGTAAATATGATTTGCTTGATTTGAGGATATGGCAACAAGTGAAGCAAGGGAGACTAAATATGCCTGATACCTCCTGGTGATGCAGTCAGGTTGAGGTGAATAAGGAGTTTGTAAACCAGGTAAAACTTGTAGAGGTAAATTGGTATGCACATGGGGAGAGAGAAAGACCAGCATGAGAGGAAAAAGATAGAAGCATGGAAAAGAAGACAGAAACCACTGGGATGTGGGAAGAAATAATGGTTCTTAATGTGGGCATAGCCAGGTTCTTTTTCTTGCAAGAAATGTTTTGAAGATCAATGCCATCAAGGGTCTCCTCTGCCTCTTTCCAAACACCTGCTAGGACCCCTCTCCCCTAAAAAAGGAAAACTGGGACATATTGTACATGAGGCCAAAGTGTTTATAAACTTTAAGTAAGATTGACAGTAAATAATATGTTGGTCAAAATAATGGAGAAGTTGGAAAAGCAACAGGAAGAAAAAGGGTAAAGGTGGCTGCTGAGAAAAAGGCCTGAGAGCAAATAACAGCTGCTGTCATTTGTCATTTTACATTTATGGAGAAGCTGCCATAAAGGTAAAACTAATGTACTTTCTGGGCTTCTGAAGATGAAGTATCTTTAGTATGCATTTTAAATGATTCCTGGAGTTAATCTTGTTCAAGAAAGCTAAATGACTATATCTTTCAAACAAATGAGAACTATTTTGTGAAGGAAGAAGTTGTTGCCCCTGTTTCAGATGTATAACTCTCCCCCACCACCGCCCAAAATTACAGGTTGTCCGTCTTCTCCTGGGTCTCCTTTGTCTCCTGAGCTGCCAGCTGGTCCAGCTGGACCTCGATCTCCTACGCGACCATGAGCACCAGGATCTCCACGCAGACCTGGAGGACCTTCTTTGCCTGGTTCACCAATAGGCCCAGCTGGACCAGGAGCTCCCTAGAAAGATATGCACTGGTTAGAAGTGGACTGTCAAAACCAATTAAAGACAGTTTGGCTGATATTTTATGTTACATTTATAGCATGCATTTCTTCCATGAAATTCAAAATCATGTATGCAATGTCCCATCCAGGCACTGACTAGGTCCAAAACTGCCTAGCAATGTTTGTTTACATCTAGCATCTTCTGTGCTGCTTCTTCATGCAAATAATCAATGTTTCTATATTATGAAACTTCAGGACAAGCCCTCTGACAGCTTTACAGTTAAACTAGCATCAAAATCTTTGCCTTGCCCAATAATATGGTAGGAATCAGGCTACTGATATTGATATCAGGCTATTCGATCCTGCAGGGCTCCAGGTTGACTCAGCCTTCCATAGGTCAGTAAAATGAGTACCCAGCTTGTTGGGAGAAATGAGCTAAAACACATTGTAAACTGCCTAAGGAGTGCTTCAGACTGATAAGCAGTACAGAAATGTAACTGCTATTGCTATTGCTGTGATAGTAAGAAAACTCAATCTACAATATGCCTCTATTAATTTAGAATCTATTTTTATTTATGATATTTTTATGCAATACATCTGATGTAATATGCAACTTACAGTAGGTCCTGGTGGTCCAACTCTACCAGCAGATCCAGGGAAACCTGTAGCTCCCTAAAAATAAATAAGACATACATAAAAACTGGCAAAAGAATCTTAATTATATCAGCAAACAAATACTATTTTGTTTAATCATCATGAGTGAAGTCCAATAGTGTATAAGCAGAAATTTAAACAAAAAATTGGGTTTTCTTCTCCTCCCTCCCCTCGCTCTCTGTCATGCCTTGCAAAAAAATTTTGCAGCAGATTCTGAGGGTGGCCAATGTGCAGCAACAGAGAAGGAGAGTCACCACCCCCACTCCCCATTGAACAGATGGAAACCATTCTAGTTGGCAGGAATACATAACTGGATGCCTCACCTTATGTATGAATTACAAACTGATATCTAGAAAGCTGTAAACATTCCCATCAAAATAAAGCTTAAACAGGCATTTCAAATGAGTAGTGGTCTTAATTTATAAGCAGTTAATCTACTTACAGGGGGACCTTTCGTACCACGACCTCCTTTGAGTCCAGGAACCCCAGAAGGACCCTGTGGAAGCAAGAAAATAGAAGTTTATGTTCCGCTACTGGCATAGACAGCAAGTAACGCTATCTTTCACTGTCACTTTTACTTACTGGTGGACCATGAGAACCTGCAAGACCTTGGGGTCCAGGGGATCCAGCATCTCCTTTTTGCCCGGGTTCCCCAGGTTCACCTTTCACACCTGGTTGACCATCAGGGCCCTATAATCATAAACCCACATAAGACACATCAAGTTAGAGACTTTTCAAAGCTTACAAGTTTTCATTCCAAAAGCAGCCAAGAAGCCCTACAACTGGCTGGACAGCAAAGTTCTGCCACTGACTTCAGTCAAGTTAATTGATGGATTATGCAGTATGTTTCAGCACTGTTCTGTACAACACTTACAATCATTTTGCAGCATAATTATGGCTTAGCTTAGATATGTCTTAGCTCTTTTCCATTGTTTGGATCCAGTTCCTTCATGTATTTACAAACTTTGATATGAATTTATGCTACGTGCCAAGGGATGCCATTATCTAATTCCAGCTAAATCAAAGTGAATATTTAATATAAAAAATGGATCCATGAAAACCACTAAAATCTCGCTATCAGCGATAAAACCTCAAACCCACAGATAGAAGAAATATTTTTAAAATTCCTATCACAAGACTCATTTCTAAGCAATCTACAGTTCAATATCTTACTGCATGGAAGATAATGTGAGAGTGTACGTGACAAGCAGTGATTAAAAGAACTTTTGTATATTGAAGAGCAATAACTTACTGGAGGACCAGCAAAACCAACTGGGCCTGTTGGACCATTTTCACCACGAGAGCCCTAAGCAGTGGGAAAGGAAGACAAAAAGGTTTAAACCAACATTTAGAATTTGATTTAAAAGACGCATAATTCTCTAGTGATACAAGCTGAACATGACTGAACCAAATAGTGTTCTGTTAGGAAATTAAGCTGATTATATTCTCTACCTATCTTAGTTACAACATTTCTTTGTTAGGAAACACCAAGAATAAAGATATACATCCCAGCCCACCCAGCCCCTAAATACTGTTATGGGCAGGCAGGGAAACAAACTGAGAACATTCAACAAGCTGCATCTGATCCTAGATTAACTGTGCTGACCATGGTAATGCCTCAGATCCCATTTGGGAGAATGGTGGGGGTATAAAGTTTAATTAAAATTTATACCCTACCTGTTTATTAATCAGGAGGAGAACCCCTGACTACAATCTATATCTAGTCTGAGGACAATCTGGAGCCCCCTTCCCAAAGCCTCACCATCCCCTTCTGACTAGAAGGGTAGGGTTTTGCAATCTCCAATACAATCTGCAATCTCCAGAGCAGGGAAGCACGCCTATCTATATGAAGGGGTAGAGGAAACAAAATTTCACTCTCTTGTCTTCCTCTCAATGTGGAGAAGAAAATTAAACAAAGGTCTCAACTGACTTATGCTTCTAGCTGCTCCTGCAAGTAATGGCTGAGAGCATTTGATTTCTTTGATTATAGAATTATTGGTTTTGTACAATATTACTGGGATCAATAATATAATGGATTCAATCAATGTGGCTCATTCAAACTTTAATTCTGAACTACTGGTTGGATCTTCAAAAGTCAGACTGGTAAACTAGCTATAAAGGGAATCTGAGCATTCCCATGCATATATGTGTTGGCACATTTAGAATCACATTGGAGAATACAGGGCTTAATGACTAAATAATGACTGATAATTAAATTATTGGAATATATAGAGCCTAGACAGAGCAAACTGTTTTAAAATGGGTGAAATATAGATTGTTTACAAAAACCATATACACAGGAGTAATGTTGTTCTAGCTACCTTCCTTATATGTGATAAAGTTTTATAAAAATTGTCCCATTTTGCAAAATTCAAGAAAAAAAGCTTTTTTAAAAAGGATGAAACAGGAAAGCAGTAGGGAGACCAACATACTCATTGACTGTTTGCTAATACTAATGATGGGGTGATATACTTACAGGATTTCCACGAGAGCCTGGAGGACCAACTAAACCTCGAGGACCAGGTTCTCCCTTTAAGGAAATATTGCAACATGTTATCATACAAGTAAAAATAATAATAATACAATAACTCTTCCCCAAGGCCAACATGATTACCAGGCTCCCTTCTTACCTTTTCACCAGCAGGACCTGCTGGGCCACCTGGGCCTAATGGACCTGGAAGACCCTATTGAACAACAATACATTCCAGTAAGAGATGTGAATTATCAGAGTATTACCTTTAAATATTTATTTGCATCCCTAGTGCTTAGGGAGGCCAAGCGCGCCAAAGATGATGCAACACTTCAACTTGGGAAATGAGGCCACAACTTTATTGATTGCAGTGGAGAGGCTGGTTTGGGGCATGAAGCTTGGATACCACGATTGCTCAACCTGACTGTTGATTGATCATACTCGCATCCTGCCAGCCCACTTGCTGAAGGGAACCCAGGAAGTGACAGACCAGATCCCACATGGGCATAATCCACTGCATGGTTTTCCTGAAACCTGATGTTAAGACCTGAGCATGCCCCCAAGCTAGGCATGCTCCAGTTCCCTCAACACCCATGCCCCTTAAAGGGACCACCACTTTTATCTTGCCCTGTGCCTAATCCACCAAAGTTGTGACAAAGACATACATTTTTAAATAAGTAGACACTACAAGGAGGGAATATGTAGAAGCCACTCCAATGTCAAATGAGAGAGGCAACCCCAGAATAGTGCTTATATTGTGAGCAGGTGGAGCAGAATGAAAATTTCCTTAGTTAGGTCAGTCAGCTTGTCTTGCCTCCTACAGTCAGCCAGGCTGGATCCTGATTGGCTAAATGTTCACACCGACACCAGGAGCCCAAAAATTGCAATGGCTCCTGGGAAAGAGAAACTGGCATCAAGCACAAATACTACTTACTGCACCAGACAGTTGGGTGCAAACAGAGACATCCAGGTAAGTCTGGGCTCCAGAGTTGTACAAGTGATTACTTTTGCCTGATTTTGATCCCCCTTTTTGACTCTGGAATCCTTTTCTTCACTGATCACACAATGTGCAACGCACAAAGTAGGTACATTTCAAAAGCACTTTGATAGATCAGACCTGAGCTTGATCAAGAATTCATTCCTGTGTTACTATAACGGACACCTTCAAATGGCACATTTAATTGCTAAAATAATAAGGACAACCACACAAAGAGGCCAGAAATGAAAAGAGCTGTTCTTCACATTCTGAATAGTCCTCCTCAATCCTATCAGGTCAACTTCAGACAAATAACTCTCAGTATCAAGTTCTGTTGCTACCAATCTATGATGGTATCAAACTAACATTACAGTTATTATTTCAGATAAGGAACTTTGTAGGCCTCCAACCTTTTTTTTTACATGTCATTTTCTTAGAGAGTCAAAGGTATTTATTGCCATGTATGAGGTCCACAATGAATTTTTGCCAAGCTGAAACTACTGTCATGGGTATGTTCCATGAGATTGTTGGGAGAAAATAATTAAGCCTGTCATAAGCAAAATGTTAATATTATATCTAGTTACTATAGAGAGCTTTAGATAACTAGAGTTATCTTGCAAAATGCTGCTTCCTCTCATGTAATTTCAGTGCCTAGCCAGTAATTGTCCTGATTTGGTGTTTGATTTTAGATTTTATATTTATACCATATCTTTTTTCTTCCATCATAAAACCCATTTTAAAATTATATTTTATATTTATTTTAAAATAGAACAGAAATAGAACATTGACTCACTCTTGCACCATCATTGCCAGCTGTACCTTCACTTCCCTTTTCTCCAATACTGCCCTGAGAAAAGCATAACAAAATTTAAAACATTACCACAAGATGATTAGTAGACTAAGGCTTATGGAGAGACAACCATTTTCCATTTTCACCTTGAAGGAGGAATGGTGGGAAAGACACAAAGCTTACCCTATCCCCTTTGGGACCAGGAGTTCCAGCAATGCCTCTCTCTCCAGGCATTCCCTGAAGACCTGGAGGCCCTTGATCCCCTGGAGTTCCAGCAGGCCCTGGATTTCCCTAAAATCAAAAAAGGAGGATTTTTTTTCATTCATTCACAAAAAAGGGAAGCTAACAGAGCTTTGAACATCTGAAACAACTTGGTAGGAGCAGAAGGAACAACTGAAACACTGTTTTGTGATAGTCTTTCTGTGGATGTCCAATACAGATTTTGTCAATGTCCATGGAACGATTTTGAAATATCATCTCACATTTCTTCAAAAACTAGATTAACTTCAGGTTTTCCAACTTATGATCCAGCAAGAAGAATGTAGACCAGCTGAAATGAAATGATGACTAACTAGGAGTTTAAGGAACATCCTGGCCTGACTGCCTTTTGACACTACATAAACAGAAGGCTACAGTATGTGGCTGGTGGGCAGTGTCTGGGTGGAAGAACCACAAGTTGGGCAAAGCTGTTCTTGTCACATCTCCTACCAAGGTGCCATCCATTTATCAAAGAAAAATGAGCTTTGGCTTATACGCAGAAAGTGAAGGGAACCCAGTGTTTTGAACTGTAATCAGTGGGTAGATTTCTTCCAAGGCAAATAATCTAACACTAGTGAGTGACCTTTAAACTTAAAAGTGATGCATTGCATGCAACAATCTTGCCTGTTAAGTTTTATTCTCTCAGGTAGTGAGGCCATAATGGTATTTTTGTAAAACAATGGAACAAATGATAATAACTGTAACCTAAGCCATTTCCACACTAGCCTATTATAGTGCTATTATTCCACTTTCAAGATCCTATGGAATCCTAGGGTTTGCCTAGCCTTTGCATGAATTTAACATTTACAACTGTCCTGTTTCCCAGTTACTGCAATTGTTCAAAATGCATTAAAGATCACATCATTTATGAGCATGTTCTTTCACAAAGTACACTCTTCTGGTCTAGATTTTGCCCTAATATGATAACAGTTTATGTTTCTAAAGTACATTAACCTATTCTTATGCTTTTGCTATCTATCTATCATCTATCTATCTTTATTTTATCTCTATTTTAATATCACAGCTATTATCATGTTATGTTAAAGTTATTATTGTTCAGTAACTTTTCTTACCGAAAAGCAGCGTATAATGAATAATTTTTGTGCACATATTACAATAAAATTTAATTGACATTCTCTGGGCCTTTTTTGAGTTGAGAGAATTAAAAATGTGGAGAAATGTAAAAATGGAAAGAGGTTTCTCTTCTAACGAGGGATATGAAAATTTCTGTATTTTGCTGAGTTTTTTTTAAAAAAAACTCAACTGTTTTTTCGCCATTCTTGTTTTGTATTGGGTGGTTAATCTTTATTTCCTTCCACACTGAAATTCTTGCAGTTTTTAATCCATGGTTCCTCATTTGTGCAATCACACAATTGTTTGCACAATTTACCTAATTTAATGCAATTCTTTCCCACTGACTAACGCTTGTTTCCATTTTAAAAAATTATGTTCATTTCACATTTAAATATGTGTATTGTTTCATTTACACTTTATTATTCAGAACCTCCCTGTAAGCCTTGCTGATGACTGATCTGAATGACAGAGGGCCGGAGTTGTTTTTGTGTTTTTTGGAACTAGTATCAGTATGTACAGAAAAAAGCTTATTTCATCAAGACTGTCAAATACACTGAAATCTTGTCCCTAGCTCTGATGAACACATTAGGTCAGGAAGTATGCATCAGATCAGTTCACTTCAAAATTCAAACTAAATAAAATTCTTGAACATTTTATAGTACACATTCTTTTCCATGGTTGCCTATGGTGAGTGAGAATTAGTCAGGGTGACCAAACAGGAAAGGAAGTTGTTTTTTTCTTTTTCTTCGTTCTTCTGTAAATAATATCAAAGGTATGCAAAAAGAACAGACAAGTTTTTTTAAAAAAATGCAGGCTAGTAAATTTTATGGACTTTCATGCAGACCTGTTACACCTCTTGATAGCAGCTGCTACAGAAAGGTAGGCAATACTCCTGACTTCCCAATATTTTTTTTAGCAAAGATAAAGGAAGCAAGAACTGAACAATTAAAGTTATATGAATGGAAAGTGCCTTGAATCAATTTTAGTGGGCTCTTAATATTTCCTGAATTTATTTATTAAATCATTAAAATTTGGCAAGATAGCCATTTGGCCCCCATTTTACTGAAAAGACTATGAAACAGGTTTTCCCATTCTGTTTGTGTTCTATTTTTGACTAGTGGGTTAGAAATTATTTAGCTATAAGCCAAGCTACATATATAATTATGCTTGGTCTACATCCCTTCCCCACTTTCTGAGTATGTATTATTTACCTTAGGACCATCAGGGCCTTGACCTCCAGCCATACCCTTTTCTCCCTGAATACCAGGGGCTCCCGGATTTCCTCTCTCACCTGGATTGCCACGTTCACCCTGGAAGGAGAAAGACAAAAGATGATCTAGATACTATGAATGGGCTGTCTGACATGTTTGTTGTGGAACACCACGGAAATCATACATTCCACATGGGTTATAATATTTATACTCTGTTGTTACTGTCATTTTGTACTGTATGTGAGTCCAAGTCTTTATTTTCCTTTGCACTCACAAGACTTACACAGACACACACACACATATGTTGTTTCAAGATACATTGAATATTTTGTACAAAGGCCATGTATTCTACACAAGGAGTCAATAAAAAAGCATATCACAGTTGAGTTGCGAAAGTGTTATTACCAACTAAAACTCCAACATCAAGGCTGAGGCACAGAGAACTGCCTGCATTAAAGGACATATCTTACCCTTGGACCTAAGGGACCTGGTGCTCCAGGGTCACCGGGAACACCCTGTGGAGAGAAGGTAGGAGAGAAACTCATTAGTGACTATTGCACATTCCACATACAAAAGATTGAAGGAAAATCTTTTTTTATGCTAATATTTATTAGTGTGACTATAAATGCAAGGTTTTGCCCATGGTGAATTTAAAAAAGAAATGGCCCAGAAGAGGAGATATTGGTTTCTCTTGTTCAGATCTTGCTTCTTTGTTTTTGTTATGTGCCTTCAATTTGACTCCAATTGATGGCAAAACTAAGGCTAACCTAGCCTGGGGTTTTCTTGACAAGATTTGTTCAGAGGGGGGTTGCCTTTGTCCCCCTCTGAGGCTGATTTGCTCAAGGTCGCCCAGTGGATTTCCATGGCTGAGGGGGGATTTGAGCTCTGGTCTCCAGAATCACAGTCCAATCCTCAAACTGCTACACCACACTGACTCATTTGCTTTAAATCAGGGATGGGAATCATTTGTCCCTTCAGATGCTGTTGAACAGTAGCTCCTCTTATCCCTCACCATTGACAATACTGCTGAGCGCTAATGAAAGCTGCAATGAAAAGAACATCTGGATGGCCATATCACTCCCAATCTTGATTTAGATGTTATAATAACAACATGGATTCTCCTGTGGGTTCATCTCACACTGCTCTCTACTGCTTAAAGACTCACAAGCACATGTATCAGATCAATTGAATAACCTCTTCAGAGATAGCTGCCACCTGCCTAGACTAATTTGAGGGAAAATGACTGATTTTTATTGTCTTTAAATATGACAGCTGCACTATAAATATTGTGCAAGCCTTTAAAAATGGAAACTGTGCTGTACACAATTTATTCATCACCCTGCCCAAAGACATCTTACTACTCGAAACTATTTCCACTGCCAAAGGTGGAAAGGTGACATTTCTGTACAGGATTTTTCTGCATGCTGTATCTCTGTCACTCCCTTGATCAAGATGACATGAATAGCAACTGTGACGCATTGCTCCTCAAAATCAAGAGGCAGTATGACTCAATATTAAAATGTCCCGTATGGCTTTCCAGAAAGAAAGGCTGCCTAATCAAATATAATCTGAACAAATATAGATGTAAAAATGCTCAGTCAGATCACAGCCCAGTCTCTCTAGTCCTAGCTTTCTGTGTCAAATAGCAGTCAGCCAGATAGGGTTATATCCCACCCTATCTTGTTACAAGGTATTCAAAGGTAATGCTTCTGAACTTCTAGGCTCCATTTAACCAGCACAAAGTGAGGGAGGGGGACACTGATAGTCCTCTAGCCTTCATCAATTTGTCTAATCCTTTCCAGAAACAAATGGCTGCCACTGTATTTTGTAATACTGAATAGCAAAAGGGAAGAATGCCTGATACACCTATTTACTGTTGCTGAAGAACTCTGCTTCCACAATCTGCGGAAAGCACAGGTAATAATAATGGTGGTATGCTACCTGTAATACAGTGTTATTCTCCCATTAACAATTTATAGTGCCCATACTAACAACTCAGGCAAAGTTTCAGCCTTACTGTTAGTACTGAGGACAGTGTACTCAGGAGAAAATATTATTTAGGGGCTTTCTTCCTAAAATAAGCAATGGGGCTTTCTCTCTAGAACCTCTGCTAGGATCTCTAAAACCTAGCCATCTCTCTAGAAACTTTGTTATGATTTTTGTTTCTTTGTTTTTAAAATTAGGCTTGCAGGTGCATACAAAGTATGGAAATTTGCTTTTTGCAGAATTGTTATCCAACTCCTTACAAAGTCTGAAAAAAGAACCTGTTACAATCAATGTAATATACATATATTGGGAGGTGGGTGGAGTTTAATGTTACCAGCTATATTTTAGTTTTGTATTTTTTTTTTAAAAAAAATCTAAAGTAGTAAGAAAATGTCCCAGAATTTGAAGATATATCATCTTAAAACATGCCAAGAAAGTATCTTTAAGCTTCCCTCCCACACAGTGGAGCAAAGTAAAGAGACAGAATTACTAGAATGTTAACAGACAGGATATTATTTGTAAAATGAACGCTGCTATGCATTCATTCCACTGCATAGTATAATGTGTTACAAGAAATAAATAGCAATGCACTGCAATGAAAGGGAGGGGGAGGGACAGGCAGGAATTTCCTGCAAACTCCCTAGAAGGATGGGAAGGAAGGAATTTTAGCTATGAGTGCTGTGATGCTGGTGTCTGTCAAAGAGCCAGCAAGGGAGAATTCAAGGGGTAAGCAAAGTCTCCTCACTATTTTCACTGACCAAACAGAGAAGGCATACCCTTTCCCACCCAAAAAGTTCCAGGCCACTGTTCTACCCCCCCCCCATACACACACACACACTGGCCACCTACACTCTAGCTGTTTTTTCCTCTGCAGCACAAGGTACATACAGCAGTCAAAAGGAGAAAGTGCCTGCCACAGCTTATGGTCAGGTCAGTGCTCTAGAATTCCAAATGAATTATTTCTTCCAGCCAGACTGAGTCCTCCCTGACCTTCCTGTCTTAAGTAACAGAAACGGTTGGGAGCTTGAGTATTAAGGAAAGAGAGTAATTAATTTAGGTGAACCAGAAGAAGCTTTTTAAAAAGAAGAATAGAGCCAGGAGTGATCTAAACATGGTTCCATTAAATTAAATAAAAAAACTCATTTTTTTGTGGGTGGGGAATGATCTGGGGGAAAAAACCAAAATAAATGCAGAAAACCACTCATATGCCCTGACTTAATAAAGACTGATAGCATGGACACACCCAAATGAACTTCAGGTGAGTATAACGACATTCTCCCTTTTTGGCAGGTCACACTCTTGTCTCAAAGATGTTTTACTGCCTTGAGGCAAGGAGCAAGACAGCACCTTTTCCTCCTTATTCCATGTACAAAAGCCAGCTGAACTGACAGCTGAAACTTTCTTAAGGACCAGTAATGGGAGAGCATCTTTTACCATACCAGAAGGCAACAGGCAAACTTAGGGGATACAGAACACAAGAGGAAGCAAATGGCTCTCACTTAAAATCTTCTTGCTGCTCCCAGCATTTATTGTCTCAGGCAACTATCTCATTCCACCAGAAATCACTATGGACTGCCCCAGAAACCCAGCTCTTTCTTGAAAAAGCCACTGTGAAGACACGACACATTTTGTTGTACAGCAAAAACGGAAGGCATTACAAGAAATCAAGTGAATGACAAAATAATCTCATCAAGCAAACAAGGCCTGTAAACAACACATTACCTGATCACCTGGCTTTCCTCCCTCTCCTGGAGGTCCTGGTGGACCAGGCAAGCCCTGCAAAGGGAAAAATAAGCATAAACATCAGGATATACATAGGAGAACATTCTGGAAGTGTTATGTCCCTGGTATTTTATATTGAGCTGCTGAAGTAGTCTGGAGGTACTAAATCCCAACCAATCCAAGAAGCTAAACAGGGTCAGGCCTGGCTAGTAGCTGGAAAGGAGACTGCCAAGGAATATCAGGTGCTGTTATGATTAATATAACAGCATACTTCATAGGTAACTGCAACTCAGAACGATAATTGCATGCAGTAATGGTGATACAGGATTCCCATCCCATGTTAGGCGATTTCTGCACTAGACTGTTATAGAGCTATTTATTCCACTTTCAACATCCCATGGAATCCTGGGGTTTGTAGTTTCCTGAGGCCAAAGGGCACTCTGGCTGAGAATTCTAAATGCCCCTCCCTAAATGGCAAACCCCAGGATTCCATAGGATGCTGAAACTGGTATAACAGCATTATAACAGTGTACGGTGGAAACGGCCTTAGATTGAAGAACCTACTGATTGTTCATTTTGGCCAAATACATCATCCACACAAGGATACAAAAGCTAAAATGTTTATTATAGGGCTGTGAATTTTAATCACTTTAATGATTTTTAAAGTCTAGTGGATTACTCTGAGAGAATCAGCTGGACTGTGTTTTAATCAGTTGGACTGCAATATAACAGCTCTTGTTTCTTTAGGCTGGTTTGGTTCTGGTATGCAACACACAGAAATAAAAAATGGGATTTCAGCGTTTCTTTAACTAATTGATAGACCTGCTACAAAGACCTGCATGGCTCCAGAGAACTTCCTTTCCTATATCCTACTACAATATTTATGATTCATCAAGATTCCTTCAAGACAATGGCAGTTGCTTAGTAATGATACATCAGGTGAAAATTACTTCAAACATTTTCTCCCTGATGAGTGACAGCATGACAGTTTTCATACATTTCTTGAAGACTTTTCACATATGGGGACATTTTGCTGAAAATTTAATTGGTGCAAACAACATTGCAGAAAAAGCTATTATGCAACTGTTACATAAAAATGTGTTTTGCACAAAAGACAGTGGTTTATAAAGAAATACAACAAAGTCAAAATGTGCTGGTCTTTTTACTCTTGCTTCTCATGATGGCTGACAATTTTTTTGCTGGCATTTCTCAACATGTCAAAGGCATCCCTTTCCCATAAAAGGCAAGAAACTCTGTGAATATTGTACATATTATTTCCTACATGTACATAGAAAAATTCAAGTAATGGGGAGGGGGGACAACAGAAACATTCTTAATAGACACTTCTCTGTGAAAAGTCATCTTTTTGGCAACTTCCCAATATTTTTAGGAACACTGTCAGTGGGGCAACAAATCTATTCTGAGCCTTAATTTGAACTTTAAAGGGTGCTAAACCCTATCACCAAAACAGGTTCAGCACTTTTGATAATTAAAGTTTGGATTAAAACTCAGAAAAGGTTCATCACCCAAATGACATGGAAACTGCCAGCTACTACTGCTTGGAAGAAATTGGGATTAAACAAGAATGAGGTTGTTGCTGTAAACTTTTTCTTATATTAGTGGATAGTTTATTTTGCATATTCAAGTGCAAAATAGGATTGGTTAAACTAAAAATACATTTGAAGCACACTCACCTGAAAGCCTGTAGGACCTGGGGGACCTTGTTCTCCTCTTTCTCCTGCTGGTCCCTAAGAAACAAAAGAGTTATTGCGCACTGTAGTACTATGTCAGCTTGCATCTTCTTATTGTTTCCCTGTCTGAGCTAATAACAGGGATGAGTTGTCTTTTGTTAATTGCTCCTCAGAGCTTATTGTACTGCAGCTAATAAGCAATTTAGGCCATTTCCGCACAAGGCGAGGGAATCACTTCCTGCCGGTATTTACTGGATCTTCTGGGCATGGACCAACGCAGACTGTCCCTTAAGCCCTTCCACAGGGCTCCTCCGTCTCGTCCAGGATGAATCAGAGCAGTGTGAGGTCTTAGATCCGCACTGCTCCGGCTTCCAAAATGGCGACTTCTGGTTGTTCATGGGTCCCAACCAACCGCTGAAGCTTGCCACACCTAAAGCCCGCTCTCTGCAGATCGCAGGCCCGTATTGGTGCAAGCTTGCAAATCTGCACAAGGGAGCAGGAACGCAGTGGCACATTCAGAAAAATTAAAGAATGGTTTTCTACTGTTTTTTAAAAAGCGCGCCGGAGGACCAGCTGGGGGCGTTTCAGAGCAGACTGAGGTGCAGATCTGAGGTAAGTCTGGGCCTAGTCCGCACCAAGGTGCAGACGACCTCCACGAGAGGACGTACAGCACCGTTTTAATTCCCTTGTGCGGAAAGGGCCTTAGCCAGTGATACAAACTGCAAAATTAGATTTACATTAACTGTTAATTGAGCCAGTGGTACTTCCATTTATCTTACATTCTAACCCCTATGAATTCAGTTGTTTTCTCCTGTTTAAAAAAAAGGCAAAGAACCATTTCTTTAAAATATGTCCTTTCCACCAAATCCAATGTCGATGTGTCAGGAATCAAAAGGGGGAACAAAATGAGACATCTGGACACTGCAGCAAGGCCTTCTTCTTTTATGTAGAATTGAGAAACAGGCACATCTTTTTGACAGAGGCCCTTTCCACACGTGAAGGAAAAAACGTCCTGAGACGTCCTGAAACAGCTTACCTGAAACCGTTGCCACGTGGAGCAGCGCGTTTTCTGTGCTCCACACTCCTCGGTGTCCCGCGGCGTCCTGCGGCACCCAAAATGGCGGCTTACAACTGGCAGAGGCTCTCCACCAACCAGAGAAGCTCACCAGCCGGAAAGCCCACCCCCAGCAGATCTGCAGGCACGCCCTTGCACGTGCCTGCAAATCCACAGCGGGCGCTGTGACGCAGCTGAACGGGGCTGCACGATCGTTCTTTTTAAAAACCACATGAAAAGTGGTTTTTAAAAAGCACGCAGTGCAGACACTTCCGGTCACCCTAGCGCAGATTGGGGTGTGGAATTACACTAAAGTAATCCGCCCCAATCCATTTTACGGTGTAGACGACCTCTGTCAGAGGTCACGCTACACCATTTTAATAACCCCGTGTGGAAAGGGCCAGTGTTTCAAGAAGTGAGGAGCTGTCCTTTTAAAT